>BSBK01001129.1:837500-1585000 GCA_027943335.1 Chamaecyparis obtusa
TTTGGAACACAATTTTGGAAAGACACTCGTCCAAAAAAAGGTATATGAAACAGTGAAATATACATTGAAGAGTGGAGGTGAAGGCTCTAGATGTGAGTTAGTTGCAAAAGAATACAATGTTGCTGATTTTATCTCAGATTTCAAGACAAATCTTTTTTACAAGTATGCAAGGCATAGTCACAGGTCTCAATGGTTGGATCAACAATTTAGGACATGTAAGGACACTTTCCCCATTGGAACTATTATATCCATTGTAGACTTTGCAGAGAACTATACATTGCAGCCCCAAAATGAGACTCAAGCTCAATATTACAATTCCATTCAGGTTGATATTTTTGTACACATGACATATAGACATTCCCTTGATAGCACAAAATATGAGTGAAAGATAATCAGAGAGTACCATTTTTATATGAGCGACGACATGTCTCATTCTCATGAGTTTGTTCAACATTGTTTCCAGAACTATTTTGACTTCTTGCAAGAAAATGGTATTGTTATGGATAGGCATCTCATTTGGTCGGATAATTGCACCGGTCAATTTAAGAATGCTAGAATGTTTTATTGGTTGTGTAGAATGCATGTGGAGAGAGGTGTACCTCATATTTGGAGTTTTTTTGAGTCAGGGCATGGGAAAGGGGAGCATGACGGAGTAGGTGCGCGTGTGAAGAGAGCTCTAGTTAAGGAGCAATTGAGGATTTCAGGTGCTCTACTTCTTGATGCTCATTCTAATGTTGATTGGTGTACTTTAGCATTGTCACAAGGGGTCGGGGACTCTTGATTCTACAGTGCGTAGATTCTTTTGGTTGGTTGAGGAGGGAACTATAGGAGATAGATTGGATTGTCAAACAATGAAAGACTCTTCAAAAATGCATTCATTTCGAAGCTCCAATAGTAGTACATGGACCATTTGGACATGATAGTTGGCTTATTTTTGCCCCATGTGTTTTCAGTCTGATTGGGATCATTGCGAGTCAAGTGAGTGGGTGGATACATGGGTTCCACAGTATCTAACTCCTTTATCTTTGACACTCTCTATAAGAAATGATCACATGGACACTTCAGTTGACTATGACCATCTTTCAGATCTTCTGAAGCCAGGAGATGTTTTTGCATTGGTTGCACCGCAGGGGAATGATAAGAGGTTAGATTATTGGTTAGCACGTTATGTACAAGGTAAACAAAAGCTTGTACAACCAATGACAGATGGTGATGGGTTCACATATCCTACTGGTTCAGTTGTTGTTGTGGGAACATGGCTGTGAACATACATGATTAGAAAGAATGGAGTTCCCGCATTTGAAGACTATGAGAAGCACAAAACTATTCTCATGTATTCACACCTTGTTATAGCAACAAATGTCAAGTTGTCAAAGCATCAAGGAAAACCAAAGATAAAAGAACTTTGGACTATTACTACTATTGATCATGAAGCACTATTGGAGACCTTGAAGCAAAGAGATGACCCTTCAAGAACACTTGACTAGGTAATAAGTTAACTTAGTGCATTATTTTCTAAGTTCGTTAAGCTTAATTTCAATACATTAATTTGACCTTTCTTAGATTGTATTTTGAGTCAATAAATTTGGTTTTGTATGTGGATTGTAACTTGTGCAGGAGCACCTATGAAGACGCCTACGATCACCATGGATCCAATCAGAGATTGAAGGACAAAAGGATCCTTAATGGTTAATTGAGATCTTTTGAAGCCTATAATGGCAATTTGTAACAATCAATTTGATTTAAAAGTTAAATGTCCTAAAACTCTTCATAAGGACTTATGACCAAAATCATGTATGGGTGACCAATAGTGCCAAGAAGGGATCTTACATGTCATATACTTATGTCATTTGCATGGTTTGAATTCTTACATGTTTGATTGTTGTTTCTAATGCTTTAAGGATATTATTTTTTCATCATTTCAAACAATCTATAAAAGTTAAACCTCAAACATAATAAGCTCCACAATTCAAATTTCACAAGCTTAATCATGATTAATTGCACAGTTCAAATTTCAAACATACCACTAATAGTCAGTTGAAAGTGGCTCAGCAACGTATCTTTCAAACCAGTAGCGATCTTATGGGGCTCGTATCTTAGACCTCGTGAGAGGTATCGACAAACTATCAGGTGCTACAGGATCATGTTTTCAAGAACTACAATAACCTCTCTCAATTTTGGGTGATTCGACTTCATTTGCATTTGGCAAGGCGATCTCAGTCGATGCCAAAACTTGCAATGAGGGTCATTTGAAAGTGGCTCAGCAGCATATCTTTAAAACCTTCCAACCTAGCATTGAACCATCTACTCCATCAGCTCCGGTTGGCCAGGTAAACTCCAGTGACAACCCTGTTCTATCCATAGAGTCACCAAAATGCTTGCAACCACGCTCGACCCAAGTGACCCCAAGGTGCACTAAGCATGATTGGGCAGCGATCTTTCATGGCTCGTATCTTGGACCTCATGATAGGTATCAAAAAACTATCAGGTGCTATGAGATTGTGTTTCTAAGGTCTACAATAACCTCTCTCAGTTTTGGGCGATTCGACTTCATTTGCATTTGGCAAGGCAATCTCAATCGATGCCAAAACTTGCAATGAGGGTCAATTGAAAGTGGCTCAGCAGTGTATCTTTCAAACCATTTGACCTGGCATCAAACCATCTTCTCCATCAGCTCTAGTTGGCTAGATAAATGCTAGTGACAACCCTATTCTTCCCACAAAGTCACCAGAACGCTCACGACCACGCTTGACCCAAGTGACCCCAAGGTGCACTAAGCACAATTGGGCAGCGATCTTCCATGGCTCGTATCTCAGACCTTGTGATAGGTATTGACAAACTATTAGGTGCTACATGATCATGTTTCTAAGGTCTACAATAATCTCTCTCAATTTTGGGTGATTCGACTTCATTTGCATTTGGCAAGGCAATCTTAGTCGATGCCAAAACTTGTAGTGAGGGTCAGTTGAAAGTGGCTCAACAGTGTATCTTTCAAACCATCCAACCTAGCATCAAACCGTCTACTCCATTAGCTCCGGTTGGCCAAGTAAATGCTAGTGACAACCCTGTTCTTCCCACAGAGTCACCGGAATGCTCGTGACCACGCTCGACCCAAGTGACCCTAAGGTGCACTAAGCATGATTAGGCAACGATCTTGCGGGGCTCGTATCTCGAACCTCATGAGTGGTGTAGGGAACCCTCCACTAGTAGGAATTTGAATTGCTTTGTGTTTTTAATAAATAGGATGGATCTAAATAGATCATCCTAATTTTGGTTTGAAACCCTGATGTATGATCAAGGATCTTTTGGCAATGTTATAAGCCTAAGATACCTTAGGTCATAGGGTTTACCTAGTTAGTGATAATTTTCTAGGTTAGGCTTATGGAGTTTTAAAGGTTAATTTTAGATTATATTTACTTTAAAAATCATGTTGATAAGTTTTGATCTCAAAGAGAAATCATAAACTCTATCGAGTTCAAAAAAATTGCAAAAATGCAATAAAAGTTGTTGCAACTTTCTAAAAGTTGCTCGAGAGATTGGAATTGGAAACCCAAGAGTCAAATAGGTTCTCCAATCAATATACCTTCATTTTGAAGGTTATATATGCTTTTCACTTTGAACCATAATGGTAAGAAGTTGATTTTTGTAAACTAGTGCCATAAATGAGGAATACAAACTGTTTTTAGCCATTTCTCAGAATTGTACGGGCGTGTAAGGGCTTACAGAGCTGAGATTTGCATGTGAAAATATTGCATTGCATGTTATTTCACCTTACTATTGATTTGGTAGAGATTTAGATTCATTGTTTAAAGTTATCTCAATTTTTCTCAAAACAGTTCAAGAAACAAACTTTTCTAGGGCCCTGAACACTAATGGTGGCCTAACTTACATTCTAACTGTAGGTTTTACCTAAGAATTTGGAAAATGAAAATTAGGTCTATATTCCAATGGATTCCAAAGGCTCATGCATTGGCTCGAAGGGCAAGGCCCTCATGCATCAGGCCCTAGACTGAATTTTTGTGAGGATTCAGTCTAGAAAGTAGGAGAAAATTGTAAAGAAGTGTATAGAGTAGATAAGTGAGTGAAGAAATGGTGGTTTTGAGTCATTTTGAATTGGAGAAGATTATTTGAAGCCCTGTATCAGTTCCATGAACCCTATACCTCATACTTGCTTTGTAAACCAAGCCTAACTAAGCTAATTAGGTTTGTGTCCAAGGTGGGTGGTAGGTGGTGCTAGAGTGGAGTTGGAAGGAAAGGCTTTGGGATCTTAAATAATTTCCAAATGGGTGTCTGAAAATTCCTTAATTGTGTCAAGATACTCAGTTGTGAAAAAGTTAGAAAAGAAAACCTATGTTGAGAAGGCTACAAGGAAATTGGCGTATAGGTCTAGTTTGCTATGGTGCGGTTGTGATGGGAGTAAACCAAGGGTTATTTCAGAGACCTTAGGTCATATGAGGACCATCTACATGCTTTGGAGTGGTCAGGAAGTCCACTAGTGAAGAGTTCTAACAATAAGTTAGTTTTAGGCCTAGTGTCCCTAAAGCCGAAAAGGCATTGAAGCTTGATTGAGTGTATAACTTTGCAAAGGGAGTTTATTGGGATAGAAGTCCATTTAATTGGTTGTGTTAAACCATCATAAGAGTTTTGGAATACCCTTAAGCCTTTGTAGTTGGTTGGTGAGTTGTGGGAGCTAAGAGAAGGGCACTCCACTTTCTTGCTACTACCTCTGCATTAGTGAGAGGTATCGACAAACCATCAGGTGCTACGAGATCATATTTTCAAGGTCTACAATAACCTCTCTCAGTTTTGGGTGATTTGACTTCATTTGCATTTGGCAAGGTGATCTCAGTCGATGCCAAAACTTGCAATGAGGGTCAGTTGAAAGTGGCTCAGCAGCGTATCTTTCAAACCATCTGACCTGGCATCAAACCATCTACTCCATCAGCTCTAGTTGGCTAGGTAAACACCAGTGACAACCCTATTCTACCCACAGAGTCACCGGAATGCTCGCGACCACGCTTGACCCAAGTGACCCCAAGGTGCACTAAGCACGATTGGGTAGCGATCTTGCAGGGCTCGTATCTCAGACCTCGTGAGAGGTATCGACAAACCATCAAGTGCTACGGGATCATTTTTTTGAGTTCTACAATAACCTCTCTCATTTTTGGTGATTCGACTTCATTTTCATTTGGCAAGGCGATCTCAGTCGATGCCAAAACTTGTAGTGAGGGTTAGTTGAAAGTGGCTCAACAACGTATCTTTCAAACCGTCTGACCTAGCATCAAACCATCTACTCCATCAGCTCCAATTGGCTAGGTAAATGCTAGTGACAACCTCATTCTTCCCACAGAGTCACGGGAACACTCGCGACCACGCTCGACCCAAGTGACCCCAAGGTGCACTAAGCACGATTGGGCAGCGATCTTGTGGGGCTCGTATCTTAGACCTCGTGAGAGGTATCAAAAAACCATTAGGTGCTATAGGATTGTGTTTTTGAGGTCTATAATAACCTCTCTCATTTTTGGGTGATTCGACTTCATTTGCATTGGGCAAGGTGATCTCAGTCAATGCCAAAACTTGCAGTGAGGGTCAGTTGAAAGTGGCTCAGCAGCGTATCTTTCAAACTATCTGACCTGGCATCAAACCATCTACTCCATCGACTCTGGTTGGCCAGGTAAATGCCAGTGACAACCCTATTCTACCCACAGAGTCACCGAAACGCTTGCAACCATGCTCGACCCAAGTGACCCCAAGGTGCACTAAGCACGATTGGGCAGTGATCTTGCGGGGCTCATAGTTCAAACCTTGTGAGAGGTATTGACAAACCATTAGGTGCTACGAGATCATGTTTTCAAGGTCTACAATAACCTCTCTCAGTTTTGGGTGATTTGACTTCATTTTCATTTGGCAAGGTGATCTCAGTCGATGCCAAAACTTGCAATGAGGGTCAGTTGAAAGTGGCTCAGCAGTGTATCTTTCAAACCGTCTGACCTGGCATCAAACCATCTACTCCATCAGCTCCAGTTGGCTGGGTAAATGCTAGTGACAACCCTGTTCTACCCATAGAGTCATAAGAACGCTCGCGACCACGCTCGACCCAAGTGACCCCAAGGTGCACTAAGCACGATTGGGCAGCGATCTTGCGGGGTGCATATCTTAGACCTCATGAGAGGTATCAACGAACCGTTACATGCTATGTGATCATGTTTTAAATTTCTACAATAACCTCTCTCAATTTTGGGTGATTCGACTTCGTTTGCATTTGGCAAGGCGATCTCAGTCGATGCCAAAACATGCAGTGAGGGTCAGTTGAAAGTGGCTCAACAGTGTATCTTTCAAACCGTCCAACCTGGCATCGAACCATCTACTCCATCAACTCTAGTTGGCTGGGTAAATGCCAGTGACAACCCTATTCTGCCCACAGAGTCACCGGAACGCTCGCGACCACGCTCGACCCAAGTGACCCCAAGGTGCACTAAGCACGATTAGGCAGCGATCTTGCGGGGCTCATATCTCAGACCTCGTGAGAGGTATCGACAAACCGTTAGATGCTATGAGATCATGTTTTTGAGGTCTACAATAACCTCTCTCATTTTTGGGCGATTCGACTTCGTTTGCATTTGGAAAGGCGATCTTAGTCGATGCCAAAACTTGCAGTGAGGGTCAATTGAAAGTGGCTCAGTAGTGTATCTTTCAAACCATCTAACCTGGCATCGAATCATCTACTCCATCGGCTTCGGTTGGCTAGGTAAACGCCAGTGACAACCCCGTTCCGCTTGATGGAGCCTTAATTTTTTACAAAAATTAGGGCCTCCATTTGAGAAATAATGTTGGAGATTTGATAAGGTTGTCATTGATGTCATTGAAGGTTTTTTGGTTGCTCACAAGATATACGAACACATACTATTAAGTGGAGATAAAAACTAGGATAGATAGCAAAGACTATTGAATAAATAGCGTTAACAACTATGCAACTTGGCAACGTTGTAACATTAAGCATCATATCAGCATTCGAATGGAGTGAAGTATACACACCAACAATTAATGATCAAATTCAACCCAAATAAATTTCATTTTCTCGTAGATGTTAACAGCTACAGCATATTACAAAGATGACAAACATATTATTTGGAAGAATATTACAAGAGGCGATAAAGTAAAACTCATCATGAATGTCCAGTCAGCAATAATCAACCCATGAAGCAACAACTTCATCAAATGAAGTGAACACAACATGAGTTAAAGATTGATTAAACATATGCATATGAAGACATTCGAAGGAGCCATTAGTAATAAAAAATAAATATACACAGTGCTAAGCATAGTTCAAAGGCAGTATTAAAATCATTCAATGAACATTTGAGAGACGATATATTCAAGAGATGTGTTTTTGTAAGTCTGAGGGATATCATGTTGTGCAAGCAATCATATATTATACACAATAGAAAAGTCAATAGTCACATGTCATATCTATCAATGGTAATACCGAAGATTGGAAATGAAGACCATAAGCTTATACGATAATGGAGATTTGTTATAGCATGAAATGAAGGCTCCTGCATACACGATGATATTGAAACATTATTGTCGACAGTTAAAATTATTATAAGTGCAAACAAAAATCATTGAAAATGATAATATATGAAATTAGCAATGCAAGTATGAGACTAAATGTGCACACAATGAAAAATAGCAACATAATTGATGGTATAGAATTTGTATACGAAAATTCATAGAAGTGGTAAATGAAACTCTCATATTAGTAGTGATTGAAGTTTTAATTCAGTGATGAAGAGCAGACGGCATGGTTTTTTTTTTGTAGAGAAATGATCTTCAGTATCGGTATTGATGGCCTCATCATCATCTCAGGCATAGGGAAAGTTAAGCACCAGAAATCTAGGAAATCTATAGAAGTTAAACCTCAAACATAATAAGCTCCATAAACAGGGTATTCCAGAGTAAAGAAAAACAAATGTAACTTCAACAAGATATAATTTAAATCATAATGATAATCATAGTCAAGATATAACTTCACCATTCAATTCCATAAACATGAATAATAAATATGTATATACAAAAGATGACACAAATATAACATATAAATGAACATGTTCTATATATGTATCAAATGTATCAAAAGTATGTTCATATACAAATATGGCACATGCCATTTCAAAATGTCTACAAAATCAATGTTTTAAGGTGTACAATGTGGCATATATGCCATCTGAAAATGAGCCAAGTGTCATCTCTAAATGACCACAAAACTAAAACTGCATCCTATGCTGTAGGGGGATCATCAAAATGTAGCCTCTTTGAAGAAGTGTTGGGCTCTGATTGATCCTGCATAAAAAATGAGTTCAAACCAAAGTTAGATTGCTTACTTTATATGATTTGTACATATATATATATATATATATATATATATATATATATATATATATATATATATATATATATATATATATATATATATATATATATATATATATATATATAATTAATAATTCAAACACTAATTTAATTAAAATTATAACTGAATACAAATATTTGTACCTAGTCTCTCGATCGCCTACCATGATCAGGTGTCCTAGCATAAGTCCTGGGTAGCGAAGGGACCATGCGAGCAATACCAACTCTGACCTATAAATATATATATTTGCAATAATGAGATTAGTAGAGTGGTGCAACATAGAGTAATAAATCTACAAAATAGGATGATAGCATAATAAAATTACAAATGGATTGAACTAAAATTAAAACTTACATCTGGTGATCCCTCCTCTGGAATAGTGGGCTGGGTCAACAAAGAAATGAAAGATTCTTGTGGGCCCTCCCTCATAGTCGAAGTAACCTATGAGAGTAAAAAGATTGTCAATTATATATCAATGTACTTCATCATAGCAGCCCTGGTTACAAAATACAAATAACAATACGTAAAAATCTACGTACAATTGGGCTATCACTCTGAATCAAGACACTTGTAACCCTACGTTGCCGAACCGGTGTCGGGACATCATCAATAGCCACACCCTATACAATAAAGTGCAAGTAAAATATTTATTACTACACACAAGTGGCATACATATGCATGCATAATTAATCTTAAACAATTAACTACCTTTCCTTTGTCAAGACCTGATGAAGGAACCCCCTCATGCCTCCCACTGACATCGGCTGTAGCCTGCAAGAACACAATAAGATGAAAATATATATTAGTAAATGTATGAATTTTATTGCTCTAATTGATAGAGATTTAAGCATGTACACCAAATGATATAAAAAAAAACTAATGGGTACATAATTTATAATATACTGTATAGTCATCAAGGCCAAATGAAATGGCCAAAAGTGTGGACTCATCCACCTGTCTCACCTCCTCCTATGTCATCATCTGAACATAAATGGAAAAAATATATATAAATAAGTGCATGCAATCATTAAAACTAATCTAAATAAATAAATTATTTTTAAATTAAATAAGTCAAGTGACAAATTTATTTATAATGTTTACTCTTACCATATCAACAGGAGTCAATGGCTCTGCGTGCACCTCCTAAGCACTCTCATGAGATGTAGATGCTCCATGAGGTGTTGCAGCCTCTACAGCTATGTCTCCTATATCCTCCTCATCAATATCATGAAACTGATATGTATCAGAATCAGTAAGCGGTCTGAGGCAAATTTGCCTGCACATAATGCACATATGGGGCTCGCATACATGTGAACTCTAACGAGATGTCGATGCGCCAATAGCATCCACAGGAGGCAACACTGACCTGGTCTGTGTGATCAACTGATCACTCAGTAAATGAATGGCCCTAATAGTCTGTGAGGCAGCCTCTGCAATGATATCAAGATGTTGCACTAGAGGAGGGGGTGCGACATTAGTGGGGGGGACAAAGGTAGTGGCCTTTCAGCACTGGGAAGATGGCCTAGTCTGAGGAGCTCCTCTGCCTACGCCCATGTTGGGCCTCATACTCCAATAATCAACATGGTGACCAAGCACAAACTCAACATACAATTTTTTAATGAAATAAAATGGGACCTCCAAATTGCTATGGGGTGGTTTATCAAAAACCATCCACCAGCGATCCCAAAAGTTTGTGCGCATTGCTTCATTTGTGCACCATTTTATTGATAATTTGGGCTTTTTGTGGTCAACTAGTATTCTGGTTTTAGGATCGACAAAAAGGGCAGCTATATCTTCCTTAGTTATATTAAGGGCCGCAATCCCATCATGGTCAAGCCCGTCATCAAATTGGGCATGCATATCATCACACCAATGAAGAGCAACATTATGCTGCTATGTGAGTGTGTCAATGTTTCCAACAATTGTATTTAGTGTGGCAAGCATGGGACCTAATGTAGGTATATTTTGATACATGTTTTGGAAACCTCATATCGTGTTCAAATTTTCTTGTATCAAATCTTGTAAAGATTTAGGGTTTAGATATGGGGGATTATTTTCGGGATCGTTATTTGGTGCGGGAGGGTTATTTTCTTCATTGTTATCAGCCATGCCTGATTAAATAAAAAATAAATCTAAATTTCATAGATTATTACAAATATAAATACAAAACCCTATTTTTTTTTAAAATGCTACATTTAGCATGAAAATGAAATAAATTAATAAAAATTATACAAATAACTACTTACCGAATATGCTCAGAGCTGAATTTTTTGTTTCCAATATCAGGTACCCAAAAATATATCGGGTATATGAAAATCGCAGAAAGAAACTTGAAGAAAATCGTGCAAGGAAATGAAGAAAAGAGCTCGTGGGTTTCAGATTTATGCCACAGTTATCGGGTACCCGATAAGGTCTGTGCTTTGGTGGCAAGTTTTCCCAGGTGTACTAACACCCAGGCCTACTAAAAAGTCAACAAGCACTTTCATGCGCTTTTGGATGAGTGAAAAGTGAATATTTTTCACATCACCACTTTTTGGCCCCTCATGATCTTGCACATACCCAGAAGGATGTGAGAAGATAATAGATGCAGACAGTTTGGGGTAAGTATATATTATTGTATCTTGTAATTTATCTATTTTTAATCAAATAATTGACCCCAAATATGTTAGAAGACAAATATAGTAAATTTTAAATCCATTATGACTAGGCTAAATAAAAATATGATTATTATTATTTTTCATGATTTTTGGTGTTTATGTTTGTTTAGTTTCATGGTTGGATGATCCTTTTTCAAACCCTCCAACTATGAATACAACATGACATGTGTGAAGATTGATTGATTGTGAGGGAATAAATGGAGGTCAAATATGTGCAGTATCCTACTAAGAAGGGGAGGGATGGTGAAAAAGTAGGTTTATAAGAAATGATGGAAGAAGAAGCTTTTGTTTTAGGAAAAATAAACCTATTCATAATTTGGCTAATCTTTTAAAGAATACCCATACCATGTGATTTTATGTTGAAAAAATATGGAGAGCATCCATAAAGGATGAAGAATTAGATACCTCACATCATATCTAAGGAGTTGATATTTGTTAGCAATGTTCTGATTAGATAAATTGGGTAAGGGCTTGAACCCTTACAAAGAAACCAACTAGTGAATGAAAGGGACCTTATGAGGAGTGAGAAGACCCATCAAAAAACCCAATCCAAATCTAGACCAAGAAAAAACATACCAAAACTAACCAAAGAAAAAAATCACCTAAATAAACATGAACAAATAGTCTACAAGGTGGGGGTCTTGACAAACTTCCACCCCTAATTTATCTCTTTCAATTGATGAAGAAAAGAAACCCTTTTTAAATCTTTACCCACACTAGGAGCATGGTCTATATGTTTGTTAGCAATATTATACTTTATTGTTATTTCATATGCTTATATTAACATTGTGGTCATTTTTTTTACTAGCTAGATTAATAGTGACTAATTAAAGATTTCAATGGTAGATATGTTGTTATTTTCCAAGATTTAAAAAAAAACAATTGTGGTGCAAACTCTTCTAAGAGGGAAGTAAGAGGGAAAGTAGTTTGTGGAAGAAGTTTTGACATAAAAATTAAAGAAAATACATATTTGAAGAAATAAAAAAATCTAAAAATAAATATTATTTATAAAATGTATTTCAACATTTGGATGCATTGTGATGTGACAGATAAAAATGGATTTCATCCATATTATTTGAGAATGTGATTTAAGAAACACTAAAAAAATTTCTTCTTAATTCTTAAATTAAAAAAGGAGAAGAGATTGTTTGTAAAAAGGAAACAAAAAAAGAGAAGAGAGGATAAGGTTAGAAAGGCTTAATTATTTATAAAAGTTGACATAATTCGATTGTGACATGATAGAAATAAAGTGTTTATGTCCAAAAATATTAAATAGAAAGTATCTAAAGAATCTAGGGATCAATGGTATTTAGTCTTGTAATATTTATTAAAAGAAAGGGTATGAAAGTCAATTTTAAACACTTCTAGCCTCTTAAAGATATTGAATTATGAAGTGTGTTTTATTTCAACTACATTATCCTTCCAATTTTTATCCATCATTTTGTCTAGTGGTCATTTTCAACTTTAAAAATTGTTATAAAGAGATTACTACTTCAAATTGTAAAGAATTTACTTCCACATATTTTAAGGAAATCTAAGAATAATTTAAGGATCTAAAAAATTTCTTTGTTCAACACTAGAAGATTTCCACAATCCATCAAATAGAGATAACAGAGTTTCTGGATTTGATTGTGTTCAAGTTTTTGTGTTAATTTGTCTTTGTGTTAGACTTGATCCAATTAGATGTTATGAATTTTCTTCTCTACCATCCTCCTTTTAAAAATAGTGTACTATGCTTTATTCAATAAAATTAAATAAAAATATTCAAATAACTTAAACATGACCACTTACATAATTGTGATGAAATGTATTATAATAATAATAAATACATTAAACTAAAAAATCATTAATTAACTACAATTTAAAGGATCTCTACAAAATAATATTGTGCATACTTTATATGATCTCCAACATCTTACATTTCTTTGGAGTTCATGCTATTATTGTTAGTGCATTTTAATTCTGGCCATAAATGCAACACAGTATGTCAAGTGTTCTCCATCCTTCTCTGCAGAAATGCATTAATATAAATTTGGAACTACCTCAGCTATAAATCTAAACGTTCAGATAAATTTGAGGAAGGATTTGTGGGTTTTCTAGTGAATCATCATTCATATAAAGCTTATAATATAACCTAAATAAAAAATAAGTTATTTGTGAGAAATTTATACTAAAAAATCACCTATTTCAAGTGACTAATGGAAGAGGACTTTAGTATGTAAGAGGGTTTTTTTATCATTAAAAAATATTTTCTTTCTTTTATTTATTTGTTAGCAAGTTTCTTTTCATACCAAATAGTCATTGAAGATTCTATGACATTTTATAGAAATAGCACATCTCATCTTATGATTCAGAGAAGATGTTGCAAAGTAATCCTTCAATATATTGTTAAATTTTTATAATATTTTGTTTACCAAGAGTATATAATTTGGTTTCTAATATATCACGAATCTTGATATATTTCCTTTCAATTTTGTTGTTCTTTTCATATAATAATTATTAGAATTTTTTGTAGTAAGAGATTATATAAATCAAGGTACATTGGATTCAAGAGTTCCTATCATGGAATTACATCTAGAATTATCAATCGTTCATTTTTCTATTCAATTTATCTATATGTTTGGCCAATTACACATTTTCTAAGTCATTGAATTTTAGGTCATCTTATGTCTAACTAAGATCACTCCTTTAACTAGAAGTTGAAAGAGGGTGTGATATGGGAAATGGTTATCAAGGGTAGATCCCCAATTCCCATATACATTGAAATAAAAAAACCCACCCTTAGACTAAATCTAATTAGCACAACCCAAAAGGATGGAGGAGTGCTAATGCACGATCTAGCAAAAGGGGTAATTTTGGGGTATTCCCTCTAAGGACAAAAATGTATGTATATGAAATGTAAAGTATGGCAAACACTTATGCAATGACAAAGGAAATAATAACAAAAAATATATGATATTATATCTAATGTACCAAAGTAAGTGTTAAAGGAAAATGAGAATGGTGTACTCACCTTAAGGACTAGGAGAGGACAAGTGAGCTTCAAAATCTAGAAAAACCTGTCAGATAACTGTCAGAATATGAAATTATTTTTTTATTTGGAATCTTGAGAATAGTAACTCCTGACCATGAAAATTGTAGAGCCCCAGGACAATGCCAACTTGGGACCCAATTCGACCTAGTCCTAGAAGCACAAAAACTGTTGAATTCTATGAAGGATCGGTCACTAGTTCTGAAACTTTGAAAATTTAAATCCGTAACTTTGTCACATGTTCTTGCACACAAGAAAAGGGGGAATTGTTGTGGAAAGGGACTTGCCTTGGTCAAGCCCATGTATAGGAATTAATCTTGAAATGAAATAAGGAAAGCATGTAAAACAAGATAAATGTAAGTATTCACCTTGCTTGTAAAACCCTCATGGATGGATGTTAGGATCCGATAAACCCATGAAGATGTATGAATGCTTGCTTGATATGTGTTGTAGAATCAAGAATGTCTTCACAAATGCAATTGATCTACATTTTCTAAATCCTAGATCTTGAATGAATATATGCTTGATCACCTCAATGGAGAAGAAGAGAAAAGAAGAATGGATGTGGATCATGTTTTCTTGTGAATTCCTCTACGTGGCCATCAAGGAAGAGAGAAGTTTGCATCAATGAGAGAAGATTACTTGTGGAAAAACCTAATGATGAACCTAATATATGTCCATTTTGTAGATGTTGTGAATCCATCTCTCATGTTTTCTTTGACTATACATTTTCTAAAAAGGTGCGGGGTCTCTTTGGACTATCTTTGAACCATAATTTTAACCTGGATAACGTGCTTAATGGGAAGTTCTTGGGTCTTAATAAAAATAGTAATATTTTTTGGTCCATTATTTCTGTTTATATTCTTTGGCATATTTGGAAACTAAGGAATGATGATATATTTCAAGGTAGGGCTAGGAACCTTACTGAGTCTCTTCGAAGACAAATATTTCACAACTTTTCCTTGTAGGTTACTATGATTTTGAAAGTGAAAGAGCACAAATTCCTTAAGCTCATTAATGAAGGGTCTGTAGAAGTCACTACGAAGGAATTGGCTTACGGTTATACCACTACAAAGCCAACACATGATGAGTTCAATATCACCTTGAATCACTTCATCTTGTAGCTGAAAAAGAATAAGGAGAAAGAGAGGCAAAATAATGTTAGTGCAGAGCAAGTAGTGCCCCAAGCAACTGCCCTTCCTTTCCTAGAACCTCTACCAAGGACTACAAAGATGGCTCACCCATATACCATGTTCATCCAGGAAGGCAAAGTACTAAAACGGTTTGATAGTCCAAGAGCATGGACAACTTGTGTCTAATGATTATTGTGATCAACTATGTTGTAATTTTGTAAAATTTCTATCTATATTTACAAGTCTCGATCTCTGAAACTAATTAGTGGTTATATGTAATGGTAAGTCTATAGTAGTAGCATTTAGTTTGAAAACTCAATATTAAGCTTATGACTATTGTACTGTGACTATAAAAACTTTCCTCTATGTTTTGATACTTTATAAGTAATAAAAAAAATCTTAAATAAGAAATATTAAATATAAAAGATTCTTTAATAAGAAAAATTAAATAAAATCTATAGAACTATTTTTTAAAGTCCCCTTTTATATTACATTATTGTTTTTAACATTTATTATTAATAATGATCACTTATAATTATCGATTGAATTAAACTTGCATTATTTGATCACTTACATTAAAGTAGATATTAAATTAATCTTACATTATTTGGTTAAGTAATAATTTTAAATAAGAAAAATTAAATATGAAAGATTTATTTGATTAAAAATATTAAATTAAAAAATTAATATAAAAAACTCACCTTTTATATTGCACTGTTGTTTTCAATAATACAATAATATTAATTAATATTGTACTGCTATTTATTCAATAATATTACATAAAATAATTCATCTTCTAATCACCATTATGATCACTGCTATTTATTCAATAATATTACATAAAATAATTCATCTTCTAATCACCATTATGATCACTTTTATTGATTGAATTAAACTTACATTGTACTGTTATAATGGTGATCACTTATATTATTGATTGAATTAAACTTACATTAATTGTATTTGATTGACTTAAACTACTATTTATTCAATAATATTACATAAAATAATTCATCTTCTAATCAATAATTCATCTTCTAATCACCATTATGATCACTTTTATTGATTGAATTAATCAATAATTCATCTTCTAATCACCATTATGATCACTTTTATTGATTGAATTAAACTTACATTGTATTAAACTTACATTGTACTGCTATAATGGTGATCACTTATATTATTAATTGAATTAAACTTACATTAATTGTATTTGATTGAATTAAACTCCATAAGCATATTTTTCTTATAAATTTAACTTTTCTTATAATTTTAGTTAAATTAAAATCGATAATTAAACTTCATATGTATGTCTCTACCACCTTTCTTTTAGATGATACTACCCTTTATTTATATCTCATCTTTTATATTGTCTTATATTGTCCTATCCTCCATTCAATAATGTTAAATAAAATATATTTAATTTAAAATATATATTAAATTAAAAGATCTCATCTTTATATTGTCCTATCCTTCCTTCATTCAATAATGTCATAATGTTATATAAAAAATATTATATAAATTAAACTTTATAAATATATCTTTCTACCAACCTCTTTCTTTTATTTTATTTATATTGTACTATCCTTCATTCAATAATGTTATATAAAAAAATTAAACTTCGTAAATGTATCTTTCTGCCACCCTCTTTCTTTCATATTCTACTACCCTTTATTTATATTGTACTATTTATATTGTACTATCCTTTGTTATTGTACTATTGTTAAAAAAATTATATTAAATTAAAAAATCTGATCTTTTATATCGTCCTATCCATCATTTAATAGTATTAAATAAATAATATTATAAAAAAAATCCTATCTTTTATACTGTATTATCTTCGTTTAAGAAAATATTATATATAAATATCCCCTTTCAATCATGATCATTATCACTTGCATTATTGTAATGAATGCATATAAAAATATGTTTACAAAATTATTAATTACTATGATAAAACAAATTCATATAGTTTTTACAGAATTTGCAACATTGTAATGAAATATTATAATAGATATAAAACAATGTTAAAAAAAACATTAAATTATTATTATAAAACAAATTTACAGAGCCATTACACAGAAACTTTATGCACCAACTCTCGCATACTACTGAAATCAAAACAGCAGCTTTGAATATATACAGACTGACAAAACAAGCTTCTGCAACTAGTTTCTATAATACATTTTATAGAGACACTCGCCATTCCAACTCAGAATTGAAATATGAACGTTTCTGCTCACTACCCAAATAAAAGTTTAAAGGTATCTTACACTACTCTGATAGTGGCAGTGTTGGTCATGAAATTCCTTGTAAAATTTTGATTTCTCCCAAAATAATATTGAGTAGACTTTGTATTTCCTGAAGGAGGCGCAATGCTCAGGCTTAACTCTGTCTGTTCTCCAAGATCTTCCATTTCTTTGGAGTTCATGCCACTGTTACTGCTCTGTTCTAGTTCTGGCCATAAAGGCAACAATACCTGTGGCACAGAATTAGCCATGCTTTCTCCATCCTTAGACATGGACAGAGATAAATTTGGAACTATTTCTGCTGATAAATCTAAATCCCCAGATAAATTTGGGGAAGATTCTTGTGGGTTTTCCAGTGAATCCTCATTCACAGAGAAGCTTGCAATCTGAAAAAAAACAGAGGAAATCATAAAAAATTGGTGCTTTATAGAGGAAAATCCTTCAGAATCTTGATTAATTAATGGAAATAAGAGATTTATACATTTTGAGCATGTGGGCACATGTCGAAGAGGCTTGATCGACGTTTTCTTCTGGGAAGACTGCTTTGTCTCAGAAAATATTTCTGGGCATGGCTGGCCACTTGTGTTGGAGTTCTGGTTGTAACAAAATTCTTGGATATCCCTCTCCAATCACCCTTCCCAAGCTTTTCCAGTCCAACCAAAAACAGTCTGTGTTCCTCCTCACTCCATGGCACCCCTGTATAAAACACCCACAAATTTATGGAAAAAATTAGGAGTGAGTGAAGAGATGATAAACATTCTTCTTCTTCTGACATTAGTTGCAGTAAAATAATAATATGAATAAGTTCTCCAACTTCGGAAGATAATACTTTGTCAATCAGGCTATTTATAATTATAATTCAATCAAAATAACCTATTTCTGAAGAATTGATGGAAGATAATAATCATCTTTGTCAATCAGGCTATTTATAATTATAAATCAATCAAGATAACCTATTTCTGAAGAATTGATCTTGTAAGGAGATCAAAACCTCATTTATTGATCTTCTGTCTTCTGTACACTTACAAGTTAGAAGAGAGGCTTCAAATTTTTACTACAGAAAACAAGCTTAAAACCAAGGATTTGGAAAACTCGCTTCAAATCTAAAAGAAGAAAAGCACTTTCAAAAATCTTAAAAACTTGCTTTGGCTTAAAGAACATGAAAAGCTTATTTATTTACATCTTACTTCAGAGAATTTTTTTATGAAAGATTTTATCAAGAAAGGACTTTTGGATTCATAATCTTAATGAATCCTTGCCATGGGTACAGATGTAATCATCCCATGTTTCCAGAGCCTAAGAATACAGTCTAAATTAATTATGGAAAGTTCTAATCAATCCTTGCTATGGGTATAGATGTAATGAGCCCATGTTTACTGGATCTTAAGAATGTAGTCTAAATGAATTTTGGAAACAACCCAAAGAAACAAAAATACAGTTTAAGTTTAGTCCAGACAGCTATTTATTATTGAGACCCAATCTCATTTAAAAATAAATAAAAAAGAAAAAGAAAAGATAACAGAACACCTTAAAAGAATTCAATTACATTAGAACTATTGGAATTTTTCTAACCTTTCTTTCTGTCTCTAGATTTGCTAGAAGTATGAATCAGCCCATCAGACAGATACCCTTCATCTCCAGCTGCTCCAGACTCTGCCTGTAAGCTGCTAAACCCAGGGTATTGAATGAGGTCCCCTGTACTAACACTCTTCCTCATCTGAATATCCCCATCCATGGCAGTGAGCTTTACTCCAAACAATTTAACTACTCTGGAACATGTTCTAGAGTTGTGCCCATTATGCCCACAATGAGAACACTTCCTACTTAACAGATCCTTTGCCATTCACCCAAAATCAAAAAGCAAACTTTTGAACAAAAATAAAGTAGCCAGCCAAGCAAGAACTCCACACCCAATTGTAAGAACAATTTGGGTTGTATATATGAATGACTCTGGAGTATCAGGGCCTTATCTTCCTCTTGAAAGCTGAAGTCCCTTATAAATAACAAAGCAGAACTAAATTTATCTGAACTAATAAAGGAGAATCATAAAAAATGGACGGCACTCAGTCTTCCAACACAGTGCACAAGCCAGCTATATATCATGATTTATGCATGGATAAGATTTGGTCTTATTCTGCTCCTCTCATTTTTGCATGGGTGGGGACAACATGCCAAACAAAACTAAAGGCACGTTGTAAGGTTTCCCATTTTGTTAATGCTTTCCTAGTTTATTTCCTATTTTTCACCAGTACATACCTATTATTCCACCTGTCTGCTATCCATTGTCACACTTTGATGATTGTGTTGCAAACACCAAACTTTTATAAAGAAAAACTAAATCATGAAGATATTTTTTACATGGATGTGATATTTCAATGAGACTACCTAGTCAAGTAGCCATACCAATATTCAAAGCCTGCACAGATGCCAAATTTGAAAACTAAAAAGAATAAGAAATGACAATCACAACCTATTTTTTCTTTATTTCTTTATTTACTTTTTCCTATATTTGAGCACAGAAATTTTGGAAGACCCATCCATCATTTATCTTTATCTGTGCATCCTCCCACTTGTATCAATTTCAATCAGACTGTGCCTTTAGTGAGGACAGTTGCATAGCATTACCCACTTAACAATTTCTTAATTAGTTGAGTACCCTACCACTTGTATATACTTAAATTAGTATAATGACTTGTACCTGCTTAAATTAGTATAATGGATTGTACCTTTAATGAAGACAGTTACAGAGCATTAGCACTGAAAGAAATATAAAATTGGAAAATAGATAAATCGTTTTATTGATCGATTATAAGAAATTTCCACAATTTATAATAACAAGAGATAGTTGTATTTAGATTAAATTGTGTGTACAAGATTTTTGTATCAATCTTTTAGACCACACTCTATGGTCGATCATCAGGATCAAGAGAGATGCAGAGGAATCATCTTGAAACGTTGATGCAAAATCTTGTACGCAATTTAATCCAAAAACAGCTCTCTTGTTTTCCTGTTGATTCAAGAGATTATAAAAGTTTCTCGATCAAATGATCAACCATTAGATTAACTAATTAAAAAAAAAATTGCAATATCTCATTATATAGAGTTCTTAGATACATCCAAAGACTTTTAGAAACTTTTCTTGCAAAATCTCTCTCAAAGTTTCATATCATTAATCATGATTAATGACTTTTTCTCTTCAATGCGAGGTATTTTTCTCATTATATAGAATTATAAGAGCAATCCTTATACCTACTGATTCTTCATATTATATTAAAACCCAAAATTATTTAATGAGATAATGATAATTATATTAAAACCCAAAATTCTTCATATTCAATTTTTTAGACCACACTCCATGATCGATCATCAGAATGAAGAGAAATGCAGAGGATTAAACTCTATGGTCGATCATCAGGATGAAGAGAAATACAGAGGAAACATCTTGAACCATTGATGCAAAAATCTTGTACGCAATTTAATCCAAAAACAGCTCTCTTGTTTTCCTGTTGATTCAAGGGATTATAAAAGTTTCTTGATCAAATGATCAACCATTAGATGAGCTAATTATAAACCAATTACAATATCTCATTATATAGAGTTCTTAGATACATCCAAAGACTTTTAGAAACTTTTCTTGCAAAATTTCTTTCAAAGTTTCATAACACTAATCATGATTAATGGCATTTTCTCTTCAATGTGATAGGCGTTTTGATTGCAGATGATTTCTCGAAACTATCAGATTAACTATCAACTTCAACAATCACTCGAATTAAATCATGAAATAACAAGAAAAGAATTCGACACACAACTATAAAATTACAAGATGAATCCTAATACCTACTGATTCTTCATATTATATTAAAACCCAAAATTATATAATGAGATAATGAAATTGCAGGCAGCACCATTAGTGAAGTTTGAACACAGCTGTACAAAAACATCACTGAGATTCAGTCAGTCAAAACCCATTGGTATTTCCTGGTCAATTATTTGTGACAGGGACTTGAAAACTTAATCCAAATTCTCTTACGCAAGAATAAAGTGGTCTGTAAAATGTTAAATTATTGATGAACAAGCACATTTCTTATTCTACTAGTATTTGTGTAGTGCGCCTGTTCTTTCACCTAATCGCTTGCCTTTTTCCTGTGTAAGGTCGATCTGAGATGATAATGGAATATCCTTACAAAGGCAAAGAGGTGTAAATTAATTAAAAAATCATTCCATGAACAAGTTCAGAAAGATGTGGACGTGAAAGGATTTCTTTATTTTCTGGATTTGACATTTAATGCAGTTTAAAGTGTTAAAAGTAATCTTCAATAGAGGGGGAATCGTATCATGCTTTTAATTTTATAGAGCATAATCGAAGAATGACGACATAGCTACGTAAAGTTCTGCCAAAAGATTTGACTGATAAACAATTATCGAGAAGCAAAGATAAATGGAATTTATGGGCACTTTCAAGTAATATAATATTGGAAGTTCGAATGTAGAGATGTGAGTTTTTAAACAAAAAAGATTTATTAGGAAAAAAAATTTCTTAACTTGTCTATTGATGTGGGCAGAGGTTATGAGTTTGAGTTATTTTGTGATGTATTAGTTTGAGAGTTCTATCGATTTATTTTTTGTTATCTCAGTTTTATATTTAAGTTGGACTTAAAATTTACAAATACTTGTTAAGTTAATATTTGGGTTAATTTGCGGCAAAGACCTTTTAAGAAAGTTTCTTTTGATAATTCTTTGACAGGTGGTCAGAAAAAAGATCATGAGACAATTAAATTAGCTGAGGAATCGTTGGTAGAACATGGGTCTGGCAAGCTCGTTGAGGCTCTCTTCTCCCACTCTCTTCAATGATTATTCTGTCTTGGAATGTTAGGAGATTAAATTGCATCCTCGTCAAAAGGCTATTCACGATTTAGCTGCAGTTTATTCTCCGATCATCTTTTGTATTCAGGAAACTAAGCTTTCAGTTGATTCCATGCTTTGGTGTGCCTCTAGTATTTGGCGTTTTGGTCAATGTCAATGCATTGGTTCTTTGGGTTACTATGGACTTTTGGCTCTCTTTTGGGTTTTGAGGAGGATTGTTCTCCTTTGGTGGATCTCTAACCAATCAGTTCTTTCTATGGTTGCCTCTAGTTTGGAATCTAGAGAGATTATTTTGGTTACTAATGTACATCCTTCAATTGATTTTCATGGCAAAATCTTGCTTTGGTCTCATATAAGGGTGATATAAGGTATGTTAGAGTGTGTGCTCCTTTCCTTCCTAGGGTTTTAGTTGTTGATTTCAATTCAGTGTTAAGTTTGGAGGAGAAAAGGGGAGGGTTGGCTTGGTTGGGTCTTTCATATGATCTCATTCACAAGAATGTGGACCTCCTGAATTTAATTGATATCAAACCCTCTAATGGGGTCTTTACTTGAATAGTAGAAGGCATGGAGAAGATGCTATATTTGAATGGTTGGACAGACTTCTTGTTTCCAATTTTTGGGTTAGAGATAGCTTGAGTACTTTTGAGATTCTTCATTGGAGGGGCTTTGATCATTGGCCTATCAAATTTTTAGCTTCTTCTATTGCAGTTTCTAAAAATCCTCCTTTTAAATTCTAGCTTATGTGGCTTTAGGACTCTTCCCTTCATGATTTGATGGCCCAGCAGTGGAATGGTGGCCCTGCTTACAATATTGTTATGTATTCTTTTGTTAAGAAATTGCAATTTGTCAAATTGTAACTTAAGAAATGGAAAAGGTTATTCTTTGGTAACCTTTATGCCATGAAGAAGAATGTTTAGGCACACCTTGAAATTATCACTCGTTAAATTCAAGATCATGGTTTCTGAGTGAATTTGGTCAAGCGTAGTCCAAATTTGTCCGAGAATTGGAGGAGCGGGAACTTAGGGAGGAGATTCTTTTGAAGCAAAAGGTCCAGATTGAGAAGCTTAAGGAAGGAGACAAGAATACAACTTTTTTCCATAACTCAGTTCAAGCTCGTTGGAATAGGATATATACCCTCTTTCATTAATTCCAAAGGAATTCAGTTGTCATTTCTACAAGCTTTGTCTTGTGATTCTACTCAAAACTATTTTTCTCTCTTTTTGAGGATTCTCATTCTCCTAAGGATAAGGAGAATATGATCCTTTCTTGTATCCCCTCTCTATTCAACAATGTGGTGAATAATTCTCTCATGTGTTCGATATCTATATTTGAGTTGGAAAATATTTCTTTTGAAATGCATAAGGGTAAAGCTCCAAGCCAATACGGGTTTTCAATAGAATTTTTTTTAAAATTCTAGAATATTGTTAATTTGAATTTGATGGAAGTAGTCTATGAATCTTATGGCAGAAAAAAAATGCTTAGGGCCTTGAATTCTACTTTGCTTGCTCTTATACCTAAAAAGGGAGGTGTTAATCAACTAGATTTTCTTAGGCCCACTTTTTGTATAATGTGGTCTTCAAAATAATTAAGTTACACTAATTGCTAAGAGGCTCAAACCCTACCTCTCCACTCTAATCTCAAATGAGAAAGAGGGTTTCATGGTAGGAAGACAAATTCTAGATAGGGTGGTAGTTTCTTCTAAGGTCATTCACTCTATGATAGTTTCTAAGGAGAAATCTATGTTCATCAAACTGGATATGGCTAAAACTTACAATAGAGTTAAGTGGTATTTTTTGCATAAAATTCTCATAGCCTTTGGTTTTAGTCTAGAGTGGGTTAGTTGGACTATGATTTGTTATACTTCTTCATCCTTTGAGTTATTTGGATCTTACAAGGGTCTACATCATGGGGATCCTCTTTCCCCCTATTTGTTTATTATTATGGTCGAGGGCCTAGGATCCTAGGACTTGATTTAGAGCTAGACTTAGGGTGATGGGTTTTCTAAGCTTTCTCATCTCCAATTTGTGGATGATACTACTCTTATAGCCCATTTAGTCACCTTTATGAAGTTGAATTATTCAGGTGGATGCTAGATATTTATTTATCTATTTCAAGTTAGAAAGTCAATGAGTACAAATCTACAATTAATTTTTTTAACACTATGGAACCTATCCAGAGGAGGATTGCTAGCATCTTGAGGTTTCAAATTGGGTCTCTCCCCTTTCTTTATCTAGGTATTTCTCTTGTTGTTGGTAGGCATCCTAGGCCATTCTAGTAGGACTTTCTTAATAAGTTGTGTTGAAAGGTTAATCATTTGACTCGTCGGTGGCTATCCACAGTTGTCGAGGTGACTCTTCTTCAATCATTGATCCAGGCTCTTCCTATTTACAAAAAAAAAAATTAGGCGGCTCCTATGTATATTCTTAAGGAATTTGATGTTCTTTTGCACCAATTCATTTTTAATGGTAATTTGCAAACTTGTAAGTGGAGCCTAGTTAAGAGGGATTTTGTGTGTTGGCCAAAGAAGAAAGGGGGGCTTGGTATTCGTTCTGCTATCTTGAATGGGAAAGCTCTCGCAACCAAATTATATTGGCATTGGTGCACCATTCATAATCCATTTTTTGTTCATATTCTCATGCACAAGTATTTAAAAGGTGCTAACTTTTTGGATGTTCCTCACTATAATTTGGAGGGAAGAGGCTCTATGATTTGGCACTCTAAAAATGGGGGCTCAACTAGTTAAAAGTGGTTTATTTTGGATCTGCAATAAGGAATTTGAAGCTCTTTTTCAAACAGATTATTGGGATGGTAATCTTCATCTCCTTCACATGGATCTGCACCTCCATCACCTCTGTGATAGTCTTAAAACAACATGTCTTGATAAGGTTTAACATTATGAGACTACTTGGAACTTAGGATTGGTTGTGGGTTTTATATGGAAGGATTCTTATGAATGGCTGCCAGGTGGTTCGGAGGAGGATCAGAATAAGTTGACTCAGATTATTTCTTCTTAGGATTGCAACTCCTTGTTAGGGCTAGATATTTTGACCTAGGGTAATGAATCGTCTAGCAAGTACTTTGTTCTATAGGGTACTTGGAGCTTAATAGATAGTTCTTTGGAGGTATAGAGGTGCCTTGGTGGAAATAGGTGTGGAACAAATTTTTTTGGCCCAAATGCAATTTTTTCATGTCGTTGGTGGTTCAAAATCAATGTCTTACTTGGAATAACTTAGATTTTGGGGGCACTTCTAGGGTCTCTTGATGTACATCTTGTGTCATAATAGTACAAAATTTGTTTCTCATCTTTTATTTTAGTGTTCTTTTACCAAGAGGTCTGGCACTTTTCGTGGGGTGTTTGGGGTCATGCCTACTATCATGTCTTCTCTTTGGTTGAGTTTTGGGCCCATTGGATTAAAGCCCCTATTAGGACCTATTTTCTTCAGGTAACCTAGTCTTTTGGACCTAGTTTCATCATATGGCATATTTGGTTGGAGAGGAATCATAGTATTTTTCATGATGCTAGGATGGTTGTTCAATACTTGTGCTGAAAAAATTATTCATTCTCTTCATGAAACTATCTTTGGAAAAGTGTTATTTGGCTAGAGGTGTAGATCCTAGGGAAGTTTTTATTTGCAATCATTTTAATTTTCCTCTTCAAGGAGGTGCTCCAATGTATGTTGGGTAGATCATGAGAAATAGATGTAGACAACCTTTGAAAAGGATAAATCAGGAGAGTCATTGGACCCCTTCTCCTCAAGGAGTTTTGAAAATTAACACTAATAGTCCATCACAGGGGAATCTTGGTCATACTAGCATTGGTGGAGTTGGTCACAATAGCTCTGGTAATGTTTGGTTTATTTTTTCTATTTATAAGGGATTTCATATGAATAACTTATTGGATGTTATTTTCCTTTTGTATGTTGAAAAGTGTAGTTGTGTTCTTGGTTGGAAAAAGGATTACTTGTGAATCTAATTCTCAGGTAGTGGTTTTTTTACGCACTTGGTGAAAACTAGATGATGTTAGTTGGCACTTATCTTTGGTTATTGGAAAAATTCTTTGGTTATGTAGCTCCTAGGAATTTGTTACTTTTAGACACATTACTAGGGAGTGGAATGGTATAGTACATTGTCTGGCCAAATGGTTCTCTAATCAAATGCATACTTGGTATACATTGGATAGGGGGAAATTACCTCCAGATATGGTACATATGTTGGATCAATTAGTGGAAAGAGAAGGGGTTGTGTAATTCCCTTTCTCTGTTGGGCAGCTTTCCCTCTTTGCTTTATAGCTCTCTTTGTCACCAAATCAATGTTTACCCCTATTTAAATTAAAATATATATGTTCCAAGAAAGATAACATGTTTGCATTTTTTTGTGTTGTGATAAGAAGTGAAAAACAACATAGAGTAAAGAGATGTGACATAATAGCATATTGACATGTCCAAACAATGATGGAATCTTATATCATTGCACATAAAAGAGGAAAAAATAAGACAAGTTCAAGGCCTTTCCATATACTTGCCAAATGGAATAATATTCCAATGTTGCAATTTTAGGGTGAAAGTAGAAAGACATTTTGTGACTTATTAGGAAGTCCACAACTGGAAAATTTTCAAACTGAACACATGAACTAAAATATTAGGCTATAATTGTGAAGACTTAGGAAGATTTTAAAATTTCTTCTAGGTTTATTAAAGATGGATGCTTATTATGGTTTAGCAACCTGGTGATTCATATCCCTTATTTCCAAGACAAACAGTTCTTTGAATTAAACCTCACAGTAGAACAATGAAGTTGCATTTTACATGAAGTCTGTAGACGTAAAAAATCATCCCTTCTAATTCATGCTACCCTAACCCCTTAATTAATTAAATCTTATTTAATTAATTACATAACCTGAATAATATAATTAATTTTAATTAATTAATTATATTATTTTACCCTTTTTATATAATTAATTATATTCACCCCTTTTCTAACCTAATAGTGTAATTAATTTTAAATTGTATTATCCCTTCCCTTGGCCCATATTTAAATAATTTTATTATTTATATATTTCCTTTTATAATCTCATGATTTAATTAATTCTTAATTAATTTTATCTAAGTCTAGCCTAAATCCCTAGCCTAGAACCCATCACCATCACCCTTAAACCTACTCATTTGATTAATCCTAGATTAATTATCCTAATCGTATAGTTCCTGCAACAATTAGCATTTTCCCTCAATTTTAAATTTCTCACACATTTGTGAGCACCCCTTCCCAATGTGGCTAACTACCTTCCATAAATAGTCGATTACCTTCTTACATAATTGTCTCCCATATCCTTTTTGGATTTTTCTCACACATGTGTTTGACATCTTGAGCCACCATCTTCCACTTTGTTTCCCACTCCATTTATGAGCTATCTCTTTCAAAGGTTACTCACACATCTATGAGAAACTCATCCCCTTTACATAACCAACCACCTTTCTTGCATGGTCCTAATATTTCCCAACAAGTTAATGAGCTTAAAAACCTTATCTACAATATGCAAAATGGAGGAAAGAAATAATTCTCATTTGATGACATATGTCTTTATCCATTCAATCAATCTATTAATATTTAACCATTCCCCCCGAACTTTGAGATCCCTAAATTTGATAAATACAAGGGGAAAACATGTCGTATCCAGCATATCAAATTGTTTTGTAGCACATCAAGAGGTCTCCTACAATGAAAACTACCTTAAGATACTATTCTCTAGAAGTCTCAAAGGCCCCGACCTTGAATGGTTCATGAATTTACCTCAAGAATCTATCTCCACTTTTTTCGATCTTGCTGAAAAAAACTTTCTGCAACATTCATACAACATTGAACATTAAGTCTCTTTAAGTGACTTGTACAATACTAAACAATGAAATGGTGAAACCTTTACAAACTTCTTACAACATTGGAGACACCTTGCAAATAAAATTCCTTAGAAGATCCCCAAAAAAACACTTGATTGATATATTTACATGAGATCTTACACCAAAGATGGCCTTTCAC
The DNA here is from genome assembly GCA_027943335.1 of Chamaecyparis obtusa. Taxonomy (NCBI): domain Eukaryota; kingdom Viridiplantae; phylum Streptophyta; class Pinopsida; order Cupressales; family Cupressaceae; genus Chamaecyparis; species Chamaecyparis obtusa. The sequence goes on from BSBK01001129.1 coordinate 865,877, forward strand.
ATGAAAATGACCTCTCCCGATACTTTTTAAGTTGTGGTTAAGAAAGGGAAAAATTTTGACGATGGTATTTTGCAACAAGGCACTATTAAACACTACACCCGCTCATCCAATGATAGACCCAAATATTGCACTAAGAAATGTGTGTGTGAAAATTGTACCTGTTTAGAATACACAACACATCAGTAAAACATTATCGATTAATCATAAGAAAATAAGTAATAAATAAATATATCATCAATCAGGTGATTTACTGCCTTCTAGTAGTAGTCAGTATGGTATTCTTAGATTTTGACCGAGATCAGTAATAATGCAACGCCTAAACGAAGGATTTGAATGTGAAAACTATGAAAATGGATGCAAGATTAATCTATATTTTTGTGATTTTCAATGCAAATAACAATAACAACTATATGAAATTGATCTAAAAACTTGATATCTAGCTATGAATGCAAAAACTAGAAAACAATGATAGCAATTGATCTCTAAAATGATGCACAATCTCATAAGAACTTGATAGTATAGCATTGTTGTTCTCAAAATTGCACACATGATTGTGAAGGATTGAAGCCTATTTATATAAAAATCCAGGTTTGAGAACTCATGGAAAGCCAAAAATCACTCCTTGATTTAACTCAAATTGATTGGCAAGTTATCAAGAAATTTAGAAACAGTTATCTGGTCAAAATCATGCAAATCAGATTTTTAACTCATAATTGGAAGTTGAGATCACTCCAATCTGCTTTTCAACTCACAATCACATGTTGAGTTTAGAAAGTTAACAAATTGAATTCAATAGTTGATTTTGAGTTTAACCACTTTTCTGATTTTTGCATAGATAAATATGAGTTTATTTAATTTTCATGTGTTTTATTCTCAACTTAACTGATTTAATCAATTAAATAACTGATTTATGGGCTAATCAATTATTTTAATCAAACTTTATCCAAAATTATATTATTAAATTTGACAATTTGATTTTAATCAATTAAATAAGTATTCAATCAATTACTTTTGATTTTTTGATTTATTGTCAAATAAACAATATTAATTATAAATAATTTAATTAAATCTAATTAAATTAATTAAGTGGCGAAATGAAGTTTACTTAATTAAATATTTATCATATTCAATTAATTATACTTAGGATAAATAAAATAATATCATTTATCACCAAATAATATTTAATTAGAGATAATTAGGATAGATTAGGAATATTTAGGAATATTCCCCGATGCATATTTGAGATAAGATCAATAAGGGTTTTGATCATTCGATGTGCAGATGTGCCTTAGGTTAGGACTTTAGGGTCGATTTCGATCGATTCGTTGATGTAGGAGGTCAATGGTACTGAAGCCCATTTTTGGGGTATTACAAGAACAAGAATGTTGTAAATGACGGGGTGACTTATTCAAAACATGTCCAAAATGTCCAAGATACTTCCAATAAAAATAATAGAAGCAATCAACAAAATCATAACAACCAAAAACCTCATCAATCACAATCTCAACAACAACCAAAGTGCAATCCGTCTAACAACCTTTTTTGCTTGTTGCAATAATAACAACAGAAAAAATACAAATAATCGTAAACATCGTCAATACACTCCTCTTGTTGAGTCTCTTGATGTTATCTTACACCAACTCATTGAATAAAACATGATTAAATTCCCAATCACTAATCCATATGATGAAAATCAATACAATCCTCATTGATACAGTGATAACGAATATTGCTAATACCATCATGTCAAAGGTTGTGATAATAAGAAATGTATAAAACTCAAGAACTTTGTTCAAGACCTTATTGATAATGGAAAAATAGAAGTTGAGAGACATACTTCATCGTCATTAAATGCACAACTTAAAATCTACACCACTCCCCTTCCTGAGCATGGGAAATAAAATCCCTCATCATTAAAATTTGTTCCTTATAATTACACCACTAACACCATTCTAGGCTTTGACTCTTTGTGTGGTCGCATTGAAGAAGTTGAAAATCATGTAAACACCATCACAATTAAAGGTGCTAATTACAATGCTAATACCTATTGAGGAAGAGTTATTGTTCAATTCACTCCACCCCCATCCAACCCATCCACTTCTACTAGACCCGCTTCTTGTTACAATCTATGTGATCACCTTGGAAAGACTCCTTCAAAAATATCCATTCTTGAGATTCTTTGTACATCATCCGTTCATAAGGAAATTCTTGAGAAATCCCTTCTTGACTCTCATGTCCCTAAATAACATTAATACCTCCCAAATTCAAGCTATGAGTGGGAACCTTGTTGTGCAATACTATCTTGTATTCACAGATAAGGACCTTTGCGCTCTTGACTAAAACCATAATAAACCTCTACATATTGAAGCCATTTTCCATTGCCATAAAATAAAAAGATTACTTACAGATGATGGATTTGGTTTAAACCTGTGTACATTAAAGTTAATAAAACAATTGGGACTCCCTAATGATCGCATTGATGCTACAAAGAGGATTACAATCAAGGACTATAATGATAGAGAATGAGAATCAAAAAATTTAATCAAAATTCCTCATTAAGTGGGTCCCAAAATGATCAAAACCACATGCCAATTTATTGACCTTGACCTACCATATAATATCATCCTTGGTGGACCCTATAAGATCCATGTCATTCAAGGTGTACCCTCCACTTTCCATCAATGTCTAAAATTCCCTTATAATAGATTTTAAGTTACTATTCCCAAAGAGCCTAAACCCTTCTAGTATTGAAAAATTATTGAAGGAAAGAGAACAAATTTATACCCACTTAATGATTAAAGCAATCCATCCATTTCCAAGTCATCCACTAATGAATCCTTCACTTCCAAGACCACTCATTTTGATGAACAAATAAATGTTTTTGAAAAAATGTGTGGAGAATATTAGATAGAAAATGCCTTGTATGTTGGTCAACTCCCCCTATCTCCTAAATCCTATGGTTGACCTTCACCCATCATACCCATGAACAAACCCACCATCAAATAAAGAAAGACTACCATTGAGAAATGGGGACCCCTTGATGAGGAAAGTTTAGAAGAAGATGTGATATCATGGATATACAAATAAGACAAGGACAAGCATATTGATATGCCAAAAGAAAGATATCTAAAAGAATATCCTATAGTTGAGAGTATCAAATACCATGGCATAGTCTTAGGATCACAAGAACAAGGCGTCAAATAACCTATTCATACTAAAGGTTACTCTTGTAATAGAGGACTCAAAGATTAACCAAAAACTAAATTTTCCTCCCAAAATGACCATGAAGTTTCTTCTAATTCTAAAGACCTTGAGGAGGAATTATATGAAGTCCCATTTGAATGCCTAGATGATTACCTCTTTGAAATTAATCATGTCCTTACCATAACCGTTGTTGACCTTACATCTCATATCCTCCCACTCAAACACCCTAAGCTTATTGATTGGGATCAACAAGAACCACCAGCATTAAATATATTTGAGTCAGATGAAGCAGTGTTATCACCCCTAGACCTAAGGGACCCGCAAGAATATGAGCATGAAATTTCATATCATGAACAAGCATACTTTGGGCAGAAAGTCAACTCTCTTGGTCGCAAAAGTGAAAATAAAATAAATATCAAAAAGAAAATAAAACATCTCATGGTGAAAACATTTCTGGTATTTTGGTGAAACATTTCTAAGGTGCCAAAAGAGGGAGAAGTTGACTTTCCACTAATAACCCCTCCATGTGAGAAATCGTCCATTCTTATAGAAGATATATTGGAATTAAATCTTGGTATCGCTGAAAATCATAAGATCACATTCATAGAAGCATCTGTGAATGAGAAAGAGAAGACAAATGATTGAGTTCCTTCACAAAGAATAACATATTTTTTCTTAGACATGTAAAGATATGCCTAGCTTAGATCCAGATCTAGTTGTACATCATCTTTTCGTGGGCCCTAATGACAAACCTCTCAAGTATAAACTCATAAAGATGCACCCACAAATAACATTATTGGTAAAAGTAGAACTGTAGAAGATGTTAGATGCCAAATTTATAAGACCTATAGACTATCTAGAATGAATCTCTAATATTGTTGCAGTGGATAAAGATACTAGGGGCATTCACATCGGCACTGACTTCTAAGACCTGAATAAAGCATGTCCTAAGGATGATTTTCACTTCCCAACATAGACATTATAGTGGACTTGATTTTCATACATGAAATGCTATCACTTATGGATGGATTCTTCAACTACAACTAGATTAAGATTGGAACAGATGACCACCATAAGACTTATTTCACTATGCCATAGGGTACCTTTTGTTATTAGGTCATGACCCTTTGTACTTAAGAATGTTGTAGCCACATATCAGAGTGCAATGATAGATATCTTCCATGACCATCTACATGACATTATGTAAGATTATGTTGATGATCTTTTGGGAAAATAAAAAACAAGAGAATCAAGCATTTTTGTGCTTACAAATATATTTGATAGACAAGATATATATAAGGTTTGGCTCAATCCTAAGAAATGAGTCTTCAGTGTACAATTAGGAAAACTATTGGGTTATATTGTGTCACAAAGAGGAATCAAAGTGGACCCCAAGAAATTTAAAGCTATCTTAAAAATGACACCTCCTAAGACACTCAAGAAGCTTTGTGGCTTACAAGGTAAACTTCAGTCAATTCATCACTTCATTTCTCAGCTTGCAAATAAGGCTCATCAGTTTTCTCACCTCCTTCACAAAGATATCAAATTTTAATAGGATTGTTTATGTCAGAAGACCTGTGAAAAACTCAAACAATATCTATCTTCACCACCAGTACTTGTTCCACCTATTCCATGATGACCTGTTTTGTTGTACATATCTACTACCAGTGTTGTACTAGGATAATTTTTGGCACAGTTAGATGATGATAGAAAAGAAATAGCTATATACTAAATCAACACAAAATTATTTGGATATAAACTAAACTACACACCTATACACAAAAACTTTGTCACTATATGCTCAATAATAAGACAAAGATTATTGCAGAGATTAACCCTCTCAAGTATCTCATGTCTAAGGCTACTCTCACTAGACATACATCAAAATGGGTAATGATCCTCGGTGAGTTTGATATTGAGTATGTGGATCCTAAAGATATCAAAGGATAAGTTATCACAAATCAGTTAGCAGAAGCACCCCTTCTAGGAGATCATCCTCTTGTACAAGAATTCCTTGATCATGTCATCATGACTGTTACTCTGAGTATACAATGGAAGCTATAGTTTTATAGATCATACACATAGAAAGGATCAAGGGCATGAGTACTATTTATAACACCATAAGGATATTATATATTAAATTCTGATAAGTTTACCTATGAATACACAAACAACATTGTAGAGTATGAAGGTTTGGTCACAAGGCTTCTCTTAGCTGTTAGATGGAAGGTTACTAGCCTACTTTTTTTTCATGACTCTCAGTTGGTTATTAAACAAGTCAATGATAAATACCAAATGAAATATGATAATTTTCTCCCCTACCATCAGATGGTTGAAGGTTTGAGACAACATTTTACAAAGATTTAGTTCCAACAAATCCCTAGAGAAAAAATTAAAGTTGTTGATGCAATGTTTACATTGGATCCTTGATTTTTGTGTCTAAGAATATTCACAAGTGTGAGTTTTTTGTTGAGAACCTTATGGTCCCTAATTTTGACATGTCAAATCCAAAATGTTTTGTGACATTGTTGGTCCTGATTCATCCAGTATCAAGAGATCTATGCTTACCTCTATGGTGAAATCATACCACCTCACCTTACCACTAACCAACGTAAGAATTTCATTTTCTGTACATCCCATTATACCCTCCTAGGTGATACTCTTTACTTCAAACACTTTGTCAAAACCATCCTTCAATGTATATGATTAGAAGAAGTTCAAATAGTGTTACAACAGGTTCATCAAGGAATATGTGGTGGATAGTCTAGTAGTCTTACTCTTGTGAAGAAATTTTTTTGTATAGGGTATTATTGGCCCACTACAAAACAAGAGGCTTATCACTTTGTAAATAAATGTGTTCTCTGTCAGCAATAGGGTGATTTGATACATGCACCCTCTCAATCATTATAGCATATAATTACACCTTGGCCCTTTTAATAGTGTGGGATCGATCTCATGGGATAGATACAGTCCACCTCCTCCAATGGTCACAAGTTCATTATTACCACCACTAAGTACTTCACTAAATAAGTCAAAGCCATTCCTCTAACCTACACCATTGGTAAATAGATCTCTAGGTTCATAGTGAATTACTATATTTGTCGTTATGGTATCCCTCAAGATATCCTTACCGATAATGGTACACCTTTCAAGAATAAAAATATCAAAGATTTTTCTCAGGTATTTACTATTAAACAATGTTTCTCCACCCTGTATCACCCCCAAGCGAATGGTCAAGTTGAGCCTATGAATAAAACCATCATCAAAACCCTCTAAATGATTGTCCATAAAGTTGGTCATAAATGGTACTTGTAGTTAAACCCCTCTTTATGGGCCTACTATACTCCCATCCCCACACCTACTAGTTTCACTCCATATTCTCTTGTCTTTGGTTCCAAATTCATCCTTCCTATTGAGATCAAGATCCCTTCCCTTGTACTTTCCTTGTAGAAATTATTTCCAGATGAAGAATATAAAGTTACACACTTACAAGAGCTTCAACTCCTTTATGAGAGGCATCTCAACACTCTAAACTAATTCCATGTGTATCAAATTGCTTTTAGTAACAATATAACAAGAAAATCAAGCCTTGTGAGTTTGAAGTGGGCGACATTGTCCTCATGTATAATCAGAAGAACCTATAGAGTTGTGATAAGAAAAGAAAGTTTGAGCCTAGTTGGTTGGGCCCTTATGTCATCACTGCTAAGTTTAGATCTGAAGCATATCATCTCACAACACTAGAAGGAGATTCTCTCTTCGACCCTATCAATATCATGCATCTCAAGTGCTTTTATGCATAACATGTCAGGGAAAACCACTTTGGTGGCACTATGGATAAGTATCATGGTGAAAACATACCTCACATTTCATGCATAGTAATCAGATCCATCATCTATCTCCTTCACTTTTCATCCATTCCACTTAATTTTGAGCTTGACACCCATATCCTCCATCCATATCCTTTCAAAAATTCCTCTGTCTATTCCATATCTTTGTGGGAATCCTACCACTTCATCCCCATCTCTTAGATCTATACCTTGTTTAATTTTCATCTTCATCAAGTAACTTGATGACAAGGACAAATCTACCCATATTCAAAATAAAGGATCCCACCCATCTATCCCAGTACATTAAGCTTACCCACGTAACATTGATCTTATCACAAACATCTTGTCTACATAAGATTACATCAATATTGAATCTCGAGATCATGTTTCAAAGTTATTATTTATCAACAATTATTGTCTATCTGATGATTATCAAATCACATCATCAATCATTTCCCTTAGGAGGAATCCTTCCTAAGTCAACATTTTCTCAACAATCAATAATCACATAGTCTTTTTAATGGAAAGAATTATGGACTAGATGATTACTTGGTCATGAGATCTTTTCTTTTGGTTTTATCTATTGTGTTTCAATTTAACCTACTCAACATCACCTTGATCTATCCATATCTTGGTGTATTTTGACTAGTGTAAATTGGAACACTTTTTTTGCAATATGATCTATTAGTAGGTGATTTAGTGCATGTTACTATGTGTCAGTTACTCAACTATGGTTATGTACATGTTTCACTAGGGCATGAACTTGGCACATTTCCACCAAGTCTCTGCCAAATACTTGGGTGTGTTAGAACCTTTGCATGTGCTTTCACTACATATGATCCGCCCACATTGATAATCAACATGCATGTTCCTAAATCTACCTTGTCTGTCTGAGAGTCTAGTCCATGCAAAGGAACAATATCATCCATGTTTTTCTAGCATGTGATGTATAACTCCTATGAAATAAAACTAGGGCATTCTCTCCACATTCAACATGATAGACTACAACTAATTGAATATCTTAAGGAAGAGATTGATAATTGATTAAACACTTGAAAGATAATGATTGATGATCACCGAGCTACAAAGGTATATGTGAGACATTAAATCATTTATTGTATTGTCATTGATGTCAATGATTTTTGGTTGTACTTATCACATGTGATATTTACAAACATCTAAAGAAGGAAATAATGGTGAAGGAATGAGATATTAACATGAAGATGAGATGCATGAGGAAGATATGGATATAGTATTCATTGGGTAACTTATTAATGAGTCTATGACATTATGTTAGTGATTTGATTGTATTATATAATTCTATTATGGATTGAAGATCAAGAACGTACAAGTTTATGTGGTTGGTAAATGAAGAACTTAGTATACACTGAGTTGAAAATAATATTGACCGAGAAAGTATAGTGTATACTGAGTACAATTTTAATTGAGTTAGAAGTCACCGACACATCACGGTATTGACCAAGTGAAAGAAATAAATGAAACATATGACTGTCGACTAAAGATGATGAGATGGATGAATATGGATGATTCTGATGTCAAAGATAAATTTTGTTATGATGATCAAACGACTGACAAAATTCAAGGATGATCAAATGAAGGAGAATGAAACGTGACAAGTTTTGAGGAAGGTTAAAGTTACAAAATCAACAATGAAGATTAAGAGGCAAGATCTATGGATGGAAAGAAAATGGTTCCTATGTCTATAAAAGGAGATAAGATATTCATTATTAATTATGGAATGCACGTGAGAAGATTCCATTCATGTGAAGATGGTCAAATGAGTTGAAGACAGAACTGAGAAATTCTGCAGACAACACCAAGCATCAGAGAAAGGAATTAACCGAGCAAAATAGAGTTGGAAGATACAAAGAAACTGAATTGAATATATTGGCTAGAGGTATTTTGAGCTTAGCATATATATCTAAAAATCTGCAAAGAAAGTTGCATTTGAATAAGATCATTTACTATTGCATTCTAACCATTTCTACAGATAAATCTCTTAACCAAGTGGGACTTAACAATCTTTATATTTCATTATGACATTCAATGAATGTTTATTTTTTTCATGTTGACCCCATAGTGAATATTTGGTCATGGAGAAATGTTAGTATTAAATCCTCTAACCAGGTCACACCTTACAATGTGTTATTATAACCTTTAACAAGGTTGGCTCTTAACCGATATCACTTTAGAAGAGTGAAATTATTTTGGGTTATCGGTCCCAGGTGGTTTTTACCCTAACATGGTTTCCACATTAAAAATCAAAGTGTTATATGTGTATGGATGTGATAAATTATTATTTTTCTTTACACGTTACAATTACTAGTTTGATCGGTATATTCATTAGTTAATTTACTGGTATTCGGTTAATGAATAGAAAGTGTAGACACCTAAAAATCCTTTAGAAAATAAAGTATTTTTATTTTCTGAAAAATCCCTGATGACATCATCATTTATTAATTAATTATTTATTTAATTAATTAATTTATTTTTATGTCATTAAATCCCTTTATCTTAATTAAAAATATTTAATTAAGGAATCCCTCCCAAAAATGTTTAAATCTTATTTAAACATTATTTCTTTATTTATTAATTATTTTAATTAATAAATTGACCAAAAATCCCAAAATAAATAATTTATTTATTTTTTGCCCAAAACTTGGCCAATTTCCTTAAGACCACTAACCTCTTCCAAAATCTTCTAATCCCTTCTTAATTTCGATTAAAAGGCTAATCCCATCTTTTCTAACCCTAATCTCAACTCAAAATATTTAATTAAGATTAAATATTTAATTTTCATATTTATTGAAAATATTTCAATAAATTTTCTTAAACTTAAGCTTTTGGAATGAATAAACTTTTATTCCATAAAACTTAAGAAAACTCTAGACTCTTCTAGAAACTTCTCAACCCAACCTCTTCACCCATCCTAATCCTAATCCTCCCCCTAACCTTGTCACATTCCCTAAACAAGGTTAGCCAACTCTTAAGCTTACCCCAAAGTCAACAAAGAGGGCTTCCCTTTTTGAAATGCATTGAAGGCATTTAAGGCCTCCCTATCCCTCTTACATGCATTTATGGTGCATTTAAGAAGCCCCTCACCCCTTTCTTACACCCTTTGACCTTAGGCACATTTTCCAAATTGTGCACATTCCTCCCATCTTTCAACCCAATCCCCTTATGACACTTGTCACAAGGAGATAACCCTTCCCCTAATGAGCCTCAAACTCATTAAAGCTTTTGAGATAAATAAATCTTTATTTATCTCCTAAATTCCATATTTATCCTTAGAAAGCCTAGACTCTTCTAGAAAGTCTTCATCCTTATCCCCTTGACTCAACCCCTAACCTTACCCCAAACTCTAACCTTTCTTCCTAACCCAAGCCCTTAGGAAATCCTATAAATACTCCCTCTTCCAAGAGCAATTCATTAGCTTAGTTTTTATCATTTATGCATTGTTATCATGAGCATTTTTAGCTAGATCATCTTAGCATACATCTTAATTGTTAGATTTCTTCATGTTTTTCATGCTTTCTAACACATCTTAGAATAGCTTAATGGATTAATCTTAGTTCATATTTCAAGCTTTTCTCATCATTTATGCATCACCATAAATCCCTCTCCATGCATTTGAGAGCACACCCACATCCCTCTAATTGAAGCGAATCAAACATTTGCTCTATAGCACTTGTTTTTAGCAACAATCTCGAGGTGGCTTTGGTTTTGTTTTCATGTCTTATGCTATTTTTTAGTTCATGAACATGTTAGATTAGTCTAATGTTTGAATGTTTCAGCCTTTCAAGACAGGTAACAGGTTCAAAATCATAGTCTACAGAAAGGCATAGTTAAAGTTTTACCGAGCTGTTTAATTGATTTGAAATATTTGTTTTATACATTTCAGAGTGTTTGGGACTATAGGATAACTGGACTTAACTGATTCACCCCCCCTCTCAGTTATCTAACAATTGGTATCAGAGCAAGAGTACTTGAAGGGAAAAGTTTGAAGGGTCGTGCTTAAGTTAAAAATCACAAGATGTATAAGAGAGAGGTGCCAAAGTTGAATAAAGACAACTTCTCAACATGGCAAAGCAGGATGAAGTTATATCTATCTAGGATTGGAGATTCTACATTGTACTACTTAAAAAATGAGTTGATCTTACCTACTAGTCCTTTGACTATCGATCAGATGAAAGAAAGACATGAACACAATACTATGATGATTGATATTGCTTGTTCTTTATCAGATGTCAAATTTGAAGGTTGAATTTGAAGATGTTAAGACGTGTACAACTACAAAATTGATGTGGGGTAAGATTGCACTAGTTCATGGAGGAGATGTGAATGTGCTAAGGGCTAAAGCTGAAAGTATTAGAGGTAAGTTTGATAACATTAAGATGAAAGGTGATAACATCACTCAGTACAGCAATCGAGTCAAGGAGGTTGTGAATGCTATCCGAGGAGCAAGTGGAACTATTGATGTAGACACTATGGTAAGTAAAATTATTAGAACCTTGTTACCTTCCTATGTTATTAGAGTCTCTGCAATTCATGAAATGAGAGAAAATCCTAGTAATAACATTTCACTTGATATTCTAATCAGTAGATTGACTACATTTGAGTTGAATAACTATGACAATAGTATTGTACCTACAGTAGAATCTACATTTATGTCATCTCTAAAAATTGGAAAGTCAAGTAGCAGAAATAAGATAAGAATTGAAAGTGAAAGTGAAGTTGAAGAGGATGAACTTGATGAACTTGAAGCATTAATGACTAGAAGACTACAAAAAGGAAAAGGCAGATATAGAGGTAAACTACCCTTGGTTTGTTTTAGATGCAAAGAGATTGGTCATATTGCTTCAAGATGTCCTGATAGGAAAGAAGATGAGAAAACAAGTGAGAGATCTAATGAGATGAAGAATGACAAAAGAGATTACCGAAATCACAAAGGTAACCGATAGTATGGAAAAAGAGATAACCGAGACTATAGGGATAAAGGCAAGGCATGCTACCTTGTTGAAGATGAAGATGAGGACACCAACACTGAGACAAATGAAGATATAGAAGTGGTATTTGTGGCATTAAAAGAAGACTCCAAAGAAGAAGAAAGGTATGTCGAAACAACACTTATTTCTAAAGTTATCAAGAATGATACTTGGATTATTTATAGTGGTTGTACACATCATATGACTAGTGATGAAGAAAAGTTTGAATATCTTGAATATTATAATGGTGGATCTCTGAAAATGGGAAATGATACACCTTGTCTAGTGAAAGAAAAAGGATCTATATTGTTGAATAATAAGATCAGATGTGAGAATGCATATTGGGTGAAAGGCACTACAACATTTGGGGTCAAATTTCAATGCCAATTTCAATGGTAGTACCATTTGCATGTGTTTTTTGTGTTTTTTTTTGCAAGTGCCCCCGATGGTGTCGTAATAGAGACAGTGTTGTCATAATTTTGACACCCGCATGATTATAAACAAACAAAAAAAAAAATGCTCATTTGTAATTTTCATGAGCTGTGAAGAGGGAAGAGGGCACTGACTTTTGCTTGTGAGCTACAAAGAGGGCACCATGCCCGAAGAGGGAAGAGGGCACTGGAATTTTGCTTGTGAGCTATGAAGAGGGCACCATATGCGAAGAGGGAATAGGGCACTAGACTTTTGCTTGCGTGCGCGAAGAGGGCATTGGACTTTTTCTTGCATGCGCGAACTTGGCCCTAACTCTACACAGATTCGAGGTAGGCCTGAACTGGAATTTTTCTTGCATGCCCGAACTTGGCCATGTCTTTTTTGTTATTTGTTTTTATCATTGTATTTCACTGGTTTAAAGCTAGGGCATCCATTTCATAGAGGTTGTGAGTGTTTTATTCATTTTTTATTTGTTTAAATGTATAAAAATATTACAATAATTGACTGAAATACTTTTTCTTGTGTGCACGAACTTGGCCATTTCTTTTTTGTGACTTGGTTTTATTGCATTGTATTTCACTGGTTTGAAGCTAGGGCATCTATTTATTAATTCTTTACTCACTGCTTGGGGCCCGTGAGTTTTGATATGGGCATATACATGATGTAAATTTGGTCACTTTTCTGTTCAGTTATATATATTATAAACAATTACAACAATAATCAATTTTGTTTCTTCCTTTTCCATGTAAAGTTGATAATTTTAGAATTTCATATGAATCTAGTGATGATCGAAATGCCTTGCACTCCTCAAATTTTGAGTTATAAGGTTATTGTCCTTCTCTGCAATTCATTCCAAGAAGTCACCTAGGGAACTCCTAAATATACTTTCAGAGTTGCTATTAAGCATTAACTAATTGGAGATGAAAAATAACATATTTGTTTCATGCATATGTGGTAAAAATTCATGAGATACTAAAGAAGACCTGCTATTTGTCAGACAAATCTTCATTGTCCCCCACAAAAAACTAAGTAATAACTACTCCACCCTTAATTTTTTTAACAATGCACCATATTAGATAAAGTAGGTTCTATCACACATGGTACAGACTCTCTTCAAACTCACAATACGTTGCATGTGTAGTACAAAACTCATAAGATTCTAAAGAAGGCCTCACTCTTAATCAGCCAAATCTTCCTAGTACCACACAAAAAAACTATGTGATAACTATGTCTACTCCAACCTTAATTGTTTAAGAATTCATCATATTAGATAAAGTATGTTTAAGAATTGTTGGGAGTGGTCATTTGGCATGTATTAAATAGAATAAAATTTTCAGCATATTATTATCATTCTATTTCTTTGTTGTAAACATACCATTGGTTCAGTTTTGTAAATTATTTTTGTGTTAAATGCATTTAAAATAAAGGTCTAATTCTTTAGACTGCTAGCATGAAGGAAGATTTGACCTAGTAGTCTACAGAATTAGACCTCTATCTGTAGCTTTGTCTAATTCTATAGACTGCTAGGTCAAATCTTTCTTCATGCTAGCAGTCTACAGAATATTATCATGCATTTAATCTTCAAAAATCATCAATTCTTAAGCATTAAGCATAGTAATAGGTCAATATTCATTGTCTTCATTGTGGGGGACAATGAAGTTTTGTCTAACAAATAGCAGGGCTTCTTTAGTATCTTATAATTTAATATACTAAAAATTCTTAATCTATTTAAACAATTATTATAGATTAGAATTATAGCATATTGGCTGACAAACAAAGTAGGTTTAGTTTTAAGATAAAGTATGTTCAGATAAAGAATAGAATTTACAATTAATACCCAATTGTCTAATTCAATAGTCTACTCTTAAAGCATATAAAGTAGGTTCAGTTACCTGCATTAAACATGCTAAACTAATAAAGGTGTTATCTGCATTTAATTTGCCAATTACTAATAGATTAAGCATATTATTACTATGCTTAATGTTCCATTTAAATACATTTAACACAAAAAAAATTTACAAAATTGAACCAATGGCATGTTTACAACAAAGGTCTAATAGAACTCCCAACAATTCTTAAACATACTTTATCTGATATGATGAATTCTTAAACAATTAAGGTTGGAGTAGACATAGTTATCACACAGTCTTTTGTGTGGTACAAGGAAGATTTATGCTAGCAGTCTACAGAATTAGACCTTTATTAAGAATTCATCATATCAAATAAAGTATGTTTAAGAATTGTTGGGACTGGTCCTTTGGCGTGTATTAAACAGAATACAATTTTCAGCATATTATTATCATTCTATTTCTTTTTTGTAAACATGTCATTGGTTCAGTTTTGTAAAAAAAAATTGTGTTAAATGCATTTAAAATAAAGGTCTAATTCTGTAGACTGCTAGCATGGATGCCCTAGCTTCAAACCAGTGCAATACAATGCAATAAAACCAAGTAACAAAAAAGACATGGCCACAAAAAAAATTTACAAAACTGAACCAATGGCATGTTTACAACAAAGAAATAGAATGATAATAATATGCTAAAAATTGTATTCTATTTAATACACGCCAAAGGACCAGTCCCAACAATTTTTAAACATACTTTATCTGATATGATGAATTCTTAAATAATTAAGGTTGGAGTAGACATAGTTATCACACAGTTTTTTGTGTGGTACAAGGAAGATTTGGCTAGGTCAAATCTTCCTTCATGCTAGCAGTCTACAGAATTAGACCTTTATTAAGAATTCATCATATCAGATAAAGTATGTTTAAGAATTGTTGGGATTGGTTGTTTGGCGTGTATTAAACAAAATAGAATTTTCAGCATATTATTATCATTCTATTTCTTTGTTGTAAACATGCCATTGGTTTAGTTTTGTAAAAAAAAATTTGTGTTAAATGCATTTAAAATAAAGGCCTAATTTTGTAGACTGCTAGCACGGATGCCCTAGCTTCAAACCAGTGCAATACAATGCAATAAAACCAAGTAACAAAAAAGACATGGCCACAAAAAAAATTTACAAAACTTAACCAATGGCATGTTTACAACAAAGAAATAGAATGATAATAATATGCTGAAAATTGTATTCTATTTAATACACGCCAAAGGACCAGTCCCAACAATTCTTAAACATACTTTATCTGATATGATGAATTCTTAAACAATTAAGGTTGGAGTAGACATAGTTATCACACAATTTTTTGTGTGGTACAAGGAAGATTTGGCTGATTAAGAGTGAGGCCTTCTTTAGAATGGAGAATGGAGAATGATATTGTATATTCTAATTTTAATTCTAATGATATTGTATATATATAATGCAAAAAATCTTCAAGTAATTAAAATACACTCCCCTTCATTATTTATATTATTATATACTAATATAATATATAAAATCTTTCACATCTTCTAAAGTTATCAATAAAAGTTCTTCAACATATTACTATTTTTTATCAATAAAGAAGTGTGAATCCTCCATATTTGCATTGATTATGGGGAATCAAAAAATAGGATAATAACATTGATATGCCCTTTCAAGTACAAATAAACCACATGTGAAACTGCATGTGAGAAATTAATAACTTGGATTGAATTGATATTTGTATGTCACCATTTAAGGTGAGTACATGTAACTATGAAAACTATGAGCTTTGAGTGGTAGATTGTGAGGTGACCATAATCATGTGGCAGCTCAAAGTAAGAGGCATTTTTGTACAAATGTAATGCATCCCATACTCACACCAAACGAAGCAATTAATGTTATATTTGGGAAATTCATTTTAGTCTTTTTGATAATTTTTCCAGTCTAGTAAAAATATAAAATATATTAAGTAACATCTACACCAATAAAATACTGTACTAAAACTTGTTCATCTTTATTTTTCATTAAAAAAAAATGCAAGTTTCAAAATATGAATTGTTTAAAATGCTACAAATATCAGGCATAGCCTCTGTACCCAACTAGATTTTTACTTGAATCATATTCACCCAAGAATCCATATGGCTCCACCCATTGAATCACCTAAACTATCAAAATGTACAACCACTGAGTACTCTATGCCCAAAAGGTTAGTAATCTGAATGTGTTGTGAGATAACCCCTGTCCCAACTGCTCAAACACAACCCAATGAACATGTTTTCAAACTTTTCATTAACTAACAATTATAAGATGGTACTAAGTTGAATCTATGTTTCATGCATGCATACAAGTGTTGGAGTTGCTCATTTTATGTCTCAGAGATGACATTTTCCGATTTCACCATAAATCTTGTCATTAAAAGTTCTATAAAACATAAATAAACCATATATTAAATTTATATATTTTGAAAATTTCATAAATATCTCCAAGGTTTGAATCTCTCCATTTCCATCCACCTAGTAGCATGAAAAATGATGCTTCAAATCAATTTATAGAAGAAAAGTATGGATAAAACTCCATAAATGACGGTTTCATAGTGCACTAACCATGTCCCAAACCCACTTATGGACACAATATTTCAAATAACATGTGTGTAAATACAGACACATACACACGCACACACACACAGTTGTCCCCTATTTTTGGCCATATATGAAATTTACCATAAATGTGTCCCTCCATCCCTGAAAAGCCATGGAACATATCTTTTAATCAATAAAACATAATAGAAACATAAGGTTAATCTTTGAGAAAAATTATTAGAATATACAATATCATTCCCCATTAAAAAAGACAAAAGAGTGAGGCCTTCTTTAGAATCTCATGAGTTTTGTACTACACATGCAATGTATTGTGAGTTTGAAGAGAGTCTGTGCCATGTGTGATGTTTAAGTAATCGGAAAGTTATGATGATTTAATTGTAGAACTATTGGTCCCTTGAAACGTTCAAAAAAAAATTATCAAAAGATGCACTCTCATGGAATACGATGACTTCAGCTTATGCACAAAATGGATCTATCTTCTATCACTATGCTCTTATCCTATGTCAAAATGGAAGATTTATGACACGGTGTAGATATCCATCAAGACATAAATAAAATTCAACGTTTCTCTAATGTTGTAGTAGTTGCAAGTAATGAATTTTAAATTTTATTTTTCATCATAGAAGCTTGCAGTATAGATATCCATCATAGAAGCTTGCAGTATAGTTGCTTTTAATGTAGACAATTTGTGGTTTTCAAAAAAAATTATGTGCCAATTTTCTTAGGCAAGGCATTTGTGGATAGGTTTATTATTAAGTTTGGACTGCAAATTAGCTCATGTGCTTAGTCATCCTTTATCATAAATTCAATTAAAGGCACTCAAAATCAGCGAAAATTACTCTTCATATATGTATGATTTGTGACAAAATTTTATGCTAAGTTGGAGAGTATTTAAGTTACCACAAACATCACGACTGCTGCTTGATGCCAGCGGGTCCCTGCTCATTTTGTTTTCTGACTGAGAGATCAAATTTGGGGAAGAATCAGCACAGGCAAAGAGAAAGAGAGAAAAAATGGTGCAATATAATTTCAGGAACAAGTTGGCCCTTGGCCATATCAATACTACTCACAATCTCATTGCCAAAGTGGCCAAAGACTATGTTAGGCTGATAAAATATGGGGATTCTCTTTACCACTACAAATCTTTGAAGGTTGGTGCACTTGGACGAATGTGTACCATTGTTAAGAGAATTAGACCAAGTTTGGCTTACCGCAAACAAGTGAGGCAGCATATGGCAAGGTTGTCGTCTATTGACCCCAATACCAAGACTATTTGGATCTGTGGGTACCCTAATGTTGGCAAGAGTTCTTTTATTAATAATATTACTAGGGCGGATGTGGATGTGAAACCTTATGCTTTTACTACTAAGTCTCTGTTTGTAGGGCATATTAATTATAAGTACTTGAGGTATCAGGTTATTGATACCCCTAGTATTTTGGACCACCCCTTGGAGGACAGGAACACCATCGAGATGCTCAGTATTACTGCCTTGGCTCATTTGAAGGTGGTTGTTTTGTTTTTCTTTGATGTTTTAGGGTCCTCTGGTTCAAGTATATGGGTGGGTTCTTTGGGAATCAGGAGGGTGGGATGATGGCGCGCTACTCTCTATGAGTGCTTTGAAGGAAGAAGGGGTGATTGCGATGAAGAATGTGACATGCGAGAGGTTGTTGGAGCAGAGAGTGGAAATTAAGATGAAGTCAAAGAAGATCAATAGTTGTCTCAATAGGATTCATGTTGCAATTCCCAAGCTGGGAGATGGGAAAGAGAGGCCCCCTTGTATTCCTCAAGCTATTTTGGATGCCAAGGTGCGTGCTGCCAAGGAGGCCAGGAAGCTAGAGAAGGATATTGAGAATGAAAATGGTGGGGTTGGAGTTTACTCTGCAAGCTTGAAGAAGCAGTATATTTTGGAAAATGAAGAGTGGAAAGAAGATGATATTCCCGAGATCATGGATGGACACAATTTTGATGCCATAGATATTGATCAGCCAAACAAGAAGCAGCATATGTTATCACGATCAAGATCTAGGTCTAGGCCTCCTGGTGAAGTTGTTCCAGGAGATGGTTTCAAGGATCCAGCTCAAAAATTGAAAGCTATTAAACTTGGCAATTAAGAAGGCATCAAAGAAGAGAAACAAGGATGCTCGCAAGGGAGAGGTTGATAGAGTGATAGTGAACCTGAAACCAAAGCATTATTTTTCTGGAAAGAGATCTATTGAGAAAACATCTAGATGTTAGAACTTCAAAGGTTTTCTTCTTTAGAAAGTAGCATTTGTTCTTATCAGCTGTTGGATTGAGATGCCAACTTACAGTAAATACAGGCTATGGTTTCCAGCTATAGATATCATATCCACTGTAGATTCAAACAAGTGACATCTATCACAAATATTGCTAAGGTTGGTGGGATAATTACACCTATCCTGAAAAAAGACTGTCAAATCATTATGCTTTCAAATCAATTACCTATCAATGTATCCCTTGTGAGGGAGAGAAGCCAAACACATAAAGAACATGCACATAAACATGATAGCTGAAAAACATAAATGTAGATATCACAACAGCTGAAAAACATAAATGTAGGCATCATGGTCATAATTGTTTGGAGACACAACATAATTGAATCCTATACTGAGACGAAGCAACACAACCACTACTACTTCGGTTCTAAGTTGACACTACAGGATCCAAAAACCAAAGATAAGGAATAAATTTAGAGAGAGGAGGAGGGCCGTAATGACCAAAATAATATAGGGTCCCTATATTATTTCGGTCTTTATGGCCCTCCTCCTCTACTCTCTAAATTTATTCCTTATCTCTGGTTTTTGGATGCCGCAGTGTCAACTTAGAACTGGAGGAGTAGTGGTTGTGTTGCATCATCTGGGTATAGCATTCAATTATGTTGTGTCTCCAAACAATTGTGACCATGATGCCTACATTTATGTTTCTCAAATGTTGTGTCCCAAGACCCCTTATGACCCTTTACGATCCCTAAGAATACATATTAGGTCTTAAAGTGTCATAAAGGGTCATAAGAGGATCCTAGGAGGGGCCAGATGAGCATCCACCTTCACGTGGTTGGCCCTGTTAAGTAGAGAATGTTAAACTATTCTCGAAACAAAGAGAAGCTCAATAATTTAAGGTCTCACTCCACCTACGAAAAAAAAATTATTTATTTTTTTGTTAGAAGCAAAAGGGAAAATCCACGATAAAAGTAATGGTAAAATTTGGATAGTAAGGATCACCAAACTTCATAAAACATATATACCTGTCTAGTGATCATATTGTGTTGAAGGTGGCGCCTGCTTCTCTACTACTACAACAACTATAGACTGTGATGCAAAATTAACTTATTTAAGCCTTACCCTTGTTATTTCAAATATATCATTTGGGTACGCCCAGAGGTCACAGGAATTGGGGTACACATAGTTCATTTATGAGATTTTTCTTGGGAAGCTAATTGCTCAGCTCTCATCTACTTCATTTATTGGGAAGCATGATTAAATTTTAGATGATGGGGGTGATCTTGGCTGTGCGAACAAATTTCAAAAAATAAATCAAAGAATGTACACGCCATCTTTTTGGTACGCACGTCAAATAATCAAAAATCGCTGCCATAAATAATGTAAAGCTTGCAACATTCAGTTCCTCACTTCAAGAGATTTTATTTTTCTTACTGATCTATGGTCTAGTTATTGTTTAGGTATATATATAGTTATCCCAACCATCAGTGATATTGACACCAAAACTGCAACACCAGTTTGTATCGCTTGATCGATGGAAGTGTGTCTGACTGATGTTTATGTTTCGATGTTTTAATCTTGTGTTAATGAATTTTATGATGTGTTAATGAATGCTAATTAATGAGTCTTATGAATGCTAATGAATGTGTGTTAATGAATGCTAATTAATAAGATGAATGCTCAATGGAATACACCATTTCTAAATGGAACTTTGTGCCAGACATACTTAAATGGAATACACCAAGAAGTACCAAATGATGAATGCTCAATTGTTGTAATGGCAAAGCATCAGAACCGTCCATTTCTAGAACTTGATTTTCTTGTCTTAATGATTTTTCTATAGTCGTAATGATTTTTATTATTTCTTTCCATTAGAGCCACTTCATATGCACAGGTGATGAATATGCAAATTTACCTAAGCGGTACTGGGAGCGGACCCGACAACAAATGTACTATTGTGAAAATCATCACAAGTCCATTTGTTGTTGGGTCATTCCCAGTGGTTTTTGGTCAAAACTGCATGTTTTTCACTTGTTCATATACCAAATGATGAATGCTCAATTGTTGTAATGGAAAAGCATTAGAACCGTCCATTTCTAGAACTTGATTTTCTAATCTTAATGATTTTTCTATAGTCCTAATGATTTTTCTATAGTCCTGATGATTTTTATTTCGTCCTAATGTTTGTTGCTCTTGATAAATTAGGCCTTGAATTTGAATTTTTGTTCACTATTTTATTTCAGCTTGATATTTCATTCATTTTTCATATACATGGAGACTACACATGCTGATAAAAAAATGAGCTATTTGATTGTTCACTGTTCATGATTATAAATGGTCAATATTTTTGATGGTACTCCTTGGTGTATTCCATTTAAAAATAATCATGTTTCTATGACTATGATAAATGTCCCTCTGTGGGCCTATGAACTACATACAACTACTCCTCTTGTAGGTATTTACACGTGTTTGAGCTTAGTTCCATGTTTTCTTTCATTCTTGCATTTGAAATGTTAATGGGCTGCATATAGAGGTATTATGTGTATCATTTTTGGTGATTATTTAATTCCAATATTTTCTTTTTTCTTTGTTGATCTTTGTTTTCTTGTTGTTTCTTTCCCATTTCTACAATATGGACATGTACTTTGCTTTGAGAAGTGTGCTTTATGTTGTGGAGCCCTATGTATTAATGTAATGGCAATATTTCTGGTATGAAGGGATTGATTGTAGCCCTGCATATTGTAGTCTTCTCAGCTCCACCTACTATCCATGCATATTTTGGTTGTGTTGCACGTACATTCTCGATTCAAAGTGGGAAAATCTTATTTTCGATGTGAGGGAGAGAAGCCAAACACATAAAAAATATGCAAATAAATACTACAGCTGAAAAACATAAATGTAGATATCACAACAGCTAAAAAATATAAATGTAGATATCATGGTCACAATTTTTTGGAGACACAACATAATTGAATGCTATACCCAGACGATGCAACACAACCACTACTCCTCTTGTTCTAAGTGGACACTACGGGATCCAAAAACCAGAGATAAGGAATAAATTTACAGAGTGAAGGAGGAGGGCCATAACGTTCAAAATAATATAGGGATTGTTAAATTAAAGTATTAATTATATTAATTAACTTTACTCCCTTCTTAAGATGTCAACTCATTTTTCTTTAGTTAAACGCACATGCACTAGTTGTTTTAAATATAAACTCGCATGCATTAGTCTTGTAATAATTTAACTAATTATTACATGCACTAGGGTTTACCTTTCAAGGCTTTTGATCTCCTTTATAAGGATGATCCATTGTACATTTAATTCATTCATTAATTGAGGATATTTTCTTCTTCATATTTTTGAGTCAAACCCTTGCCCTCTTCTTGTCTCTACTTCCTTGTAATAGGTTTTTGTATGCAGGTGATCTTTGGCTTTTGTGGATTTTTATTTCTCAAATCCTACATGGTATCAGAGCCTAATCTGCTACAGCTTGTTCATGTTTGAAGGATTCAGATTAGGGCCTTTTTTTGTTTTTTATTGAAATTAGGGGGTCTCTAAATTTTGGTGCACTTTGAGCTCAAACGGACCTCACCGTTGAGCTCGCAGCGCACAAAAACCCCTATTTCGATATAAGGCACGTCCAATTTGGACAACTTTGCATTTTGGGGCTTTTTTTGTACCATAAGCTTGACATGCTTCATGATGCAGAAATTGTACTGATCTGCATGCTTCCCAAGGCAAGATTTGTACGACTTTGTACACAAAATGAGGCAAAAAATTTGTTTCTTACACACAAATCAAAACAAAAAAAAATGGCATGCAAATCGAGGCAAAAATTTGAAAGCTTGGCACGGATCCCGAAGCGCACATGCGATTTTGAAAAAAAACATTTATTTTTTTTTCCCTTTTGGGCAGTGACAGCCATTTTGCTGTCAAATTTAAGCCAGTCATTTGATGACATCAACATGCATCATCCTCATTTACACCATTTTTGGGCTCTCTAGCGCACCAGTTGGTATTTTGCTCATAACTTGAGCATGCGGTGTTGAAATCGGGCAAACGAGATATCACCGAAAAACTAGTTCCAAGCCCGATGCTCTCATTGTGGTGAATCTAGTGTTTTTTGTCATCTAGCTTGCATTTTTTCTATCAAAGTCAGATTATCTTTCTTGCATTTCGGGAGGGCTAATTTGCTCAAATTAGCTCTATTTTTCGATTCGGAAGAATCGTCGGAAAGCTCTTCTCGAGCACCATCCAGATTTATGCCTATTTTCATCAGAATTTTTTCAAGGTACACAAGATTCAAATCTGAAGCATTTTTTCTCTTCTCTTGATAAAGCATATCATTCTAGGCTTAGGGGTTCGATATTTGAATTGTGGGGGGGTGTTATTTTCTTGTTTCTATCACTTAAACTAGATATTTATCAAAACAAAAACCCCTTCTAAAAAATATGGTCGAGACCTCTTCTTGTCTAGAACTTATGACCCCACATAATTATCACACATGGAAAACCCTAATGACACGGCTTCTCCGTTCAAAAGGGCTCTGGTCTTGTCTAGATGCAGTGCAACCAGTATTATAGAGGCCCTTTGAGATCATGTAGCATTGAAACAAGATGGATGAGGCTATAGGGTTTATTGCTTTATAGGTATCAGATAGCTTGTCATTTCATCTTGATGGGCACACTACCCCTCTACAGATGTGGGCTAAATTTGAGACATTATTCGGTACCATCAATGAGTTCAGAGCACTTTAGATTGAGGCAGAGCTTACCTCTCTTGTATCTGATTCTTTTCCCTCTATTGAGGACTTTCTGATGAAGTTCAAACAGCAGAGATCTTTTTTACATGGATGTGGAAAGTGAAAGACTGATAAAGAATGCATTTATCTGATTTTGTCTAAGCTTCGGGGAAACTTTTAGATCTTCTCTTCTACCTTTCATTCTACCATGGACGCTTTGGGACCTACATTCACCATGCCCACTTTTGAGGTGTTATGTGATTGTTTGACTAGAGAGCAAGCCAAGCTTACTCATTTGGACTCTCTAATAGGATCAAAGAACCAAGCATTGGTTTCCCAACCATCCAAAGAAAAGTAGAACCAGAAGCCGAAGCAGATATCAAATTCCTCTTCTCAACAGGAGAAATAGAAGACTAAGAGACCTACATGTTCCTATTGTTAGAAGGGACCTCATGATGAGTCACATTGTTTTCAGAAGAGATTTGATGGCTATGAGAAATAGATTGCAGATTTGCAAGCTCTTCTTCAAAAGAGCACTATTTCCTCTCCATCCTCTTCTACCTCACAAGGGTCTACTTTTCAGTCTTCTTCCACATCTTCGACATCTAGATAGGATTTTGGATAGGGTCATGCATTACGGGCATCCATTGCATCCCCTTCACAGGTCCCTTGGATACTGGATTCAAGTGCTTCTCACCATATGACATCTTCTCAAGGGGTCTTCTCTACTATTGAGGCTTCTCCCATTCCTCATATTCTCATGGGGAATAACACTGTCCTGACAGTCTGCGGGAAAGGTTCAGTAGGCATTCAAGATGGCACATTCAATGATGTATTGTATGTTCCATCTCTATTTTTAAACCTTCTCTCGAATTATCTGATTACACACAATAGATAAGGGAAGATAGTTGAGTTCACTGCAGATTTAGTCTTCATTCGGGATAGTGCGATAGGAGGCATTATTGCTACAGGGACAATTGATCATTCCATCTATCTCTACACCTTCTCACACTTTGGTCCACCATCTCCATTATCGGAGCACAACTCTCCTCTTTCGTGAGAGCCTCATGTGGTGCAGTCAGGTCGCTTGAACTTTTGTATTTTTCCTGAGATCACTGCTATGACTGCCACACCACATCCTCTTGAGGTCTTTTCTCTTCAGTAGGATTCTTCTTCAACACTGCCTAACCCTCCAACTCCATTCATCGAGCCACCAAGTGCACTTGTTGAGGATTCTACAGAGGACGTTCTTCTCCTCTTTCATGAGAGTATCAACACACCTGTCACACCACCTACATTGGGGATTCCCTTTCAGGATCCTCATGTTTTCTCCTTTGAGCATCAGTTAGCCCTTCCAGTTTCACCTCTCATTCAGGGGTTTCCTTGTTTTGTGCCTTTGTTTTTTCCACATTGGAGTTGCATTGGTTCGATCATTTCCACAGGGGTGCCATCATTCTGGGGGGGCTTTGGTGTCTCATCCCTCTCTCATGGGGGGGCTAGTTGTACTTGTGGTTTTGAGAGAGTCTCTTGAGCCATTTCTTTTTTTGCATTTTTCTATCTCTTTTTGGAGTAGGGTTTTTTTCTCACTAGGTTTTCTCTATTTCTCCATTTTATAGAGATTTGGTTGTGCATGGGTACCTCATCAGGCCATGTTGTCAGGACCCATTTTTATGCTTTCAACATTGTAGTTTCCTTTGCTTTCTTTTTGCATTATTTGTAGCTACATTGTTGCTCATCTTAAGTGGGGGTGTTAGAGTAAAGTATTAATTATATTAATTAACTTTACTCCCTTCTTAAGATGTCAACTCATTTTTCTTTAGCTAAATGCACATGCACTAGTTGTTTTAAATATAAACTTGCATGCATTAGTCTTGTAATAATTTAACTAATTATTACATGCACTAGGGTTTTCCTTTCAAGGCCTTTGATCTCCTTTATAAGGATGATCCATTGTACATTTAATTCATTCATTAATTGAGGATATTTTCTTCTTCATATTTTTTAGTCAAACCCTTGCCCTCTTCTTGTCTCTACTTCCTTGTAACAGGTTTTTGTATGCAGGTGATCTTCGGGTTTTGTGGATTTGTATTTCTCAAATCCTAAAGGGACCCTATATTATTTTGTCCATTATGGCCCTCCTCCTTCGCTCTCTAAATTTATTCCTTACCTCTAGTTTTTTAATCCTATAGTGTCCACTTAGAACTAGAGGAGTAGTGGTTGTGTTGCATCGTCTAGGTATAGCATTCAATTATGTTGTGTCTCCAAACAATTGTGACCATGATGCCTACATTTATGTTTCTCAGCTATTGTGTCCCGGGACCCCTTATGACCCTTTATGAACCTTTACCATCCATAAGAATACATCTTAGAGGTCTTAAAGTGTCATAAAGGGTCATAAGAGGATCTTAGGAGGGGCCAAACAAGCTTCCACCTTCACGTGGTTGGCCCTGTTAAAGTAGAGAATGTTAAACTATTCTCAAAACAAAGAGAAGCTAAATAATTTAAGGTCTTAGTCCATGGAGATGCTAAAAAAATAATGGGAATCAATGATGAAAAGTTTTTAGATTCTGAGAAGACGTATATGTAGTAGAGCCCAAAAGAGATTTATGTGGAGATTTACTAGATGTGAAGATTTTCTAGAGTGGTTATATACATACGAGGGTTTCTAGATTGAGTACCAATGTAGAGATGATGATTCAGTAACCTACGTCTATAAAACATTCACAGATATCCCTTATTTGGCCTCCACTCATACCTCTTCTCAGAATCTAGAAGCTTTGGATACTATTTATCATCCATGCATGAAATGTGCTAGTGATCGTATAAAATTACTTTTGTGAGACTGGGATCAATTATGAGAAGGTAAACAACAAGATAATATTATTGTATCTTTCATTTCTTTTATCCATTCATATTTTATGCCTTCTCTTATATTGGATACTGTGTTGGATATTGCTAATGCATGGGTGGTGATTGAGATATTTAATATGTTTAATCATTATGTTACTAAATGGGCATTCATACTGTTGTCATTTTTGTTTTGTCACTGATGTCAACATATGTTTCTAAGAGAAGACCAGGTAGGTTACCACAGTGTACGGACATTGTACAGATGTTTCAGATGCTACGAAGTTGGACATGAGTTGAAATGGATGTTGTGATCTTATATCTGAGATCACATCTTCATATCTTTCATATTGTGAGAGATACAGATGGTTTAATGAAGACTGGTCACTGGACTGTGACTGTGAGAATTAACAGAGTTAGTCTCTGGGTTTTTGGTATATCTTTCAGAAGACTTGGATTCAAGGTATGCGAGCTTGAAGAATGAAAGACAGGGTATGGAAGGATGTTCATTGGTTAGCGCAAGGTACAGAGTGATTGGTGACATCATCTATGGTGTATGTTCTAGAGATGGTTTATTTAGAAGCCAACTCAGGAAAGGAAGCGTGTGTTTTGTTTGGCAAACATGAATTAAGGATGTCGGTCCTTAATTGTTGTATTGTAGTCATTGTATACTTGTTCTAGATACCCTTTGTATCTTAGCAAGAGTTTATGTAATCATTTGTATATTAGGAAAGCCTCATGGGCTGACCTGATCATGGTAAAATGTAATAAGGTACATATGTAGAGTCTTTTCTTTGGAAAAGATATGGATGGAATATATGTGATATAGAGAGGTTGTGAAAGCTGCGAGCTTGTGTCTGATGCATGTAGAGCAGAGGTTTACTGGTGGACTTCATCAGAACTGATCAAGAAAAGATAGTTGCTGGCAAACAGTTCAAAAGATTGTGTATTTCTTCATATACACCTATTGCGAACTAGTGAGTTCTAAAGGTGGACTTAACCTTCTTTGAGCAGTGAGCCCTCTTTGTTCATTGGCTCCTAACAGGGTGTGTCCTCTAACAAGGACTATGTACTATAATGCTTCAATAAGCTCCTAATAGGGCTATATCTTCTAACAAGGATTACTATACTCTCAGTACATCATTTGTGGGTGCTAATTCCCATCGAGGTTTTTACCTTTAACAGGGTTTCCCCGAGACCAAAATATTGTGTTATTGAGTTGGAATTCATTGTGTTCATTGTTTCTGATATTGATGAGCTTAAAGTTTAAAGTTTAATATTATGTTATACAATTGATTCATCCCCCCCTCTCAGTTGTATTGTGGACTGTTATTCCTAACAATTAGTATCAGAGCCTGTGGTCCTCAGAGAGAAAGCTTAACAGTTTGAGGTGATCTTGTAAATGGCATTCTATAGGAAGGATATCCTAAGTTTGATCCTAAAAACTTTGACAGTTGGAAAAACAAGATGTGAACACATCTACTATGTTTGGGCATAGACTACTGGATGATTGTAAAGAAAAAGGAATCTCTAAAGCCTGAGAATGACTTGGAGTCAACCACTGATGATGAAAAGAAGTTATTTTCATGCAACATGGTCGCAAGAGAAGCATTAATCAGCACACTATCTAAGGGTGAGTTTACTGAAATTAAAGATCTGGATTCGGCACATGAAATTTGGAATAGACTAGAGGTACTTTATGAGGGAGACAAGTATACCAAACAAGCGAAGTTGTAAAAATGGAAGACAAAGATGGAGAAGATGCAAATGAAAGAAGATGAAAGCATTAGGGCCTATGTTCAAAGGGTTACAAAAGTTGTAGTTGGAATCAAAAGTTGTGGAGGCACAAGTATGATGAAGATGAAGTTATTGCAAAGATTCTCATATCCCTAACTCCTACTTACAAATTCAAGGCAATGTTTATTCAAGAAACTATACCCCTAACTCCAAACTTTAGCAAAGAGATGTTGATTGCAAAGTTAACTACCTTTGAAGCTGAGGAATTAGGAGAAGTTGCACTTAAAGTTGAATCTGCATTTAGGGCATCCGCACTCAAGAAAGTATCTGCACTTTCGAGCACAAGCAAAGAAGACCTAAAAGAAGAGCTTGGTGAGTATGCTGAGGAATGGGAGAAGATAATGGAAGAAGAAAGAAAGATGGAAGAAATTGTTGCACTGATTGCTAGAAGAGAAGAAATAGGTAAGGGAAAATTTGAAGGCAAGTTACCCTTGAAATGTTTTTCATGCAATAAAATAGGTCATTTTGCATCTAGATGTCCTACAAGAGTTCCTAAGTACAAACCTAATTATGCAAATATTAGAAGAGATAAAGAATGTTATTATGCTAGTGAAGTAATCTCTGATGATGATGATTTAGACAATGAAGAGATTGGATTTGTTGCTATTAAAGATGAACCTGTTCATGAAGAAAAAGCCTTAGTATCTCATGTTGACAAGAAAACTGAATGGATAATTGATAGTGGATGTTCTCATCACATGACTAGTGATAAGAACAAGTTCGTTAAATTAGTAAATTATGATGGAGGTGTTGTAAGGTTTGGGGACAATCTCCCAAAATCCATCATAGGAGTAGGATCCATTACTTTGGATGGAAAGACTAATACAGGCAATGTACTACTTGTTGAAGGACTGAAACACAATTTGTTGAATGTCAGATAGTTAATGGATAAAGACTTTCAATTAAGTTTTTTTAATGGTAAATGCTTTATCAGAAGCAAGGAAGGAAAAATGATTGCTATCGGTTCAAAATCTAGAGGTAATGTATTTCAACTAAACACATCTGGAACCTCTTGTTTTGTTGCGAAGGTAGATGATAGTTGGTTATGGCATGGAAGATTTTGTCATGTTAACTTTGATAACATTGTGAAGGCAAGTATGGCTAATGCAGTAAGAGATCTACCAAAGATTGTGAAACCTTCTAACACTGTATGCAAAGAATGTGTTATGGGAAAGAAAACTAAAAGCAGTCATAAAAGCAAATCATTTACATCAAAAGGGAAGTTGGATCTGGTACATACATATCTATGTGGGCCTACAAGAACAAAGTCATACTATGGTGAAAGGTATTGTATACTCTTTGTTGATGAATTTTCTAGAATGATGTGGGTTACTTATTTGAGAGAAAAATCAGAAGCATTTGATAAATTCAAGTTGTTTAAAACAAAAGTAGAGAATGAATCAGGACTGAAAATAAAGTGTTTAAGATTAGACAGAGGTGGAGAGTTTACATCAGATTTATTCAATTCATACTGTGAAGAGCATGGGATAAAAAGACAAACATCTGCTCCTAGGACTCCACAACAAAATGGGATAGAAGAGAGAAGAAATGGGACTATACTTGATGCTGCCAGGACAATGTTGATTGAAGGAAATGTATCTCATGTACATTGGAGAGAGGCTATTGGAACAGCAGTGTACACATTAAACAGAATACAAATCAGATAAGGTACAAGTAAGACTCCCTATGAACTATGGTTTGATCATACTCCTACTGTAAAATATTTCAAAATTTTTGGTAGCAAATGTTATATCAAGAGGGATGATGAGATAGGGAAATTTGATGCTAGAAGTGATGAAGGCATATTCCTTGGTTACTTTGTTAAAAGAAAGGCATACAAATGTTTCAATCTGAGATTGAGGAAGATGGTTGAAAGCAACAATGTAAGAATAGATGAGAAGTTTCAAATACAAGAAAGAATGTATGACAGTAGTCAGATATCAGAGATGAAAGAAACCACTACAGCTACAGAAGAAGAACTTGTTGAGGAAGAAAGTGAAAAAGAGGCTCGTGATACTGATACAAGAAAGACTATTGAGACTCCTAAAACTCCAAGGTATGTAAAAAATAACCATCCTGGAAATCAAATTATTGGTAATATCAGTCAAGGAGTGCTAACTAGATCAAAATCTAGAGAAGAAATTTATTTGATTTCTCAAGTTGAGCCAAAAACTACTGATGAAGCCTTTAAAGATGAATATTGGATAAAAGCCATGAAAGAAGAATTGGATCAGATAAAGAAGAATAATACTTGGGAATTGGTTCCTAGACCTAAAAATAAAAATGTTATAGGAACAAAATGGGTCTTTAGAAACAAAATGGATGAAGAAGGAACGGTTGTAAGAAACAAAGCAAGACTAGTGTGTAAGGGGTACTCACAGCAAGAAGGCATAGACTTTGAAGAGACATTTGCTCCTATTGCTAGAATAGAGGTAGTAAGATTATTCCTATCTTATGCTACACACAAAAACTTCAAAGTGTATCAAATTGATGTTAAATCTCCATTTCTGAATGGAGATCTTGAAGAACAAGTATACATAGAACAACCAGATGGATTTCCTCTATGCGAAGACAAAGGCATGGTGTGCAAATTAAAGAAAGCCATGTATGGGTTAAAGCAAGCTCCTAGGGCTTGGTATGCAAGGTTAGACAAGTATCTACTTGGGCTTGGGTTCAGAAAAGGTAATGCAGACAATAATTTGTATTTAAGAACTACTGAAGATGGAATCCTGAGAGTAGAAGTATTTTTGGATGACATTATCTTTGGAGGTAATGATGATCTATGTAAGAAGTTTGCTAAATAAATGGAAAGTGAATTTGAGATGTCTATGATAGGTGAAATGAAATTCTTTCTTGGACTACAGATAACTCAGAATGAGAATGGTATTTTCATTTCTCAAACCAAGTATCTCAAAGAATTGCTTAAGAAATTTGGAATGGAAGATTGTAAACCAGTAGGAACACCTATGGTGACTGGCAACAAGCTAACAATTGATGATGAATCAAAATGTGTTTTTCAGACTTTGTAAAGATCAATGGTTGGAGGGCTACAATATCTAACTCACACCAGACCAGATATTGCTAATGCTATTGGAATTGTGGCTAGATATCAAGCAGAACCCAAAGATACACATCTAGTTGTTGTGAAAAGGATACTGAGGTATCTCAAAGGAACCATAGACTATGGTTTATGGTATGACAGAAATGATATCTTTGAACTTCATGCTTATACTGATGTTGATTGGGCAAGAAATATTGATGAAATAAAAAGTACCAGTGGCGATGCATTTTTCCTTGGGAAAAAGTCAGTTTCTTGGCTAAGCAAGAAACAAGATTGTATAGCACAATCTACTATTGAATCAGAGTATGTTGTTGCTATTATAAACTGTACTTAGATTATTTGGATGAAATAAATGCTGACAGACATTGGAGTAATTTTTTAAGAGCTTGTGGTTATCCATTGTGATAACACTAGTATAGTAAACATGTCAAAGAATCTGGTGATGCATTCCAAAACTAAACATATCTCTATTAAGTATCACTTCTTGAGAGACAAGGTGGCACAAAAGGAAATCAAATTAGAATATATCAGTACAAAAGAGAAGATTGCAGACATCTTCACAAAGCCACTACTGAAAGATACCTTTGAATATCTCAAAGGTATGTTGGGGGTTCAGGCCCCTCCTAGTCAGAACTAATTGATGCAGAAATGCATTAGTCCAGAAGTATTCAGAGCCTTATCATTTTTTGGACTGGATGTGAGGATCTACTCCTCAGGGGGAATGATCATGCAAGAAAGTTTATATGTGAAGGAATTTGAAGGCTCATGGCACCCTTTTCCATTGTTGTCAAAGGGGGAGTGTTGCTATGAGAAAATATCTACTGTTTGGGGAGATTGTTTAGTTGAAGGACTTTGGATTGATATAACTTTGGGATAAGATTTTCCCATATGTTGACATCAATGCCAAAGGGGGAGATTGTTGGATATTGCTAATGCATTCATGGTGATTGAGCCATTTAATATGTTTAATCACTACATTACTGAATGGGCATTCATACTGTTGTCATTTGTGTTTTTTCACTAATGTCAACATATGTTTCTAAGAGAAGA
Source organism: Chamaecyparis obtusa (assembly GCA_027943335.1). NCBI lineage: Eukaryota > Viridiplantae > Streptophyta > Pinopsida > Cupressales > Cupressaceae > Chamaecyparis > Chamaecyparis obtusa. The sequence goes on from BSBK01001129.1 coordinate 898,544, forward strand.
CCAGGTAGGTTACCACAGTGTACGGACACTGTACAGATGTTTCAGATGCTGCAAAGTTGGACATGAGTTGAAATGGATGTTGTGATCTTATATGTAAGATCGCATCTTCAAATGTTTCATATTACAAGAGATACAAATGGTTTAATGAAGACTAGTCACTGGACTATGACAGTGAGAATTGATAGAGTTAGTCTCTAGGTTTTTGGTATATCTTTCAGAAGACTTGGAATCAAGGTATGTGAGCTTGAATAATGAAAGATAGGGTACTGAAGGATGTTCATTGGTCAGCACAAGGTACGGAGTGATTGGTGATGTCATCTATGGCGTATGTTCTGGAGATGGTTTATTTAGAAGCTGACTCAGGAAAGGAAGTGTGTGTTTTGTTTGGCAAACATGAATTAAGGATGTCGGTCCTTAATTGTTGTATTGTAGTCATTGTATACTTGTTCTAGATACCCTGTGTATCTTAGTAAGAGTTTATGTAATAATTTTTATATTAGGAAAGCCTCATGGGTGGACCTAATCATGGTAAAATGTAATAAGGTATATATGTAGAGTCTTTTCTTTGGAAAAGATATGGATGGAATATATGTGATATAGAGAGGTTGTGAAAGCTGCGAGCTTGTGTTTGCTACATGTAGAGAAGAGGTTTACTGGTGGACTTCATTGGAACTGATCAAGCAAAGATAGTTGCTGGCAAACAGTTCAAAAGATTGTGTATTTCTTCATATACACTTGTTGCGAACTAGTGACTTTTGAAGGTGGACTTGAGCTTCTTTGGGTAGTGAGCCCTCTTTGTTCCTTGACTCCTAATAGGGTGTGTCCTCTAACAAGGACTATGTACTGTAATGTTTCAATAAGCTCCTAATAGGGCTATATCTTCTAACAAGGATTACCATACTCGCAGCATCATTTGTGGGTGCTAATTCCCACCGGGGTTTTTACCTTTAACAGGGTTTCCCCTAGACCAAAATATTGTGTTATTGAGTTGGCATTCATTGTGTTCATTGTTTCTGATATTGATGAGCTTAAATTTTAAAGTTTAATATTATGTTATACAACTAATTCACCCCCCCTCTCAATTGTATTGTGGACTGTTATTCCTAACATACTGTGCATTGTACATAAAGGCAAGGCGGTGATTATTCTCAATGATCGACATGTATAAGTCTTCCAAGTCTTACCCAATAGCTAGGACTAAAGATAACAGAGCTCAAGATACCATCATAGTTGGTCTCTTTCTTCAATCCATATTACTGACAAAATGTTTTACCTTTCATTAGCTCATCAAATGCGGGGATTTGAAATAATTTAATAGATGATATTTTCATCACTAACATACATTATTTTAGTTTGACATTGAACAAATTTATTTACTTCCCACACTTGTAGACTACGCCTACAGCCATAAAGAAGCATCCCCTCTCGTGGCTTGAATAATGTAGGCCATTGGAGGAGATGCTTCTTTATCGCTATCCTCGTAGTCTACAAGTGCGCGAAGTCGATAAATTTGTCCAACGTCAACTTAAATAATATACATTATCATGAAAATATTCTATTAAATTCTTTCAAATCCCCGCATTTGATGAGCTAACGAAAGGTAAATCATTTTGTCAATAATATGGACTGAAGAAAGAGACCAACTATGATGATCTCTTGAGCTTTGTTATCTTTAATGTGCCTATCAGTTGCTTTTTTGACAGGAATGAAAATTATTTCGACAGCAATACTATATGTCCGACGGCTACCTGTTGAAAATATTTGACAGCTAACCCTCACATGTACAACATCCCCATCGCTAAAAAACTACAAACGACAGCTATCTGTTGGAAATATCCGATAGCTAGCTATTGCATGTACAGAATCTCTGACGCACTTCCGTCAGAATTACGACCATAAGAAATAGACCCGACGGCATGTTGACCATGTTGGCCGCCCCTCTTTGGATGTAAATTATGATGGCCATAGTCATCGTAATTACAATGCCTATGGTAGCCATCATTTTTTACGACTGCAAAACTACAACGGCGTGTGGTGTCTCTTGATCGATGGAATACTGTCATAATTCTGATAGTGTGCCATCAAAAAAAGGGCTCAAATGTACTAGTGAGGATTTAATTATAATCTGTCGAGTGTAGCACAACTGAATAACATAGGTCACCGAGTTTCATTTGAGAATAGAAAGGTGAAAATCTATGATGAAGCTGGAAAGTTGATCGATACTGGTGAACAATCAAAAGGTAACTTATTCTATCTTGATAATGTTGAAACTTCTTGTTTGTTGGCTAAAAATGGAGATGTAAGGTAATGGCACAAGAGGTTATGTCATGTGAACTCTGAAAAAATGGTTAAGATCAATACAAAAAGGAGATTTAGAGGTTTACGGAGCATATCTAAACCTGACCATGTAATGTGCAAACAATGTTAAATGGGCAAGATGTCAAATTCTAGTGTCTAGCAGAAAAAATATTGAATAAAACAACAAGTTGAACCATTTGTTTTGTAGGGTATGGACAATATTTTATAAGATTCACATATGTCATGCCAATTTAGAAGTTCAGAAAGAGGTAATTGTAAGGGAGATCTGATTTGTAGAAAGAGGAAATCTTGTGTCACAATACCAACTCGCAACAAGATCAAATACATAATTTTTTTGCAAATTTTAACGGCCAAAGAAAGAAAATGTTTGTAACTTCTACACTAAAATGAAAGCAAATTTTGTGGGTAGTTGGATCAAGTAACCAGTGCAAGTCAACCCTTCAAATTTAACATAAATTTGTCCAAATTCATTAAATATGGGTGCATATCGATGCAAAATGGTGTCAAAACATAGATGTTTTATACCAAATACAATAAGCATTTGCAAAATAACTTCAAATTTTATGACTAATTTTTAAAAATTTCAAACTTGTCTACAAATAAATGTCAATTTTTTGCAATCATTTACAAATAACTACAATTTCTTCTAAGTATTTGATTTGTTTGTAAATTTGAACACACAAATTTGCTTCAATATACAAAACAAATTTACAAATATCAATCAAATTTTACCAAAATTAATGTAGATCCATATTGACTTTGCATAGATTGAGTCACATTTGCAACTCTCAATCCAACTCTTCATAAAGAAATTCCTTAAAAATCAATCACATCCCTATTGCACTAAGAAAAGGCTCGTGAGATTTAGCGAGAAACATTAGAAATATAGAAAAAATAAAAATGAGAAGGAATGGTAAACAAAATGAAGATGGGTGTTATTGAATAAGATGTGAGTGAGTACATTATGAGAGAAATAAAGGTATATAAATAAAAAATATCCTACCTACCACTCTACCTAACTTGTCACATAGGCAAGCTACCTAAGTATGATTATTGTAAGATTTGGCTATGAAGGTAGCCACCCAAGATCTAGAGGCAATGGATAGAAAAATAATGCAAGAGAATGAATATGACAAGAATAAATTGTATTGCTATCAATAATGCAATACAAATTAATACAATGAATTGATAGTACATAGGAGACCCATTGGTTAAATAGACCAAGGTATAAATGTAAGAGTTAATGCAACAATGACAAGTGGTGTTGTCTCATTACATGATAATCAAAAAATAACTTATCACTCGCATAAGGTAGAATCACATATCCAGCAGAGGTGGATCATCCTCCAATGTGTAATAAATTTTGTGCAACATGTGCAATAAAGGTGGAGGGTGATAAAGTGATACAACCACAAAAGCTAGATCACCTACCAAAGGTTGAAAAGTTCATCCACTATAAGTGAATATGATAATGATAAGTCTACATAAAGTGGGAATGCTCCAACTACTCCTATGCAATTTCTTAAGTAAACTTAAGTAAAGTGTAATTACAAATTGGGTGATAATTAACCAACGCAAAATACCTTAATCACACCAATACTCGCCTTAAGTGCATCTTAGGGAGAATGTAAAAAATCTAAAAAAGAAAGATGGGTCCTCGCTACTATTCAATGCAATCTCACACAAACAGAGAAAGAAAACCTAGTCGAAAAAAAATCCTCCCCAAAATAGAGATGGAAATACAAAATAACTCTTAAAGAAGAATGAGAAGGATGAAATCCCATGTCATTAAAAAGTATCCCCTATAAGAGAGAGAGAGAGAGAGAGAGAGAGAGAGAGAGAGAGAGAAACTAAGTAGCCCCCGCTCAATGTAGAATGTACACTGATGGTAGATGCTCAAAGTTGTATGTAGAAGATGCTCCATGATCATTGAACAATATTTTTTCCCTTACGAAGAAAAAAAACTAAAGGTGTATGATTGAATTCTCCCCAATCCTCAAAGGAATATGTAGGAAGAAATCTCAAGATGTATGTATGAAGTGTCTAAAAACTGCTCAAATGTCCCCATGTCGATGTTGAAAGTTGCCCTCTCCAAATTAGGTTTACCAGGCCATACTACTTGTACACACAAAAGTAGTGCACTTCTATGAATCCTTATAATCAAGAACACTCAAGAATGAGGTCTCAAAAATTGATCCATAGCTCTCTATGTATGGAGTTGCAAGATTGTAAAATTTCTCTCAACTAGAGCTAATAAGCTTAATGACCTTGCTAGTCAACCACACAATGAGAGATTCAAGTGAAGACAAGGGCAAGAATGTCAATATCTCCAAGAATCAAATGAAATGCAATGCAAGTAAGCTAAGAATGAAGATGCAAACTAATCTATGAAAATGAAAGTACAATGCAACTAAACTATGAAAGGAAAGAACAAGTGTTACAAATCCTTCCTATTTAAACTATGTGAGATTAATCTATTGCATAAAGAAAGTCTATACTAAGAATGCCATGATTATGCAACTATGAAAGCAAGCTAAATGAGATGCAACAACAATGTCTTCAAAACTTGGATGCAAGAAAGTCTTCAAAAAAAGCTCCAAATGACCTAGAAAACCTGTAGCATAAAGTTAGCATAAAAATGAATGATATGCAAATGAGGAAGAGAGCTCTTCTTTTATAGGAGATGAGGAGAAATGGACCATGGAGATTAAGAGGCAAAAGACTTAATCAACGGTGGAGCATCAAAGAGGAGCAATCCATGTGCACAAATATCCTCCAATGAGAAAATAAGAGTTGATTTTTGTGTCCATATGAGACAAAAAGTGTTTTTTCCCTTTTTATAAAATAAGAATAATGCTTTATTTGTGCAACTTAGGATAAGAGGAAAAGGTGGGGGCTTTTTATTTAATTAAAAGAGGAGGAAATTCATTTTAAATAAATAAAGACTTCAGGATAAAATGGTTAGCCCAAGGCAAATAATCGAAAATGATAAAATAGGATCTGATCAAGAAAATTGATATAATTGAAAAATGCTGATTTTTGAAAATATTGATTCAGAGAATTTGATAAATTGCTGAAAATGGGGGCCCAAAGTCTAGGCGACCATTTTAGGGTGCATACACTACTAAGAAAGAAAAACCAAGATCTAGTGGACATGAATGTAGAACAATATTCAAAGACTCAAGAAACCCCTTTGAAGATAAAGAGACCTCCACCAAATGTTGGTCTAAACTATCCACACTTATGTCAAACTATTAAGAATGATCATGTAGAGAATGAAGAATAAGGTCAAAGTGTTCCTTCACAACAACTAAAGATGGATCATCTCCATCAAAGGAAGATGAATATCAACTATAGCGTCTCCCAAATTGGAAAGACGAGATGCCACAAAGAAACCCACAATGTCTATCAAGTAGTCATCCCAAGGAACTGTGTCTAGAAGACAATGTATATCCTACTATATTGAATCACAAGGAACTGTAGTAATACAAACATCAGCAAGAACAACATTAGACATGAACTTAATAAGAGGAGATGGAATGTGAGGCTCAAGAACTTGATTAGATGTGAGTATACCCAAGTTCAAGTAGCCAAAGTTCTCCTCTTGATATATGAATCCACACTAAAACTTTGATCATCATCTGAAGATTCACAATCATCAATAGAAACAAACTATAAAAATGAGTATAACCAAGATGCATGATCCACCACCCTAGTATCAATGATGGCTCCACTCTCCAAGTCTTTAATGATAACTAAATCAAGAGTGAACTCCGCAATATTCCTTGGTGTACCATGAGTGATTTGATAAATGGAAATAATATTATTGATTAAGTGAGGTACACACAACACACTATTTAACGTGCCCTCCCCAATATCAATGGATCCTTTACCAATCACATTCATATACATATAATTTCCCATCAAAATAGATGGCATGTTGAAAGGACCAAATGAAGAGAACAAAGAATGTGAAGATGCCATATAATGAGAAGCTCCTAAATCTAGAAGTCATCTCCTTGAATCGTGACATGTAATAGCACAAAGAGTTTGTCCTTTATTGTTACTTGTCCCAAAAATGTGACACTTTGCCTTAACAAATTTGATTTGTCTTGAAGAAGTTGAAGTAGCCATTCTTGAAGACAAACTGATTCTATTCTTCTCAGGAAGAACTTTAATTCATCAATATCCTTCTTGTAGCAATGGTGTTATTCATGTTCATTCTTCTTGCAATATGCACAAGTAAGCTTCTTCTTCTTAGATGAATCCCCCTTAGGAGAGTATGAAGCATCACCTTGTTGTAGAGATGATGATTATGTTTTTTATTATTGTTTCTTTGGCTTTCCCTACTTCTTCTTCTTGTGGTAACCCTTTCCTTGATTCCCTTGACTTCCATGATTAGCCATAAAATATTTGGACTTTGAGGACTTGAGAATCCCCATGCTCATCAATTTTTATTGCTCTAACATCAACATTTTTGTAAATGCATCAAATGATGGTGTAGTGAATGAGCTACTCACTGTCAAGCGATGGGTTTGGAAGCTCAAAACAAAGGTTGCATATTTTGATGGAAGCTTGCTCAAAAACTTGCAAATCAACTGTTCATCTTTCTTTCCAATGCCACAATCCATGAGCTTTTCTCTTAGCTCATTTGCTTTAGTAAAATAGTCTTGGATTGTATCAAAATCCTTAGGGTCCAACATTGTGAGATCAGTCAAGTTGATAGCCCCCAATCTCATCAACTTGGCCATACAATTGACCTAATTTGTCCTAAGGCTCTTTAACTATCTTATGCCTTTCAATGTGAAAGATGAGATCTTTTGATACATACTTCCTCAAAGTTCCAAGAACCATATTATTTGTATTGAGCCAATCCATTCGAGCATGTGGATTAGTTTTCAAATTAGATGGTGTAGTAACAGTTTCATAAATATAATGAGTTATTCCTTTTTCTATTAACTTACTCCATGCATCAATTTTTCAAGAAGCATAGTTATGTGGAGTTAAAAGAGGAAACTTAGGAGAACCCATAATGAAAAAATAAAAGATCACAAGAGAGAAAGAGGCACAATCACATAAGACACCCTCACAATTCACTCAATCAAAGAAAGCCCCCCTCCCCCACCCCCCTAACAAAGATGATTTTGGCACTTCATACTTAGTGCATGTATAATTTTTTATTGCAAAACAAGGCAAGGTGGACTTATGATTTCAATATTTATAGCTACTTCAATTAGGCTATAACAGTCTCAAATGAACAGTGTCTGAGATCTTTCTAAGATCCAATTAAATACAAGTGTTAAAATAGACCAAGTTCTAAAAGGTATATGTCCACTCAGAATGATAAAAAAAATTAATAGTAGCACAAAAAAATAGACAAAAAATATGCACTTTCAAATAAATAGCACCTGAAAATGTCTTTGTATGAGCTGAACAGAGCCCCAAAAGTTGCAAAAATGAGGATTGGATAAGTACTACTCTTAGAAATCTAATTTTATGAAAATTTTGCGTACCAAAATCAGAAAATAATAACACCACTATGAAGTACGCAATATTCTACTCCAAAACAAACAAAAAATTGCACTGAAAAGGGGCCTTGTATTAATGGGATATTGTGGTTTGAAAATCACCTATGTAATTATCTTGCCTGAATCGTTGTCACACCTCCAAACTTCAAGTGGCTATAGATTTGGCCCTTGGTGTCTGATTCAAATGAAACAAAAGTTAATCTTGGAGTTTTTGGACCTCCTCATTGTAATGCCAACCTTTGATTCACACCAACAATCTCTATTGGTTTCCTACAATAGAGAGCCACAAAGAGAACCCCCCACCCAAAACATGCACTCAGCTCCCTCAAATGGAAAACCAATGACACTTTATGGGCTTTGATACTATCTAATATTTGGCTATCAAGGTACCCCACCCAAGATCTAGAGGCAATGGAAAGCACAATAATAAGAGAGAATGAATATGTCAAGAATAAATTATATTCTTATCAGTAATGAAATAAAAATTAATATAATGGATTGAAAGTACACAGGAGACATCTTGGTTAAACAGACCAAGGTACAAATGTAGGGTTTGATGAGACAATAACAAGTGGTGTTGTCCCATTACATGAATATTAAATAACAACTTATCACCCACACAAGGTGGAATCACATGTCCTCCAGAGGTAGATCATCCTCCAGTGTGTAATAAAGTTTGTGCAACAAAGGTGCAGGGTAATAAAGTGATAAGACCACAAAAGATGGATCTCCCACCAAAGGTGGAAAATTATGTCCACTATAAGTGGATATGATAATGATAAGTCCACATAAAGTGGAAATGCTCCAACTACTCCTATGCAATTCCCTAAGTAAGCTTAAGTAAAGTGTAATTAGGACCTAGGTGATAATTAACTAAGGTAAAATGCCTTAATTACACCATTAGTGCATTTTTACTATTCTTCCTGGCACTTTCTCTATCCTGATGATGGATCATAGAGTGTAATCCGAAACGTTGATGCTAAAAATATGCACACAATCGAATCCAGAAATTCATAAATGTATACACCATTAGTATTTAGAAGTTCTCATTTTGGAAACTTCCAAAGTTTCATTTGGACTCATAGAGTAATAATTTTCATGCAATATTTTTGAAAGTGGATAATTTTTTTATATTTCTCACCAATGTTGATCTAATATATATTTCATTCTATAAAAAAATTATTTAAATTTTATGGCCTAATTTAGCAATTATAATACACTAAGATCAAACCACCTCACTGATTTGACAACTCGCAATTGTAATCACATTAAGTATAAAGTGTTGTCATCGTGAATTACTAGGACATCTCATAGTTGTGTGAATTTAGAGAGTAATCCATAATTTAATTTAATTTTTTGGTCAGTTTCATGATTGAGTAGTCTTTGGAATTTAACCATGTCTTTCACTCTTGAATCTTTTCATTTGAATATTGTAAGAAATCCTTTTAAACCATGCAATTCAAGTGTGGTTATTGTGGAAATAAAAAGTATGATAAAAATGAGTGCTTTCCAAAGAAAATTAATAAATTAAAGTGACTTCTTCAAGATAAGCACATAGATTTGCTAGATTGTTCTACCTAAGCATTAGCAAATATATCAACTATTCATGCCAAGACATCATGTGTAGACATATTATTTAGGGATGAGTGTCGTAAGATGACATGCATTGAGATCTCATTCATAACTTCTAATAGTCCCTTGCAATATGTTCAACCGGGGTGAAAATTTATTCAATCGCATAAAGAGATAGAAAGTAGGAAGGGTCAACCACCCAACAGAGAAAAAGTATTACACCAGCCTTCCATTTGCCAACGTATGTGACAACTTTAGAGGTAATTGTCCCCTATCCACTATGTTCCAATTTTCCATTTGATCAAAAGACCATTTGGCAAAACAATTCACTACACTCCGCTCCCTAAGAATGTGACTAAAATTAATATATTCCAAGGAGCCACACAATCGGAGAATCTATCTAATAACCAAAGCTAAGTTCAAACTAACATCATCTAACCATTGTGCATTCAACAAGTCACCACCACCTGAGAATCAAATTCACAAATAATCCTTTACCAACCAAGAACACAACTACGCTCCACAACATACAAAATGGAAAGAGCCCCGATGAAATTATTTGTATGAAGACCTTTATAAACAAAAAAAACTGAACATCACCAAAGCTATCACACCCAACTCCACCAATATCAACATGACCAAGATTCCTCCTTAATGAACCATTAGTGTAGATTTTCAAAACTCCCTGAGGAGGAGGGTTCCAATGACCCTCTCGATTTATCTTTCTCAAATGATGCCTACATCTATTTCTCATGACCTATCCAACACACATCAAAACACCTCCCTGAAAAGGAAAATTGAGATGATTGCAAATATCAACATCTTTAGGATCCACACCTCCATCCAAGTGACACTTTGTCAAAACAATCTTACGAAGAGAAAGAATATTTAACTAATATTTTAGGTTTACTTTGTGAGTTCCAGCTTGCAAATTCAAAGGACACCATTGAGGATATTTGTTTGTTCTTTCATGTTAGCTCTTATGGAATTGCATCATCTTCTTTAGATGTCATGAGCGCACATCTTATCCCCCTTTTTCTTTCTTTGCCTAAATCTAATATTATAGTCACAAATTTTATAGATATTCACAAGTATAGACATCTAAATTAATCATCGTCCATGTTGACACTCTATTAAATTATTAAATTTGCATTGATTTGATTGTATTACCTATTATAAGCATCATACATAAATGGTTATTGTATTTGGATTCTGTGTGATACTTTGTTCATCTTATTGATATACATTTATGTCTCATTTATCCTATATTTTATTATTTTCATATGTTGTAATGCCCACCTTTGTGCTCTAATTTCATATCATATCATGTTTTGTTACCACCTTTCTGCTACATATGATTAAATAAAATAACTATTTATTTTCCTTTTAAGGTAATTTTTAATTTTTTTTAAATTATATTTACTAATATATCCTGTTGTCATATTGAGAAAGTGATTCCTATAGCACATTAACAACGAAAGTGATTCCATTGAAGGGTCTACTACTAGCCCTGTGTTGGTTGCTTCGCTGGCAGATTTAACTCCTATGTTAGGTGTTGGATTTTCAATTTTGGATTCGTTGTGCTGGCAGGATGACGCTACTAGAGTTGAAGAAGGTTGGATCATTGTTAAAGGAAAACATTCTAAGAAGTCATCCCCTTTTTTCGACATGACCCTTCGGTCCAATAAGAAGGGAACTAAAAGTTAGCTCCCTTTCCTTTTGATGTGGATGTCTAAAGGTTTATCTTGTGCAACAGTGTGGACATTTTGTTTTTTGGGTTGCTTTGTTCCTTTCTTTAGCAGTGTTCTTTTGTGGGTGTTTTTTGGGATTTATGGCCCTTCGGTCTGGCTGGTATGTTGTGTTTTGGGAACTTTTATTGATCAATCTTAAGTTTTATCTTTGTATAGGGTTTCAGGGCCCCTTCAAAACATGTTTTTACCTCAATCAAAAACAAAAAAAGGTGGAGATAACAAACTTCTTATAGCATGTGGGTCCTCTTGTCAACAAAATAATGCTATTAATTTGTTTTGCTTATGTTATATTTTAATCTTTTGTCATAATCAATTAAGTCTTATTTTCATATAACAAGCTAAAATAGATTTTATATTATTTGAACTAATATTTTGTCTTATAGTGTAGGATGGCCACATTACTCTTTATATTAATGGTTAAGTTGTTCTAGTTTGTTTTTGTTTTTTTGTTTTCTTTTTTTGGGGGGTGTGTGCGTGTGTACAAGATAGAGAAGTGGATGTATTTTTTGAAGGCCAAAAAAAATCACTGAATTTCTTAAGAGTTTTAAGTAAATTATTTTAGTCACTATACAAATTGAGAAGTGGGCTCACTCTCGTGAAATAATGGTGATATTAATATATGTTCATTATTTTGTGGATTCATTTATATTGTTTCATTTCATTTTGCATGATTCATAGTTTATAAAATAATTGAACTAATTTTAATATGATAAAAATCTTAACATTGATTTGAATGAAAAGAAATTACAATAGCTTATATTAATTCAGATATATCAAATTTATTTTGGCACTGGAATAGTTCTAAAATAGTTTTAATAATATTATGTTTGTTCTGGAAGTATTTAGATCCCTAGCTTGTTCCTCTAGCATACAATTATTATAGCTTCCATAGTTTCAATAGTAGCTTGTCTAGTCCTTATAGCAATATTATTTATAGTTCCTATAGCATTATTAAGTGTTAAGCAAATTTTATTCACCTTAAATATGTTCTATCATGTACAATATTGTACCTAGTTATTAATTTTATTTAAGATAATTAAAATACACACATGTATATGTACATACATACATACATATATTATGTATGTATGTGTATCTCTCTCACTCACTCACTCACTCTCTCTCTCTCTCACACACACACAAGAAATATATATATACCTTAATTTGGGGTAAACGGGTGTCACCACTACGGTCTCAATATTTTTTTCTCATAATTAAAGTGATTGAGAATCAATCCATGCCTCTTGGAGATGTGACCTCTTTGATTCATGCATCCAAAAACCTATATAATTGTACGTTTCTATTTGTAGCTAATTTCTATTGTATTATACATAGAAATTATTTATTTGTTTTCATAGTTATGTAAATTAACTTATAAAAATCTTGAATAAATTTGTTCTTCATTAAAAAAATTCTAATTCTAATATATTAAGAGATGTTCTAATGCTTATATTAATAAATGTTCTAATGCCTCTTTTACTCTTGTAGTTTTCTTTTTCACAAATACATGCACAACATGCATCAAATATAAAAAGATTAGTAGTAGTTAAAATATTAGAAGTCAAAAACTATTGTGATTTGAATGAAGGGTCAAAAATGAAATCTTGTAAGCCAGGCCTTACTTTTAGATATAGTTCGTCCATACCTTGGTTATTGAGTTCTCTAAGCTAGAGAATACATTATTTTCACTATCCTTGGTAGCCCCGTGGAGACAAAAACTTCGTACACTTCATTTGATGGCGGATTCTTGCTAGAATATTATTTCTCTAGGTTTTTGTATAGGAAAATCCGTTGTGATGTTTTCATGTGATTTGTCTTTCATTGTTTTCTTATGTTATTTCCTTGCGAGCTTTTCAAAATCTTGTACAAGTAGATGAAGAAAGGTGAATGCAACCTATAACTAGGCTTAAATGGCCATTACGATTGACAGATGGCAATCTCAAGCTCAAGTCTTGATTTAGCCACATACGAGTGAGGCATCTACGTTAATGCATACGCACAGCTCTTGTTCTTTACAACACAATTTGTTTGGATTCTGTCTCCCATAATTATAATTTTAGTCACAGTGCTTTTGTGTATTGGTAATCTATTCACATATATCTCTCCCTACATGAGGTCGTTACGTGAGTTCCATGGTCCATTTCAACATTTCTTCGTCCACAAAATCAATATTTAAAAAATTACCGTGAAGAACTCTGCAGTTCTAGCGCATCAAGAATTTATCCTAACATTGTAACAATTCACATGTATAATTATTTGAATGAATGAAGGAATGAATTTTTATGATTATAGCACCAATGCTATTGTTATACTTACCACCTTGAATTGATAAGGCATGGCCAAAAAAATCAGAAAATCGCAGTCTCTACACGTTTTACTTAAGATTCCCAGATCAACATTCGAGGTTTTCAACCTTGCCATCTTAGAACCCTATTCCTGTATCTATCTTGTGCTGTATTTACATTAGTTTTGTAAGCTTTCCATATAACCAATTCAACCAAATCAAGGATGCACATTAACACAACTTAATTTTTTGAATCTAACTGATGTATTCCAAAGCCACAATTACCTTGGAACAGAATACCCAAGCAATTGTTCATGGGTCAGTCCACAACAATCTGCAAATGTGATTTTGACATGTAAGAGCTCTAAAACTATATTAGTTATATTATTAAATGGCACTTTTAATTGCAAATTTCAACGCTGAACCAATATCAAAACAAAGATTACATTTATTATCTGCAAATGATTGAATGACTGAACAAATGCATCAAAATCATCAATGTTAGAACACAAATTTGTAAAGCTGCCCACAGCAAATAAAATACTTGCCGAGAATTAAAAACAATGTGACTAAAGCTAGTGTGCACACATTAATCGTTACCTAAGATAGTTTTCTAAAGCTAGTGTGCACATTAATTGTTCCCCAAGATAGTTTCTTGCTTCCAACCGTCACTGTGCTGTTAAGTCTGGTTAACCATTTCTGCACAAATTAACGCTTGATCTTCAACTAAGGCATCATTATAAATGATTTGAAAAACGTGAACACATGCTGCTATTTTAATTAATAAACCACGCCAAAAGTAATATTAGCATATCATGGAATTCTCAACTCTATGTTTAATATCAACACAAGCTGTGACAAATATTTCGGTTTTTTCTTCCATAGATGTCTACATATAGAACAAAGTGTGATTCAGAGATACATAATTTACTTTTAGATTAATTGCCCACATTAACCCAAAAAGGCATGTTTGGAACCAAAAATAAAAAAAGCAAGCTTAACCAAAGTTCCATGAACTTGTCTCAAATGCATAAACTGCTATACATGTTAACATATTTTGGCACACTAGAGCATCTAAAAATAGTACAATGAACTGTGAAAAGGTCCCTGGACACTGGAACAGACAGACCAAGCATATTCAAAAATTCTGTCAGTTCCAAATACACAAATGCCCATACTAAAAAGCTCCAAATTAAGACCAAGATTCAAATAAAAATTGTGTACAATATACACAGAAAATCATATATTTAAGCACTGGCTCATCACATCTCTTGATACTATCCAAACCAAGTCAAAACTCTACGATACACAACTCCTTGAATTAGATACATGAACCACATCCAGGGGTGCCAAATGGCTTCATACATTGCTGAGAAGTTGTTCCAACGTGGTGAAGAAACCAATAGATGTCACCCCAGTGGTGCAATATGTTCATACACTGCTGAAAAGTCGTTTCAAAGTAGGACATGTTGAACGGAACTTGGAGATGCCGATCGAAGATATCTTTTATACAAAACAGATAGTAGAAGGATCGTCATCAAAAGAAACTTCTTGATTTAATGTCATGCTTAAAAATATACAATTAATTAATACTGTGATACAACATACAATCCTCAGACTAGCAGACATAGCAAAAAAAAGTTCAAACACTAACAAATATTAAATATCTAAATCTGATCAGTTGCACACCTTTGGACATGATCGAATATCGAGGGTTTCAAGTGAGTGACAAGAGTTGATAGCACGCTCTAATTCATATTCTTTTATCCCACACGCCTGTGTGAGAGCAGACAACAACATGATAAAAATAAGTTATAGTTGATAAACATAATTTGACCACAGAAATTAAAATGCCAATGTTTTGACTGGAATATAAATGAATAAAAGAGATTGTTAGAGCAGTAACATACTTGAAGCAACAAGCTTGCCAAACGAGGGCAATCCAGCTTAAGTATCTCCAGAGCAACACAGTTGCTGAAGTGCATTCATCACAAAATAATTACTTCACACAACATCACTGCTGCAAGAGAATTGTTTCTAAACCAAAGTAACTTTGACAATAATAAGGACAATAATACTCACCTTAAATTCAATGTTGTTAGGTTCAGACAGGCCAAACTCACATCCTGGATGTTTGCAGAGAGGGACAAGTTCAATGAACAAAGGTTTACACATTGAGCTGAAACGGGAATTACAACCTTTTTGATGTTAGGACAACCCACACAATTAAGAATTTGAAGCAAGCGTGTTGAATTTTCTTCCTCAGTGACGCTCTCATCTGTCCAACCACAAATTATTTCTTCCCTGTGTAGAGCTGAATCACTGTAAGACTTGCCAGCCTCAAATCTCCAATCAAGGTCATGCATATTTGTACATCCATTCAAGCTTACATGGGTGAGGTGCAAGCAACATGCCAAAAGCTCTTCAATTGCAGATTGAGAAAGAGTGCCATATGATAAGTCTAATTCAGAAAGCTTGGGAAGAGCTCTTCCTCTATGAAGCGGTACTAATGCTGTATCATCGAGATATTTGCAAGCTTGGAGCTTCAAAACCTGATGTGTATTCAATGAAACAAAAAAACCCTAAAGCCTTCTAGCAAAAATGTTTCTCCAAATTATGCTCAGCAGAATAGGTTATTTTAGAATACTACCTTTAATTGGGGGCAAGAATCAATAATAGGCTGTAAATTTGTCAAGAATGTATACGACAAATCCAGCAAAGTCAAGCTTTTGAGTCTCTGTAAAGCCAAAAGCCCCTCTGGTCCAATTGATGTGCATGACATCAAAACCAACGATTTAATAGAAGGACATGCAGCGGTTGCAGCATCCAAGCAATGATCATTAAATAAGCTGCAATATCAACAAAACACAGTAAAACAGATATTGTCATCCAGAAAGAACCAAAGGCACATGACTCAAATGTAGCACGAAAAAAATCAAGTTTAAAGCAAACACTAAACAAATAAAAATCACCTGCAAAAAGAAGCATCTAGGGACTGAAGATGAGGACAATTAATATCTGCTTGAGAAAGAACACCGCATCCTTTCAGCTCCAATATTGTCATTTGAGTGGCTCTGATCTCAAGCTTACTCAAGTAGGGGCATATCCCAAGGTTAAGAGACAGAAGACCAACCTGAAAGGATAACATTAAAGTGTTTAACATAATAAATAGCTAAATAGATGGAAGGATTCACAAATATATCATCTTCATCCATTACACTGAGCGGATCATGATTTCTTTAATAATTGAAATACATGCACCGTTAACACAACCAACATATATTAAGATAAGGCTAATATACCACACAGATACACATAAGGCTATACTTTGTGAATTTCATTTTTTGTCATATAGGGATAAAATCATGAATTGCCTTTACCTATTCATCATCCTGAATAGATTGAATAGTAATTCATTAAGGAAAAATTAAATGCATGCAGCATGCAATATTACCCAGGCATTCAAAAAGGAAATTGTCGATTAAAAAGAACAACCATAAATTAAACACAATCATAAAACAGATAGACTTACAGGAAAGAATGATGCTTGCTGCAGATGATCACATCCATCTAGACAAACTTTCTGAAGCAGTGGGCATGCTAGTTGAACGCTAGTCACTCCACGACAACCAGTGAGAGAAAGAGTATGCAAGGATGTGCTAGTCAGCTTCACATTTGAAAGAGACTACAAAAAATGGAGCATATTTAAATACTTAATTAGAGCCATATATAAAACAATAATCAGAAATACTGCAAGACTGCGAAGTACTTTTCCAAAAGCTCATAATGAAGTATAGTACTAGCCATATCATTGAGACTCAAGAATCAGACAGTCAAAAGATGTTGCGAAGTCAACAAATTGAAAATATATAATGCATTAAAAATTGTTTTGTAAGGTTTTTTGCAAATTGTTTTTGGCAGACTCAGGCAAGTCTGATAGCCAGTCTTGACTATACACTTGGCAAGCCTGTGTTGGACTCAAATAAGTCTTCAAGGAGACCAACCAAGTCCCAACACATAGTACAAGCAATAGAAATAATGAGCACAAAACCAAGGCATCCATAGACTGTCACTGCTTTAACAAGTGTTGCACAAGTACAAGAACATTAATTTGCACAACATGCTTAGCAATGCAAAAAGAAGACAACTCTTCTCAATGAAACATATTAGCTCTATAATATTTTACACAAGAATAAGCATATAGCTTGTTTTAGAATTCAAACCTTTCCAATTGTTTTAGAATACCAGCCTCTATAAACTTTTATATAAAATACCAGCAGAAAAAACAAGAAACCACCAAGAAAAAGGATTCCATTTACAAGCATGTCTCCAAAAACACATACCTCACAACTATCAAGAATAAGGGTGCCAAGCATTGGACAGCCACCACCCACACTGAAGACTTCGAATATTGAATTCGTCAATGACTCACACTCACTCAAGTCAACCTCAGATAAACTAAGGCATTGTAATGTCATTGTGGTCAAACTTTGCTGTTTCTGTAGGACCAATTTCTGTACCAAACAAATACAAATAATCCACTTCTTCATTTCAAAGTAAAATATTAGAACAAATCTGTAATATGAAGCAAAATTCTCTAGAAAACCTGAAGAGCTGTTGATGTAATGTCCACACGATTAAGGATTGGACAACTTGTGACATTTATAGATGTTAGTGCTGGGCTGGACAGATTTAGGTCAACAATCCTGCCAGCAAAACAAAGAATCATAAGAATTGAAACACAGAACCAAATATCTCCAACAAGATTCATCCACTCCTAAAGAAACCAGCTTACTTGCGGCAATTGACAAGACTTATATGTCGAAGCCTTGGAAGGTTTAATGTAACAGATGTTAACAACCAACAGAAGTCAAGTTGAAGTGCCTGCAAATAGATTTAGAAATCAACAAAAAATACTTGAAGTTATAGAATTTATTATTCAATAGTAAAGCAACAAAAGGAAAGAACTCACCTCAAGATAATAACACTGAGATAAAGCAACCATAGATGTGGCATTAATTCCCTCACAATTATGGAGCTTCAGATCCATCAGCATTGGCATTCTCACAAGCTTGAGACATCAAGATTTCACTTCTTTAGCACAAAGACACTTCTTCAAAATTGTTTCACTAAATATAAAAAGAAAACGAAAAAGATTAACCTCCAGTGCTATATTGGGGCAGAAAGATGCATCCAGAATCTGAAGATCTGTACAAACTGCTGCAATTTCTCTAAGTGTATCATCACTGACATAAGAGCAGTTGGAAATATCCAAAGACTTCAATAGGGGACATGACGTAGCTGCAGCACGAATTCCCGGGTCTGAAAGCTTATGGCATGAAGCAACATCAAGTTCCCGCAGTACAGGACAATTTAAATTTGCAGATGCAAAACCTGACCGCTTAAGGGACAAAGTTTCTAGTTGAGGGCACCTGAACAACATTCAAAATATTCACTCCTCTTGATAGTTCTTAAATTTTGTAGATAAAGTGTGATATAGTAACACAATATACCTGACAAAGATTCGAATTGCACGACATCTCATAACCTGGAGATGTCGCAGTGTTTCATGTCGGACATGTATCTCTTGAGAACCACCACTTCCTAAGGTGGCATCAATTACACTTAAATGGCTCAACATAGGACATTCCACTAATAAACTAAAAAAAGCATCACCTAAACTTCCATGATATATTGTTAACACCTCAAGGTTCCTGCACATCACAAATATAGTGTGAGACAAATTGGAATGGAATAAGTCTCTAATTTCAATTTGACAGCATTAAAAATGATTGAATGAAATCAATAATGAATAGTCTTACCTAAGACTTCGTAATGCCTCATGCACAGGAATATCTAACAGAGAACCTGGTAGATGCAATTCAACAACCTTTGGATACCTATGGCACACTCGTGCAACTGTTCAGCAAAATAGAAAAAATCACGTTATATACAAATCATAAAACAAAGGATAAGCATGCAATCTGCTTTCGTTGCAAACAACTTAGAGAATATTGAAACTTGATATAGTATGTCACTACCTTGGTCTGACGTAATTCTGCAATTTTCAAAATTCAAAGACCTCCAGAAGTCTTCATGAACACTAGAAGCATGCCACTGCTTGCATACTAGACCAGCTTTGCATAGAGTTTTATGGTCCAAGAAAGTAAACACCTGTTACACAATTTCAAACCTGTTATTTAATGTTTAAAATTAGTCTCTAATTGGCCAATTCGTATGAAAAATCAGAACTGTTCTCATATGATTGAATCTTCCATAATATATTTCTAAGTAGACTTGGAAAGATGAAATAATCTAGCTTATAAACAGTTAATATCTAGACCCAAAAGGTAAAACATGACCATCAAGAGCAAGATGGTGTTACCAAAACAAAGTCATAATTGTTAAACGTCTGAATGACTATTGGAATTAGTCCATAGAATAAACCTACCGCATGTAGTAAGTCATCAGTAAGGTCAACTTCATGGTAATTGAAGTTATCCTGACTATCATCTCCCATGCTGGATGAGTCCATAGGCTCTGAAACCTTATCATGCCCTGGAAGTGGGTGTGGTAGGAGAGTCCCATCATTTCCATCTTTGCTTGACATTTGGAAAGATGAGTCATTCTCCATATCACCAAATGAACTAGATTCAGCAAAGCCTGAAGAGCCCGCAATTACATAATTTACTGACCTGAAAGACCATTGTGTTTAGCATCAAAACCTTGCATAATTTTTTGACCTAAGAAATCAAATAATGACAATATATGCAATGAAAAGTGAGATTTCCCTTGAATTAAAGAGCACAAGCACCTAAGATTCTATACAGTGTGGCATGAATCCAAATGATTCCTCATTGTCTGCTTGAGCTGGAGGCAAGTCATTAAAACTGAGGGGTCTAAAATGCTTTCAACAACACCATCATCAATAGTCAATGACATTCAAGAACAAAACAGACAAATCAATATTTTAACACAGGAATTCAACAAAATCTAAAAAGAGTGCACCTCATTATTCATCTCAGTATGTAACAGGCTTAGTAAAATGCACGCTTGTGCTTAGACAAGAATGTAAAAACAATCTCCCAACAAACCATTGTGAAAGGTGCCAAAAACTATGTTTTTATTAAAGAATGAGATGTAATATGTGGTTTAGTATCAGAAAATATAAATGTAAACAGACTAACAATGATTCATTGGAAACGAGCAGGTCAATCATGATTATTTTATTAACGTCAAGAATGAAAAACAGAAGAACCGTATCAGTATATTTATGCATTAACCTGCCACTACAAAATAATGAGAATCCTACTCGATTAAAAAGAGGCAGAATGCATAAAGAAAGATATAAAAAACACTTGCCTGGAAATTAAGCCTAATTTCCAAGGGCCCCATAGACTTATTGACAGATATCATTACTCAGTTATACATGTCCATTTTCATATATCATAACATACAGCTTATTGGCCAAGCAAAGTGATGATAAGAGAACATACTAAAAAATTAAAAGATTAAGTATTAAACCAGTCATAGTCTTCTGGTTTAGTCTCTCCAGTTGTCCATTTGCAAAAGCAAAGGCAAGTTTGAATTTCTGAAAATCCATGCAAAGAATTTTATATCTGCTTGATATAAATCTTAATTGCCAATCATGGGGATTATGGTAGCAATAGAGAAGATCTGATACAAGCAATGAAGCCATTGCCCATGACACTCTATGGAGATGAAGAGGTCACTTTCAAATACAAGACCTTTTGTATAAGTCTTTTGTTCATGTTAGCAAGTATAAGATGTTGGACTTGTCCTTCACAGCATGGTCTAGTGGCAAAGGCAGGGTGAAAGACATGATAATGAAACAGTTCAATCCCTGACAGTCATGCTCTATGTTTACACGGCCATGTTAATGTGTCCTATGGCCTAAAAGTGTGATCAGAACTCCCAGGCAAAAGCAGAACATGAAATCTTCAGAGTCGTCTGAGGTAGGTGATACATTACCAAGGTACCTGTTTAAATTTACCAAGTTAGAACGAGAATATAAAGAACACTGTCAGAGGTGCTGGGCTTAATTGGTTAAAACTTTCAGTTCTAATTGTGGAGACCCTAGTTCAAACCACTTCAATTGTTGACAGATAAAGTTGATACCTAAGTTGTAATTAAGTGTTAATATCCAAAGTGACTCTTCGACTTCTTGTGTTGATATCTAAGTTGTCGAATGTCGATCCAAGGTATATCTAAGTGCGCCTTAGATTTCTCATGTGACTATCTAAGTTTAAAATTAAATGTCAATATCTAAGTTGAATTAATTGCTGTTGTTCATGCTGGAAGAAAGGGGATTTGCCAATTGTGGTTTCCACTGGTTTTGGCCAGCCTAAAAGTGCTGACATGCAAATCAAAAAAAGGAGAATACATACGATATCTGATATATAATCCATGCTTTCAAAAGTTGACCATAGGCAAGGTCATCTACTAATTACTAGTTCTTAACTCACCCAAAAGCCAAAACCAAGTTCTATTAAATACCTTGAGATTCTAAATATCATCAAATATAAAGGTTTCCATCAGCAGGTATACAACTTAATCACTAAATTATACAATGACTTGGAACCTTTTAATCAGCGTGTTATAGAACTTAATTGCCAAGCTTGGAAATTATGATGCAGCTCGGCTCCAACAAATGAGCCAAGGAATCTATCAGTACCATTCCAGTGTAAGGCAGCACAATTACCATAGTGATGACCCAGTTTCAAGCCCTGCTGAGAATGCCCCCACTTTAAAATAGCCAAATGCCAAGTGTGGTACAAACACACTCCCCATGTTTTAGTTGATCGCAGGTTTTTGTCAAATTGAAGGGCGAAAAGAAAATGGGAAAAATAGTGCCAATAAAGATAATAAAATATACAGATACATGGTTACATAACGACATGTCCTTAAAGTACTCTATTTAATGAAACCCTAAGTTAACATGAAACAATGGTGGGTATAAGGAGATCCGAGCAGCATGGCCACAATTAGGGCCAAACAAGACGCGAGGTACACAACGATCCTCACAAAATACTAACCAGGGCCATTTTAATATCTCAAGAACCACCACTAATCTTGTATAACCCTCTCACTACAAACAGTATATGTAACTCACCATACATTAAATCAAAAACAGAGCCCTAAGGACGGAAAATCTTTAAAGATTTCATATTTTTACAGAACATCAGCTCAAACGAAAAATGCCGTTAATTTTTCATTAAAAACTACATAATATTTCCGAATCTTTGACCAAATATAAGTTAACAGAAGTTAAAGGCACGGATCAATTGCTTACACCATGATTTTGCAAGAATAATAAAATCTTTTCAAAGTTGTGCACAAAATTATCCTGCCGAAATCTACCAAACATAGAATCCGCAAAACCGCATCTCAAATCGTAAAAGGAAAATATACCCACATACAAATACGATGCTCTGAAGCAAATTGAACTGATTTTGTTCAAGAATTGGCAGGGTTTATAACTTACGAAGGACAGATCACAAGCTTGGGGCGCTTCAGCGGGATTTCGTCGCCAACATTTGGACAACCTCCTGAGATTCTTGTGTTGTGGGATGATAAAAATGCTTCTTCAGGTTGGTTTGGGTTGTGTTGTACATTTTTTTGTTCGCCTTCCTCGTCTAACCCTTCATAAGCAGATGAAGGGTCTAAAGCCATTACGTGACTAAAAGATATCCTAACAGGATTCGAACCCCTGACGCACCCCTAACCCTTTTATCTATACATTTTGAGAATTAATAAAATATATTATTATTATAATTATTATCGTTCCTAATTATAATGCTTCTCCTAGGCGCCTCCCTTTTCAACGACCCACATTATTCCTGTAGACTAAAAGAAAAGTGTGTATATATGTTTTGGGACTACGGACATATATTATGTGTGTATGTACCACTTATGACAAACACACCCCGGGAATGTAGCGATTTAAATTTCTGGGGTTTCGTTTTGTTTGTTTAGGGAATTTCAATAACACACCTGATTTGCATGTGGTTAATAATAACAACTACCAATTGGAGTTTTTAACCATTTGTTTTTGTTTTATCTTTCTTTAGTTTTGTTTTAAATTTTTTTATGGCGGTTTGTTTTATCTTTCTTTAGTTTTGTTGTGATTTTTTATTGAGGTTTGTTTTATCTTTTTTTAGCTTTGTTCAAATTTTGTGGGGAGGTTAGATCATGAGTGTAGCAGAGAGTAGAGGTATGAAGTTCGGGTAAGATTTGACTCATTCGGAAACATTTAACTTCACCAATAGACCATAGACCTATTAACCTTATTCTATGTTATTTTTGTCTTCTATCTAATTATGAGTGTAGCAGAGAGTAGAGGTATGAAGTATGTCGGGCAAGACTTGATTTCTGATAGACGCATTCGGAGACATTTAACTTCACCAATAGACCACAGGCCCATTAACCTTGTTCTATATGTTATTGTTGTGTTTTATCTAATTATGACATAGAGACATAACTAGAATGACAATAAGAAGTAAAATGCTTGGTAGTAAGAAGTAAACTGTGAACGAATTAACAAAAATAATAAAATAGATATTAAGTAAATAAAACTAAATAAAATAACTTTAAAGTTATATGATAACTATTTTTATAACTCTTCTTTTAATATAAACATCTCACAAAATAAAATATAAATATAAATATTTGTTTGACTTGTATCAAAATTTGACTCGGTGTGAAAAATACTTCCTACTTATCAATAAATATGTGTACTATTTTTTCGTATAAATATTGAAAATGATGTTCATATGAACAAATAAAATAATGAATAATGAATAAAATTTAAAGTACTTTTATTTTTTATGGAACATTTTAATGATTGAAAAATAAAATAGCTCTTTAATAAAATATAAAGTTATTAATGGGAAAATTATTATTTAAAATTTAAAATAAATTATTTGAGAAATAATATAACATTTACTATTTTATTTATGAAATTAGATAATAAGTATTTTATTATAATAGTAAAAATGACTATTGTAGTAAAAATAAAATACATAAATAATATATAAATAAATAAAAACAACTACTTCCATAATGATATTTCTTGTGTTTTATATGGATTTTTGTAGAGATAGGTATACTAGTTTATCTAAGGTTTTGCAAATGGGGTTGGAAACTAAGTGGGCTTAACCTTGGAGGAATTTTTACAACTAAGTGCATTTGAGTTGGAGTAGTAATAGGATGGGTGACCTCCTAAGAAGGCTCAATGCTTCACCTTTATAAGCATCATCTAGACGCATTAAATGCTAGGTATATCATTAATTCTCATGAGAGATGAGTTATTGTGAATCACTCACTACTCATGAAATATCGGTCAATGAGTTTGACTTGAAAACTACATAATTGAGTCCTGACAACAATACTGTGATTTATCGGGGCTATTTGTGAAAGCTCAGTGGTTTTAGTGTCTCTATGCATTTTGAATAAATGGAATAAGATCTTTTATTGATCATATTAGGTATAGAGCAAATCTAATAATAATATAAGCTGGTCAAATTTGCATGTCAACATCAAATTATAATATTTAGAAAAAAATGTAGACAACATATTCTTGCAAGAAAGAATTTACTTGTCATAAAGAGTCACCAATTCTTTAAACTATGTACGCTAACAAAAAATTCAAAGGTTTTCATATCTTTTAGCAAAAGAATGGGTTAACAAACAAATTTCATGCTAGAGTTCAATTTAGCCTCTCACAAGCACATTCATGTATGCAAGGAGCAATCCAAAACATACTCTTCTTGATCTACTTTCAAAGTTCATAACTATTTGTAATTATCTTCTACACCTTACTCCATTAGAAAAAGCTTTGATTTCCTAGAATAAAGTGTAGAAAAGATCAAGAAATGAAGATGGATGGGAATCACATCCCTAAAAAAATATTCAATTAAAATTTTGTCCCAGTCAATCAAACAGTACATATTTATCTATGAAAATGCAAGTTCATCTTCTAATGACTCTTCAGCTTCTAGCATATCCTTAATTTAAAATATAAAATATACCTAAGATTATATATATTAGTGTTATGCTTTAGTATTTTACTATTTTTTTCTATTTAATTGTGAAGATTAATGATTTGAATTTCGTTCTTCTATTTTGTTGAGACTATATTATTGTGAGAGTTAATTCTTAAAAGATTGGTGAAAATTAATTATATCATCACATTTTAAGGTCATGTTTTTTATATTGAAAGCAACAAAGCTAGGGTGTTGCACATGTAGACAAACAAGCTAGTAATGGAGCATTAAAAATACATTAACAGTAACAGTCCATAACTAGTGATGAAAACACCCACTCCCACTCCCGCTCATGTCGCTCCCTTAGCTCATGTCGCGCTCGCTTGGGTTTCTGCGGCGGTTGCATCTGATGGGAAGTCTGTGGCTCAAATGGCTTCCCCTGTGATTCCTGTGGTGCCCTCGATGCAAGGTTGTCTACCCTCGATGACCCATAAGCCCAAGGCTTGTAGTCAGCCTTCTTCGGTTGGCATCTCTCGCAATGCATTCCCAGTTTGCAACCACATAGCCATGGAGTTGGATGAGGAGACTCTCTCTGAAATAGATGTGGTTGCCTCTATTTTTACTGTGCATGGTTTGATTTGTAGATTTAAGGGACACTAGCCTTCTCTGCCTGATCTTCATTCTTGGATATCCAAGCATTGGGAGCCCCTAATTACTAGTACAATCCACATATTTCCTATGGCTAAAGGTTTTTTGTGGCTAAATTTGAAAATGTTGTGGATAGAAAAACTTTTTTGTGTGAAAACTTTTTTTGCTAGGATGATCGCTTTATGTTGATGTTGAAACCCTAGCATCTTGACTTCTCACCATCTTCTGAATCGTTTGATAAGCAACCCATCTGGGTTAGGCTTTCTCATCTCCTCCTCCATCTTTGGGTTGATTCTCTTCTAGAGACTATGGGGGATGCTATTGGGGAAATGTTAATGGTGGATGAGAAATCTTCTGATTTGTTCCACTCTACATATGCTTGTATCCTGGTAGATATAGATACTTCTAAAGGCATGCCATCAGAGATTAAACTTTATTATCCTCAGGGTAGAAGCTGGATTCAACAATTGGACTATGAAGGCCTCCCCTTCAGATGCAGGAGATGCTTTAAGACATGTTATGTTGCTTCTTAATGTGATCTTTAGAGACTTTAAAAGACCGCCTTGTGGTGGCAGGGTGCCTCCTCTGAGCACTATACAGTGGAGAAGGCATCTTCCCGTCAGAGCTTTTCGCAAGTGGTTGAGAAGGTTTGACATGTGTCTTATGTGGTGGAGGATGGCTCGTGCCCTACTGTTTGTATTGAGTCTACTGCGGTTGTTGGCCCTGATTTTTCTTGTCATCTGGTTGGTTCTGCTCCTTATCCTTCTTTTTTGGCTGGAGATGTTCGCCCTTATGTTGGTTCTTTTCCTAATGCTTCTTTGTTGGATGGAGTCGAGCCCCCTGCTAGCAGTTTGGTGGGTGATGTTTCTACTGTCCTTGTTGGGGTTTTGGTTGGTGTTGGTTCTGATGTTGATGATCCTCTTTTAGTTAATCCCTTGGTTGGGAATAATGTTGGTCCTTTGATGGGCATTTTGTTGGTTGTTTCAACACCTATGTTGGGTGATGGCCCTTCAGTCTTGGATTCGTTGTGATGGCAGGATGAGGTTGCTAGAGTTGAAGAACGGTGGATCACGGTTAAAGGTAAACATTCTAAGATATCCTCCTCTTCTTTTGACATGACCCTTCGGTCCCATAAGAAGGGATCAAAAGTTTAGTACCCTTTCCTTTCCTGTTGTTTTCCTTTGGTTTATCTTACACAACAGGCTAGGGTGTTTTAGCTAGACTACTTTCTTTGACAATGTTTCTTCATGAGGGTTTTGGGGTATCTAGGCTTTTGTTTTGGTTGGACTGTTGTTTCTTTGGAACTCATATAGTTTTATCTTTAGTTCCAGTATTGTAAAGGGTTTCAGGGTCCCTTCAAAACCTATTGTTACCTTAATAAAAAATAGTAACAGTCCATAATATCAAAACATTATTCAAATATAAAACTATATAATAAAAAGTCTTAGGAGCATGAAACAGTAAACCAAAAAACTAATAATCAACCAACCAATGGCTAAGCAAGCACCCCACTCTAGTCATCAATGATAAATTTGATCAAGGCCCTTGTGATTCCCCTCTTTTTCAACATCTTTGTCAAGGACTTCCTTTTGCATCAAGCACAATGTAGTGGTAGAGCTATGTGTGGCTCTCAAGATGAAGTGAGAGATGTTCACCATTTTCTTCTCCATGTCTTGAACCTTCTTCTTCAAGGCCCCCAAGTCTACTGCAATTAGTACAAGTGCTAACTTCTCCAACATGTTGGATGTCCTCTTCTTTTGGTGTGGCATCCTAGGTCAAGTCTAGGGGTTCCATCTTTGCACTAACTAAAAGGTGAGTAGACTTGTCACTAATAGACTTTCTTGAGCTATCATAATTATCAGTTTTACCATCATCCCCATCGTCTACCTTCTCTAACTCGTCATCATAGTCCACTAGTTTCTTTTTCTTCCCTTTGTCTTTGTTCAACAAGCAACCAATTAACCTATTGGGCCTCATAGGGTTCAAAACACCACCCTCCCTTAGAGTCCTTCTCACGATTGGAAGCCTCTTCATCATTGTCTAGTTCCTGAAAGCATATTTGGGTCTTAGTGTTTTTTGCCTAGGGTGGATTTTATTAATTTTGTGTTTTAACTCAAGGTAGAGGGAGTGGTAAATTATTTAAGGTTAAACAGACCTTTGGAAACAAGGTCATGATTTGGGGTAGTAGGAGTCGTAGATTGGGAGGGCTCAATTTCGACATCAACTAAGATATGGAAGTGTTTCTTTTTACTAGGACCAATCAAGGACTACAAGATGCTTACATCAAGTGGGGATTCAAAGTAGAGGGCTTCAACCACCACAATTGGTTTGGGAGGGAAAAGGGAAATGTGGAAATATTATAGCAAAAAATAATCCCTTGGTGAAGTGGAATGGGCTCCCTATCTTGATTTTAGCTATCTCTATGACATATTTCATACAATTTTCTAGAGAATTTAAGAGAAAAAATGGGAAAGAGATCAACGCACTATGGTAGAAGTGATTAAGTAGCGGTAAGTGATAATAGTAGTAAACATTAAAATGACCCTCAAGGGTAAAAAAAATCATTATCATAAGACAAACCTAGTCCCACAAGCTTGGAAAATCCATATAGTAAAAGCCTCAATGTAGCTTCACATGCTTTTCAATTTCCATAAAGAAGAGGGCCAAACTATCACCATCAAAAAACCCAGTCTGGTTTTTTCCATTTTTGACCATAGTAAGAAGGCATGTTGCCTTCATAATAACATCCTCATTGCTATCAAAGGAAAATCTCCAACCTTCACTCTTTTGTCTTCCTAAGATGTTGCAAACTAAATTCAAAAAATTCAAAAAATCTATTGATACTTTCAATGAATTTAGCAACCCTACCCTCCAAGAAAATATGCCACACCAAGCCATCTACTTTGAATTCCACTTGCTCTTGCTTGGTTCAATTCTCACTCTATCCCCAACCATGATCTCTATAGTAGCAGTAGGCACAATAGAAGAAAGCACCAAAATAACAAATTTCATCATCGTTTCCAACCAACAAAGGACAACTACAAAATAAACTGGAAATTCTTTTCTGAAGGAGGTGGAATGCATATGCCTAAGTAAAAATAATTATTACTAGGTGCCTACATTTAACTCCACATGTGTCATTTTCTACCCATGGTACTCAAGAAAAGATTTGGCAAGGTTATTTGTTAGTCATCACAAACAAACAAATAAACATAAGGCATTAATGATTAATAAATTTTGGGGTCATATCGATGCTACTACAACAATAAAAATAATGGTGATATCCCATCATTTATAAATGACCCCAAGTAGGAGCCACACAGGAAATACATGCAAGTGGGAGTTATGTCATGTTACAAGTCCACTGAGCTATTCCATTTGGAGTGAAGAGTCCACTAAGTCATCCCATTGGAGTGAAGGGTCCACCAATGATTCAGCCAAAACTTTGCATGGAGGCTTGCACCATCCAAAAAATCTTATGTGGCATCACATTTTCAAATCTCATCAACACAACCATAGGTTGCTCCCTTTCCTGCCAATAGTATTCAGACATCTAAACATTGAACTCATAGCACCAGCCTATAGAAATCAATTCGATGAGAAGGGTTCTTACTAATCAGTCATACATGTTCATCATTCTATTTATTGTTTAAGTTCCACTACTCGAAGAGTAGTCTTTGCATAGTTCAAGGAAGGGAATCTCACTTCCTCTAACATCTTAGAGTCCCAGTTCTTGGGCCTAACATTGCCATAGCATCTATGACTTTATTCCATTTATTGTATGTGTCTCTAAGCTCAAACACATCCAACTACACTAGGATCTTAGGAATATCTATAGCTAGTCCTTACAAGGACCAACCCAAATCTTGGAGTCTTTGATAGCATCGATAATGAGTTTGGAATACCCTTACAAGCTAAGGAACTTGATGTCAATAGAGAGGGAAAATTTAATTCCCTAAAAGAAGATCCATTCCTTCTACCTAATTGTTAGTGCCTCCTTCAATCTTGCCAGTATAACCAAAGTACCAATATGCTTAAATTGTTATATTAGAATATGATTAGTTCATTCTTGTAGGAATTTATTTTCCAAGATTAGGTCACATTCACAATCTAGTTCTCTCAATTGAAATCCAAAATATCTCTCTTCTTAGGTCAACATTCTACAAATATTATTGTTACCTATAAGCATGCACATGCAAAAGCCTCAAATTGTATGTTGATGACTTGTATATAAGATCATCTTCTTGGATAATTTAATATCATTAATTCATAAGTAACTTACCTTTTCCATCCACATCGAAATAGTGGCTTTTAACATTACCTATATTTTAAACAAAATCAATTAAAAAAAGTCGTATTCACATGAAAACAAAAAGTCCCAAATCTAGACCCTAAATATAACCTAATCTCTAACATTAGAAAATATATGATCATTTCTCTATTGTCATATTTTTATTTTCTAATTTTTATGATAACATAGAAGATCAAAATCAATCAACATATTATAAAATAAATAATACTCTACTTTTATTCTCTATTTTTTCTTTTATCAATCTCATTTATTTAGATATTAGCTCTTATATTAATTAAATTTATCAGTTTTTATATAAGGAATATTCTTTTTCTTGAAAACTTTATCTAACGTTGATTTTAAAATAATAATAATAAATGTTATATTGTTATTTTTTTGCAAGTCTATATTAATGGCTTGTGTTAAAATAATTGTGGGGGAAAGAATTGGCTTTCATCAAGTATGAAAAATAAATATCAGTATATCTCATCAATTATGGTTTGCAATACTCTTCACAAGCTAATGAAAAAATGCATTTTCATTTTTATTTGTCACGAGATAATTAGTAACCTTTTAAATGTAGTATTTGTGACTATTGGTATGGGAACAAAAAGATCTTTCCAAAAAACTAAGTGAAAAGTTGAAACGTATTCTTCTAATAAATTTAGAGAATGATGAAAATCATGTTAGCTATCTTTAATTAGTAGTTTTAGTTATAGAAACTTAACATCTAAAAATATATCAACATTAAAAAAAAGTATAATCATTAAATCAATTAATAAGACTTCGAAAAAATGAAAAATAATTAATTGAATTGAGTTAAGAAAATTAAAATCAATTAAGAATAATGTAATAGTTATATAAATGCAACTATATATATGTAATATTTAAATTTGTAATGGTGAATATTTATGCTTTGAGTCTATATGATTAGGGTGGTTTTTTATATATTGATTATTGAGTGGTATGGTAATTATAGATAAGATAAGATAATGCAAATCAATTTCTGGATTTGATTGTGTGAGTTTTTTTTTATGCTAAAAAAACTCACACAATTGAATCCATAAACTGATTTGCATCATAATGGATTGTGGAAATCTCATTCTGTTAAGATAAGATAAGATAAGATAAGATAAGATAAGTTTATTAATGTCCAACAAGAGACCACAAGGGTCTATGGGACTGAAGAGTATACAATATAAAAGACCGCCAACATCAATAGCACCAAGCGGTGCCAAGGAAAGAAAGCAAACAGGAAAAACAAGAGATACAAGAAGAAGCAAGGAGCACAAGAGTGAGGCAAGGACTAAGGGTCCTTCCTCGGTAAAAAAAAGCCAAGCACCAAAGGGTACGGACTAGGATGAGAAGGTGCCCTAAACCGCTGACGAGAAAAGTTGGGAGGGTACCGTTGACAAGTATAACCACTACGAGGTCTCACAGATCTAGAGTGGCTGGCGATGGTGGCACGGGAAGGCCACTTTGTCCCACGTGCAGGAGATGAGGGAGAGAAGAAAGTGGTGATAAGCTGAACCGGGGTCACTCTCTGGGGGAATAAGAGATGTAAGGTGTGGTCATGGAGCTCCATAGTCTCCCCGAGGTACAGTGCAAGGCATCTCTCGTCCGTGTAGCTGAAGAAGGCCACGAGGGAGTTGCATTCCCTAAATAAGCAATAGAATCTCCCACGAATCTTGTAGTAGGCAGGACAGTGAAAAATGAAATGGATATCCATCTCGATGAAGTAGATTGAATTTGATAAATAATTTTATAATAAGTTATTGAATATTTATGCATTCAATCACAAAATTTTCAAACTCATACGAATTTCTAATTTATTAATAAAGTATGTAAAGCAAATGTATGAAACCAATGATATATTACTCTAATAAGGCAGCGAACTGTAGCAGAGCAGGGAGCAGAAATTAATAAGTCAAGAGGCCTACGACATCAAACTGGGGCATCAAAAAATACAAGTAGAAGAGCGGGGAAGTCCGAAATATATTGAGGAGCAGAGAGCAAGGTGCTAAAGCAGAGATCTGATTCCAAGCAGCAACGAATATACTAAGAGCAAAGATCCGAGTTTGGAAGGGGCAGAGCCTCTCAAAGGGGGCAACGAATTTAGGTGGACAATAGAGGCAGCATACCCTAGGAGCTAGCGACAGTTATTTAGAGGGGCAGCGCCTGAGATATTAGGCCTGCAACTTCATTGAGCAGAGGCAGCAGTCAATACATAGAGGGCAGCAACAATCATTGGTACAGGCTGCGAAATTGCCTTAGGGCATCAAAGTATTTTAGGGGGCCTGCTATTTGCCAAAAGAAGGGACTATTCTAATCAATAATTATAAAAGATCTCTACCCTACCGAATGTGAGTTTGACCCTCAGCGAAATAGCATCATGATCAAAAGCTCTACTCTGCCCTACCGAATGTGAGTTTGATCCTCAACAAAATAGCATCAGTCTACCCTAAAGAATTTTCTGCCACATATGCGATTTCCTGCGATTGAATAAGTAACTACATCTGGTCTACTCGATCTGATCACATACACATCATCGTAAATCACATCTCCAGAGAAACAAACCTTCTATCCTGAAGAGAAGTTTTCAAGCCGCTGATAATTTTGGGTTGTTCATTTGGGCTGCTTTCGAATCAGAGAAGCTTAGTTTCACACATCTCTACTCCTTTTAAATTCTGCATCAAGGGTTTGAAGGAACAGACGCCATAGAATTTGCTGAAGATCGCCTCTTTCTGACCGATTTTTCCCGTTGAATTCCTATTTTCTGAGCTCTGCATTTTCAAGGTTTCATATCAATGCCTGTTTTGAGCAATTTGACCCTCGTTTAACTAGTGTAGCAAAGAAAGAAGATAAGGAATAGACGAAAGCGACAGAATCCCGCTCTCATAGCCACCATAGCCAGAGAAATAGAAGAATTAGATCGTTAAAAAATCAATCATGCGAAAATGAGAAAGGCATGCATTCAACGAAGGATAGCTTTGCATAACCGACAAATCAACCTAGGGCTTATCCACCATAGCCGCTCATCGGCTAAACCATTGAGCTTTGGTTCTGCTCTGCGCAAATCATATGCTAATGCTGATTCATCTAAAGCCTCACCACTGAGCAATGGCACTGATAAGGTCTTTACCGGTTATTGTTTTAACTATTGGCTATACGGCCACAAAAAGGCAGAATGCAAAAAGTTGAAGGAGCGACAGCATCCAACCTATGATCATTTGAAAGAGTTCATTGCTAAACAAAAAGAGAGGAGCCTACGAGAATCTATGCAAAATGATAAATCTAGGGTTTTGAAACCTATTGCAGAATCCATGGTTAACAATGGAATCTCGTCATTGAGCAAGGAATCAAGGCCTATTATCCTCTCAATCCAATCTTTGGACAGACAATTGAGCTTCTATGCTAAGACCAAGTATGCAAGAAAGGATCTAAGCTACAGGACCGCCAAAGCAGATAAACTTGAGTATAATCCATTATATAGACCCGATGAACCCCAATCTGCTATGGGGGAAGGCAGGATTTCATCTGATCAAGCGCCTCCTGTGAGCATACCGAAACACATCTCTGCATGGCAAATGGTAAAAAGTAAGAAAAAGGTAAGGATACACTCTCCATCTCCCAGTTATCATAGCATCTATATGCAAAATTCCTTTGATATGCTTAGGGAGGTTGATAAATGCAATGGGTCATACACACCCCCGCACAAAAGGGTTGGGGATTTGGTGGATAAGGGCTATAGGGCTCAACATCACAATAAGGATGTCTCCCATCCTACAACCAAAAAACCCTACCCTCCTCACCACAGAAGTTTGGAAAGCCACTCATCACTCAAAGTTAATAATAATCTGAATAATCATGTTTTTAACGCTAACAAAAATCATAATGATTATAAGAAAGTAGCATACACGCCTCCTCATAGGCGGTATAGTCATCAGAAGACAGGTAAGATAAATTTTGGTTTGCACTATGATACAATCATTGTAGATAATGATGATATTCTGCAGTATCAGAAACACCTTGCAGAAACAGGTTTGATATGCTTATGGAATGGTACGGGCGTCTCTGTTAATGATTTAATAGAAGGTCTGACAGATCAACTTCCTAAGGAGGTAAGTATATTGCTTCTCATGGAAAATTTCATTTATATAGAATGCAATAATAAGGATCTAAAAAATAGCATTATGGAAAAGAATGATATTAAATTTAGGAATAGTGCTTTCTCTTTGTTTAACTGGGTACCTTTGTTTAATCCAATGCATTTAAAGGATTTCAAAGTTGAAAAAGCTATTTTGCTTAAAAATTTGCCTTTGGAATTAACTAGGAAGGAGGTTATCTGTAATATAGGCAATAAAATTGGTAGATTCATTAGGATTGTTGAATCAACACTTAAGCAGGCTGATAAAACAATCATTGTTGAAATGAATTTTCATCAGAAACACATTTCTCCTATTCAATTACGTTTCAATTATAATTCTATCATAGTTAATCCAATAATCTTAGAAAAATTTATTGAAAAAAACACAAATCCTCCTAAAACACAAAAAAACACAAATCTGGTAAATCAACTTAAGAGGGATTTGGAGATTCATTTTTGTAATGACAGAGGAGGCTTCTCAATAACTCCCATAAGGGACCAAGAACTAGACAGGCCCTCTCCATCACCCCTACCTATGAATACTAATGCATGTTTGAAAAGTACAACAATCACTCATTCCCAGAAAGAAGAGGAAGACACTTCTCCTCTCATGACCATTGAAACTAAAATGATAGAGGCCAATAATGATAATCCTGATACTCAAGGCATAATAGGATTTTTTGAAAATGAATCTCATGTCAAAATAGCAAATGGAAGTTATCCTACCTCCCCTCTGTCACCTAGCAGCACTAAAAAATCCCCCCAGAGGGATATCAACTGCATAACAGAGAATCAGCCACAAAAAGAACTAATATCAGAACCACTTACTTGTGAACAAGAAGTTAACATAATCACTGAGTACTTAGTTGACTTAGTGACTGATGAATCAATTAACCTTTTCATTGACGAAATTTGTGATAAAGATGAATTGCTATCACAAAAAAAACTATTGATAGAAAAGATTATTGAGCTCCAGAAGGAGGAAACTCCTGAAGAAACTCTAATAAAACATTAGATTCAAAAAGATAATACATCATTATCTATTCCTTTGGAAATGGAAATCCTTAATAAGGAACTTCCAAAAGAAACAGAGAATATAATAGAGATGTTTGGAGAGGATATTATAGACCAAGAAGACTCTCTTGATCTTTTAGAGGAAGTTCAGAAAGACTTAGATCAAGAGGCAATGGATATTAACCAGGATATTCTCATGGATATCCATGAAGCCAGCAAAGAGGCTATTGTTGGTTTATTCGGGATAACCAACAAGGATAGGCAACTCAGAATTTCTATCAATAGGGGTGGTTTAAGCACCCCCAACATTAATAAAATCAAAAAGAAGAGAGGAAGGAAATCCTCATTTGAATTAAGAAACCTTGCTGGAAAAGCTAGCAATCAGCAAAAAATTATTGACATTCTGCACATTGGAAAGGGGAAGTGCCTACCCCAGGACCAATGAAAGTTACTACTTGGAATGTTAGGGGTGTGAACACCCCTAACAAACAAAGATTAGTCAAAAGATACCTAAAGAATTTTGAATCAGAAATTATAATGCTTCAAGAAACTAAGTTAAGTAAGGAAGAGAGTATTAAGCTTAGCAACAAACTAGGAATTTGGAGGTCCGAGTTTGAGTTTTCCAAGGGTGCCTCTGGCGGCCTAGCTGTCCTATGGGATCCTAGGAAAGTCCTAGTCACTATTTTACATAAACACAACAATTGGATGGCAGCAGAAGTTAGTAGCCTTAAATCTAAACTAAAATTTATGCTGACTAATATTTATGGTCCTATTCCGAATGAGGAAAAAAGGAAGGTCTGGCAAGACATTCAAACTTTTCTCCAATCAAACAGAACAGTTACTCATATACTAGGTGGCGATTTTAACGCTATCTTAGACACAAAAGAAAAATTTGGAGGTTCCCATTTTATCTCACAATCTCAAAAAGACTTCAACCTTTGGGTGACAGATAACCATTTAATTAGTATTAACACTAATAATGGAATTTACACCTGGAATAATAGAAGATCGGGCTTCAGCCACATAGTAGAAAAGTTGGACAGATTCTTGATCAGTGGTAATTTCGATCCCGTGAACCAACTAGTTAATGCGGAGATTCTCCCTGAGGCTGGCTCGGATCACTTCCCAGTCAGACTCACAATTACAGAAAGCTGTAAACCTCACAGAAACCCCTTCAAATTTGAGTTTATGTGGTTTCAAAACCCGGAATTCATTAATCTCTTGGAACAATGGTGGAACCAAATCTTGATTAAAGGATCTAAAATGTATAGTCTAGTGGCTAAATTAAAAATTATTAAAAATAAAGCACTAGGGTGGAATAAGAATAACTTCAATAATATTTTTATTGAAAAGACCAACATCGAACAAGAATTAGAAGATCTAAATAACGAAGTAATAGATAAAGGAATGAATGAATGTTGTTATTTAAAGGAAAAAAACTTATGGCTAAATATAATGTGATTCTTCTTAAGGAAGAAATCTTCTGGAAACAGAAATCAAGAGAAACTTGGTTAAAGGAGGGGGACTCCAACACGAAGTTTTTTCATAACTCAACTAACTTTAAAAGAAGTGTCAATAGAATTTCAAAAATTAAAAACAATGAAGGTCTCCTCGTCGAAGACCCAGAACAAATTTCAACGACATTAGTGCAATTTTATCAAACCCTCCTCAAGAATAATGCCAAAATCAACCCAGAAACTCAAAATGAAATGTTAAAAGCAATCCCCAAATTAATATCAGAAGCAGATAATAAAATGATTAATGGAAAATTAACTTTAGAAGAAGTAAAGACTGCGGTCTTCCAAATGCACCCAGAGAAAGCACCTGGACCAGATGGATTCCAAGTTGGTTTTTTCCAAAATTGCTGGCATTTCGTGGGTAATGAAGTCTGGCAAGCTGTGGAAGCTACTAGAAATTCGAGCTCTTTACTATCTGAAATCAATAACACCTTCTTTACTCTAATACCTAAGAAAAATGAAAGCACGGAACCAGGGGATTTTAGACCCATTTCTTTATGCAACACTATCTATAAAATCTTATCTAAATGCTTGGCAAATAGACTCAAGACACATCTCCCCATTATCATCTCTGAAGAACGGACCGATTTTGTAGCCAACCATTCTATTCTAGATGGTATAATTATAGCCCAAGAATTAGTACATACTGCCCAAACTACCAAGACTCCTAGCATGCTTATTAAAATAGATATTCAAAAAGCATACGATAAAGTAGATTGGACTTTTCTCTGCAAGTGCCTAGAGGCCTTTGGCTTCTCAAAACAATGGACAAGTCTTATCTTCAACTGCATTTCCACTCCCAAAATTTCAGTTCTAATTAATGGCACTCTAGAAAGCTTTTTTAGTATTTCGAGGGGTATCAGACAAGGAGACCCGATGTCTCCCTTCCTATATGTGATTATGGCTGAAGCTTTAGGAAGAACAATTAGTAAAAGACATCTGGAAGGTAGTATTATAGGTTTAAAGGCATTGAATAATGTTCCTAACATTACTCATCAACAATTTTTTGATGACACCATTCTCCCAGGCTCAACCTCGGTATCCGAAGCCAAGGCCTTTAAAGATACCCTTGACCTTTATATGAAAGTGTTAGGTCAGCAAGTAAACCCAAATAAATCGGAAATCTTTTTTCTCAATACCACTCCGATAATGGAAAAGGAAATTTGTAAAGTGTTCGGTTATAATCTTGGGAAGTTTCCCTGTAAGTATCTAGGAATCAAATTAGACAAAGGCACCCTATCCTCCAAACTCTGGCAACAAGTGCTCATTAAAATCCAGAACAAAAGGAGCACATGGAAAGGTAGGTGGCTTACAAAGGTTGGCAGAACCACCATGATCAAGTCAATACTCTCAGCCATCCCCACATATCAGATGTTTGTTCTTCCCCTCCCGGTTAACGTTAAAAACAACCTAGACAAAGTATTTAGGGATTTCTACTGGCAAGGCTCTTCAGAAGAGAAAAAACCAGCCTTAATTAAATGGGAATCCCTTTGCAAACCAATCTCTAAAGGAGGTTTGGGTATTAAAAACCTTCTATGGCAAAACAAAGCCTTGGGTGCTAAGCTGATTTGGAGATTATACAAAGAATTTAACAGTAAATGGGCCTCGATTTTACTAAATAAATATATACCAAACGCAGATCCTATTAACATTTTCAGAGTCCAATCTCACGTTAAAGGATCTAGGATGTGGAACTTCATCAAGGACTCCAGAGGAATCATAAACAGATTTCTCACTTGGGATGTAGGTAATGGGGAGAAAGCTTTATTCTGGGATGACTCGTGGGCAGGCCTTCCCACCTTGATTTCTCTAAGTTTTTCCCCTAACTTCATAGAAGAATGTAAAAATAAGATTGGACTGCATCTCTCAAATTATCTAAGCCCGGACATGGATCTTCCTTCAAAACTCATAGATACCGACACATTTTCAATTATAGAAAGCCAAAGACTTTTCACTATTATTAAGGATAGAGAAGTGGTTCTCAAAACCAGACCTGACAAGTTGATATGGGCTGGATCAAACAATGGAGAATATTCAGTCAAAGAAGGCTATAAGACTATACTAGCTGAGTAGAAGATGGATAATTTAGATATGCCCCTGAACCTTTGTTGGAATAAAGCATGTCTCCCCAAAGCTGGGATGTTTCTTTGGGCAGCCATGCAAAGGAAGATCCTCACCGCGAATAGAATTACCAAATTGGGGTTCGAAGGGCCATCCCGATGCGCTCTCTATGAAAAGCACACTGAGGATGTTGATCACCTTCTCCTTAATTGTGAATTCACACAGCAGTGCTGGAATTGGTTATTGCAATGTCTTGGTTGGAAATCCGCCTTTCATATGGATCTCTTGAGTACACTTAAATCTTGGCCAGCTTTATATAAAGATAATCTCTACAGAGATATATGGATTGTAGCCCCTTCCATTTTAGTTTGGGAAGTCTGGAAAGAACGTAACAGAAGAATCTTTACCGGGAAACAAATAGAATGGAGGTCACTCATTAATAAAATAGAAATATCAATCACGGAGATAATTAATACCTCCCTGAGGGACCAAGTCTGCTATGAGGAATCATTCAAAAGTTGGGACAACAAAATTAGATTGAAATGGCCTAATTTGCAGGTACCACCCCTTTATGGGAAAGGAGGAAATAAAACTAAAACAAATCGTGTGAATTGCAAATGGATTCCTCCATATGTGGGTTGGTACAAACTAAATTTTGATGGGGCATCAAGGGGAAACCCAGGAACTGCAGGTATCGGTGGAATCATCAGAAACTGGAATGGAGAAATTATAGCTAGTTTCTCCCATCCCATCATTACTACCACTAACAATATGGTAGAGTGCAAAGCGGCTTTGGCGGGCCTAAATTTGTGTAAGGATCTTAATATAACCAAACTTATTATTGAAGGTAACACTCAGATTATAATCAACGCTATACGATCTAAGAAGACTCCTAATTGGACTCTAAATGCTAAAATAGAGGAAATAACTTTAATATTAGACAGCATCCCCAATTATGAAATCAAACACACTTATAGAGAAGGCAACACTGAGGCTGATAAACTAGCAAATCTAGGTGCAAAGGGCATGATAACTCTAAATAAATTCACACCTCACCTCCGGGATATACCTAGTTAAATTACTCCCTAAATATTAGACAATAACTTAAGAGGTAAATATATAAGGATATATAAGGTTTATATCCTTCTTGTTATGATGATAGGAGTAAGAGGTAAATAATGTTAGAAGTATAACTATTATTTTGGCTTCTATCGTTAATTTTATTAAGGTATTAATCAATTAAATTGATAATTGGTTTCATATGGATATAAGGTCGTATGGTCTAAAGAAAAATTAGTAATGTAACCTTAGAATTATCTTCCATGTATAAAAAAATTTTGAAGGTAATTTGATTGGGCACCTATTCTCTTTTATCATTTTATTCAAAATCATAAACTACCTAAATACCGAAATTAAGTGCAAGTTGATGGAATTATTTTTTATTGCTTGATGAAGGTTAACCACTGGAGGTGGAAGTTTCTTGTGTCTTGCATTTCAAGTACAAAGAATCGTATGGAAGACAGACACTTCTTCCATCTGAAGAACAAAAAGTAGAGAGTGTTCATTAATGTTGGTCAATACCAAGCAAGCAACTAAATCACTCTATTATTGAAGATCCTAGAATGAAATTCTACAAAATTATTGATCTAATTGTTTGCAACATAAAGTTGCATCCTTAAAAACCACATTGTAATAAATGTAACCTTAATCCTAGATATTCTCGAGCAATGGGTATGCCCATTGAAAGTTTGTATTTCTAGTAAAACATCGATTGACTTTGAACCGTGGGAATGCCCACAGGAACTATGTATTTTAACAAATCTCAACATTATCGAAGTCGTGGGTATGCCCACGTAATTTTTGTATAAGTACAGGACCTATGGTCCCGGGCAAGGCTGGAGGTTTTCTTAACCCCGCTCTTTCCTACCAGTGCCTGCAGTGAGCGGGGTCACATTGTAAATTAATTATTTATATTAATAAAAAACTATTAGGGCTTCGGCCTTTTATCGATCAAAAAAAAATAAAAATGTATGAAACCAATGGACAACATAATAAATCTACCGCATATAGACATCTTGCTTATATTTATTGTCCTGTGAAACTTTCTTTGCATGAATGGTATGTTGTTTGATTTGCATAAGCACAAACAATATCACCCCACTAAATATCAAAGATCATGTTTTAAGAATGATGATGGACGAAGGTTAAATTTATAGATTATTCTTATATTGTTCAATGGTGGAGATCAGGTGAAACAGATGTGAACAAGAATCATGAGATGATTTGAAGGCTAAAAATAGAAGTTAACTAGTTGTATGCTTTAGTGAAATGAGTATGAGAGAATAATTGATGAGAAAATTTAGAGAAATAGAGATGCATGAGAGATTTAAAAAATATAATTAAATAAATAAATAATTTAATTCTATATGCATGAAGATAAAATAAATAAAATAATAATTTTATTATTTATATTTAGAAGAATTTAATTTAGGAAAAGAAATGATTAAAAGAGATTAAAATAATGTATTTAATTATAGAAAAAGGATAGCTAATTAAATTATTAAAAAAATTATTTAATTATATTTAAATGAAGAATAAATTAAAATGAATTAATTAACTAGCTATTTCTTCTTCTATAGTTAAATACATTATTTTAATCTCGTTTAATTCTTAAAATGAATAATTACATAAATTAATGAAGGGTCAGTTAATTAAATAATTAAAATTGAACACTTATAGTGAATTACAAGAATGAAAGAAAATGAATTAATTCAATAATTAACAAATATTTAATTAATATACAAGATGAAAATTGATAAATTAATAAAAATAAATTTTATTTAACATTATAAGAAATTAATAATTAATAGAATAATTAAATAATTAAAAATTATTTGATAAAAATGTAAATGAGGGAAATTTTGAATTTGAATGAAGAAATGCCATTAGCTTGATTTTAAATAATAAAATGATTTAATTAGTTTAAGAAGAAGAGATGATGATAAATATGTAGCTCATTTTCCAGTGTCTACATTGTCTATCTTTGAGACAATAGGTTTGATAATGTTGTTTCAAAGAGAAATTAAAAGAAGCAAAGAAGAAGATGATGATAAAAAAAAGTCCCAACATTTCGTACCAAAGTGAGGGATGGAGGTAGGACACCCCCTTGAGAAATTGATCAAAACATAAAATGAGGTCAATTTCACAATAGGATAAACAAGGCCAAATAGGTCATTAAGGTTGGGTTTTGTGGTTAGATAGCTGTAGTGTCGTAAAATTACATCTTGTGTAATTTTCCATTATGTGATGCTCCTATCTTAGCCTAAAAACAAAATTCCACATAAGCCTCCATGTCCCTCCAACTCCCTTGTCTTTTCCTATCTAGATTCTCAACCATGCGCAATGGTCGACATAGGACACGTGCACGTTGTAGAGATGTTTGTGCAGCACACACTCGTCATGTAAATTTGTAGACATGCAAATTAGTTATTGAGACAATAGAACTACCACCCCTGTAGTGTAATGCCTCTCACCACCGTCTATCGATGTCGAGAATTGCCTTGACATCTTAAAACTCTATATTTTTGCTTCATTTGATCTTCTTCCACACACTTGGGCTCTCCTTTTAACAATTCTAACTCACTCTATAGCTTGTTCACATTTTCTTGAGTTCAGCCTTATGCTTGGACAACTCTCATATGGCATATTGGCCTTCACAACGTTGTGACTTCGTCGTCTTCATCACCTTACCTTCACTCCATTGAGCTCCAACTTTGTGACTTTGAAGGGGATTTTTTCAATACATTCCATTCCACTGTTTTTGGCATATCATACTATCTTAATCACTTTCTTCTCATTTTTCTTACTCTTATTCACCTATCATGTTTTTGGTTATTTATCATTGATTATTTGTCTATCTGGTTTCTATGGAGGTTAAAACACCAAAGCAAGGGCTTGACTAGGGCAAGTCTCCAAACAACCCCAACATTTTATATTCTTCTATGTATGCAAGTTTTCTTGGAGAAGGAGAATGAGCGATTCGCGGGATTCATCTACCTCCTCGATTATTAGTGTCTTCTTTCCCCTTTTCTCCTTTCATTCCTATTATTTTTGCTATATAATTACACATTTACATTTACTATTATTAGTCTACTTTATTATTTGTTTAGTGTTTAGATTCTCTGTCTCATTCTACATCATCATTCTAGTTGAGTAATAGTAATTTCGTCAACACGGCGACGATCACTCCCATATCACCACCTAATCGAAGGGTGTGTAATACCGACATAACATTCACCCCTCTCGATGCACCTTATAGTGGAGAGCCTTCTCCTTTATATATCCTAGCATTAGTCAACGGGATCGTCATTGGAGGCATGATGGTTGGCCCTAGTTGCTAGATGGATATTATCACAAAGGAGGTACTTTCCATGAACGAGCTACATTGTGCACGGTATGATAGGTGCTCAATAACCATCAAAACTCGTGACAAAGTATCACTTCACCCTTTGGAGTCGACTACCTTGACAGTTGAGGTGGGACCCAAGGCAATTTTTACAACCCTCATTGTCATCCCAAAGTCAGACCTCTTTCAAGTCAAACTAGGATTTTGTGGCTCGTCTCCATTGGAGTCGTCACCTCTATGGTGTGTAAGTGTCTCAAGTTCTCCCATGAGGGTACTATAAACATGATCCAAGATACTAGTAAGTGGCCCTTGGACTCCTATAGGGGCTTCTTGTTGGACCATTTCTAGCCTACTTTAGTGGGGCCCCTACATCCTTGGCAAGTTGTTTCATTTCTTGCCAATACTAGATACAAAGTCGGGGAATTGTCTTTCAAATTTGTAGTACCTATCCCCCCTCTCACTTTCATTCATTCCTTTTAGCCCTCTCCTATAGCACAACATGCTTCATCTTATGTCCCCTCTTCATAGGGGCACAAGGCAAGCATGTGTCTCAACTGAAGCCTACCCACCCACCATAGACTTCACAACCTCTAGTAGTATCATTTGTTTCCACATCTACACTTAGTGAAAACAAAGGAAAGACACTCATGCTACCTAAGTCTACGGCTTGCCCCCCCTTTTCCAATCCCCATCCTTGCAGACATTCCTCGATCTATCATTTATGGCAAGGGTAAGAGGTCGGCATAGACTTCCTCATCTCCTCTGGCACCTA
This sequence comes from Chamaecyparis obtusa, assembly GCA_027943335.1. Taxonomy (NCBI): domain Eukaryota; kingdom Viridiplantae; phylum Streptophyta; class Pinopsida; order Cupressales; family Cupressaceae; genus Chamaecyparis; species Chamaecyparis obtusa. The sequence goes on from BSBK01001129.1 coordinate 942,858, forward strand.
CCCTTTAGCCTTCAAGGGTGCTCTATGTTGCTCCTCCCAAGGCGAAAATATGAAGGTCATCATGCCTAAGCCTACAATTGCCCCTCAGTGATACCTCATACTGATAGTCCCAACCGGTGCTGAGAGGGGAGGGGTGAATCAACACCTCTAAAAACTTATTCGCTTTACATCCAATGAAGTAAACTTACAGCAGAAAGGCAAACATATTTAAGCATATAATAACAGCAAGTAAACAATCACACAGTGACACTAGATTTATCACATGGAAACCCGGTTAGGGTGAAAACCACGGTGTGAGGAGACCTCACAAATTTTGTACTCTTCTGGAGTACGCACTGTTAGGAGCCTTCTCTGTTAAAGGATCAAAACGCACTGTCAGATGTGACCCGATTAAGGGATTTGTTACAATGAGGTTGGTTAGTGCCTACCTGGTTAAAGGACTTTGAACAACTTGAAAGATGTCACCCGGTTAAGGGATTTGATACAAGGGACCTGTTAGAGTCCACCCAAATACTGGGATTTAAGTATTGTAATTGTTAGATAACAATAGAAGGATTGACCTTTTACAAATGGCTTTGCATAGCCTGATAAGATCTCTGTTTGTGCTCAACTGAGAAGCATCACTGGTCGCTGCAGGTGTGTTCTCCTCTACTGTTGTGCTTCTTTGCACAATCTTTTTTCTCACTTCTTCTTTCTTCTTTTCACCCTTGGCTTATTTTCAGCATACAGGTTCACTCTTTTACTCGGCAGAATGAAGGCAACTTCTATTTGCCTTAGGTAGAAGAATATATAGGGTCCTACTCATAATTGTACTCATTATGCATGACCTAATTACATATCCTTATCGGATTCATTTCTCAGCGGAGTACCAGTTCACTGAGGAAGCATCTGATGCATGCCCTTGCTTTATCTGACTAATGAAGAAAGCAATAGTTGTGTGTCAAGCAACTTTCCTTCATAGGAGATAACGCTTTGTTTTAAAGCCACTGATTTCGGCTTTAAATCCTCCAAACTCGCCTCAAACTGATCACCAATTTACCTCAAAGACTTTTGAATTTAGTGCAGAAAATCTTGGTCAAAGAGTTGGTTGGAACAGATAGTTGACTATGACTTCCTCGATTTATACCAGAGTTATTAATATATCGGTTGAGTTCTACATGCTGCAAACAGGTAAGAGTCTTTGACCTGTTATTGTCCCTTCCTTGGCTTACCGATTGCACGATCCTCAGTTTGCTATCCCTTGCTTGGCTTACTGGTTGCATCGCCCTTGGTTGTATTGTTGACACCAGTTAGCTATTACTTTATCTATACTGTCTATACCAGTTATAGCTCGGTCCTCGGTTGATGCTAGAATCCTCTTTTCCTTAACTGTGTATATTGCCTGGTGGCTAAGGCTTTGTATAGTGACCGGTGGTATTTGCGTACAGTCACAACTGTCTTGAATACTGGCACCATCGGCCAAACCATCCTTCTTTGATATAGATCTCCTTGGATCTTTAGACTTTGTAGAGATGACAAGTCTCTATACTCTTTTGCCAATCAATGACAATACTTGTACCAGTAGTAGGCTTACCGGTTACCATCACTTGATGCCAACACATACTACATCGGTAAAGTGATCGTCTTTGCCAGTCACAATTTCAACAACTAGTTTGATGGAGCATATTGCTACCAAGTCTACACAAACCTCTCATCTTGGTTTGAACCTTTGTCAGAACCAGCTTGTACGTGAGTGTAAGTGTTTTTGGTGGGTTAGGGCCCTAGAATGTGAGGCCATCACTAAGGTGGAGACAAAGTCCTTGATCCATATATATGTTGCTCCTATTTCAGCTCATATATCAGCTCCCTACACCACTCCCTCATCCAACCACATCTTTTGTTTCACTTCTTGTTGCTACAAGAGTGACTATTGTGCCCCGTGCCAAACAAGTCCCAGTTCTAATTTTCTCTTCCCAATAACCCATGTTGATCGTCTCTTTGCCTGACATCCCACCATTCCCACACTTGTAAATATGGTGCATACACAAATTGTGTCTAGTGCAATTATGTCTACTCCGCCCACACCATTTCCTAATCACCATCCCAACTTTCTTGGTGTGCTTAGGCCAAGTACAGTGGATCGAAGAGTCTCCCCTCCATTGTTTAAAAGAAAGTTTGTGCAATGCCTTGTGCTTGAGGTTGGCCATTGCAAGTCCTCTCCGACAAATCCTCTTTCAATTTTTGTGCTTGCAATGGAGTAAACTCTGACTTCTCCTAAGCTAGTCATTGCCCCTTTTGCAAAGGTCACCAATGTGCCTTCTTCATCTCTACCTCAAGTCAAGTCACCTACATATGTTGACGCATGCATGTTCAACTCCCTTGAGGAGATTTTGACGTTGACAGTGATCTTCACAAGATCCCTCACACTTGCCTTAGTTGAGCTATTGGATGAGGATGTCAGCGCGGCTTCATCCTTGGCTTTGGCTATGGGTGGGGCACCTAGAACAATCATAGCAATTGTACCATTACAGTCTCAACCTCCCTCCCCATGTGATCAAGATTGGGAGGATGATAATATATTAGTGGATGATCTTTGAGGTTGTACTTGCTAACACATATGTAGGTTAGAGTGTGGATATCTATGTTCCCCCATACTTGTCTATTAGTGTTCTTCCCCACTAGAAGATTGTCGTATTCCATTGGTACCTAGAAATAGAGTTATTTGTCATCAACATTTTTTGTTTGTCACCATGTTCTTCTATTTTTTGTCTATTAACTTTCAACATTTGGGGACCATGCAAAGTGTTGGGAGCATTTAGGCCCTCCTTCCATGTCGACCCTATGGAGAAGGAAATTTAGCAACCTCAAGATTCATGAAACCCCAAGGAACGAATCGACCCTTGCACCACCTCACTTTTACTAACGCCCTAGTGAGCTAGGGTGATCAAGACAAATAGGCTGATGCAAGATGTATTTTAAGGCTTAGATGAAATATGATGTGAAATAAAGGAACTGAATTAACTATGTTATGCTTAGCTGATAAGAATGTTATGACAACTGGACATGAAAGAGCTAACTACTGCGATTAACTACCAAGCTCTGCAACTCACTACCTTAAACACCCTTGCGAGTCAAGGACGACAACGCAAATGTAGTCGTTTGCACAACACACTTTCCCCCTATATGTACAAGTTATAGAGGACCAAACAAAAAACCCAAACAACTAATATAACAAAAAAACAAAGATACACAATTATACTATGGAAATGATGAAGACAAGAGAGAACAAGTGAAAATAAAATGCTCACAATGAAGGAGATCGAAGAATCCAACAAGTTGCTCCACCTCCTACGAAACCTACACACATGGAAACAAGTTAAAGTGTTGGGGATGTTTTGAGACTTGCCTCTGTTAAGTCCCTATTTTGGTGTCCCCACCTCCAGAACACCTAGATAGACAAGATAATCAGTGATAAATAACTGAAAGTAGAATAAATAAATAAACAATAATAATCAAAGACTATGGTTAAGAGAATATGATATGTTATAAAAATCAAAAGAGGAGAGAAGAGAGGCTCCCCTTCAAAGCCATGAAGTCGAAGCTCAATGGAGCAAAGGCAAGGTGACGAGAGTGTTGATGTTACGATGTTGTGAATGTTGAGACATTGTGATCAAGTTGTCCAAGAATGCATGAATGAACTATAATGAATGCTCAAGAAGCTTCAAAATGTGTAGAAGACCAAAAATGCACAAAGAAGGTAAGATAACATCCAAGAAGACCAAAATAAAGGCTACAAAAATGAAGTTTTAAACCAATAGATGGATTCTCGATGTCAGTGAGTTGTGGTAGGAGGCATTACACTATAGGGGTGGCAATTGTAACATCTCAATGACACATTGCACATCTACAAATTCGCAACACGAGTACATGTCACATAGATGTCTTCGTGACACACACGTGCCCTATGTCAACCAGGTCGTGTGGTCAAGAATCTTGGTAGAAAATGACAAGGAAGACAAGGATATGGAGGCTTATGTGGAATTTTGTTTTCTAGCTAAGGTAGGAGCATCACATAATGGTAAATTACATTGGGTGCAATTTTATGACACTACATTTCACCCCCACTTTAGCAAGCATATCATAATTGAAGATGTGAGCTAAAGTGGAGAAAACTTACCTGAGGGTCTTTCGCCTGCATGAGGTTGCTCCTATCGGGAAAGGCTTGAATTGTCACAAGATCGCATATAACATGAAAGTTGCAAACAAGCATGATAGATGAAAAAGAGTTAATGATAGAGAGTGATCACTAATAGTATGTCGATACAGGTAGCAAGCTGTGTTATGCTAGATAGCCATATGATAGGGTGAATTTGAGTGCATCAATGTGAGTAGCAAAAACTAGATAGTCGCATGATAGGACAACTTTAGACATGCACTAATACGTTTAGCAAAAGTTAGATAGTCGTATGATAGAGCAACTTCGATCACGCTAGTACGAGTACCAAAGGCTAGATAGTCATACAATATGGCGATATATTATGACAACATCAGTATGTGTAGCAATGCTAGATAGCCACACAATAAGGCGAAATATACACTGATACGAGTAGCAAAGCTAGATGGTCACACGATAGGGCAAAAAGATATGATAGATAAGTGGATTGGCTCCCACAAAGGCATACACATATATTTAAAACTTTAGATTTTTAGAAAAACGTGTGATGTAAAGACATTTAGATAAAAGACATAATAGCCCCCCCTTAAGATGGACCATATTGCTCAATTGGGAACACAAAACATTGTAAGGAGAGAAAGAGGCATTGTTGCATGTCAACATACGAGATGTTTTCATGGAATGCCAACCCACAACAGGTGACGCAAGATATCCATAACATCCAGACAAGCAAGCATAGACAGGACAATCTAATTATTCAACATCAGAACCTATAAGAGTGAAAAATATATAATATGTGACTGCTTATGGGATTTCATAAAGGCCGACAAGTTTCAGATCTGAAGAAGAGCATATGAAGACATAGAAAATTAAAAATTTGGGTAACAGTGACAAGGAAGCCTAAATGCCCTCAACACTTTGCATCATCCCCAATTATTAAAGTCAATGTACAACAAATAGAAGAACATGGTGACAAATAGAATGTTTACAACAGATAACCCTTTATTTCCAAGTACCAATAAAGTACAAGGGTCCTCCAAAGGGTAACAACATTAACAAACAAGAACAAGAACAAGGGAACACAAATAGGCACGTTGTAATCTACAAATGTAGAAGCAGGTATTGCATCACAAATTGTCCACTAACAGATCATTGTCCTCCCAATCTTCATCATATGGGGAGGGAGGTTGAGACTGTAATGGTGCGACTACTACAATAGCTCTAGGCACCCCACCCACAAAAAAAGCCAAGGATGAAGCCACCTCAACGTCCTCATCCAACAGCTTGACCCAGGCGAGTGTGAGGGATGTTGTGAAGATTGACGTCAACATCTAAATCCCCTCAAGAGAGTCAAGCACACACGCCTCGTAGGACGTAGACAACTCAACCTAAGGTAATCATGAAGAAGGCGCCCCACGAACCTCTGTAAAAGAGGTACTGACAAACTCGGGAGAATGTGTAGCTTGCTCCACTGCAAGCACCAAAATTGAAATAGGATCCGTTGGAGCAAACTTACGACAATGAAACTCAGGCACGAGGCCTTGCTCAAACTTTTGTTTAAAGGATGAAGAGGAGACCCTCTGATCCACTATAGCTAGCCTTGGCACCCCAAGAAAGATAGGATGACAATCAAAAGATGTTGTGAGTGTGGGTTGAGTGGACGTAACCGCACTAGACATGACTTGTGTATGTAGCATGTTCACAAGCATTGCAAAAGGTGGGATATCAAGCAAGGATGTAATAAACGAGGGCTCTTGTGAAGGGGAAATGAAAATCTAGACCAGCTTAGCGCAAGGCTCAAGTCGCTTCTGAAGCAGCAAGAAGTAACACAAAGGATGTGGTCAAATGAAGGAACGACGTAGCAAAAACTCAGACAAGAGCATAAGCAGGAGCAAGAGCAATAGACATCAAAATTGAAGACTCGTTCTTCACCTTAGCATCAACCTCATGCTTCAAAGCCCTAACCCATTGACGACGCTTACGCTCATGTGCAAGCCTACTTCCAAAGGTTTGGACTAGGGTGAGAGGCCTAGCAAGGCTCAATGGCATCCTACACCATCAACATGACCATTAATGTCGTGACCGACAAAGAAGAGGGGTCATCAACGCAGTAGGAGGTGAAGCAATTGTGGGCTCAACCATGGGTGCCTTTCCCTTTTTCATCTTGCAAGGGGCAAGAGGAATAGAGAGCACCTTCGCAGGCTAAGGAGCAAGTGCTAAAGAGAGAAGTATGTGGTGACTTCTTACCTCTACCATAACTAGAAGGGTGACATATGTCTGCAAGGATCGAGGTAGGAAAGGGACGGAGACCTTCGGCTTGGTCAGCATGGGTACCTTTCCTTTGTCTGTGCTAGGCACATACATGGAAACAAAAGACACCACCAGAGGTTGCAAAGTCTGTGATGGTTAGAGAGGCTTCCCTTAAGACACGTTTGCCATGTGCCATGACAAAGAAGGGACATAAGACAAAGCATGTTGAGCCATAGGAGAGGGTTGAATGGAAGGAACAAATACAAAAGGGAGGACAGGTGCTACAAACTTGAAAGATAGTTCCCTAACTTTGTATTTATGATAGGCAAAAAATGATACATCTTGTCGAGGACACAAGGTCCTACCAAAGTAGGCTAGAATCGGTCCATAAAGAAGCCCCCATGGGATACTAGGGGTCGATAGCCAACATCCTCGATCGTGTGTGAGGTACCCTCATGGGAGAACTTGAGACACTTATGCACCACAAAGGGGATGGCTCCCTTGGAGACAAGCCAAGGAATGCCTAGCTTGACCCAAAAGATATTCAACTCTGGAATGACAATGAAGGTTGTAAAAACCACCTTAAGTCGCAACTAGACCATCAAGGTAGTCGACCCCAAAGGGGAAAGTGATAGCTTGTAATGAGTTTTGATGGTTGTCGAGCATCTCCTTTGTGATAACATCCATGCAACACAGAAGGTCAACCACCATGCCTCTTACGACAATCTTATTGACCAACGCTCGAATATAAAGAGGAGAGGGCTCTCCACTATAAGAGGCATCGAGAGGGCATAATAAGTGTGCTATACCAAAAATTGTGTCCAACTTCTTTGGTTCTTTTCAAATTGTCCAATAGTTGTTCCCTTCTAACTTCATAGAGCTCGAAGTCTTTTCACCCCTTAACCATTTGATAGGTAGTGTTGATGGATGTGGCTGTTCCAAATCCTTCTCTACTTGTGTAGTAAACCTTGTAGCAAATGCCCATAGCAGCACACCGAGCCCCTAGATCAGTTATGTCATTGATGGTTAGGGTTCTCTTTTCAAATTTTTCTCCAATTAGCTCTATATCCTTGTCATTTTTTACTGATTTTTCAATGGTTGGACATATTCGATGCTTAGTCCAGTAACAACCCTAATTGCATCTTTGGTAATTTGGTAGGGTTTATAAAGGGAGATGAACTCATGTATTCTACTAAGAACATATCTTGTCCATTCTTGTTCAAACACTAAAAATTAAATTAATGATTATTAAATTTATTATTGGATTCATGGTTGTACTTACAAATTCAGCACATTGTAATTACTTTTTTGTTTTAAATATTTTTTATTATTTTTTAGTCAATTTGTAGTATAAAACTTCAGATATATTTAATAAAAGTAATCCTCTCCCATTCCCAAAATCTGGGAAAAAATATCGTTGTCCCCGAAATTGTGTTCCATTGCCCTTGCATCACCTCGTCCCAAAAACTGGAAGCTGTACTAGGATTAAGGATTCTTAGGAGATAAACTATGTAATAAACCAGATCAATCCAAAATCATTACAAGAACGCGATGTGGTAAGGTTTTATTAGTTATGTATTATGTTGTTTTTACAAACTATTGTCTATGCCTGCTGTAGCTGTTTCTGCAGCAGCGATGTATTGATGTTTTCACTCTGCTGCTGCTGTAGCTGTTTCTACAGCAGTGATATTTTGATTTTTTTTCAGCACTGGTTGTATTGATCTTTTATTTAATAAAAAAATAGATACACCTTGCTGCTGGGAAATCACAATCAAGTTTGTCTTTATCATGTTTATTATTTTAACATTTACTATATAAGGACAAATGGAGAAGTTCCTCGAGCCCAACTTTACCTTTGAAATTATATAGGGTTACAGATGTTAATAAAACCGAGTATGCTGTTTTCTTGGAAATCGTCTAAAAAATGTCCTCTAATATATTGCAAAACTTTATAGGGAACTTAAAATGAACAAACTCAATCTTCTTCTTCAAGACCTCTGTACTCGCAAAAAAATTCTGCAAAACAAATTCCAGTAAACGTTTATACATATTCACAACCAATTCAACAGAAGACAAACCTAAAAATAACGAGGGTTTGAAACTTACATGATTTCAGATGTCTACCGCATAGTAGCAGTTGCAATTAATGGTGCAGACTATAATGCACATTGCAATAGTTAATTGATTGCGTCTATTCTTTCTTGATCCAAAAAGTCTTTGATGGTAAGGCACCTGTTTGTCGCCTTGAATGCTGTTTCTGTTTGTGGGAATTTTGCTGATTATCATATCTTCTAAAGTTATTTTTTCCCCGCGTCCCAAAATTCAGTCTCCTGGAATTACCATCTGAGTGTTCAACAGCCGTGATATTGCCTGCCTCTTCTGTCTCAATATAAGACGTGGGACTTGTACTTGAGCTAGGTAGGTCAGGACTAGCAGTTGCTGTTTCAACTGAACCGTGCCCCATTATATTTATATCTTGAGCAGGGGCAGTTTCTTCATTGTCACTATCAATCGATTCAACTGATGCGAGAGCAGAACCAGGTAGAAACATGCCAGGTAAAATGACAAGCTTTTTAGGCTCAATAATCCCTCCACACTGTTTCTGTACCTTGAACATTTGTGCAAATTGTTCTCTCCTCTTATTCTCTGCTTCCGTTGAAAGAACATTGTCAATTATGCTTCTTTCATCATTCTGAAAACAAACAAAAACATTACAACTAGTACGTAAGAAACTTTAGTTCTGATTAAATCTACAATGCAACAAATTTCTCAACCACAAAAAACTATCACTCTTCAACTAGAGGGGTTGCTGCTTGTACAAACCCATGACAGCAGAATTTATTATCAAAATCGACTTTGAATCGGCCCACTCAAATGTAACAGCAAGATTTGTCATCTTTGCCATAACCATAAATCACGTCACTTCTCAGTAAATATTTCAAGTAGAAACCAAATGCTACACAAACTGCGAAAATTAATTCAATATATAATATCATTTTTTAAGGCTTTGGAAATTATGGTCATATTTCTGTATATATCTATACCTATTCAACAAGTAAACTAAATTTGTGTGCCAGGGTTCAAAGATGAGGTTACATTGCATTAAATTGAGAGTATGTTGTCAGTTTGGATTTGGCAGGTCAATGTTTATTGTATCAAAAGTTCAGCTCCACTATCCATTTGAAGAAACTTTATCTAGGAAAGGAGAAGAATATTAATCAAGACAGACATGCAAGACTCATCACTAGAGAGTGGACAGTTGAGCATCAATTAACAGTACAGCTGAGAGAGATTAATAGTAAAAATCAGGGTTGCATGGGGACGGGGTACTTGGGTACTTAGGGTACGGGTATGGGTACGGCTATTTTTCAAAATAGGGGACGAGGGTACTTGGGTGTGTCAATTTTTTTTTATATAATTTAATATTTTATAGAAAATCTGAAAATATGAGTCATGACAATGAATTTTTAAAACAGGTTCAGTGATAAAGTTTGCAGATTTAATGTATTGTTTACAGTTTCAGATTTGCAATATGTTTGTAATAAAAATATATGCTAAATGTTTAGATGCATCTCAGAGAAGACAAACTTTAAACATGAACAAAAAGATCATAAATCATATAACAATGATATATTGCAAATGATAAACTTCTGACTTGAACAGTGATAAAGTTTACTGATAATCAGTATTGTATCGAAGTTTCAAACTGATTACGTATTGAATTAAGCTTGATAAATGGTAAGCTGATATGCAAACAAAAAACCGAAACAGAAATTATAAATCTTAATCAAGTTCCTTAGCTATGATGCTCTCTACCGAATACCCGGTACTTGGGTATGTGTACCAGTACCCGGAACACGTCCCTGGGGTATGGGTACAAGTGCCCATGCAACACAGGTAAAAATGCATGGTTCTATCAACAAAGAAAACAAAAATTAAAGCTTTCTCAACCAGAGTAACATAATGCCCACTCAAATTATAGGAAAATGGATAGCTACCTCATGAAGATCTAATCCAGATGTCAAAAACTGCCGCACATGATCAACATCTTTAGCATGAATCACCTTTCGGCAAACTGGACAGTTTACTGACTGACACTCTTCAAATTTGTTAGCCTCAGAACTGCAAACAAAGTTGTAACTCTTCAACTACATATTATACATAAATTAAAATTCATTGAAATGGTCTACAGAGAATAATGTACACGCATCTTTTTCCTTTCAGAGAATTTGTTTAATCTTTCTTGAGTAGATCTTGATGTGTAAACTGCTAAAAATATCCAATTCAACGATCCTTTATTGTAATAATCAAACATTACATTGATCAAGAAGAATAAGAAAGGGCAGAAAGTAGTTATTGCTCACAATATTCATGAGAAAGCAGAATAGCTGTGAAAGAACTATGCAAATTTCCACCATATAAATGCACAAAATACAAGAAAAGATATGTGCAAGATGCGGTGTCCTTTTCTTATTTTTCCCTAAATATAATATAATCTGGCTCACAGTAAAACTTGCATAGTCAATTGTCAATAAGAAATTTCTGATTTTGATCAATAACTTAATGGTTTCTGTTAAATTTGATTTTTATCGTTTGGAAAATTCAGAAAGTCAGTTTAGATTTATGTCAAATATTTGCCCTTATTGAATTACTGAATTACTTGAAATCTGTGGCAATTTAACACATTGAAATGCCTTTGGAAAATAAAGTCCAATCTGCTTGAGTCGGGTTTCCATCCACCAACTCTGCAATGAAAACAAAAGGGCTTTCGTCCTTTAATTTTCAAGCCTAAAAGGGTTTTGTAAGCTGTTACAACACAATCTCTGCTCCACCGAAGATAAAATCAAAGATATAAAAATGTCTTCAATGATGCCTACATTCTCCTTGGTTGACTTCTTTTCTAGGATGCCGGTTCGGGTTCGGGTTCAAGTTCGAGTATGAAGGACTGGTTCACCGGTACGGAAAAATTTTGAAAAGGGCTTTGGGTTCGTTTGGGATCATTAGTACAAAAACATGTAAAAATTATATATATATATATAGCCTAGAAGCATGAGTTAAGCTTAGAATGTCACATAGTATCATAAAAACATTTAAACAACAAAAACACTAGTAATCATAGCATCATGAATCATGATCATACCATCATATACTTCAAGTTCAACATCAAAGATTTAAAACATTAAAAATAAGTTATAACATCAGTTCATTCTTCAAGTATCATTGTTTGAAGTTCAACCAATGGATTAAAAATTTATTGATATTCTATTCTTCATCTTCTTCTTCTTCGGCATTAGCTGGCTCACAAATAGAGCTAAGGCCAATGGGATCAGCTGCACAAATAATAGCATTGGCATCAAAATCTTCACAGTCATCAAATGCAAGAGGAGAAGCGGAAGCATCCAAGCCCGCAAGCTCTGCATTTATATCCCACCTCTTTGTCTCCCCTTCATTGTATTCTTTACTCTTGTGTGAGACAAGACGCAAGTTGTATTGCACAAATACCAAGTTTTCCGCTCTTTTTGATTGCAACCTATTGCACTTCACTGAGTAGATGAAAGCATATGTGCTCCAATTTCTTTCTACTACAGATGAACTAGAAACCTATGAAGACAAGACAAAGTAAACAATTAAAATAAAATTATTAATCTTATAAAATAAAAATTACTTCCTAGTCATGAAGATAAAAGTAAACTAATTTTTTTAAATAAAACTTACTTGTGATATAATTTTGATTGCAAGGGGCTGCAGTATTTGAAATCTTTGGCCATGGAGGTACCACCAACTATGAGCATCCTTCCTAAACCGATGACGAAGAGCATCATTACTTAGACCTCTTGCATTCATAAACTCTACAAACTCATCGGTAATCACATCTCGCACATCATCATCAAGAAAGAGTCTTTCAAATGCTGCCTTGTACCCATCAGACACTTCTACATCTCTATAGGATGGCAGCCTTCCTGGTTGATTGGTAAATTGGGTGCTATAGTATTTGGGTGTCAATGCATAGGCAAGCAAATATATAGGAGTGGTCATTTTGTTCCATCGTTCTACAACAATCAATTGTTTGAAGGTCTGTTGGGGATCTTGCTCTTTTTCATTTACAATTTGCTTGATCTTCTCAAGCATTGAGTCAATGCCATCATAGATCTCTCCAAGGCAAGACCTATCCATGTCAATGTACATAAGCACACTCATAATGGGCTCGGTGAACTTAATGAGACATTCCACACGTTCCCACCATGAGTCATCCAATATCCTTCACTTTATTTCGGTTGCCCTCTCACTGTTGCTTTGCCTCCATATAGCCCAATTGTTGCTGATTACCATATTGCAAAGTGCCTCTTTCACTTGCACAAGTCGTCTCAAGACGATTAAATTTGATGCGAAACGAGTCTCAGCAACTTGTAACATAAATTAGAGCCAAAAAAATACAACTATTAGATACATACTTTAAAACAAAATACACATTACACAATCAAAATATGGAAATCAGAAATTGTAAGATGCTATTTTTTTTTAAAAATTAAATGACTAATTTGAGTTCAAGTTCACTTACCTTCAGTAGCTCCAAACGTGAGAACATTCCGAATATTCCCTGAGTCATGTAGTAGTTTGTGATGAACATTTGGATGTCCTCAACCTCTGCATACACCTCTTTGATCCACCCAATTTTGTTCCAAATCTTTTTTAGCATAAGATTGAGTGAATGGGCCGCACAAGGTGTCCAAAAGATATGTTGATATCGCTCTTCAACCAACATACCAGCAGCTCTACAATTCTTTGCGTTGTCGTTATGACTCGGACAACGTTTCTAACACCCTCTTGTTCAATGGTAGAGATGAGAATATTAGCAATAAATGGCCCATCTTTTACTTGCCCCTCACAATCCACGGATTTCAAAAACATTGCCCCTTTAGGGGACACCGCCAAGACATTGATCAAGGGATTATTTTTAACATCTTTCCACCCATCTGAAACAATTGACACCCCTGTCTCAATCCATGAATCCCTTATGGGCTTCAATTGATCATCAATCCCCTTGACCTCTTGATCCAACAAGCTGGTCTGTACTCTCTCATAACTGAGGCCCTTATACCCTCTTGGAGCTTCATTAGCACTTCTCAACATCTTCTTCCAATATGGGGAGCGAACAGCACTAAAAGGCAGCCCATTTGCATACAAGCATCTTGCCGCATCAATGTCGGCAGTTTCTCTACTCTGATTTTGAAATGTAGTTTCTAGTGGTCCTTTTCTTTTGTGTCTAAGGGGTGCTTCACTTTCATTATCAAGGCTAGCTGAGGTAGTATAAAAGGGGTGATCTTCTATCACAACATTTGTAGAGGGGGGTTGCATTCCCTTTTCTTTTTTTTACTTATACTGCCATTGGTTGTAATATGTCTACATTCTTCTCTCTCTTCTGCTGCCTCATGCTCTGCAATATATTTTAATACTATTGCATTTGGTATAGGTGCACTTTTTTTTCAGTGCATTTCTTGACTCCTCTTCCAGGGTATCCACACAAATGGCCTACCACACGAAAATATGAACTATTCCTTTCTACATCACAACCCCGACATTTCCAATGGAATGCACCACCTCCTAGAAGGGGTCTTACAATATCAACATACTTCCACAAAGGAGAATCAGAAGGGGGTTTTACTCTTTGTTCAATATTGCCTATTGAGGAAGAGGTAAATGTTGTAGTTCCTTTTCCTATGGCAAGAAATTGTATACATATTCAATATTAAAACAAGAGAATGAAAAATTCTGGAAAAAATTTTAAAATTGGTAGATCTTATGGACAATGAAAAAAAAAAATGCTTAAACAAAAACAAAAAGAAAAAGGAACAAGAACTTACCTCTTCCACTCATTGTAAGCTTGCAAAGGTGTAGGAATGAGGCACAACCGAACTCTTCAAATCAATCTTCCAACTCCTCCTTGCACAACTGAACTCTTGCTCAACCACCTATTTGCTCTTGCTCAAGACAAAATAACCTACTTGCACACCACAAATGAGAATGAAAAGTCAACACAAGCCTTTCAAATCCACTTTTTAGGGTTGTGGATGTCAAAATATTATAAAATTTGCAAAAAAAAGTCACTTTATCTCTGTCTATGGGCCCAAGTTCGACGAAGTTCGAATGGGGTGCGACGTTTTCCTGTCGGTCCACCTAGGTCCGAAATGAATGTTGACTAGTTCAAACTTGTTGTTTGTGGATCGGACCTTGTCCGGACCCACAGACAACCCGAACCCAGGCCACAGACCAGTTCAAACTTGGCCTGGTCTAGCATCCAATTTGAACGAACTAGGCTTCTTAGCTTCTTTTATATCCTTCTCTTCCAAAGGACTCCACCCTTCAATTATCTTTTAGCAACAAATCAATTTATAATAACTTTTGTCTCCTAAAAAAAAGTTTTACCCATTATGTGGTTTAAACTATTTTTCACAAAACATCTTAATGAATGGTGATGGTCTTAGCACAACAACCTGTAGGAAATAAGAAACCCAACACCTCTGCAGGGAAAAGACCACCCCCTTAATATAAGCAGGGAGGAAGCATTACAATCTTCCTTACCAAAAGTTGCTTGTCCTCAAGCTGTTGTAAATTAAGATGTCGAAGAGCTTCCACACTTTCCTATGTAGCATCTTCTTTAAGAAGATTTTCCCATTGAACCAGATATCTGCTGCCATTTTATTTCTTGGTTTCCTTTCTCTGAAATTATAATGGCCATGGGAATCAATATCAACTTCCCTCCATCATCCAATGGAGGTAGCTCTAACAAAGGAATGCTTTGACTTCCTAAAGCTCTTTTAGAACAAGAGACATCAAAATTTCAAATACATTGTGAAACTTACTATTTTTTGGTGATTCAAATTGTGTGCAACCTCTCCAACTCATTGTTTGATTCTGTAAGGGCCATAGAATCTTGATTTCAAATTCTTTACTTTACTCCCTTTTAGCAAAGATTTCCTGAGGCTGTAGCTTCAAGATAACCATATCCCCTACATTGAAAGTTCTCTGTAATGTCCCCTTTCTACAACTGCTCTAGCTTGACCTAGAAAGCATGAATTTAGCACAAATTAGGGTTTAGGTTTGGCTAACAATGACCTTGTATATGACCCAGCAAACTATCACTATCACATAATCAGGATTTAGACAAATTCACTATCTAATCTTATTATAATTTTACCATAAATATTAATGATCAAATATATTATAATGTTACTTATTTTCTTCTGATATTTCAGATTTCATGAATCTGTTTTCCCTATCTTGCTAACCCCGACGAAGGATGGTAGAATTACTATGACCAGGGCACAGAAACAGTCTACAAGCAGGCTCCCTCAAGGTATTACCCATGTTGAGACCCTCCCGTCATGTGACCGGATTACTCCACCTCTCCCTTCACAAACTCCCTATCCTACAAAAGCATTAGAAGAAGGTGGAAGACCAGATTCATGGTGTAAACTACGAATTACAAATTACTGATTGTCTACTAATGTAAATGTATGTCTGATTGTGATTGCATCAATTCACTGTTAAATAAGTGCAGATCAGAGTCTCCGATTTGTTATAAATATAACTTAATGTTTATGTCTGTTTAGTGTTCTACCATATCTATATATTTGTGAAACAAACTAACGATGAAAAGAAGCAACATACAGATTAATAGTATCCACCTAATGATTGTTCTTCTCCTATTGATTGCCAGCCGATCTAGACAGGTATGGCAATCAGAAAGTTTTAGTTTGAACTTGCTAGTTGCATTCCAGTTATTACAGTAGATAGTACTTGTGCCGATCGATGCCTCCAGGAGTGGAAGTCGTTTGCTTCTTATACCGGGCTGATAGAAACGGTGTTTCTGGAAAAGACGTGTCCCTGTCTCTCCAACGCCACCCCCCTCCACTTCATTCACATCCTTCAATATGGTCGATATTTAATTAGTCAATGCTGTTAAGTCATTGTTTCATAACAAATTTGTGGTTCATTTAATCGAACTTCCCATGGAATGAGCGATGGTAGAGTCATCTTCGATGTTTAGAGATAATATTCATTGATAAATAATATTATATCTTTCATTAATAAATTCAACATTTTATATCTTTCATTAATAAAATCAACATATGCATTAAAAATATATTTATATTGTACATGGATCAGTTACAGCTTATGACATTCTCTTGATTTGATGTTGATCTGCACATATTTATTGCTGATTTTGTGCTCTTTGTAAGTTCTCTTCAAGTGATCCTAGAATTTCTTGGCTTTGCTTAACTAGATTTTTCACCCTTGGTACTTACTACCTGCAATAACTAAATCCACAAATGGTATGGCATCATAACCACATAAGGCTTTAAAAGATGTCAACCCAATGGACATATGGGTTGTGGTACTGTAAAAATACTTCCCTAAATAGAGCCATTTTGTCTAGACTGTTTAATATTCAGCTAAGTAATTTCGCAAATAGCCTTCATTCCACTTGTTGACTATTTCTGTTTGCCCATCAATTTGTGGATGGTAATTAGTTCTTAGTGATAATTAAATTCTTATAAGGTTAAAGAGTTCTTTCCAGAACAAATTGAGAAACCAGACCAAGTCTGCAGATGATGGTTCCATTGATAAGTATAAGGAGGCTTTCCCTTGTTGCCAAGGTTTCTCTTGGGTAGAGGGCATTGCCAACACTAAGACCTTTTTTCTTGATCGGTAATATTGATAATTTATTAATAATCAAAATATACATCATAGTTTTTGAGTCAAAATTGACTGGTCTGATGCCAAACCCACACAGATACACCACCCCACACGCCAGCATTCTACCATTACAAAACCAGTAACGATTCAGCCCTACCAAAAACCTTCACAGAGCCAAAGACAGACCAACAACAATACCGATATAAACATAGCCCGTAGCTACGCTATACATTTGAGACCTAGAGCTGCCAACCTCAAAAACCCACCCACTAAATACAGAGGCCGTCATTAAAGCATTACCAAACAAAAACAAAAATTGGGCTCCAGCCCAAACCAAGGAATGGAGAATCATCAATAGCCGCTCGTTGCTACCTCCACAACCTTTGATGTCATCGCCTTCCTACCTATCATTCTCCATCCTTTCTTTTGTTGCTTCTCATCCACAACCGCCAGCTCCATACACGCCGCAGCCTCTCAATGCTGGATGAAAATTTTTATGGATTCCCACCCAGCAAGCGCGTCCAACCTACGCGCATCTCTATCAACCCTAGACGACCAACGGAGGAAAGGGATTGATTCATGAACCCTTGCATCATTCGGGTCCATGCCCTCATGAACATCAAAACCCATCCCTAGAATGGCCCATTCCAAGAGCGTCTCCAACACAAACAACCAATTTGCCTCCAGAGTTGCCTGCATCACCCACCCTATCACCTCAAAGTCCTCTGCCAAGTCAATGCAACAACCATGAATACAACATCCATGTTTGAGCAATAGTGATGCTTTTCTTGAATGAAAATCTCCCCAAACAAGTCCTTCAGAGCCTTCACAAACTCCCTGTCATCAAATTTGAAAACCCTTTTCAAGCGCTTAGTCGAGCTTTGCCCAGTCACTCTCACCCACCTTTGCACAAAATGAACACACGGCCTTGCTTTTATTAGTACTTTCCAACCTGCATCCCATCACAACATTCCTTTAAACCTTCAGTAATGCAATTGTCAGTTTGCACCAGACGAATGATGTGCATCAAGTGAAAAATTATAAAAATCCTCCCATTGTACCTTTCCAATGAAAATTAAATGCTAGCGCCCAATTCAAGAGGACATCAACCTCTTTATTCCCCAATGTCCAAATGTGACTAATCTAGAAATCTCGAAAGGTGGCCAGCTCATTAATAGCAATGATGTATTTCTGTAAATGCCAAGCCTGAGTCTTTCCCGTGATGATGGCATTAATGATTATTGAGAATCACCCTCCAAATGAATTCTCTCAACTCCCAAATGTTGACCTAATTTAACAACTTGAAGGGCCGCAATAGCCTCTGTAACGTTATTGGTACCACCATCAATCCTTTTAGCTCCGAAAGCAATAACATTTCCTGCCCAATCCCGAGTCACAAACCCAACCTCCAAAGGCCCTAAGTTGCCTTTTGAGGTGCAATCAAAATTAATTTTGACCCTTCCTCCGTTGGACACGACCAACAAACCTCGTTTGTGAGATTTGGATCTAGATTCACCCAGCCCCGCCCATTAACGGGCCACTAACTCTAAGACCCTTGCAACTATAGAAAAGATGGATTTTGTTTGTCTTGTGCTATCAGGTGCTGCATCACAAGACAAAAAATGCACCAATTGGATGTGAAGAGTGCTTTCTTGCATGGTGATCATTGTAGGGAGATATACATAGAGAAACCTCCTAGGTTTCTTGAGAATCACACACTAGTTTGCATGATTCAAAGCCTAGGTGGTTTGAAAAACAACACTCTTAATGAGGGCCATGATTCTACCTATCCCTAGTATTCCCCTACTATGGCTAACATATCATTGTAGCTTCTACGCTTGGTTAGAGTTGCAACTCTCACCTAACACATGATAAGAGCTCAAATCCTTTTTTGGAGACTTCTAATAATCTACTGATTCTAACAAAATGAGAACATGGAATGATCATGCACAAAGATGAACTAAACTATCAAAGATATAATCCATTAATGCAAAGCAATAACTTCATATTGAGAACATAGAAACTACCAATTGTATTACTATATCAAATATTCCATTGTGTCCATTATGATTATGAAACGGGATTTTATAGGCATCTATCCCAATGATCTCTTGCTTGTGCACATCCATATTACAGTTAACATTCAAGCTCGTGCACACCAAACACTTACATTTTCATTTTCAATTACTTATAACATATGGGTGCAAGAATCAGTTATTGTTTACCAATTATGTGCATGCTATACAATTTTTTATATTGGCGTCAAAACTGGGCATGGCTTACAATGGTGCCACAATCATGATTTTGATCAAGAAAATGTTCAAAAGTGTAGTTGTTGTTGAGGAAGAAACATCAAGGGGCTCAATGTACATGGTTGCTCTCTTTGTGGAGGATCATCATAGTGCAGCTATAGAGAAACTCATACTTTCTCCCTAGTTTCATGATATTATCGGGTAGCTGACAGAAAGACTAGAAATTATGAACCTGATAAAATATTCGAACTAATTACATTGGATGATCAGATGGACAAGAAAATGTAAAAGTTATGTTGGTGCTTCATAAACAATTGGATGCAACCATATTTTTAAAAAAAAGGGCTTATATGTTTCCACATCCAAAATTTATATAGACCCGGATCAATTGTTTTTGATAAGATAAAAGGGAAAACAAGGATCCCTTCCCTTGCAGAGCCTGTGGGTGAGAGTTCACAACAATAAAACAAGAAGCCTAAAGGAAATAGTCCATAATCAAAATAAACAACCAAAAGCCCTAAGGCTAGAGCAAACAACAGGACACAAAAAGTTAAAAACAGCACCAAAGAACAATACAACACTAACCAGAAACAAGAAGAGCACTCGACCACTAGTGCGTCAAGCAGCCGGCTATGTCCTTTAGACCAAAAGCTGCCTCAACTCATTCCAAGAGCCTATTCAAATCAGAATGGGGAGAATGCAAATCTTAAACCTTGTCTCTGAGTATTCTTCTTTTTTGTCTTTGATAGCCTTATCTTTTATAATGATCTTTATGATGTTGGTGGTGAATTTCAAGCTTTCTTTATTTAATTTGATAATCCTGTTGACAAACATTTCCAATTGTCCAAACTTCCTTTTCACCCAACATTCTTTTTTGGATAAGGTCCATTTTCATTCTATTAATGTGGCAGATAGAACAGGAATTGCTGTTGATATTATGGCCTTTAAGGCATATAGATCAACCATCTTAAGGCAATAATAATAAATATATAGGATATATTTATTATTGTAAATTGATATAAATAATAATAATAAATATAGATGATATTTGTTATTTATTGTTTATCAATATTAATTACATATATATATATATATAAGTGGCAATTTAAGTAAATAATAAATAAAAGGTTATTTATTATTTTACTTGGGAGGGCCCAAGTCAGCCACCTTGGGTGGTGGAGTTTATCTCCGAAAAGCATCATATATATATGTTATCGATCCTAGAGGAGAGATCACCAAAAACATAACGTGCTTCCCTCCTTATAGGTTCAATATTTGAAATCTCTAAGTGCGAATATCTTCAGCACTTGTATAGCAGATCTCGGGGGAGGCTAACCTAGAGTCTTCATCAACATCCGAATTAATTCGGACTGTTCTTGAATGTGGGCAAACAGCATTCCATAAGGCATGAGCAGACCCGAAACAAGGGAGATTCGGTCTTCCGATTTAGTGCAGATCGGGCATCATATTCGGGGCTGCTACCAAGTCTGAATAGTGCAGATCGGGTATCATATTCGGGGCTGCTACCAAGTCCGAATAGTGCAGATCGGACATCAAATTCGGGGCTGCTACCAAGTCCGAATAGTGCAGATCGGACATCAATCTCAGGGCTGCTATCAAATCCATATGAAGCAGATCGTAAGCCATATCAGAGTGTTGTCCATTGCAAGCTGATTGAATCAGAGTTGAAGACAAGTCCTAGATGGACTGAATTGACAAAACAAGGAAGGCACTTTGACTGGAGCATTTGTGTTTGATTGTTCGGGTATCTTCTTTCCCTCCTTGTTACTATATTTCATATCCAGTGCTTAGTATTTGTTAGACCTCTATAGATTGATATATTCCTTGTTAGAATCTGAAATATATTAACAATTGCCATACTGTTAATTTCCATGGGCTTCTTTCCTTTAATCTTCTGTAATTTCTCCTTGGAGTTTACATTGATCCTCTGATTTTCATTTCTTTCTTTTTGAATTGAAATTCCCTTACCTTTTTTCTTGTTTTCCTATTTTTTGACAATATTCCTTTCCTCACCGGACTGGCTGGAAGTATTTATCATGGTAAATATTTGGTTTTTTTGGACACTTGTTTGGCAGAAGTAGCAGATTTAATGGCAAAAACAGGCTTTTCATAGCTTTCATTAAAATTGGTCTGTTAGGGACTTAGTGTTGGGGTTGGAAGACACAGACAACACAGACTGGGAAACTATGAAGTAACCATCTTCAGGAATCAGAGATTAAGGGGCTCACATTATAAGCAGTGACTCCTTATGCATTCTCTTCTTCACTAGAGACAAGAACATTTATCTTCTTATTCGAAGGGGATCCTTTTATTTGGACTTTTGAGAGGAGAGCCTAGTGGACCTTCTCTTATCCCTAGAATACAAGATTTCATCTACTTCATCTTTCAGATTGGAAATGGTAGCAATACTTTCTTTCTCTTGGGTTAGCTTTATATCAATCCAGGAAACTTTAGGACCTTTGGCCCCAACATTTTGTGATTTAGTTTTCTTCCCTCCTTTGGGATGGTCATCATGAAGAATAGATAATTAAAGAAAATTTGTTGTTGCGGGTTCTACCCAAGGAATTTAATAGCCAATGTTGATAAAGGCAATAGATCAATACTTGATGTAAGGGAACTAAAGCTCTACTGGCAAGGACTTCTTTCATTGAATTCTCCAAAGTGGAGAAGAGATAATAGAGGAAACTAATCCTTTTACTGTGATGTAGAGGATTAAGGAGTAGAAATTGGTGTGTATGGATGCACGTAAACCTACCTTCTAGGGTAATATACTTGATCAGAAAGAAATATACCTCTCCCTGCAGAACCAGGAAGTCTTTACATTTGAAGCCGTTTCGATAAATCACCAGTTCATTTATACACTAATTGTCCCAACTGCTCTTTAAGTGCTTGAATTCAGAATTTTTCCCCTTCCATAGATAAACCAGTAGCTTTACCTATAAGCTCCTCTATAACTTCAAATTGAATTCCACTAGCTCACATTCTGTTGTCCCAAGATTGTGCAAATTTAACAAAGGGTAGAATCAAAGCTCGCTCATGGCTTCCCAGTAAACTTCCATACTACCCTTTTTAAAAATTCCTCAAACTAGTTCATTATTCTAGACTTCTATGCAAGAATTGGGCTCTGTACTAACTTCTAACTCTATCACTGTCCATAGTAACCAGAGAGGAGACAACCTAGGTGAATAAAAACCTATATTACATAAAGGGTTGAAAATAAAAGTGAATGGCAATGAAAACCAAACGAAGGCAACACATGATTTTACTTTGCATTTCCTTTTTTTGATCTCCACTGTCATAATCTCTCCAACTCAATCATAATTGCTTCATTAACTATGATTCATCAATACATGACTATTGTTGCAAACCTTCATGTACTTGTTATAAATCCATGCATGTGAATGACTCTCCCCTGCTTCAATCTTGCACTCAATCGTTCATGAAAGGACTATCACTTTTAACATCATGATTTCCTTCAAATTTCCCAAATATTCTACCGAACAGTTGGGTATAGCTTGTGATTAAATTTGATGGGATATTGTTAAATTTATAGATCAGATTATATGGCTTTTAAATTTTCCTTTCGAAAAATCCAATTTATATATAATAAATTCTCAATATATATGATATATATATAAACAAAATATATATACATATGTTTAATACTGATATAGTAATAAATATATATAGATATATTAATAATCAAAATATTTCTAAGAACTGAATTGATTGAATGAATGAGACTTGTATTGCACTGTGGTAAATACTTATCTTCATTTGATTCATGAGAATGGTATATATATATGTGGGGAGCCATGCTGATAGAAAGACATGTCTCCACATGTGGAGACATGTCTCTCTATTGGCATGCCTCCCCACAATATTTAAACAAACACCAATAACTAATACCAATTAGTGTGAATACAGTGATTATTCAAACCAATACAAATCGGTGTATAACTTTGTTTAAACAAACCGATACAAATCGGTATATAAACCATGTTTAAAACAAATCCGTATTATATTAATGCCAAGTCGATAAGGAAGATATGCCGATTCTAATCAATGATGAGATAATTAATATCGGTTTGCTTTTTGAATCGATGAATATAGAGATCAATTAATATATTCGATCAAGAAACATTTAGATCATTAGATTTATATAATGAATTTGTATTTGATGTTATTCGATCTTGATCTATTAATAATATGAGAAGGGATTAATTGCAATTCTCATTAATTATAAATATAAATGTATGTGTATATATATTAATGTATATATAATAGTAATATCTATTATCATTATTATATATATATTGATATATCATAATTGATCTATTCTCATAATATTAATGTCTATTATATTTTTATCTGATCGAAGCTACAAACATCAACAGATATGACTTCATTATTTCTTTCTTGTAAACATTGCTCTTTTATCTTGTGAGATATATAGTTGATATTACACCCACATTGCCAATCCCCATACGTTGCTCAGTATTAGGTAAGGCATCTACTACCGTATTTCTGTCTCAGTAGATATGAGTAGCTTTGAAACTATAAAGGTTGGTGATAATTAGAATTAAATCTTTAACATAACTTTCAATGTTGCATCCTTGATCAAAAGTTCCATTTATAAGGTCTAATTAATTTTGAATTCCCTTCCACGTGAATTTTCTCTATCCTTAAGGAAGATGCAATCTGAAAACCTTTATAAGCAGCAGCCGCCTCTGGCCTCATTACTGGAAACATGTCCCAGATAACAAGCATAGGCAGCAATGAGAGCACCATTATTGTCTCTTGGAATACCTCATGCACTAGACTCTCCAGGTTTCCCTTTTGAAGCACCATCGAAATTAAGTTAGCCAAGTCAATTGTTAATTTGTTGCCAAGGTAAAATGATGTAAATGACTTTGTTGTAAAAATGGAGATTGAAAATGTTAAAAACAGGCCCATGGGAGATATTAGGGCATAAATAATTATATGCTTATATTCTGTGTAATTAAAATTATCTCCCAAGTTGCACACATAGGTGGCAAAACTGGTTAGTTAAAAGAAACCAACATTGTAACTCCCACAGCTACCTGGTGAAGTTTATTAGATAAGTAAAATTTGTACGCAAGAAGGGGGGATAATTGAAGAAAAAAATAGAGGAAACTTAGAATAATCTTGTGCTCTCATCCGGTGAAATACTTTTGTGTCTAAGAACTGTAAGGATTTCAGAGAATGTAAATTTGTAACAAGTTTTTAAATTTTAAATAGTAACTTGTGCACATTGCTGGCAGTGAATAATTTCAAATGATCTTTAAGGTTTATTTCCTTCAGCTCTCACATCACTAGTATTGGAAGATAGTGTATTGTGTAACTACAATGGAACATCATTGACAAGGAACTTCTCTTCCTACTTAACCTTCTTTCTCTTTTTCTTTTAATTTCCTTTTCAGCACTCTGGTTTGTAAGGTCTTGGCATATGAACTGGGTCCAACTGAAAACAAAAGTCAATTTTATTTACTTCATTAATAATTCATACCTTCCTTCAAAAAATTCAAAATTCAAAAATAAAATAGTTAAATATATAAAATTTGAAAAATAAATCCAACCAGATGTATATAGTCAGAATCTACATATCTGATTCAATCCAAAAGTAAATTTAATCAAGGTTAGACTGTAAACTCTTATAATTTATGCACTCACTTTTAAAGCTATATGTAAATTGGTCAATTTTCTAGGTAAAATATATGAATCCAAGTTTCCTATTTTAGTTGGTCAATTTACTTGAAAAACTATATTGAGGGTTTAAATAGTAAAATGGATTGTACGAGTAAATATTCGTTTTATTTCCTATTATAAACCAAGTGCATAACTAACACTGGTAAAAGAGGTGTGTGTGTTTGTATTGTTTTGGGGTTTAATTTATTCATAACAATGTTTTCTGTATTGCAACCTGGAAAAGTCTATATAATTTGAAAATGACTGAAGTCCTGTAGTGAAACATCCATTTATTTGTACATGCAATATCTCTGTTCTCTAGTCTAATAAAATGGGGAACCAGCAATCATAAGTGTGGGCCTGTAACTCTCCATGGTAAAGCTTGATAGTGTTGGTTTTAGCTAGATTGGATTCTAGCTATTTGATTTTAATTAAAGATTAAAATCAAATATGAAATTAGATCATCGGGCCCTCTTTATTATCAAATTACATTACATTGAAAAATTAAATAAATATGAATTATATCGCCTTATGTTAAAGTGTAATTAGGCGGGGCCCTAAGTTAAATATTATTTGTAAATCTTATGGCACCAAAGAATGTGCTGACCTTGTAATTGAATTTGTAAACTCCTCATATATATATGAGGCTTGTATTATCAAACAGGATTCAAGAAATACCTGCAAAATCATTCTATGTATAAGGCAGTGAATTCATACAAGCAGCAACAGCGAATACTATCATAAAAGGATCTGCAATCTTAGTCTTTCATCTACAGCGAACACTATCAAGCAAGGATCTGGGATTTGAGCCTACAGTGAATTATATAGACAAGAGAATACTTGCAGTTCAGATCTGTGATTCATCAAGACTCGGAATATATATTCTTTGACAGCGATCTACAAATATATCCAAGAGATCTGAACTCATACGATCATACTTGATAGTTATCTGGACTTGTATACAATTCTGTGGTCAATCCTTGAAGACATTCTGTTCAAGGTTTGAGTCAAGCATATCCTGATTTAGAACAGTAAACTAAGGATCAGTCCTGGGCTTATATTATTGGATTCAGATCAGATCTGGGAAGCAGATCCATTTAATGTTGCATTGGTCATACATCTCGATTTTGACAATACCATTGATTTGCTTCATTGATCAAGGATCCTCAGCAAATCTATAAGCTGTAAGTTATGTAATTTGATTTAAGGGCAATTATAGATGATCTAATTTGGTGCTGGGTTTTTCCCTCCTATTAGGAGGTTTTCCCAGGGTAATCGTGTTGTGTTTGTATGCTTCTCTCTCTGTTCTATTTCAGTTTACTATCTTTGTTTTAAATATTACATTTGATCACATAAAATTAACAGATAGTACATCATTCCTTGATGGAATATTTGAGACTTACAGGGTTTAATATCATTTCCAATAGACTTATTATAATCATTAAGTTGGTATGTCAAAAGATTTGTTTCTAATATGAAACTTATGCTCGAAAAAGAAGAAATATTGAAGAAATAGCTTGGTGCAGGAGCACTTGATGGACTTTATGCCCCCATGAGGCCATTTTGTAAATATTTGCTTTGCATGGTGTTTGGGTCATGTCATAAGGTCATTTAGACTATATTTAACATGTTTGAGTCATTCAATAGGTTATTAGGTGATTCTGAGTTCATTTTGTCAAAAGTTGTAAAATCTTGTAAAATTGTCATATTGCAAAATTGCAAAAGTGCAAGAATGGGAAGTTGAAGAGTCAAGGTGGTTTAGAAATTGGTTGTTAATGGTTGGAATAAGTTTATAAACGCATAAAAAGCCTGATTCCATCGTTGTAAATGGGATGGAATGATTTGGAGGAAGTTTGGAGCAATGAAACCCTTAATTTTTGCATTTTTATGTGTTCCTGACTCTTCCTTTGAATGGTATGTTATTGTACAGACATGATGAGGACCTGCAACTTATATGGATGGAAAGTGTTATGAATCTACTTTCTTTTGGCATTGGTTTCACATATTTTCATTAAGTATTGTGAAAGTTATGCTCGTTTTATTATTTTAATAACTGCAATTTCCAGATTTTCGAGTAACAGTCATGTTGCAGCGAATTGTATTACGGATGTTTTATGATCTGAAAGTGATATGGTTGGATAGAGCATAGATGGAAAACTCGGACTCGGCAAAAACTTGCCAAGCCCCCAAAAAAAATCGGGAAAAATTCGGCCAGTTTTTTTAAAAACTCGGGAACTTAAAAAACTGCTTCAATTTAATTAGAAATGGATTTATTTTGCAAAATTCAATGAGAAGATGCATCCAATGAGTTAATTAATGAAAACAAAAAAGAAACAAGTTGAGTTTAGATATATAAAAATGCAAAGTGGGTACAAACTCGCATTCTCATGCGGAATGCTGATGGTTGGAAGCAAAATAGTAAATAGTTTCTATAAAACTAAAAGTAAATACATCATTACAATTACATCTTCCTCTTCCCAGCTCTACTAACAAATAAGGGAGAGGAACTACGGGGTCTAGTCTTAGAAGTAGAATGTTGCGTTGGGCGTGACTGTGCCTCCACTCGAATGCACCTCCAATATTTTGCAATCACCTAGCAAGGGCTTGGAAGCCTCTTTTTCTCCACTCACAAACCAAATCTCTGCAGACAAAAAACAATGACCAAAAATGCCATTTTTTGCATTTTAACACAGGAGGATAAGTGCAGGAGACTTTAAAAAAATCGCAGAGTTTTTCCAAAAAACTTTGCAATTTTTTCCTGCGAGTTTTTCTCTGGAAAACTCGTACAACTGAAAAACTCGGCAAAAAGTTGGGACTCGGCGATTAGTCCAACTATGGGATAGAGTATTGAATAACCTTTCCATTGTGACCGGTCTCATCCATTTTCATTCAGTTTTGGGTATTTTAGAGGCATTTTACCGAGACACGGTCTAAAACCCTTGCCAATGAGGGTTTGAACTCAAAATTTGTGATTTGAGGCACTTCCCACCAGTGAAATTCCATCTAAATTCGTAGAATGAAGGCTTTAGTGATGCAGCAAAAAAATTTGTAACTTGCAGAGGTGACCAATGGTGCTTGTGGCCAAAGGGGTGATGCCCTAGGTGTGTTTTCTGAAAATTTTGGCTTGAAAATGATGATGGATCAGACCATGAGTTTGTATAAAATCCAGTGACCAATGATGGGTGATGGCTTGGAGAGCATAACCAGACCTAATGTGAAGTGTTTGAGCTGTTGGTTGGCAGAGGAGAGGCCTGGAGTGTGTAGTTCCATGAAGCCCTCACTTAACTAGCCTTAAGAGATCAAAACCAAGGGTTTTGTGATTGGATGAGTTTGTACGCATTCCCACTATCAAAAGTTGTTGAATCAATCTATTTGTGGTCAGAGAAGAACATTAGAATAAGGTTCAGGGGTTTGTAAGTGATACGTTTCAAAAGAATCCCACTCAATCTTTTGGTATGTTGAAGAATGCCCAAATAGGTATCTAAATATGCAATCAGCTTGGAGAGATGTTATTGGCATCAAAAGTTATGCCCAATTTTGTCAACTGTGAGGGCTAGTAGGGAACAAGACTAGTTGTGGGTATGCTTAAGGGTCTGAAACTTTGAGGAGATCAAGGTACTTGTGAGTCTTAGTTGGTTTGAACATGTTTATATGTTGTTTAAGGTGTCTCAAGAGTGGAAAGGAGATTTGGGAGTCCTAAAGCATCATTGGAGGTTTGTAGCCTTGTAAGGCACTAGTGCAATTGGGGGTAACTTGGAGTTTGAGAAGAGGGAGAATGGTGAGTTGGTTAGGGAACCAACCTCTAATGAATTTAGGTCCTTTTAGAAAGTCTTGGAATGACAAAGAGCTTGTCCTTGTAGAGGGAAAGTATCTAATGAGATTTCTTGTTTGGGTTGTGAGGGAAGATATGAACCCATTGTTGTGAAATATGCATCTTTTGAGTTGAGTTGAACCCTACCTATGCATCATAGCTTCATTTTTTGTCAATGAAAACCACAATGCAATGTTGTCTATGAATTTTCATATGATTGGATTAGTTCTATTGGGATAGATATTGAGCATCCACACAAGCATTATCTAGAATGGTTGAAAAAAGCATCTTTATGATGCTTTAAAAAAATGTTTGCCATGGCTAGAAGGCTAATTAGCAAAGAATATATGTTAACAAAGAATATTGAGATGTAGATCATTCTTTGCTTAGGGTGATTCCCTAGTCACCTGAATGTGATTTTCAAACAATATTTGTTAAAGCCAGTCCTACATGACTTAAGATCTTAAATGTTTATCTCCATTTATCAGGGATTTTACCCTTTTTCCTAAATGCTACGGGTGAAGTATGAAGACTGGAGAAAATAAGATTCACCTTTTCACAGATGCGTGTTAAAATTTTGATTGAAGACCCTGTTCCTAATAACTTTAAGATTCATCTATTGATGGACTAACCAGTCAAGCAGTGAATGAATAAGAGATGATTAATCTTGAAAAAAGACTTGCTCCAAACAATGTAGAGTTACCAGTTGATTCTCTGCAATTCCATAGCCCCCAAAGTCAATCCTGAGCTAACCAAGTGGATGAACAAGTTAATTCTTTCTCATCCAGCACAGTTTCCCCAAAAGAGGGCTAAATGAGATTGAAAATGGCCCAAGGTAGAGTACTGAATTCAATATTGGTTGCCTATATAATATTATAAACACATGTACTGCTTATCGGTCTAAAAGAAAACATTTTCATTTAAAAATTCTTCCAGGACCTTTTTTCCTTTGCTCTCTCTTGAAACTTACAATGAAAGACTCAACTTCCATATTGACCTTCAATTTTAAGGATGACTATCAACATAATGAAATCATAGTAGCATTAAGTTTGAAAAATCTTTTATCCCAAATGGCAAATATGGTAAAGATATTTTCATTACCTAACAGGCATCAATGAGAAAAGGCTTCCAATCCATAATCAACCTAAATTTGTACTCCCTTTAGAGAAATATGGCATATCTGTACTATAAATAGAGACTGCCAAAAACGAATTCACATATATCAAATGGCTCTATGTTGCACTTCACTTGAAATTGATTGTCTAGTGATTTGCAGCTCAGTGTATTTGAATTTTGTAGAACAAACCAAATAGGCGTGAATTTGGATTCACTGAGGCCTTGAGACCAAGACTCTACGGTGTAACCTCAGAAATCAAATTCTTCTAAGAGACAGAAATAAAACAAGGTATTTTCCTCGGTTATCTTGATTTGGATTTTAATATGCAAGAAATCCTTGGATTCCTTTTCCAAGATATTTTGCTCAACTATCTGGCTCCTCAATATCAAGGTGCATAACAGTTTCACATCTATATCTGAATACCACTCTCCTTACCTTCTACCATAGATCACATACTCCTCTTCTATTAGGAAAAAACAATGTACGGCTTGTTTCCAAATTTTAAAGCTGTAAACATGAATACTTGACCTTGCGTCTAAAAAAATATGAACATCTTGAGAAGCTTTACTCCATTTGCAGATCAATAGAACTGAGTTTGTACTCATTTCTTTGAATAGATTATGTGCCCTGATAGATGGCATCTATGTTTGGAGAATTAATGTATTTTTGGGGGGATGTGCAACTACAATATATTAATTCCCCCATGGTGCCTTAACAGTTGCATTTCACAAACAAATTGCCATCCAAATCTTTTTATCTTCACAAGCAACAGAGAAACATTCGTTGCAAAGATAAACCATGACATTTTGATAAATGAAAATTAATAATTATAACGTCTAAAATCAAGTTTGCGCATACCAATAGATAATCAACTTTTGGACCAAACTTTTTTTGTTAGGTCAATCACATTAACCAAAATCCCTTAGTTTATCACGCTAAGTTTATTCTCCATCTCATCTACTTTAAAAACTATGATGGACGTACTAAATATCATAGTGGTAGTGCAGATGCATTCTAAAATATCCCAAACTAGGATATTGTCTCAAATCTAATTTGGGTATTCGAATATTGACATGTTTTGCTCCATTTCATTGCAAACTAACAACATGCAAACATTCGGACTAAAACATGCAAGGAAACAATATAGATTTCCAAAGAAATAAGCGATTACAAAGACAAATCTATTGAAAATGATTCTGCTATAAAACATGCATGGCTGTTACATCAAATATATTGTTGTTACAATGCTAGAACATGCATAAAATTTATATGCAAAATACCCACATGATTCCACTCCAATCTCATCAAGCCCCTGTGAGATATGATCATTTGTAGCATATGGAAGAAGATTGAATGACATGCAAGAAGAGTGACCAATACATAAGTGGAGTTGTTGTTGTGAACATACCCACAAATAGTCGCTGCAATATGAGGAACTGAACAATGTAATGCACCTATGAATCCTCAAGCGAATCCACCAAGGGGGCTGCCCTGGGTTTCCATCCAAATCACCAAACCATATAGGGTTTTCGTCCTAGGGTTTTATTAGACTTTCAAGCAAAGCTTCAAGCTCATAGAGAAAAGACTCAAAATAAAAATAACAATCTCTAGAATGCCTTCACAATTCCCTTTTCCCTGCTTTTATAATAGTCTTTTCCCTATTTTGAGAGAAATGTTTTATTTCATTTCTCTCAAAAATGCAACTTTATGTTATAATTTAAAGTTGACATTATAATAAAGTCACTTTATTAATTGACTTTTAATAATACTTATTTTATTGAAGTCACTTTTAATTAAATTAATTAAAATAAACTCATCCTTTTAATATTTAATTTATTTGGACAACTTTAAAATAATTAATTTTATTTATTTATTTCGCCAACATTTGGGGACATTACAGTCCTCCCTTCCCAGAGATTTCTTGTCCCCAAGCAATCTGCACCTGCATGTTGAACCAAATACCTGGATCCCATATCAACCTCAAGAACACTGACTCCACCAAAATGTTGCGCTACTCCGATATCAATGCCAATACACCACAAACCGCGAAGCAACATAATGGAATCCATGTGAAACAATACACCTAACCAGTCAATTCTTTAGTAGGCTAATACCAAAGAATCATCATCAGTCATCCAACCATACATGTAGACCAACCAAAGAATGTGATAAGCAACTCTCACATATTTAAAAATCAACAGACTAGGCCGCCACATATTGTTGTTATATCTCAAACCTTCAACAAATAGGATGGCGATGATATCATACCAAGGAAAAAGTAGAAGACTCATCTCATGAGGATTTCCCATCAAGTAATCGCGTTCCCACACATTCCGATGCATATCCATTGCTGATGTAGACCTGAACAATTCTGAAAATGTAGCGAACAGCCATGTAGGACAGACACTTGTCCCTAAACAACCCATCAGGGATAACTTTAGTGGCAAATATTCGCCAATTGGCTAATGTCACTTGTTGGCGACCTAGAATTCGGTGAAAAAATTTGGACTTTTGGGGTGGCCATGTCATCCGCGCTTTATAGAAATTGGGTCCCGTGCATAGGCCAATCGCCAATAGTGGTACGGAATTATTTGGATTTCAACTATGACTTCGCCAATAAAATCTAATTTTTCCACACAATAAATTGAATATTTTCGCCTACAATTTCCAAAGCTTGTCTTAATCGATGGTCATATTTGCCAATATGTGGTCAAAATTTTAGTTAGGGTACAAGTTAAGTACATAGATTTGACATGTGTCTCTATTCCGAAGACTTTCCATGGAACTTTTTATCCTTTCAAACTTTGGCCCGAAATAAATTTTGATTGTGGACATGCCTTTATTTCGGAGACTTTCTCTAGAACTTGGTGTCCTTTAAAAGATTGGCCCGAAATAGGATTTATGCCATTGATTTAGGATCATCCAACGGTTATAAAAAATAGGGTTACTATATGTGAGATGATATAAAATTAACTCAAGACACCACACTAAAATATTAAAAGTCATTTGAGCTTTTGGGATCCATACAATAATAATGGTTGCTAGGTATGTGTACTTCTGGCCGCAATTTTCTTTAACAATAAAAGATTCACTAGGATTTTATAGAATTTTCATATAATTGAAAAAATCGCCAGTACAAACTAATATTTTTTCCTTTCAAATTAAAAAAAATTTGCCAACAATATTATTTTTTTCCGCCCAAATAATGTAGGATTCGCCAGGATTTTACACATTTTCTAGGGAGGGGGTTTCTTAAAGTTTTCCCTGCAACCCATGTCATTTGGCTCAAATACCAACCAATATGCAATTGTGTTGTCTCAAGAACTAGGTGTCAATATCAAAGTCAGAATGTAGATGCTATCACCAACACCCAAATTCAACTCATGAGTGGTTGATCCACTAATAGTAACTTCCATAGAATCATTATGTCTATTAATAGTAATTTGTTGTAGGGGAAACTTGGCTCATTGGGCTATCAAATTAGCTTTCTTTGCCTTCTCAATCTAACTCTCAACCATTATTTGGGACTGATTTAGTGTTGTTCCAAGGTGAACAAATTCAGTCCTCTTGGAGGATGCATCATCAACCGACAACTCACCTTCATCTTTCAAAACTTGAATGACAACATTAGGTGACTCAATCACATTATCTTCTCCATGATCATGGGCTGCATTACCTTGAGGATGAAGAGATATTTCACTGTTGTTATAACAATCAGCACAAGTGTCATGCATTTGTGTCATGCCTTCAACTTTTACAAGCACCTCTTTACTAGATACTTAATTCTCAACACTTGCACTTTGAATGCCATGTTCTGATTTTTCTTCATGTGTATGAATTGCGTCATCATTGGAATCAACTAATACACTAGAAGATGCATTGTGGTCACCCAATGAATCCATACCATTATTATCCATATCAATCTCATGCTTAACATCAAGAGAAGTCATGTTTATCTCTCCTCTAGAATTCTCTTGTGAATCTTCTCGCAGAGATGATGAAGCGTCATGTGATTCGATCCCCAATGCTCGTTGTGCTATCAAATTAGCTTTCTTTGCCTTCTCAATCTAACTCTCAACCATTATTTGGGACTGATTTAGTGTTGTTGTTCCGAGGTGAACAAATTCAGTCCTCTTGGAGGATGCATCATCAACCGACAACTCACCTTCATCTTTCAAAACTTGAATGACAACATTAGGTGACTCAATCACATTATCTTCTCTATGATCATGGGCTGCATTACCTTGAGGATGAAGAGATATATCACTGTTGTTATAACAATCAGCACAAGTGTCATACATTTGTGTCGTGCCTTCAACTTTTACAAGCACCTCTTTATTGGATACTTAATTCTCAACACTTTCACTTTGAATGCCATGTTCTGATTTTTCTTCATGTGTATGAATTGCGTCATCATTGGAATCAACTAATACACTAGAAGATGCATTGTGGTCACCCAATGAATCCATACCATTATTATCCATATCAATCTCATGCTTAACATCAAGAGAAGTCATGTTTATCTCTCCTCTAGAATTCTCTTGTGAATCTTCTCACAGAGACGATGAAGCCTCATGTGATTCAATCCCCAATGCTTTATTTTTTCCTTATGAACTAACTCTGCATGTTTATCAAATTCTCTATGTAGATTTTTGTGTAACTCCATAGAATTTTCTTTTCTCTTATGCTGTTGTTTTGAACTTGTAGATGATTGTTCTTTTCTTTTTGGTATAAAAGTAGGTTGAAGTGGTCTATCAAACCTTGTGTTTGCTGGCCTAAGTTCTAACAACATTAGAGGCTGCTCCAGCAGGATTCTCTCGCCTGACTTCTCTTCTTTCATCATCTTGATTCCTTGACTATGGTTGTACCCTTGAATTACCAATCGTAGTCAGAAGTTGTTGTTGTGACTTCATGATAGTCTACATCATCTGCTGCTGCTGTTGAGCAAAATGTGTCAAAACATCCCATATTTTAGGCTGACCATTCCCACCATATTCCTTTGCTCTGCCATATTCAAAGGATCTTGTTCTTTTGATTGTGTGTGTTTTTGTTGTTTTGCTCTACTTCTAGCATAATACTTGTATGGACCAATATCTCGAGAGCTCATATAATTAATTCAAACACATACATTGTTTCTACTGATAACTACCATTTGACCCACATGCAACAATTAAACTTGACATGCAACTAAAAAATCTGACATACAACTGAAAAAAAGCTGACATGCAATTGAATAATCTTACATGTAACTGAAAAAAGCTGACATGCAACTGAAAAAGTTGGCATGCAATAGAAACCCTCAGTCTAGCAAGGTTACTGTGCTCTGATACCACTGAAATATCCCAAACTAGGATATTGTATCAAATCTGATTTGGGTATTCGAATCTTGACATGTTTTGCTCCATTTCATTGCAACCTAACAACATGCAAACTAAACCATGCAAGGAAACAATATAGATTTCCAAAGAAATAAGCGATTGCAAAGACAAATCTATTGAAAATGATACTGATATATAAAACATGCATGGCTGTTACATCAAATATATTGTTGTCACAATGCTAAAACATGCATAAAATTTACATGCAAAATACCCACATGATTCCACTCCAATATCATCAAGCCCCTATGAGATATGATCATTTGTAGCATACGGAAGAAGATTGAATGACATGCAAGAAGAGTGACCAATACATAAGTGGAGCTACTGCTGTGAACATACCCACAAATAGTCATTGCAATATGAGGAACTGAACAATGTAATGCACCTATGAATCCTTAAGCGAATCCACCAAGGGGGCTGACCAGGGTTTTCGTCTAAATCACCAAACTATCTAGGGTTTTTGTCCTAGGGTTTTACTAAACCTTTAAGCAAAGCTTCACACTCACAAAGAAAAAACTCAAAATAAAAATAACAATCTCCAGAATGCCTTCACAATTTTCTTTTTCCTCCTTTTATAATAGCCTTTTCCCTATTTTGAGAGAAATACTTTATTTCATTTCTTTTATTTCATTTCCCTAAAAAATGCAACTTTATGTTATAATTTAAAATTGACATTATAATAAAGTAACTTTATTAATTGACTTTTAATAATACTTATTTTATTGAAGTCACTTATAATTAAATTAATTAAAATAAAGTCATCTTTTTAATATTTAATTTATGTTAATGTTTTGAACCAGAATAATATAAATGCAATAACAGGTGACACGATTATTATCCTGGGAAAAACCCTCCTCATCGAGGGAAACAACCCAGCCCACCAAAGATAGTTCCTTTATTGAATAATAATAGGAGTCTGAATGTTACAATGCTCACAAACTGAAATACTAAAGAATTCTCCTCTGAGTACAATCCATACGAAACATACCCTTCATGATAATATTGAACCTACAGTCCATATTATACAATATAGAAAACTGCTTTTTAATCATCAAGACTCATACACCACAATCTCTTGATCACAGATCATATATCGAAATACATACTGTAGCAAAAATAATACACTTATTACAGCATCAAACTTATTCTCCAAACACGAGAATAACACACTTCAGACACAAAGATGTTCGACTCTTCTCAAAGACATCTCCTTATGATACTTGACAACAACTATATTATGCGTCCAAAACAAATGAATAGACTTCTCCTTGATGAATACCAAAAGTCATTGCCGTTACCCATCATGAATCGACGACAATTACAATGAATAGTCACTTTGGATTCTCCAGCGATGACATGTTTTCGTGAGCCGGAAATGGAAGCTCATAATATCTCACGGCAAATCCACCTCAGCTAAAATGCTTAACACTTGATTATTGTCTTCATAAACATGAACTGTTGCCCCATAGACACCAAGCAATGACGGTTACCAAAGACACCTAGCAATGGTAGAATATGAACCGACATCATTAATCGGAGAAACAACAAACTCATAAATGAATCGATGATGAACATAACTGATGCACGATCTTTCAATGCCGACATGAACTTATGTACGCAAGAGGATACCAAATGGTAATATGCCAGATAAACATAAAGCCAAGCAGTCAAGGTGCCATAATAAGGCCTCTAACACACAATGCCGAATATGCGATACACAACATAGAAAACTCAACGTCAAACATAAGAAGGGTTCATAAATCTCTCTTGCAGCTACCAATACATTAACAATTTATTTGGACAACTTTAAAATAATTAATTTTATT
This sequence comes from Chamaecyparis obtusa, assembly GCA_027943335.1. Classification (NCBI taxonomy): domain Eukaryota; kingdom Viridiplantae; phylum Streptophyta; class Pinopsida; order Cupressales; family Cupressaceae; genus Chamaecyparis; species Chamaecyparis obtusa. The sequence continues at coordinate 980,076 of BSBK01001129.1, forward strand.
TATTTATTTTTCCAACATTTGGGGACATTACACATTCACTTAGGATATTAGCACTAAATATATCAATGCTCATTGATTAGATCACGAAGAAAGTTCATATTGGGTTTAAATTGTTATTGTCGAGCATAGTAGCTCAAAAGCCTAGACTATGGAGACATGAGAGCAAGTGCCACTCTCGAAAGATTGTATCTATCAGATTTTAAAATGAACAGCAGGCATTGAAATATTTATTTTATATCACTCTCACATTATACATAAATTTCTCTGTTCTATGCCTTTATATCTTCCCAAGCCCTTTTGAAATCCCCATCTTTGGTGAACTTTGGCGTTCTTTGTTAACACGATACTAATCCCTTGTATAAAGTTTATCCTTGATTATTCAAGCAGTGATTTACAGCTTTGGTCTATTGTTTTTGGAGCTCATCACTTATACACAGTTGATGGTGCATTTTGTCAAAGTATTTAGAAAGTCTGAAAGATTTTTCCTAGAGATGCTCTAGTTGTAACCAGTCCTCTCATCCAAAAAAGTTACAACAAATGAGCTCAAGCTCTTTGGTTGATGGATATGCCGTCTTCATAAATGATTTGGCTGCTAAGAAGAAAACCATGGGTTGAGAGAGTATACAACCTAGGTAGGGTCATGCATAATGAGTTTATATGACTCGGGAAGCACTAGCCAACAAATAGAGCCAAAAAGTATTTACTGATAAGATCTGGTAACCAAAAAACATCTAGTCTATCAAACAATTACAACTTGAAATGTAAAGATTAGCATCCTCACAAATGCAAGAAGTAAAGATAAACCAATCAAATAATTATGAAGTGTAAGTTTTCTGCAAAATCTGAAGATATAATATTGATGGAGTATTAATACCTTGTTGCAAATCGATCTACTACAATTCTGGGCTGAATGTTATTGTTCTGGAAGTCTACAATAAATTATGGAAATTATATTTTATTTCTGCATTAAATCACCAAGGAGCAGATTGCTAGAAGAGCAGACTTAAGATTGTATTGTGTGTTATCTATCCACAATCTTGCTCCTACTTATATATTAACCAAGGGTCTTGTCTTTTCATAAGACACAACCCCTTCTAGGTCGGCCCTCCATGAAACAACCTACTCTACAAATCGGCGCCCTTGTCCATTAACTAATAGTTAATTATTAATTAACTACAATAGTCAAATACAAGGCATATAAATATGCCTAGCAAATCGCCGATCTATTCTAGGGATGTATTTATCATGAGGCCATATATAAAGGAAATTACATGCATTTTAGATCTGTCTAATCTGAAAATCAGAACATTAATATGATCAACTTATTAGAATTTAACACTCCCTCTTAACTTGATAATATAAATGAGAGAAACATATCTAGCAACATCATTACGATGACTAAGCATAGATTTGTACTCTATATCTATCTGATTCTTCCAAGCATGTCGTATCATGGTACACATGATACTTTGTCATATTACTAAACCTGTAATATGAATTATCACTAATACTTGTGATAACAGTATTACATGTGATGCAATACACAGGATAAAATCCGGAGAATGATTAAATTCTTCCTTTATCCAAATTGTGACTCATAGGCACTGACAAGCCTATATCACAATATGATCCTGAATTAAGATCTGCCAGTACATAGGATAAAATCCGGAGAAATTAAATTCTTCCTTTATCCAAATTGTGACTCACAGGCATAGAAATGTCTATATCACAATATGATCTTTAATTCATCCAGACCTGCCAGTAGTTCCGTACTGTTTTAGAACATTATCTCAAAGATCGTCATCTCATATAATGTCTATTCATTATCATAGAGATCATCACCTCTTTAGATAATAAACACAAATGGTGAAGCCCATAACAATCAATGGCCTGACAATAATAATTTAACACCAAATTATTTTATTAATAATCAAAGAATACAAATGAGTTATAATTCAACCATACCAAGTCCTTTTCTGAAGTGATCTATCTTCACTCGAGAGAGAAGTTTGGTAAGAATATCTGCCGTCTGATCTGCAGTACAAATGTATCTTAACTTGACAGTATTCCTGTCTACCATATCTCTTACATAATGGTAAGGAATTTCGATATGCTTGGATCTATCATGAAAAACTGGATTCACAGAAAGCTTGATGCAACTCTGATTATCACAATGAATGATAGTGGGATTCATGGGTTGACCAAATAATCCCACAAGTAACTTTCTAAGCCAAACTGCTTCCCGAGAAGCCATTGCAGCTGCAATGTATTCAGCTTTTGTGGAACTCTGTGCTACTAATGCCTACTTTCTGCATATCCATGATATCATCGCTGAGCCTAAATTGAAACAGCATCCTGAAGTGCTTTTCCTATCAGTAACACTTCCAGCCCAATCTGAGTCTGTGAATCCATGTAAGTCCAAGTCAACTTTCTCATACTTGAGCCCAAGGTTAAGAGTGCCTTGTAAGTATCTCATAATGTGTTTGACTACAACCAGGTGAATCTCCTTTGGTTTACACATAAACTGACTTAAGGCATTAACTGCATAGCAAATATCAGGTCTTGTATTTACCAAGTACATGAGAGACCCAATCATCTGTTTATAAAGAGTAGAATCTATGGAGGGTGATTATGCTGCTGCTTCCTTAAGCTTGTGTAGGTTAGTCTCCATTGGAGAAGACATAGGTTTGCAGTTCCACATTCCAAATCTCTTCAAGATGTCTAATGTATACTTTCCTTGATTAAGTATGATGTTGTCAAAGTTTTGCCATACTTCCAATCCTAGGAAGTAATGAAGGAGTCCTAAATCTTTCATATCAAATTCTCTGATTAGATCTTTCTTGCATTGATCTATAAGATGATCATCACCTGTTATTAGTAAATCATCAACATATAGTATCAAAATTATCATATCATCTTTATCCCTTTTATAATAGAGATTTGGATCAGCTTCATTCTTGGAGAATCCTAAACTGGTGAGATACTTATCAATTCTTTCATACCATGCCCTTGGAGCTTGTTTAAGCCCATAGAGAGCTTTCTTGAGCCTGCAAACAAAGACATTAGGGTTATGAGTTTCAAATCCTTCAAGTTGTTCCAAATATACCTCTTCAGTAATCTTTCCATTCAAAAATGTTGTTTTCACATCTATCTGATGTACTTTCCATCCCTTCGATGCTGCAATAGCTAGGACTACTCTTACAGAGGTGTATCTGGCAACTGGAGCAAAGGTTTCTTCATAATCAATTCCCTCCTTCTGAGAGAATCCTCTGGCTACAAATCTAGCCTTATATTTTTTAGTGCTACCGTCAACAGCATGCTTGATTTTAAATATCCACTTAGAAGAAACAACAGATTTTCTCTCAGGCCTTGGAACAATTTCCCAAACATCATTCTTAATAATGGATTGGTATTCTTCTGTCATAGCATCCTTCCAAGCTGTATGTTTAATAGCATCTGAAACATTGGTTGTTCTGATTTAGATAAATCACTCATCTTTGCAGCATAGCTAGAGAATCTTTTGGGTCTTTCTCTGAAGGTTCCTTCTGGTGCAGAGAAGTCTTGTGCTTCTTCTATAGTCTTAGAGGCCCAAAGTGGTCTTTTCTTAGGATTTTGAGTTTCCTCAAGATTAAGATTTTGAATTTCACCTTCAATTTCTTCAATGTTCTCCCTCTGAAACTCAAGTTCGTGATTTTCTTCAAAACTAGGTATATGTGAAGGATCTTCAGAACTTAGGGCTCTTTTTAATGCTAAATCTTCTTCAAATATTACATCCCTACTAAGTTCAATGTTTCTCTGACCAGGTATGTAAACTCTATATGCTTTGGATGTTTCACTGTATCCAACAAAAATTCCTCTTCTGCCTGAAGGTTCAAGTTTAGTTCTCTTCTCTTTAGGAATATGAATGTAAACAGGACACCCAAATATTCTAAGATGACTGATATTTGGTTTAGAATTAGAGAAGACTTCCTCAGGAATTTTATCTCCGAGGTGGGAGTGAGGGCATCTGTTTTGAATATAGACAGCAGTACATGCGGCTTCGGCCCAAAGATAGGATCCTAAATTTTGGTCAAGTAGCGTAGCTCTTGCAGCTTCCACAATTGTCCTATTCTTTCTTTCTACTACCCCATTTTGCTGAGTATTGTAAGGAATAGTACACTCCCTATTAATGCCTGCTTCTTTACAAAAACCCTTAAACAAATCTGAAGTATATTCCCCTCCATTATCAGTCCTAAGAGTTTTAATTTTGTGTCTTGATAGATTTTCAGTTAAGGATTTGAATTCTTTAAATCTTTTAAGGATTTCTTCTATATCTTTACATTTCAAGAAGTAAATCCATGTCTTCCTAGAGAAGTCATCCATAAAGAGTACATAGTACAAAAATCCTCTGAGAGAAGGAACAGACATAGGTCCACATAAATCTAAGTGGACTAATTCTAAAACATTGTTAGTTTTTATAGTGCTATTTTGAAATGGACTTTTGGTGTTCTTACCTAGTGCACATCCTTTGCATATGCTTGAATGATCTTTGTTCAACTTAGGTAAACCAATAACCATATTCTCCATAGTTGATAAGGCTTTGAAGTTTAGGTGCCCTAACCTTCTATGCCATACTTCGTTTATATCTGTAGCTTCATGAACTAAGGCTTGAATAGGTTCCGAACATAGTTCATACAGGTATCCCTTCCTTTGACCAATCAATTTTGATTTCTTAATAGAAGAGTTTTTAGGCCAAGTCATTACCTTTCCATCCATAAATGCTACCTTATATCCATCATCCTCAAGTGTTGTGACGGAAATTAGGTTCCTCTAGATTCCGGGTACATATAGTACTCTTTTGAGGTGTAAGGAGATGCCTGATTTTAGTTTTAAGGTGCAGCTTCCAACTCCTTTGACTGGATGTGCAGAACCATCACCTATGGTAACTTCTTCATTGGTTTCCTCTGTCATTGAATCCAATACTTCTTTATACCCCGTAATGTGTTGGGATGATCCACTATCAATCACCCAAGAGTTGAGTTTGCTAGATACATCATTTGATAGTGCTGAATACAGTACATAATTTTCAGGATCATAGTCTTCTTTTGTCTTAGTTACCTCTGTGAAATTTACTTGTTGTTTCGTATTCTCAAGGCAGTCTGACTTATAATGTCCAAGTTTCTCACATTTGAAGCATTTGACTTTAGATATGTCCCTCTTGAATTTGTTATTGCCTTGACAGGCCTTCTTCTTCTTAAAGTGTTTCTTCTTTCCTTTGTAGGAATTTGTGTTGAGAACATGAAGTTCTTCATCTCCAGTTTTCGATTTCAGTCCTTTCTTAAGTTGCCTAGATTCTTCTTGAAGGAAGTCTCCTTTAAGTCTGTTGAAGTCGGGAGTTTGTCTCTAGCACTTACTCCTTGTGAGAATGTTTCCCATGAATCCGGTAACCCATCTATAGCTATTAGTGACAGCTCTTTGTCTTCAATTATGGTCCCTATACTTGCAAGTTCATCTCTTAGACTAGCCACCCTTAGGAAGTATGAATTCATAGATTCTCCCTTATTTTTATATGATTTAGTTGCCTTTTTAGTGCAAGGGTTCTAGTTGCATTGTTAACCTCATATGCATTTATTAATGCACTCATCATATTAAATGTTGTCTGATGTTTCATTAGCATAGGTACTATTTCATTTTTAACTCCATCTAATATGATTTTCATGGCTTTCCTGTTTCCTTTAATCCCAGTTAGTTTTATGAGGATCAGCATCAGGTTGCTTGGATTTCTTATCAACAAACTGTATTACATCATTGTCTTCAAGAGCCATCATAATTCTAAATTTCCATGCAACGAAGTGTTCTTTTCCATCAAACCTATCTTCGGGTCTGATTGCGTTGGCCATTGAAGGTAGAAGGATGTTGCTTAGATATTTTCAAATCTGATAATCAATTTGCAGAGCCTAGGTTCGACAACTTGGCTCTGACACCATGTAAGTTTTCTGCAAATTCTGAAGATATAATACTGATGGAGTATTAATACCTTGTTGCAAATCGATCTACTACAATTCTGGGCTGAATGTTATTGTTCTGAAAATTTGCAATAAATTTTGGAAATTATGTTTTATTTCTGCACTAAATCGCCAAGGAGCAGATTGCTAGAAGAGCAGACTTAAAATTGTATTGTGTGTTATCTATCCACAATCTTGCTCCTACTTAAATATTAACCAAGGGTCTTGTCTTTTCATAAGACACAACCCCTTCTAGGTCGGCCCTCCATGAAACAACCTACTCCTCTACAAATCGGCGCCCTTGTCCATTAACTAATAGTTAATTATTAATTAACTACAATAGTCAAATACAAGGCATATAAATATGCCTAGCAAATCACCAATCTGTTCTAGGGAGATGTATTTATCATGAGGCCATATATAAAGGAAATTACATGCATTTTAGATTTGTCTAATCTGAAAAATCAGAACATTAATATGATCAAGTTATCATAATTTGACATGAAAAGACAAGACCCTTGGTTAATATTTAAGTAGGAGCAAGATTGTGGATAGATAACACACAATACAATTTTAAGTCTGCTCTTCTAGCAATCTGCTCCTTGGCGATTTAGTGCAGAAATAAAACATAATTTCCAAAATTTATTGCAAATTTCCAGAACAATAACATTCAGCCCAGAATTGTAGTAGATCGATTTGCAACTAGGTATTAATACTCCATCAGTATTATATCTTCAGAATTTGCAGAAAACTTACATGGCGTCAGAGCCAAGTTGTCGAACCTAGGCTCTGCAAATTGACTAACACACAATACAATTTTAAGTCTGCTCTTCTAGCAATCTGCTCCTTGGCGATTTAGTGTAGAAATAAAACATAATTTCCAAAATTTATTGCAAATTTCTAGAACAATAACATTCAGCCCAGAATTGTAGTAGATCGATTTGCAACAAGGTATTAATACTCCATCAGTATTATATCTTCAGAATTTGCTGAAAACTTACACGGTGTCAGAGCCAAGTTGTCGAACCTAGGCTCTGCAAATTGACTATCAGATTTGAAAATATCTAAGCAACATCCTTCTACCTTCAATGGCCAATGCAATCAGACCCGAAGATAGGTTTGATGGAAAAGAACACTTCGTTGATAACTTGATCATATGATCAAGTTGTCTAATTTATACAGCTCATGTCATCACAGAAATAAACTGATGTTCCATGTGCTCTATAATATATATTCAACAAATATCTGCAATTTTAGCAAGTATAATGATACCCTTGCATACTTAATAATTACCTATATGGTAAATGAGAATAAATTTCATCTGCATTCTCTGTTGGTTCTGTTGGAGGTGTATCAGCTGATTTACATTTTCCATGTTGGTTCTGCTCTTGAAGCCATCTCCACCACCTCCCAAAGCAATCACTACAAAAAAAATCGTAATTAGAAATTACGACAAAAGTTATCTCAACCAATCAATGTATGCAAGCATCTAGATCCCAATAAACTAGAGCATTGCGTGCTGAAGCTAGAAACCTGTGAAAGCAATGAAAGCAAGACATCAGCTTCATGAAAGGCCTTAATGCACTCTGAGTATCCTCCGTAACTAATGGAAACAAGCAGAACGAACAATTTCCCTCTGGATGATTCATATTGGAGAGTTTATCTATTGCTGCCTGAGTAACAAGTTCAGTTAGTCAAACAACCAGTCTAGTATAAATACTACTTAATATTAAATATGTTGAACATCAGCATCAACTATGGTTTTCTTTAAACTTCTGATCTTATGGCCCATGGAATACTTTGTAAAATTTCAAATGTGCTGTCCATGTTATTTGGTACCAAAGAAAAACCCTGTGCAATGCTTTGTTTCTCCTATTATATTCCAAGGTAGATAAATGACAATGTTCTTTCTTTATGCAATAAAACATTCATAAACAGTGCAAACAGGGGAAGTAAACTTCTGCATTATGATTTCAATCACAGTCCTAGAAGTTTTAGCAACATAACATCTGATTGATGCAGCACCTGTCAAACATGTGCCAAGTAATGCTCCAAATCAACAGTCAGAAAATGGAGAAAGCCATCATGAAGCAGATCCTCCTTTAACAAATTCCTTTTTGATAAATTAGTTTAACATCGTGAATGCAATTCATATCTTTTTTTACAGCGAACACAGATTACATGGAACAGAAATGTTAACTGAGTCCACTTCTGAAAAAATATAATGAGACCAAATGAGATGCGATATAGAAGAATAAGCTATCACGGTGGATAAAGAGTTTTGATTTTGATTAAAATTGTAGCAAAGGATCATAGTTAGACTACTTGAACTCAGCTAAGCTGATTTTTTACTCACTTGGGCTCAGCATTCAGACTCAAAACAAACTCAGCAAATTCAAAAACCATGAAATATAGAGCTTTTTATCGACTTAAAGCTTTTACTATGCACCCTTCAATAAATCAACTTTAAAGACATAATAACTAATCAATTAGAAGCTACTTTGATCACATGCACAAGTATGCATTGATCAAATGAGCATAAAAGCAGATTTGAGTTGAAGAAAACATCACTTTTAAATATATAGTTGTATATTCTCAATGGTTTTGGTGTTCAAAACTAATAGATTATGTATGGCACCCATGGCATTGAAAACAAGAATCATAAGATGAAGCCATGAACTATGGCAGATAGGAGCTTGTACTATCCAAAATGGCATCATTAGCTTTATGTGGAGACCTGGCTTGTATCTTAGACAAATCTACAAATTCTACTACAGCCACTAGAGCATTCCTTAGGATAACAATTGACTCAACAAACAAAAAGTATAAATGTAATCCAAGAATTTGGGATCTAATTGGAAAAAAGTCAAAAGAATAAAAAATTGCTGCTTTTCCATTGGACATGGCCCGAAAGGATTATTATTTTTTTCCTTTTAAAACCAAAGTGGGCATCTAGAGGCTGCCTCCCTTAACAGGATTGAGGGGTAGCGCCACCAATGGGATTGAGGGGTCAAGACAAGGCCCAAATTAAAGCCTTTGAAATCACACATTATTAAAAAAATTATTGCTTTTAGCCAAGCTCCAAGAATCCTCTGAAAGCTTCAAAAAATGCCCTGTTCATGCTTTTAGCTATGAGTGTTCAACAAATTCTTTCTTTCTGCTCTTGAAATCTAGTTTGGCCAAGTCTGAATGACAATACTCAACAAGATCCCGCGTCGTTAGGCCTTGATTCACTCTACCTGCCTAGAGACACCGAATTTGGATGAATCTTGGCAAGGCTTGAAACAAAGAAGTTAAAAAGGATAACAATTTCTAAGCACTCTACACATTCTTTAATAAAATCAACAACAGCACTGTTCGTAATTTTTTTTTTTTTGGTAAAATCCAGTAATTATTGGAGCAAACACCCCTCCTCAAGAAGTGAGGCTACCTTTATTATAAACTAAAAAATCATGAACAGCAAGAACAAATGACACTTTACAAATAATTTATGGGGGATTTATGAGGATACTTGAAAATAAAAAATTCCATTAATATGCAACACATTAATTTGCCAAATAGGACGCAAAGTTTGAAAAAATGTGTGGAGATAAGAGTTTAAGAACAAGAAAATGTGCAAATTCAGCAAATAGAGTTCAGAGTTTGGTAAACCCAAACACAGTAAATAATTTTATAAATTTAATGAATATACTTCCAGCAAATTTGAGAGCTGCAAAGAAGGCCCTCCCATGTTGGATTTCTGATCAACCAACCTCTTCATGCAATGCTTCTTCACATCACCAAGTTTACCACAATAGTGACATGTGATAGTCTTCAAATTCTTCAAAGTATCATCAAAACTCCCTTGACTTTTATTCTAAGGCCACTTGCCTTTTACCCTTGTCCTTGGCTACAAAGGCCTATTCCACACTCGATGAATCATTGCTGCTACGAAACTGTTTCTTCCATTTGTCTTGCTACAAGAGTTTGTTGCACAAATCATTGAACATCAAATCAACAATAGTAGATGTGATGTTGAGTGTTTCTCTAAAATGTTCATATGACTATGGTAAGCTTTTCAAAGTAATAACCACCATGTGTTATTCTTCCATTGTGTGACCTATGGCTTGCAATTGATTGTGAATGTCTTTGATCTTCATCAAATGATCTTGCAATGACATCTTCTTAAACCATCATGGTTGAGAACAGCATAATTTTAAGAAAGAAGTTGCTGCCTTAATCTGACGTCTCATGCAGATCTCATGAGTGTTTCCAAATATCTATAGAAGATTTTCCTAATGGAATTTTCAGAAAAACTTTCATCTATGATTGATAACTTAATGAGCATAGTGACTTCATGATTATGCTCATAAAACTTGTCCTGGTCTTGACCTGCAACTTTAGGCTAAGTGTCACTACCAAGGATGATTTGATCAAATGCACCTGTACTCAAAGATCATGAACATCCGCTGTTTCTCTGTGTTATCATTTTTTCTAGTGAATCATTGGCTTCATACCAACGTAATGTTGGGCAATGAAGCAATCCCTTTCACAATACAAAATCATGAAAAACAAAGAAACTATTGCCTTTGAAAGAAGACAACTAAAAATTTTAACGAACTTCAAAACCAAAGCAGCAATCAACACTCATGATTTTATAAAATATTGTCAAAAACACGCAATAAGAATTCTGGAAATAAATCAAGAAATTGCAAATGAAACCCTAGGCATCCACGATTGTCCAAAAATAACCAAAGTGAATAACTAAAACTCGCCTAAAACCCTAGGTGCTCCCTTTTTTTTGTGAAAAAACATGAAAACAAATGACTTGAAATTGTAGAAATTAACTCCAAAGACCAAAAATCCACTCACAACTGAAAAAAATCATGATTTTGCTTTGAAAAATTGCAAACAAGACAAAATGAAACAATGAAAAAGCCACAATTTTATTTTTAAAAAATCCAAAACATTCGGCAATCCCATCTCTTTTATTCTTGATTTTTGTGGGTTGAAAAAAAGTTAAAACTTAAAAACAAGTGCAATTTTTATTAAAAAATTCCCAAAAATTTCAAAAAACCTGGTGTTAATGTTTGGCAGCTAGATCGGATTCTAGCTTCACATTATTTTAATTAGGAGAATTAAAATAATGAATTAATTATTTAATTGGAGAATTAAACAATTTACTATTTAATTAGAGAATTAAATAATATAGAGATTAAAGTATTTAATTGAAGATTTAAATAATTTATTTATGGTAGTTATTTTAATTAGAGAATTTAAATAATAATATAAATTGAATTATGGGCTGGGCCCAAATTATGGCGTCAATATAAATGAAAGGTTTTATTGTAATTTAAAGGTCAGATTTGGAGGCCGACCTTGCATTGTAATTGTTCAACCTCATATATATGAGGATTTGATTATATACATATACATGCAATTTTATCAAGCCTCCAATTGTGAGATAAAAAGAGAAGCGATATCATACAAAGGCTGCAATCTTATAAGGCAGTGATCTTAATATACAAGGGCAGCAATCTTATAGGTTACAGAATACAAACAAGGCAATCCGATCAATAATAGAAAGCAAACTACTCCTAATCTGTGTCACACAACAGCAATTTATATACTGTTGAATAGCAAATATTGAGGTAGCATCCAGCATACCTGGAGCAGCGAATATTGATGACTAAGACAGTGATTCAAGGCAGTGACTTCCATTCTGTATTGAGCTGCGATCTTGCAGAGATCTAACCAGCATAGCAGATGACAAAGATCTGAATACATATTAATATTCTAAGTTACAGATCCGGTATTCTGAATTGCAGATCTAATGCTCTGAGTTGCAGACCTAATATTCTGAGTGGCAGATCTTCGTGTTCTTGCATCAGTCATACATTGGCAATTTGATCTGTGAGTTGTAAACACTCAATTAAAGGGCAACATTGATAATTCATTTGATGCTGAGTTTTTTCCCTCCTTGGAGGTTTTCCCAGGGTACCTCTTGTGTTTTGTTTTTCAGTTTTAGATTAGCCTTGTTGTTTACTTAATTCGCTCATTTGATTTACTATATGAAAGATTCATAAAATTATCTCTGGTTATTTAGATCTGATCTTAAAATTAACATGGTATCAGAGCTTGGTTCAAACTAACAGTAATCAGATCTAACCCTTCATACTTCAGATCTTTGCCTTTTCTCTTGTTGTTTTCAAAATGGTGACAGGTCTCAAGGTTGAAGTCTGATTGAAAAAGGGCTGTGAACTTTAGAGCTTGGTTCATACTAATCTTTTGTGATCAAATTTTAGCATGGTCAGATCTAGATGACCGCCTGGAAATATCTGAAGGCTTTCCTTTGGGTATTGTCATATCTTGGCCCTGTAAGCTTTGTGTGATTGAAACTTAGATCCAGATCTGATTTCACATCTCCGTTCAAGTTAAGTATCTTCTGCCTTAGACTTGACTTTACATTAGATTGGGATATGACTTCATATGATGTGGTCATTGTATGAGTTTCATTGCATGCGTTCTTGATATGTTTGATCTACTTAGTTTTGTGTGCTAGTTAAATAATTGCAAAGTATAGAGTCTTATTATATTGATATACTTTGCTTAAAACAACTTGACTTATGTCAAAGTGTGACTACAGTATTTAATTAAAAGTTTGGAGTCATAGTATTAGAATGTTCTTTTGACCATTAATGTGAAGTAGGTTGATCTACTTCCTTAGCTAGGTTGTCATTATGGTTATATTCATTACTGTATTGATTCACGGTTAGATCCTGACTATCATATAAGTTAAAGCAAATAGTTGGTAGACTTATATGTTCTCAGAATCTAATATAGAACCTCTCTGGATACAATAGAGAGATCACCATGATCTTTGGTAAGCATGCTCTTCTCCTTTTACTGAAAGGTATTCTCAGCTTCTTAAATTTTGTTGAATTCATTACCTATCTAATTGGGTTTTGTAATGTATCATAGATCTTAAATGGAATCTCTTTGAGTGCTGATATCTGCAAATTCACCTTGAAGAGAGAACCTACCTCTGCAGCCATCAAGCTCTGATGATTGGCCTGTGAGGTTTGAGTATTCTGTATTCATTACTGTGTTGACTCAAATTACCTCTTGCATTATCCTCTTATCTGCAGGTTCCTATGACAGTCCCAAGTGATTGATTGGTATTGCTCTTGGTTGGTATGAATTTAGATTCTCCTTAGTTCATTGCTCTTTTCTTTGCTGAGATATCATGTAAATTTCATTGATCATACTAAAATAAAGTTGCTAGTTGCATAATGTTGCTTTACATCCTTGGCCAATACTATTTTAGAACTTAGAATCCTCTTAGTACTATAAAGTTGTTGATGTGAATCCTATATGGATTCTATTTGTTGTTCTTCTTGCATTGGAAAGAGTTCATGCTTGATCTCTTAGCATTTTGTTCTCTATTGATGACATCAGGTTGGATCCTTGTGTTATACTATTTAAAGCAATCTTTGTATGTAATCTCATGGTGGAAGCTATCCTCATCTTTAATCATCTAATGATTGTGCTATGGGTCCATCTTGTTGCAAGATAGACAGTCTTCAGCAGGATTCTTGAGCTTGACATAAAGGATTGATAAGTATTTGATTACAAATGATTAGAAAGTATTCTTAGCGCCTATCGCTCTAAGTTGTTTTGGCTTTCTTATTGTTTATATCTTGTTAGAAGTACTTACTGACGTACAGTTGATAACTTAGAACTTTGATGATGGAAGTTTGTATCCTTGATCTCAATTTTCAATGATGTTATCTTTCTTTTGTGAGCTGATTATAGACATTGTTAGGTTATGCTCACTTGATTTGATTGGGGTCAGGAATAGTATCTTGGGCTCAATTGCACAATTGTCATCTGAATGACCAGATTGGCAAATCGGAATATGTGCTAGTGCTTGACTTGTTCAAGTTTTATGTTGAATGATATAGGTGAATCTGTTATTGGCTTTGATACATCATTATCTTCTTCTCTAAAGGTTATATGTATTCTTGTGATGAATGCTTGCATGCATTCTAAGTTGAGTGACCATACTTGGTTGTAATATGTTATTGATGGTCTCCATGTCATTCATATCGTCTATATTGTCTCGGATGCTTCTAACTTGACATGAATACTTATGGAGATGTGATTATGTGTTGACCTATCATTGAAGAGTTTGAATCTCCTAGAATGCAGTATCTCTCATAAGGATATGAGGAACTGATGATTGGCAGTCTCAGCATTATTAATGGAGATAATGCATTCCTTACAATGCTCATAAAACTTTATGTAGTTATTTCATGCATTACAATTTCTCTTCTATAAGGTTTAATTCCACGATCTGCTACTAATCTCTCTAAAATGATTCTTAATCAGGATGGATTGAGAAGCATAAGCATGATGAGAGATCGAATCCAGAGGGAGAAAGAACCTGATACATTCTCAAGAAGACTCAAGCTAAGGCTGTTGCCTTAAGATTAAGTTGAGATCACTTCTGAAGTAGGTTTCAACCTGGGACTCGTCATGACTTCTTGGGGCTGCAGGAAATGTTCCTCTAACTGCACTTGTTCTTACTCTACAGAAGTCATAGCAGCACATTGTGCTAATAGTGCTCAAGTGTGTTGGTGTACTTTGACTGTGATAAGTCTCTATGGAAAAATTGTAAGTGGAATGACTCCTATGTCAAGGACTCGTTACCTTCCACGGGCTCAAATTGTTGTGATTATTTGAAAGGAATGTTGTTCATTCAATTCATGTAAATTCAGAAAGGATTGCCTCCTTGATAGAGGGAGCTGATTAGCGGATCTATCAAGATCCTGATTTATTGGTTCAGAGGGCGTGAACCTTGGATTCATGTCATAAAGTTTTATGTAGTAGATATCATGTAATAATTGGAGTCACGATGAGGTGACATCTAATTATTGCTCATGGGAATAGCCATGATGATGAGACCATGGATATAGTCATAGCTGAGAGGGAGTCTCAGCTTCATTGATGTACTTTGATTAAATTGTATTATCCACCCTCTGCGAGAAATGCAAGGTGGTATGGTATGGTATTACATTGTATTGTATCTTCTTTGAGAGAAGATATGTTATTGACCACCCTCTGCGGGCAATGCAAGGTGGCAGTGTATTTATGTTTGAAGGCTTAGTCCGCTTCCACCCTCTGCAGGCAATGCAAGGTGGATCCATCCTCTGTGGGCATGCAAGATGGATTTCGTGGAAAGAAGTCCATGATGTGTATTTATATGTTTAATTCATTTCTTGCAGGTGTGCACAATAAGTTTTGGATCCATCCTCTGCGGGTGTGCATGATGGATATCATGGAAAGTGTCCACGATGATTCTCTTTGGTTTCATCCTTTAGACGCAATGTGAGATGAATATCATGGAAGGAGTCCATGAAGCTCTTTGAATCCTCCCTAGCTAAGAGGGTGTTAATGTTTGGTAGCTAGATCGGATTCTAGCTTCAAATTTTTTAATTAGGAGAATTAAAATAATGAATTAATTATTAATTGGAGAATTAAATAATAATATATTTAATTGTGAAGATTGGGTGAAGTAATTATTTAATTGGAAAATTAAATAATATATTGTGAGATTAAATTATTTAATTGCAGAATTAAATGATTTATTATTTAATTAGAGAATTAAATAATGTAGAGATTAAATTATTTAATTGAATAATTAAATCATTTATTTATGATAGTTATTTTAATTAGAGAATTAAAATAATAATATAAATTGAATTAATTATGGGTTGGGCCCAAATTATGGCATCAATATAAATGAAAGGTTTTATTGTAATTTTAAGGTCGGCCTTGAAGGCCGACCTTGCATTGTAATTGTTCAACCTCATATATATGAGGAACTGATTATATACATATATATGTGATTTTATCAAGCCTCCAATTGTGAGACAAAAATAGCAGCGATATCATACAAAGGCTGCGATCTTATAAGGCAGCGATCTTAATATACAAGGCCAGCAATCTTATAGGTTGCAAAATACAAACAAGGCAATCCGATCAGTGATAGCAAGCAAACTACTCCTAATCTGTGTCACACAACAGCAATTTATATATTGTTGAATAGTGAATATTGAGGTAGCATCCAGCATACCTGGAGCAGCGAATATTGATGACTAAGATAGTGATTCAAGGCAGTGACTTCCATTCTATATTGAACTGCGATCTTGCAGAGATCTAACCAGCATAGCAGATGACAAAGATCTGAATACATATTAATATTCTGAGTTACAGATCCGATATTCTGAATTGCAGATCTAATGCTCTGAGTTGCAGACCTAATATTCTGAGTGGCAGATCTCCGTGTTCTTGCACCAGTCATACATTGTCAATTTGTTCTGTGAGTTGTAAACACTCAATTAAAGGGCAATATTGATAATTCATTTGATGCTGGGTTTTTTCCCTCCTTGGAGGTTTTCCCAAGGTACCTCTTGTGTTTTGTTTTTCAGTTTTAGACTAGCCTTGTTTACTTAATTCGCTCATTTGATTTACTATTTGAAAGATTCATAAAATTATCTCTGATTATTTAGATCTGATCTTAAAATTAACACCTGGCACTCAATTTTCAAACAAATTCCTTTTGTAATTTCACTAAAAAAAACATGAATATCCAGCAAAAATTAGTCCATGAATGCAAAAAACCCCTTGGGTGATTTCCCAGTCAGAAAACCACAATTTTCTATAAAATAACCCACGCGATTTTGTTTAAAAATCCACCAAAAAATTGCAGACCACAAATTTATTTAACAAAGTTCACCAAAAAACCTTTGTACAAATATATATAGCTTCTTTTGGTACATTCTTATGTGTAATGTGTTTGCAATTCAACACTGTCATAGTTCGATGAATTCACGCACTCATCAATCTCGAGGTTTTACAAAACCTGGGCTCTGATACCATGTTACAAAAAGTAAGAACATAGAGAATGATCACCAAGATATTCAACATTAACAAAGGAGCAAAGGTCTCCTTCAATAAGAATTACAGATTTATCCATAAAAGATAAGACTGACAACTACAAAAGCAGATGATAGCTAAAAGCATAAACAATATTCCTAAATTCTATCTTAACAACTTAATTGACCATTATAAACAAATATTACAATATTACTTTAAGACAGCCCTTACCAAATATTACAAGTAAAATGGCAAATGGCAAGAACTTCTCTATGAAACTAAGAAATTCATATAATATATGACAATTAGACTTATAACTTTTAACTAAAACTTAAAAAATGCTCTCCAACGTTTACAACAACTTTGAGCTGACTGCTGTTACATTCATCATTTGTTATGCCTGGGCCCTATTTTTACTTTTATATATTTTTAATTTTATTTTACATATTGTTATTTTATGTTACATCCATTTCAAATTTTCTGACAAACACAAATCCTAAGCTCAGCCACAAACAGTTCAACTATAAGTGTACTGAAATGTAATTGCCCTTTAGAGTTGTTGGCACATTGTGCCAAAGGATCATTTTGTTAGGAAATAATGTTTCAAACCCAGTTACATTGTAATCCATTTCCTACATGACCCATGAGAGAAACGTGTGCATATAAGATTACAAAATAACTATCATGCATAGATCAAATAGGCAAGCAATAACATAAAATATTCCCTAGGAAAACCCTCATAAGGGAAAAGCCCAGCCTCCAAAAGCATCCATACTCCATATTATTCAGCCATAAAACAATGCAAAGCACTTATAGAGTAACATTGAATACTCCTGAAACATCAAGCCTCTCCCATACGTCCTCCATGGGTCCTAGCACGAATACACACATCCCATGCCATGCTTCCATTCAACCAGCCAATCTTAACCACTAAAGATGAGCTTTCTTATATACAATCAAACTCGCACATAAAACCAAGTGGTAAAATAAAACCATGTGTATACAATACCATTGACCCCATTTAATATTGGGTACTAAATTTTCACTTTATTAAATATCTTTCCCCAATATTAAATAACTATCTCAATGTGAGACCCACATTAAATATATTCCCAATGTTACAATACAACACATGAAATGGCCCCATAAATGTTAACTTCCAATGATGCACATCCATCTAGGTTCCCCTAGGTGCACCACACATAATAATAAATAATACATTATAAACATTATGGAAGGTGTATAACACCTTGTCCCAACACATTTAATAGGAAAAATTCTTTGCAATAATTTGCAACAATAAATAACCCAAATAGATTATGTAATTCAAGTGGAAGTCAGAAATAGAAATGCAACATTTGCCCAATGGGATGGGAAGGCAGCATGACAAGAACCAATGCACAATTTTTGCACATCCCTAGTAAAGGAGTTGAGCCTTGTGAGAATCTCGCACTTGAAATGAGGACTAAGATGATTAAATTATTTCAAGGAGAAATTACTACGTCAATTTTTAATACACCAATAGTTTCGAGTCGACCACCTCCATTCCCGTCATTTGAAATGAGTGCAATGGAATCAAAGGGGAAACGGAAAGCTATAGGTTCATCCTCAACAAACTCAATCACACATATGTTCAATGTGCAAGGAAGGGAGGCTGCAGATGAATCCATTGACAATTTTATTTTGACAATGGTATTCCTTTCCATGTTGTTTGATCTCTTTTGTACAAAGAAATGCTTGACAAGGTAAGCAAAGTTGGTCCTAGTTATCTGGGTCATAGAGAGATTACAATGAGAACCACTCTCTTGGAAAAAAATATTCCAAAGTTATCTTGTTGACGGAAAATAGGAAGGCCAAATGGGTGGGACATGGCTGCAACGTAATCATGGATGGGACACCATCCACTCATCAACATTATAGTTTCATGCATTGATGGATTTTACTTCTTGCGAGCAATTGATTGATTAGGAAAAAGCAAAAATGCTGAGTTTCAATTCTAGATCTTGAGAGAATCCAATGAGGAGGTTGGTCCTCAAAATGTAGTACAAGTGATTACTAATGGGGCAAACGCTTGTAGGACAAGAAGTCTGTTGAATCAATCTATACATAAGCACATCTATTGGACCCCTTCTTGTATGCATGCTATGAACAATGTGCTCAATGACATTGGAAGGATAGTGTACATAAAACAGGTGATGGTGGATGCAAGGGAGGTGCAAATGTTAATTTGCAAGCACCACACTTCATTGGCATTATTTTAGATCTCCGCAAAGAGAGAATTGCTCAAGCCAATTTACACTCAATTTGCCTCCTATTACATTCTACTAGGGAGGAAGTTTAAGTTGTAAGAGCCATTGCAACTTAAGGTTATAACATAGAATTGGAATAGGTTGAAGGAGTCAAAGATTGAGCAAGAGAAAAGAGTGAAGAAAACTATAATCAATGATAAAAAAAAATTATCTAAGTTACTAGTTTGGGTGCAGGGACGGATGCCGGTATGTGAATCCAATACACGGATGTGTGAAAAAAAAAGGGGGTTTGGGTGTGATAGGGTACGTGTGTGTGTATTATATATACAAAAAAATAAGAGAAATATAGAAAATTGTAAAACTAAATCATTTCATAGAATGATACTTGATCATTGATCAATGCCAAAAGCCAAAGATAAGTATTAAATGCCAATTGATAGTTGAAGAATATTCAAATAAGCCATATCAATGATATCATATAGGTCTATGTTCATGGTTCCAATGAAAATCGTTACAATTCCTGAATTACAAAATGTAGTTCATGAAACATGATTCTATGTTCATCAATCATCAAAAGAATTATCAAAAACATCGTCTATTGGATTTTCAGTGGCTACAAGTTCTAGATCATCATCATCATTCAAACCCAAAGTGGTTCCACTCGCACTAGATGCACCATGTGGCATGTCATCATCATCATCCACATTATCCATATTGGCTCTAGCGAAATCCTGAATGCTTGCATCAAAGTCGGCAAACTCAGGTGCTAAATCACAAAGCTTCATTGTCCCTTGCTTGTATTGGGGATCCTTATGTGACAAAAGATGCAAATTGGAATGAATATACACCAAGTCTTCAACTCTTTTTACAGCCAACCGGCTACGCTTCAATGAGTGGATAAAAGAGTATGCACTTGTTGTGAGGTTTCACATCATCACCCCAAATTTCTTTGGGGACCCCCATTTTTTGTTCGATCTAGACTTAGCATTTTCTTCTCCTTGATCCTGATGCCCAATGCCTTAGCAAAATTTTAAACCTGGATGGGTGGTGTTGTTGAATTGACGGATTGGAAATGTTTAGCTTGATGCTGTCGATTTTGATTGGATTTTTGGGTAAATTTTGCAAATTTTGGATGTTAAATGGAGATGATGAATTGAGGAAATGGAGGGGATCTAATTGCCAAATTAAAATCTGTAAATTGCAAGAAATAATTTGATCTAATTTCAAATTTGGGCCACTTAAAATCGAAATTTTAAGCATTGCAAATAAATTCTGGCCCCCTATTGATTTTCTATTTTGCATTAGTAAATTGTGGGCTTTGAAATAGAATCTGGGCATGTATTTTCGAAATTTGTTTGGAAATCATTATGTTAGCTTGAAATTTTGAAAATCTGGGTTAAAATAAATTAAATTTTGGGCAATGAATATCAAAATTTAGGTAGTAAGTGCTACCTTGGCCCTTTGCAATTTCGAAAATCTGAGCCTAAACATTTAAGATTTTGCTTTGAACTTATAACCTTTGGCCATTAAAATCGAATGGGGCAATTAAATTATGATTTTTGGGGCCCTGAAATTTAAAATCTGGAAAATAAAGTATAAGTTTGCTTTGAAAATCGAATTGAAACCAAATTGGGCTTGGCTATTTTCGAAATTTTAGTGGGGCATTAATTGTTTTTATTGAGCATTTATTTCTTTTATGCTAAGTCGGCCCTATTTGTATTGGCAATTAATTAATTTTATTTCCTTTTCTAGTGCAGGTCAGCCCTAGTATTAGGACCCCAAGTCAAGTATAAGGAGGGGCGCCTTGCCTCCACTCCTCACTCATCATTTCAACCTCCATCAAAGCAGAGGCAGCGAAATATAGAAGGAGCAGAAGCAGTGAAAGTATAAAGATTAGCAGAGCAGATCCGAATATAAGAAGAGCAGATCCGAATTTATTTGGAGGGAGCAGAGAGCCTCATATCCAAGGCAGCAATTTGATAACAAAATGCAGGCCTGAATTTATGTGAAGGCAGGTGCGAAATCTTTGTGAGCAGATCCAAATTTAGAGAGTGGCAACATTGGTAGCAGTCTGCCCTAAGATACAAAGGAGCCACCGAAAATTAGTGGAAGGAGACAGCGAAATTGTTTGGCAGCAACCTGCTATTTGTGAAGGACTTGCAGATTTTTTTTTGGAGGAGGACCTGCCATACCATTTTGAAGAGGCCACGAATTTTGAAGATACCACCATTTGACAAGGAGAGGCTACTGATTTGGCCAGCCCTGCCATTTTGGGGACAAATTTGCAAAATTTGGTTGAAGAAGACTATGAAGGTAGGAAGGCTAAGGAAGGTAAGAATAATGAAGGTGGAAAGCGAGAAGATAGGTTGATGGGGTCAAGTTCGATTTCAAGGCGGTGGCCAAGAGCAAGGCTCTCAAATTGCAAGAAGGTTCACATCCAGGCAAGCCACTATGGCCAAGGCAAGATCACCCCAAGCGCATGGAGACCTCACCCTTTCAAGGTTAGGACATCAAGTACAAGCAAGTTCAAGTGGTGATGAGAAAGTTTCTAAGGACAAGCTCAAGCATCCAAGGCTTCACTTCATCTCAAGGATTAAATAAATTTGTAAAATAAGGTTGATGAAGTGGCAATTTCATGTGCATGCAATTGAATCATGCCAAGTGTCCCATGTTCTCATTGGTTGACAAATTATTGTAATTTTCTCATTGGCCCACAAAGTTGGTGCCCTCATGTAATTGGTTGAAAGATGGTAACCCTAATTAGGGTTTGTAAGGTTTAATCTTGGCCCTTGATTTTTCATCTTGGCCACTTGTAATTTTGAGCCTCTATATAAGGCCATTTGTTCTCATTTGTAAAAGAGAGTTATGTTGGAGAATTGTTGCCAGAATACTATCAAAATAGTTCTCTATTCATTGTTGTGGTTTGCATGGTGGATATACATGATCATTTTGGTGTATTGCATGTTTCTTCTCATCTCTCAAATTAAAGTAGGATTTCATTTCATGTTGTTAGAATAGAAGTAGATGGCTAGTTGTAGGGTGATATTGGTAAATGTTTGATAGGGATCTATATACTAGGCCACTAGCATCTTAGCAGCTTGTTAAGGAGCCCTGTGTGGTAATCTAGTCTCATTCCCCTTGAATCATTGCATCTATGGAGGTGACACCGCTGGCAAGCTTTCATTAGGTTGATCCCCGTCCATTTGCCAATCTTTCCATTCTATAGGAGTAGTAGTAAAGCAAGAAGTAGTTTAGTAGTAGTTGAAGTTTGAAGAGCAAAGTTGGAAGTGATATAAAAGGAAGAAAGTCAATTGAGTATACATTGCAAAGCTAAATCCCATTATCATCATAGCAAGAATTAGACATCTCTCAAGTGAACAATGTAAGCCCGCCTAAGTGATTACCAGCAAATCACATTAATATAACTGAGTTAGTATCCACAGGTGTAAGGAACCTTGGAGTATTCTCATGTTCTTCATGAGTATATACTTTTCAAGAGAGGGTTGAGTGTTTGGTATGCTATATCAAGTATTCAATTGCTATATGTTATGTAGTGGTACAAAACTGACATCAACAGTACTCCAATTCCATTCAACGGTAGAAGAGCTTGCAACTTGGAGAGAAAACCAACAAAACTAAAAATAAACAATGCAAGATAAATTCAAGAATGTTAAGTGATAAATTCTACAATACAAGTAGCAAAACAAAAAACAAAAAAAACTTACTTGTGAGAGGATCTTGATTGCAAGAGGTTGGAGGTAAATATAATTTTGCTCATAGACGTTCCACCATGTAGTAGTATCCATTTTGGATTGGTCTTTAACAACACAAGAGGTATGATTTCTTCCTGAGATTAAAAAAATCCAAATTTTTGCCTAACACTTGTCTCCATTTCTGAACCTTTGAAGAATCTACTAAATGCCCCCGCTTGTACCCATTAGCAACTTCAAAATCTCTATATAGTGGTATTCTCCTTGGGATAGAAAGTATAGAATTGCTATAGTACCTCGGAGATAGGGCATATGCAAGGAGCTGCAATGGCGTGGTCATCTTTTTCTAGCGATGAAGAATGATTGCCTCCACCCTTTTGTAAAAGGTGTCTTCAAAATCATTCTCTCTTTTGTATTACCACTTTAATTTTCTCCAACATCGTATCCACGCTATTATAGACATCCCCCAAGCATGGTGCATTTGTATTAGCAAACCGAAGCATAGACATGATAGGTTCGGTAAATTCCAATACATATTCCACACAAACCCACCAATCGTCATCCAAGATCAATGACTTGATCTTTTGGGCCCTCTCTGAATTTGACTGCTTCCATATACCCCATTGGTTACTAATAACCATTTGACCCAATGCCTCTCACACCTTCACAAGTCATCTTAGAACAATTGTATGAGATGCAAATTGGGTCTCAACAACCTAAGAACATGTTAATAATAAGTTAATAACACATTTAAAATATGTAAATAACACAAAAATATATATTATTCAATTATATAAAACATGACATAAATGAAACTAAATAAACTAAATTTACCTTCAACAATTCCAATCTTGAGAAATTTCTTAAAATTGCTTGTGACATATGGTGTTTCATCACAAACCTCTAGATCTCCTTAACCTCTTGGTATATTTCTTTCACACACTCTATGTGGGTGCCGATTGCTTGCATCACCGGATTGAGGGAGTGTACAGTGCACGGTGTCCAAAAAATGTGCCCATATCTTGCCTCAACCAAAGCACCTGCAGTCGTGCAAACTTTTGCATTATCTGTAATTACTTGTACCACATTTTCATTACCCACCATCTCTATGTAGTCAATGAGAATCTTGGAAACGAACTCTACATCTTTGACTTCCCCTTCACAATCAACCACCCTAAAAAACATTGCCCCTTTGGGGGACACTGCAATAACATTTATCAATGGATGGTTTTTGCAATCTTTTCATCCATTGGAAACAATAGATACACTTGTTTTAATCCAAGAATCTCTAATTGGTTTCAATTGGGCCTCTACAGAATTCTTCTCTCTTTGCAATTAGGTGGTACGCACCTTTTCGTAACCAGGACTTGTGAAACTAGGAGGTGCAGTATTTATTGCTAACACCATATCCTGCCAATATGGTGATCTCACCAAGTTGAATGGAAGACCATTGGCATAGAGGCAACGTGCAATTTTTTCTTTAGCAATATCTCTTGCTTCCATTTTAGATGCCCTCTCAAATGGACCTCTCGCGAGTGGGGATTTCTTCTTCGTCTTCGTTTTCTGTAGAGTGTATAGGCAAGAAGGGATGTTTGGAGGCCACAACTATCTAAGAGGGTAATTTCATTGTTTTTTTCTTTTCAAAAGTACAAGAATTTTGATTTCCTTTTACAACCAATTTGTCAGCATCTTCTTGTTCTTTTATAAATCCTGTTATTTCTACAAGAGACAACCCCTTCTTATTTGGACCCTCACACATATTAATCCCTTTACCACCAAAGCCCATAAAATGAAGTTTCCCTCAGCAATAAGAGGTATTATACTGTACATTACAAAATTACACTTCCAAATAAATCCCCCACCTCCAGGAACTTGTGAAATTCTTGTAGTATGTCTCCATAAAGGAGATCCTTTATCAATTTTTAATTTTTGACTTCCCTCCACACCCACCGAACTTTGACTACTAGCCATTGTTCCAATCTATTAAAAAAAATGAAAAAAAAACATACTTGAAAAACTTCTTCACTAACTTGAAAAAATCCATCAAAAACTTGAAAAAAATATCAAAGACTAAAGAATAGGGTTTAAATACTTACCTTAGACACTTAAGTCTCCTTTGTGGAAGCTATTTGGCACTTCACAATCGATCTCCTTTGAAAAGAATCACCTCCCTTCAAAATGCCAAAATAGAGAAAAAATATGTTGAGAGCAAAATAAAAGGTAAAATGATATGTTTTTATTTTGGAAGGCCTCATAAAAGGCCGTTCTAGGGTTGAGAAGTGGAAAATTTAAAAATAAAACACTTTTTATTATGTTTTTAACTTATTTTTCCAAAGCCTGGCCGCAGGTGCACCTAAATGCGTACAGGGTGTGCACCCAGTCCTGCAAGTGCGCCCGGATGCCTAGGAATTGCCCATCCGAGTGCACCCAACACACATCCGTAGGCGTACCCACACCAATGTGCATTCGCACCTGGTGCAGGCCTGCAAAATGCACATCCTGCATCTTAGTTTTTTTATTTAATGTGAGATACACCACATATTTTGCACAACTTATTTTCATTATCATCAAATTTGGGGATATTGATAGTCCTAGTCTTGGGGAGATCTATGTGTGTTGATAGCATTCTTGTTCAAATGAAGGTTACCATTTTTTGAGAAACACACTACCTTAGAGTTGTACAATGAGCATATTCACCCCATCATCTAGAAAAGGTGGGAGAAGTTGAGCACACCTCTACCCATGGCTTTGGATCCAAAATGTTATGTGGAGAATTTCAGTCAAATTCTTCCTATTAATGATCACAGGGTGATTTACTGCCCCATGAATGCCTTCAAAAAAATGCATAGTTAACCTTCAAAAGGGCCATACAAGTTGCCAACTTTTAACAGAAACCGTGTGTCTAATTATTAAAGATTAATAATTTCTCAAAGATAAATGTAAACAGAATATATATTAGAATTAGCAATCTGCCATTCCCAACTAACCTTTGCATGCTTTTGGCACATACACATTATCACTTATAAGACCATGCATAACTTCAAATTGTATAGTTATAGGTTTGCAATTATCTCAAGAATGAAGAATGAAATTAAATGTCTCTAAGGAATCAGGTTACCATCACGCACAGATGCAAAGATGAGTGCCATCTCATTTATGCATTTATGTAGACTAGTATGGCCAAGTAGAATCTAGGCAGTTCCAAATTAAGGTTCAGACTTGTAAGCAGAGAACTATGCTGCTTCTTATCTCATGAATCAGTATAACTAAACTGTCATAGGAATTATGCATCATAGTCTTAATGACTTGGCATCGAAGTTAGCGCATCAATTGTTGTGGTGAAAAAAATATATACTTAGCATAAAATATATTTATCATTTAAAGAATCCTAGGTTACAAAGTTAGAATCTCTTTTTATTTGATGATTTTCAAAGGCAATGCATTCCCAAAGACTAGAATTGCAAAATCACATCAATTACGAAGAACCACAGCAGTAACATTCAATTCAAAATGCTAGATTATGGCCTAGTAGACCAGTTATGCTCTTAGTCTAAGTTACCAATTTGGGTGCGGATATGCATGCGGATGCGAGAATCAGATGCGCAGATGCGTGAAATTTTTTTGGGGGGGATGCGGATGCGTTTGGATGCATTATATATATATATATATATATATATATATATATATATCTTTGTGTGTGTGTGTCGGCGGGTGCTTGAACACTGATTGCAGGTTTTATTCAAGGAATAGCCGGCCGGCCGCTGGATAGCCGCTGAATTGCCATTGCGCGCTTTCAACCACTCAGCCATTGTTCCCTCTCTCCGCTTCGCCACCTTCCATGGATCGAACATGTTTTATAGAATCTATCTATATAGAATCTGGCAACCAATCTTCCTCAATTATAGCCATACTGAATATTAACAACTGAAGTGGGGAGACAAGAATCAGTTCCATCAATTGGTTCCTCTGCCTGCAGAATGCGGGTGCAAAGCAAACGGTATTGGGGCGGGTTCAGTTGATATATCGTAAATAAGAGACTGCCTTATTCCTCTTCCTTCCTCAGGTCGAATCGAGACATAAATGCATGGGGGAAAAGCTGCAGGTCAATAATTCATGATTGCCAAGCCGCTTATCATCCTCTCTTCCGCTCGCCAGGGTTGGATAAACACTTAACATATATATGTATGTATATATATATGTACATACATACATATATATATATACATACATACATACATACATACATACATACATACATATATATATATATATACATACATACATACATACATACATATATATATATATATATACATACATATATATGTATGTATGTATATATATATATGTATGTATGTATATATATACATATATACATATATACATATATACATACATATACATATATACATATATACCTATATATATATACATATGTATCTATGTATGTATATGTATATACATACATACATATATATATATATATATACATACATACATATATATATATTTATATATAAATATATATATGTATGTATGTATATATATGTATATATGTATGTATGTATATAACTAATAAGCCATATCATATACGTTTATGTTCATGTGATGACCCCTTTCCTGGAATAAAGTTGATAATAAAAAAATACAAAGATTAATCAATAAATGAATGATAAAGTATAATAATAATCTCTAGACAATTATTATTACAATCAATTTGATAAAATTAATTATTAATATTTATAATTTACTATATAGCTTAATAAATAATAATAAATAAATGAATTACGATATAAATTTTATTATAATATTAATCATACATTTAATATATAATAAATATCAATATAATTAAATAATAAATAAATGAATTACGAATCCAGTTCTTAAATAATAAATAATAATAATTACAGCCAAGAATATTACTCCCGGCATCCAACACAAAGTCGTTACTATGGAGCATGATACATCCACATCGGACGTCAGAGAGGCATCCACAAACGAGGCTTCTGGCAAGTCGTAAGTGCTTCTGCAAACGAGGCTTTTGTCCTACGTTCCAGGTAAGTTGACGACGCATCCAGGAGGCATCCCGAGGGCTTCCGTGCCCACTTCCGCCTCTCCCAGCATCCGCTTCCGCCTGCACTGCTTTCCTGGACGCATCGGTATCCTAGCTCTTGGTCAAAGTGTGTACAAAACTATTGACATATAGATTCAATTTTTCGAATTAACCACAACTAGCTTAAACAGCCCTCACTGAAAGCTTTAGATCACAAATAAGTTCTAGTTTGGCTTGCTTGAGATAAACAACAGCACCATAAAAAATGGCACCATAGTTAAAGAACAAGAGAATTCCAATTTGAAATGTAACACATATAAAATCATTGTTGAACAGCAGAGTTGTGAAACATAAAATGGATATGATTCGAGTTTTTGTACATTTCTGAAATCACCAAAATTGAAAAAATAGAACTTGTCAAATCAAAGTAGATGGCAAAGAAGAAATAATGACCTTTTCAAAATTCAAGAAAGTGATGTTTTCTTTTCCCCTTCCCTGTGGCCACCCCCTCCTTTCCAAATAAATAACCATGTGATTTAAAGTGTCAGTAGATAGTGGTCACTACTTTGACCATAAAATCAAATATTACAGGATTACAAGTATATCGTTAAATGAGTGGATTCATGCTTCACTAACGAGTTTGGCATTGCCCACTAAGGTTCCATTTCACAGATGAAATCTGACCCACCAAAATGGCAAATGAATAAAAGATGTGAGGCCAGGCAGAAATCCTGGGCAACTTTGGCAGACTAAATACCCTCAAAACTAGCTTCTTATTTGATACGGAGCTTCCTATCAAAAAGATAACTGTTATTAATAATTAACCAGAATCTGAAAAGAACTTAATGTCCCCTCTTTTAAAATAGGATTTGATAATAAATAATAAAATTAAAATATAAAATAACAAAAATAATATTTAATATGATTAAAAAATTTTACAGTTTACCGAAGAGTTGTGAGTCCCTCAAAAATTAAAAATGAGATAAAAAAGAGAGAAGAGTTCATTAGAAAGGGGATAGAGGAAGGGAGAAAAAATGGAGCATAGAAATTAAGGAAGGATTAATGGAATAAGGAATAGGAAGAAAATAAGTGCCTCTTTCAAAGGGCAGAAATGACAAAGGGTTGTGACTCTTTAAATGGCTGATAACTACGAAAGATTGTGACTCTTTCAAAGGGCAGAAATGATGAAGGGTTGTGACTTTTTCGAAGGGTGGTAATTATGAAAGGTTTTGACTCTCTCAAAGTGCAAAGATGATGAAGAGGTGTGACTCTCCCTCACATTGGAAGATATAAAGGAAGAAGGTTTCATTTAAGGAGGGCATCCAACAAGGATCAATTTGGGAAATAGAGCTTTTTTCTCAAAGGCAACAATGAAAAGTGGTGACCCTTTCACCAATAAAGTATAAAGAAGAATTCATTACAAGCACTCAAGGATCATGGAATGAAAAGAAACATTTGATCTATAATAAGGAAGTCAGATCCAACTCGAATAATAAGGCAGCAATCAAGAGACGTGATCCTTTAAATGGATATCTCTTTTCAAAGAGATGAGTCTCTTTAATGAGATATGAAGGTTGATACTCCTATAGAGTTATTTTGTTGTCATTAGTTATGATAAAGTCATAGTGATTGTCAAAGTCATTCGGTAAAGAAGGAAAGTCAAGTTGGTAAGAGCACACAAGCTAGTCGGTAAAGGTAATAAAGAAAATGGTAACTTCGGTAAAGGCAATAAGGAGTAGACACCGAGCAAGGCAGAACCGAACACCGAGTTGTACCGGGCTACAACGTCCACTGAACCAAGAGATGATACAGTTACCGAGCAACAAAGAAAACGTATTACCAAGCATCTCAGGCCGACACAAGGAGAATCTATAGATACATTGAATCTGGACACCGAGTACAAAATGGTTTAAAAATCTTGAAGAGATTGTCTGACAAAGCATTGGAGATTTCAATACAATGATTATACATGATTACAAGGTGAGATTCAATAATAAGAATTAAATGAGATATATGCATTGGAGGAGTACCCAATGCTTCCACCACTTAAAGAGATGATTCTAGAACATTTCCACCACTTATAGAATTGAGTATAAATGGATCAGAATGTGAAGATCACAATATGAGAGAGAGAGTGCATGTGTGAAGGAGAAATTGCAGATAGAAGGTGATGAGCAGAGAAGCCACTGAGTAATAGAGCAGTAAAGAGCAGAGTATAATTGTGATACAGAGTTGAATCTACCGAGTACAAATTTAATATTGTGAGTGAAGCACATGTTGAGGTAAACAGTTAATGAGCATATTGAGTCTAATAAGCATAAGATAGATGCAAGTTCTACCGACAGTTTATGTACTAATTTAGTGTGTAAACAGAATTGCAAAGTCTCTTAACCGAGCAGATCCTAACAGATCTTACTTTGTAAATCCTTTAATAGGGTACAGTTCTTAGATTAGAATTGTAAAATCCTTTAGCAAGGTAGACTTAACTAGTCTTTAGACTCCTAACAGAGTTAATACTCTTAACAGGGTAAGCTATCAAAAATAGCTATCATTGTAGCTCTAATCCAGTAGACTTTTTACTGTAGTAGTGAAGTTTTGTGGGTGTCATCCCCACCGCAATTTTTATCCTCTAACAAGGATTTCTGCGATACCAAAATCACGGTGTTATGAGTTATGTTTGTTGTTAATGTTTTATATGTTTGATGAGATGCATGCAAAGTTATGAATTCAATGAATGGTTAAGAAAGTTAAATAAAATGTTTTGAAGTACTGATTCACCCCTCCTGTCTCTGTACTCACCTTTCCATACTTAATACAGCAATTTGTATCAGAGATCAGTCTCTTATTCAGAAGTTTAACCACTTGAGAGGAAAGATCTAAAGAGATGGAAAGTTATAGGTATGAAAAGGTGATTGACAACATGGACATGGAACTAAGGATAGCTAATAAACAAATTGATGAATTGAGGAGAAAACTGAAACATTCACTCAACAAGAGAAAGGAGGTAGCACATTAGTTGAAGGACACTCAAGATCAGGTTGAAGAACTCGAAGAACTATCAGAGGGAAGTATGTTTGATGAATCTGAAGCTACAATATCAAAACTAACTGAAAAGAACAAAAACCTAACAGATCAGGTAAAAGCACTGAAAAGAGAACAAGAAGCTCAATCGGTAAGGATGTGTGAAGTCCTAGAACAAAAGAGAAAAGTTGAAGATGACAAAAGAATGGTTGAAGATGAGAGAAGACAAATGAATACAAGGTTGGATGAGAAAGATGGGGAAATATTGAGGTTGACACAAATTCACTACAACTTGACAGATCAACTAGTCGATGCAAATCAGGAAGTTGCAAGGAAAGTTGGAGAGATTGGTGAACTAAGATCTGAGAATGAACAACTGAGGAATGAACTGAAATCGAAAAAGGATGCTAATGAAGTCTTGAAAAGGAATGAAGAAACACTGAAGATATTGGATGAACAACTAAGAGGTTAGAGGCAACCGAGAGATACTTATGAACTTGGATTCAATGCAAACAACACTACCGAGAAGGGTGAGTCCTCTAAACAGGCAGCAAACCGAAATGTTGCTATCCCACCGAAGACAAAGAAGCCTACTTGCTATTATTGTGGGAAACCAAGTCATACAATTAATGTATGCATGAGCAAAAGAGGTAATCCACCGAGCATTCTTAAGTTTAATGGTTATTGTTACAATTGCAATAAGTATGGCCATAAAGCATTTGAGTGTAGGTCAAGGGTTGCTAACAATTCAAGAAAGCCAAGCTTCAATGGTTACTGTAACAACTACAATAGATATGGTCACAAATCTAAAGAATGCAGGTCACAAAGAAAGAATGAGAAATGGGTCCCTAACAGACAGAATACTGCTAACAACCGACAAGGATCAACTATACCATGGGACTACTACAATACAGGAATTACTTGTATTGCATGTGGGAGATTTGGTCACATTGCTACAAATTGCATGTTGATGTATGGAAGGAACAATAGAAGGTCTTGGAGAAATTTTGGAATGGCTTGTTTTCATTGTCATAAGGTCGGTCACCTAGCCAAAGATTGCAGGTACCGAGGAAAAGCCCCAACCGAGGAACAACCGAGTGAGACTACCCAGGTTAATATTAATGAGATAAGAGATCAAATGAATAGAACATGGAGAAGGAAGTCTCAAGATGATGGAACTGAACTTGGAACAACTGATGGCACCACATCCTCTGGATCGGGTGCACCTATCTTCACCTAATCAGTAAAAGGTGTGTAGGAGCTGATAACTAAAATTTTATCTTAAATCGGTTCTAGCATTTGTGCCGAGATCCATATTAGCATATTAAGATGCATTTGGATATATGAGTGAAGTTGACATTTCATATTTTGATCAGTGAAGAGTATGAGTTATTTTGTTACATTCGGTGAAAGGAAAGTGTATTTGGTAATCGGTCAAAAGGGAGTCGGTAAAGTGCATTTAATGCTAAAATTATAGCCGTTGGAAACCCTAATCGAAGAAAAACTATAAATAGAGCTCGTGTTATTTCATTTTCACCTTACACTTTCGTGAGCATTTGAAGCACTATGCAAATACAAGTCTACCAAGATCATCTGAGCGATCATTCGAGCAAATCTAAGCTTTGTCAAGCGTATTCAAGGTATTTCTTATATTTTCCCGAGTTGTGTTAACACAATTGAATTGCTATTCAATCGAAACCCTATCAATTGAAAGATCATTTATGAGAATCTATGGCATCCAAAGTACAAAAGCTCGTTGTTTTGGAGAGGATTGACCCTGTCAATCCCAAGTATAAGCTACCATCAGCCGTAGCAGCTGAAGTCGATAAATCTGGAGCCCTATCTTCAATCCCACCGAGAGTTATACTTATTGAAGATGTTCATGCCTTCATACATTGCAGGATTGAGGATATCTGTCAAGCGGAGATCGATACATCTTACAGGAATTTGTGCATAAATGGAAAGTTGAAAGATGATGACACATTTGGACACCAAGGGTTTGGTTCATGCTATACATGTACCGACAGTATTCAAGCAGGAATGGATGAGGATTGTTCTAAGCCGAGTACATGATCAATTCATGTAGCTCGATGTGCCTGTGAAAATCACAAAGGATGTATTAAACATTGTCACAGGATATCCGATCGGTGATAGACTGAGAGCCTTCAAGCAAACAGATAAGAACAAATTGTGTGAGCTTACTCAAGCTAAATGGGACGGTAGAGGTCTGAAGTTGCCTACTATTGATGATCCCGAGCTAAGATTCGCATGCAACATAATATCCTACCGAATCTTCCAAACATCTCGGGTAGACAGTGTGCCTTGTGGAGTTGTTGACATAGCATATAAGATTGTAAAGAAGGATATGAAGATAAACCTATATGAGATCTTGTTGAAACAGCTTGATGATAACATGAATACAATAAGGAAGGCAAAAACAAACACACTGAAGTTCGGACCATTACTAGTATGCATATTTTTCTAATTTTAGAACTTCTTTCCAACAATCGGTGAAATAGTATGGAATGCAGACAAACCGATAATTTATCAAATTAATGAGTTTATTCAAAGTTTGGGAAACAATTTCGATATGGTTATGAATGATTACTTTGCAAAACTTCAAGATAAAATGCATTAGAGGTTTAGAATTCCACCCTAGCTTGTGGAACAATACAAGGATGATTTATATGTTTTGAAGTTGATACCGACACTTGTATAGTGAGAGTTGTGGAACCAAGAACAATTTGGTTACCACCTATGGGATATGAAATGGATATTGATGCCGCATCAATACAAATGAAAGAATTATTTGAGAATCGAGTTGACAGAAGAGCCAATCAGTATGGCACATATGAGGAAGTGAAGAACAAAATCAAACTAGGTATATTAATACCTAAGGCCTTAAGGAAGAATAGCAAAATGATTAGTAACTTGTCAGAGAATTTGGGTATTTCTGTTGAAGAAGGTGAAGCTGGACCATCGGAGGTTAAGGAGAAGAAGATTAGAATGAAGAAAGAGACCCCTAGTCCAATCAGTGCAAGACCATCAACAAGTTCTTCCTCCACACCGAGTGAGAAGAAGAAAGCAAAAATTGAACCACCAAAGCCAAAAAATTACATAAGAGAGAAGAAGGCTACTAGGAGGCCTAGGAGAAAATTGAAACTATAGGAAGACAGTGAAACCGAATCAAAAGATGTTTCACAATTTAAGATTGTACAAAATCAGGCACCAAAACTAAAAGACCTTAATGAGTCACTCAAGGTACTTAAGAAATATGGAGGATATTTAGGATTGAAACAACTCAAATATGAGAAAAGGAATGATGACGTAAAACAGAAAATTGAAGAGGCCATTGTGTTTACTCTACATAAGTTTAGAACTACACCTGCTGAGATAGCCACACATTTAACAGATGAGTTATATCAAAAGATTGATGCTAGATGGAAATATGCCTTAGCATCTGAGAAGCAAATGAGAGAGAGATCCCTAGCTATCACAGTACCTGACCTATCTAAAAGAGGAATCAAGGATACGCTGCAAGAATACTCAAAGAGATTCCAAGTGAGAAGTAGAACACTAAGTATAATGGTCGATAAATTAGAAGAAGCTCAAAATGAGACTGATGAACTATGGAGAAAGATATTCTTTCCAGACCAAGAGACAAAGATCAATGAAACTCAAGGCAAGTCAGATCCCATCGATTTGACAATTGACAAAGATGAGGTCATCATAGAAGATATTACTGATAAAGACCCTACTGAGGATATTAAAGATGATGAAGATACAATGGCAACCGAGGCCAAGGAAGCTGAAGAAATGAACATAGATGATTCAGCAAAGGTAAATCGAATGGAAGAAGAGCCTATCATTGAGCAAATAATGAATTTTCCTGAGATTGAGGAAGTGATCTCAAAGGTAACAAAAGATGTTCCAACAAATGTTGATACCCCCACCGAACCAGAAAAGGATACTGCACCAAAGGATACCGAGGTCACTAAAGAGACCGAGACTGCCCAAGGTCAGAATCAAGAGTCAGTGATCCCTACCAAGGCCACAGAACCAATGAAGGAGACATAAAAGGATAAAGAAGAAAACAAAGAAAAAAAGGAGGAACAAAAACCAGAAGAGAAAAAGGAAGAAACAAAAGATGACAAAATCGAGGATACTACTGCTACATCTGATGCAAAGAAGGCATCTACTAATAAAACAAAGTTAAAGAAAAAGAAGCATGAAAAGGAGAAGGTTGATTTAAGTCAACCTATCATTATACCGAAGGTTGATATCTCCACAATGAGCCCTAAGGAACTAAATCTGAGTTCGGAGATTTATTAAAGAGGAAAGTTGCCCAAGATAAATTGCTTGTTAAGAAGAAAAAGGCTGATGTCTTAGAAAATGTTAAAGACATATTACAAGAAATTGTACCAAAGGCAGATATTAATGAGAAAGGAGACATTTACAGTTAATTAAGTGAATTGGTGAGCCAAATCAACAAACCTGGTACTGATACTACAAAGTATTTAATGCAAGTGCATAGGAAGCAGATGGAGACTAAAGTTATTGAAGAACTACTTCAATCGGTTGCACTTGACAAGGTAACATTATCTGAGTTGGTTACCGAGTTAGAAAAAGAATTGAAAGATATTCTTTTATTATTTCAAAATATTTGTTTAATTTCAAACTTCACCAAGGACATCAAAGATAAGGATGAAAAATGTTGAAGAGTTGACTGAGCAGTTAGCTAAGGTATCTACCGAGCCTAATTCTTTCAAGGAATATTATGAAAGGTTGAAGCACTTAATGGAAGTGCAACATGAGCTGAGGAAAGAGGAGAATGAAATCAAAATGAATCATTGCAGAAACATTTTTTATTCCACACATTGAGTCATTGCAGAAACAGGTACATAAGGCAAAAGATTTAGTCAGCACACCGAATGTAAGTGCAATGGACAGCATGATCAGTTTAACAGCTGACATCAATGAACAGATCATAGTGTTGCAGACACTAAAGGATTCATGGAAGACATCACTGAAGGATACACAAGAAAGATACAAGTCTATTTTTGCCAAGATCCCTCCACCAGACAAACAGTAAGTTATTATTTTTGGCATTTTTGTTAAAAAAGGGGGGAAATATATTATCAAAGGAGGATAATAGAGATACTACATACAAAGAGATATAAGGGGGAAATATGTACATGTGGATAGATATGAGTACAGGAATTATTACTATAGGGGGAGTAATAAGTAAAGATATTTAACGAGATATGTATACATGAGCAATTTTGCTAAGAACAAAAAATTTTGATGACTTTGAAGGTTTTTAACAAAGATACCAAACTAATGCCAAAGGGGGAGATTGATACTCCTATAGAGTTATTTTGTTGTCATTAGTTATGATAAAATCATAGTGATTGTCAAAGTCATTCAGTAAAGAAGGAAAGTCAAGTCAGTAAGAGCACACAAGCTATTCGGTAAAGGTAATAAAGGAAATGGTAATTTCGGTAAAGGCAATAAGGAGCAGACACCGAGCAAGGCAGAACCGAACATCGAGTTGTACCGAGCTACAACGTCCACCGAATCGAGAGATGATACAATTACCGAGCAACAAAGAAAATGTATTATCGAGCATCTTAGGCCGACACTAGGAGAATCTACAGATACATTGAATCTAGACACCGAGCAGAAAACGGTTTACAAATCTCGAGGAGATTGTCTGACAGAGCATTGGAGATTTAAATACAATGATTATACATAATTACAAGGAGAGATTCAGTAATAAGAATTAAATGAGATATATGCATTGGAGGAGTAACCAATGCTTCCACAGCTTAAAGAGACGATTCTAGAACATTTCCACCGCTTCTAGAATTGAGTATAAATGGATCAGAATGTGAAGATCACAGTATGAAAGAGAGTGCATGTGCGAAGGAGAAATTGCAGATAGAAGGTGATGAGCAAAGAAGCCACTGAGTAATAGAGCAGTAAAGAGCAGAGTATAACTGTGATTCAGAGTTGAATCTACCGAGTACAGATTTGTTATTGCAAGTGAAGCACATGTTGAGGTAAACAGTTAATGAGCATATTGAGTCTGATAAGCATAAGATAGATGCAAGTTCTACAGACAATTTATGTATTGATTTAGTGTGTAAACAAAATTGTAAAGTCTCTTAACCGAGCAGATCCTAACAGATCTTACTTTGTAAATCCTTTAACATGGTACAGTTCTTAAATTAGAATTGTAAAACCCTTTAGCAAGGTAGACTTAATTGGTCTTTAGACTCTTAACAAAGTTAATACTCTTAACAAGGTAAGCTATCGGAAATAGCTATCATTGTAGCTCTAACCGAGTAGACTTTTATCCCCACCACAATTTTTATCCTCTAACAAGGATTTCTGCGATACCAAAATCATTGTGTTATGAGTTATGTTTGTTGTTAATGTTTTATATGTTTTATGAGATGCATGCAAAGTTATGAATTCAATGAATGGTTAAGAAAGTTAAATAAAATGTTTTGAAGTACTGATTCACCCCTCCCGTCTCAGTACTCACCTTTCCATACTTAATACTTGTGGTTGTTCGGGTCTCTCAGCATCCTTTGTGCTTTCCCCTCAAAAGGTATAAAGGGAATAAGAAATTAATATGCAATTCATCGAATGGGAAGGAAACGTAATAGGGAGATGCATGAGTGTGAGTTCCCTCAAATAAGTAGACACGTTAAGCTGGTTGCTTGTGGACCCTTAGTGAGTTGGTTGCTTGTTGACCAAAGGGTCAGATTGACTTGGTTGGTTGTTGACGCTCTTGGGCTTAATTGTGGAGGATAGTCTCCTGATGTCCTATTGTGCTTTCCCCTCAAATTTCTAATTTGGTTGGTTATTAGGAAAAAGCTACAGTGTGCATATTTACAATAGAAATTTTCAATGTCATTTTGTTTTATGTTAATTGATTATTTTCCTGAATTCAACCGCTATTGTGTAATTTAGTGAAAGAATACTCTTGTAAATAAATTGTATTATTGGATTTAATATTTTTGGGCAAAATCAGGCATAGCCCCAAAAAGGGAGATTACAAAGAAATTTTCATCTAACACCAAAAGTTACCTCCCATAGCTTTGGGAGCATCTTTGAGCACTATGTAGATGGAATTAGACCTCCTGAAACCAAAACAATATGAAATACCTACTAATGTCCAAATCCACAAGCTACAAAAGATTTGAAGATACTTCTCTCAAACACTACGGATATATAACAAGCATTCAAAGTTTCAAACTATATTAAGAAGCAACACTCTCCCTTGTCATCCTATGCAACTTTTTTTCATGGTCTCTTATCATGTTCTTGCACTGCACAAAGATCCATAGTGATTTAGAGACTTTTATCCATGTGAGTTTGTGATTTCCTTGTGTGTGGGAGATGCGCCCCAACGGCCATGTATTGTATGGGGTCGTAAATCTTCAAATGCTTGTGGGGTCACCCTTACATTTGTGGGTGTCACCCTCACCACCAAGCTAGTCTTTTGTAGTGGTTAGGCTTTAGTGCTATTAGAGTTGAGGTCTCAAGGTCGAGACCCACAAAGCGTGGTGGGCATATGATGTCCCTGGGCACGCTTGATGTGCCTTGTCCACCATGTGTTTGTACATGGTCGTCATAAATCCTCGAATGCTCAAGTGGAATGCCTTTTGGGCCACCCTTAATGCCTATGGCTGCCGCCCTCACCATCAAGCTAGTTTGTTGGTGTAGTGGTTGAGCCTTAGATACCTTGTAATATAGCCCCCTGACTTTTTTCAAAAATGTTTTCAAGTTTGAATGCCAAAGTAAACAATTTTCTGATTGCTAGTTGTTCTCGGATTTCATTCGTGTTCTCATTACAATTTCTTTCAGAAACATTCCAACACAAAGCGTAATTGAAAAGAGCAAGCACATGGAATCATCAAACGTCATTTAACTCATTCAACCCAAATTGCATAACATCAAAGAAAGACTGATTACAATTTATGCAGACCTGGAGATTGCAGATATAATTGAGATTTGCAAACAGCCAACCCCTTGGGAGATAGAAGTCTATAGAATGCGTTTGAGCCTAGAATGAAGATTCTCACTTCCCAAGGCCACGAACTGTAATGAACACTTCCAGAATTGATTTGGAAGCCTCAGCACCTCCCAGCAAGATGATTTGCAGACCAAAGAAGGCAGAATAGTCACACCGAACACCACCGCATGCCAAAGACCAAGGTATGGAGAGATGTTGACCAGTAGCTAAAAATCCTTTGAACCAATACCCACAAGCAGAAAATGATTATCCTTGACATGTGTAACAAATAATAGTTTCCCGCATAGCTGATACGGTACGGCCAGCACTGAGAAAATGACCAAAACTCATCAAACTCGAACAGCGCTCCAAAAAGGAATCCAATACACCAAAACATGAATACCCATATCAAAATACTTCATGAATCTTCCTCATCTTCAAACTCTTGTCTACAAACTTCAAGCCAAAATCACTGAAACTCAAACTGAAAACAAAACCAGCTAGGGTGGATTTTGCACCACTGAAACCAGAGCAAACTATAGAGGGTTTTCTCCTCAACAGTGTTCAGAAGAACACTCCATAGTCATTCCAACAGCATTTGGTTGTGTGCACAAGTAGAATAAGAGAATGAGAGCTAGAACTCTAATTTATAAAGTTGACGGGGAAGATTAGGGCAACAAAAATTCAAAATATAATATTTAACCTCAAAAGTCTCACAAAATAACCTTTAAATCACTTTATGTCTCCCCCCTTACCTAGGAGTCCCCTTTTTGAGGCAACTTAATAAAAACAAGTACCACTTAAATTATAAATTAAAGTAACTCTTGGTCACTTAATTGAAAGTTATTAAATATTATTTGCATCACCTTAGAAACTACACTAAGGCACTAAAATCGAGAATAGAACATGCCAAAACCAATTGAAGTTGACAAATGATGATTGATACTGACACAAGCTCATACTATAAATAGCAGTATTCTCTGAGGACCAAAAAGAACAAACCCAAAAAGACCTAGAAAGGTCGATGCCATTCAACCACTTAGTATAATTAGAAGTGTTCTCTAAGGACCAAAGACAATAAACCCAGAAAAACCCAAAAAGATTGGTGACAGCAAGCACTTACAATAAATAGTAGTGTTCTCCGATACCAAAGAGAACAAATCCAGAAAGATTGATGACATGCAAGCACTTACTATAAATAGTTGTGTTCCTCGAGAACCAAAGTGAACGAACCCAAAAAAATCTAGAAAGATTGGTGTCATGCAAGCACTTGCTATAAATAACAATGTTCTCCAAGAACCAAAGAGAAAAAAACCAAAAAAAACCCAGAAACAGTGGTGCCATGCAAGCACTTACTATAAATAGAAATTGTCGTCAAAACCCATGAAACTGAGAACTGAGCTCACCAAGAACACTAGAACACTCCAAGCAAAACTGGAAACCTCTGAAAAACCCTAAAAAATTGGCCAATGCAAACAAAACAAAATGGTGTAAATATGGGGATATTACAGTCCTTGCAGCTCTAAGTAATATACATGAATCATAGTATGAAATCAACTGTTCCTGAAGCATTAGCTTTGGTCTAAGAAAGTACAGTAACTAGTTCCACTTATCTCTCTGCATGCATCACCAGCTTTCTTTCCAGGATCATCAGCCTTGTACATTAGAAGAGTTGGAATGGCATCCTACCTTTTCCCAAGATTGTTTCTTAAGAGCCTTTAAAAATGCTGAATTTTGATAGGTTTTATGCATTTGGGTTCAACCCCTTTCTTTTCTTTCGGTTTAATGCATCATATTTTTTTTGTGTACCATTCTTTCTATCATCCATGGACAAATGTAGTTTGGTTTGTGATTTTCTATGTATTATTATTATTTTTACCATTTTTATTTTCCAAGAATTATCTATCCTGTCTTTTTTCTTGTGTAATTTTCCCCTTACTCGCAAGGTTGGCTAATATTATACAAAGGAAATTTCATCAGAGGTAACCTAGATACCTAATCCATTAATCACTTCAAATGGGAAGCTAATTCCTAATGTATGAGCAGTAAGGAACAGCAGGAGTCTTGTAAACGGCTAGCCACAACTACTTAAACTAGTTTTAGTGGGAAAATAAAAATATTGACCTTGTGAAACCTACCTATTGTGAATGATAGATCAGTACATTATTCCTGCATAACATTTAGACTTGACATAAATGAAGTCAGTTAGAATTATTTTAACAAGTCTTCCACTAGTTATGAAGCTTAGGGCAGCCAGAGCCTTGAATATTTACTTTGGAGAAAGAAAAGCAGAAGTTATTAAAGGATCATGAAACTGAAACCTAAATTGGATTTACATTAAATCAACACTTAAGCCAAAAGAATCGATTGGAAACTTTGTTATCATTATTTTAAACTAATCTTCTTAGCTATCATACCTCACACAATGCTACAAGCATGGGAGATGATGCAAGCATTTCGGCCTCATGTTGTATTTCTAACAGAAGATCTGAATGTCGCTTATCATCGAGTCCTTTTGAATCTATCAAATCTAGTTCAGGCGGCACCACTGGATACTGTCACAAGAAAACCACCGTGTTAGATGATTAGATTAAGATACATTCTGCAAGTTACTTAGCCCTGAAAGGTTTTGAAATTCTTTTCAGAAAACATGCTTCTTGACAGATCAAATACTACTGATCCATCAATTTTTAAAAACAAAAAAAAATAGAGCATGTTCATGTATGTAAAATACACTTTTTTAATGTATTGCCAATGCCTTAAGAGTTGTTTACAAATTAGAAATTCAATGTTTCCACAAATGATCGAGCCCTGAAACAAGTTAACTTTTGTCCGACGATAGGTTTGTTGCATGTAATTATAGAAAAATCCCATTACCCAATAGATGGATGTTAGAAGAAATTTGATCATTACATGTTAAGTAATAATAATAATAAATCTTGTAGTTGGCAGGAAAGAAAAAAAAATTATACTAATATCCATGATTGACCAAAACAGATCACAAGGGCTCAGAATTACAATCAGTAACATTAGCATGTTGTAGCATAAAAGGAATTCCAACCTTAAAAGAGACGAAAGACTTCAAGCTAAAGGATAAATAAAGTATCCAACCAACTAGGGTGTGTTAGTGTTTTAATTTCTCTTTTAAGACAACTCAAACCAGAACAAAATGTGACATAAAACTTTCTTCAAATTTTACGGTTATTCACACTATAGGATATTTCTCTAGAATTTTATTATAATGAAACTAACAATCCACTAGGACCTTTTTTCCGCAGCTATGGGCATGTGATTGGCAACAATTCATGTATCACAAACAAGATTTTCAGATTTATAACCAAAAGTAACTAACTCTAAACACAAACAAGGCAACTTCTTAGTGGCTAAAGGAAAGACCAATAATCAGATGCAAATACAATTCTGAAAGGAATAAGTAGGATCAACAGCACACAATTCCAAGAACTAAATAGCTAGTTTGTATACAAAGTTACAACCTAGCTAGATAGATGTAACCAATCCAAAGATTGAGGCTATAATCTTCTCTCAATTCAATTCGTGAAATTATGAACACAGTAAATCAAACACAGATAACATAGAAAACTATTTCAATAGCATTAGCATGTTATCAATTATCATTAAGAGTTATGTGCTCAAAACGCTTATGCCTAATTTTAGGGATTCATGAGTAGTCATTAATCTATCCCAAAAATCAATGTTTTAAAGCACAAATACTTACATTTTCAAAAAAATAGGGAAGAAAAAACTTTAAAGCCAACAAATAATTAATTAAGACTAACAAAAGCAACCTAAATATGGGCTTTGAACCTCTGTCTAGAAATAGAACTTCTGGAAAAAACAACCGCCAATAACAGCTATTGCTAAAAATAGCAATTTGACACATGAATACCCTCTAACAATATAAAAAAAACTTTTCACACTAAAACCTGATAGATAATCTAATGAATACCAAACCCCTAATTACCAAGCCATTGACAACCTCCTAATCCAACTTGTTGACTTGTAATTGATGACTTATGAAGAAACAAGATAATTTAGTGATCTGAACCCACAATCTCATTGTAGACGATTTCACCAAACCCACCCTAACAGTTTGTTCCAATCAGCAACATGAAAAACCATTGCCTAGGGTTTTGAGTTTTGACAAAACTGAAAAATATGGTTGAACCTTTGATTAGAGATACAACAAAAGTCTTAGGCCAAACATTCAAACATACTTAAGAAATCAGACAGTCTTCTTTGAAACACTACATCAAAACTTAATTAAACCATCAACAAAAGGTGGAGACATGGAAAATTTAGAGATCATGCCGACTAACCTTCTTTGAATGACTGCAAGCTCCCCTGCAAACCCCATTGTTCCAAGTGTTCAAAATCAGTTATATGTGCTTGGAGACAGACATGACTGTGTGTACAACTAAGTTACAAGTTTCGCTCCCTGGAGCACCCAGTACCGGTCCGGTTCGAACCTGGTATCAATCCTAGTTTGGTACTCCTGGTCTCGTCCTTTAAGTATATTATGCTACAATGGACCATGGTATGATCATGAAGCTATCATTACAAGTTTATGGTATTTTTGTTGTTTATATGATACTATTCATATATATATATATATATATATATATATATATATATGTATGTTTTTGTTCTAACGAACCCAAACCCCATTTTAAAATTTTGCGATACCAGCAACGGGGGTTCTCGAACCCGAATCTGAACCAGCAACTTAGTTATACAAAAATGACTTCAATAGTTTTGTTGGAATTTATGCTTCAAAGTTCAAACATTAGCTTGGATGAACTTCTAGGTGATTCATTTGTTAGGACTTCAATATGGTTGCATCCTCTAATAACAAACAAAAGCTTCATCCCCTATATGGTGAAAAAGAAAGGGCCAACTTCATTTGGCTTTTTGGTTAAATTTGGTCTTATAACCACTACAAGAGGAATTGCCCTAATTTCTTGTTTATTGTTGAATGTGGGAGGCTTTTAAAGAAGCATATCCAGCCATGCTGATCATGTAAGGTCCCATGCTTTCTCCAAGGACATTAACAATTATAGACTGGGTTAACTTTTTTTGCATTACAACTGCAACATTAACATATCACATTGCACGCCCACAACACAACAACACTCAAGGAAAACAACATCAATGCATAAAGCACAACTACACTAGCAGAAGACTTAACATTGTCACAAGACATCACCACCACAACAAATGATGAGAGGGTATAGTTTCCTCTAACTTGATGATAGGAGCTTGACCATTAATGTTGTCTCCCACAAATAGGCAAGAACAGAAGGAAACAAGACACTATCACGTATAATCAAAGGAAACCCTAATAACCATTTCATCCTACGCTTCAATCCCAAACACATTCCCATATCACTAACAATAGAGAAATGACTAACAAACCAAAGGATATTTACCTAAGAGATAGAATGGTAGAAGTGTATGATATCTAACCTCAGTCTTGTACGAAATTATCTAATTTCACTCAAGAGCACCTCTACAACGCTAATGATGAGAAGTGGAAACCCTAGGTCTAATGTTGATTTAGGAAAAATTCCAACATTGATATTTATTATGCCCTCTTGTAGAATCACCATTTTTACTAGTTTTAAAGTTGGCTCTAATGAAAAAAATTGCCCCATGTGTCCCAACAAGTGATTTGAAACAAAGGACATGCAAAATGAGACCAACTGGGATTTGTTTACCACCAAATTTACTCAAAAATGATCTTTACTATGCCCTATTGCAGAATCGTCACTAAGTTT
This sequence comes from Chamaecyparis obtusa, assembly GCA_027943335.1. Lineage (NCBI taxonomy): Eukaryota > Viridiplantae > Streptophyta > Pinopsida > Cupressales > Cupressaceae > Chamaecyparis > Chamaecyparis obtusa. Next base: position 1,024,834 of record BSBK01001129.1, read on the forward strand.
CTTAAAAAACGATGCAATTGAATCTTGAATCTTGATAAAATCTCAAAATTTGATACACTACAAAAACTACTCTTGCTTGTCACCAAATTCACTTCAAAACATGGTCAAGGGATCCTCTAAAGGCCATAAATGTTATCCAACCCTTAGTACACATTTCAACATCACACTTACCAAGAAAAAAAGATCAAGCTTCAATACATTTCCAATCAATGTAAGCCAATGACTAAAACCCAAAACAACCTATAACTTACACACCCAAAACATTGTGAAAAGTGATCCATAACAATGTAATACAATATCCCTAAGCATCATAATCATTGATTCAAAAGTTAAAACACCAACATTCATCATTTCAATTTAGGAGAAAATCACTATTCACTAACATGAAAGCAAGCCTAAGCACTACTACAACAATCAAGCAATTTTGATAATAACTCCAAAACCGTAAGAGCTAGGTAAACAAGCATACAATCATCGAATTTGTCTAATCTATGACATCATTTTCAAGGCCTAAAATTAACATTAATTCATTTTTCAAAATTGATTTAAAGTTCCACCCAAGTACATAAACTCATTATTTCACATTTATAGAGGTTTCCATCACAAAGCATTATAAAAATTGAATTCAAATAAATATTGTCAAGTGTTTACAACGGAGCTCACATCCTAGATACATATGGAATGTGATCAAATCAAATATCATTTTTGCACATTTCCCAAAAATCATGAAAAGTAACATCTACAATGCTCGGATGGATTTACCCACTTACAAATACATTTCCAACCACAATACATACGTCAACAAAGAATTACAAATTCAAGCTCACATCCAATGAATACAAGATGGGTATAACCAAGGTCATATGTAAGTTCAAAAACATCAATTACATACCTAAAAAATGTTTACATACATTCTCAATAAACATCAAGTTACAATTCCTCAAGAATGGAAGTTACAACACAACATATAATCTCATAAGAAACTTGCACAATCACCAAGATGCACCACCATATATCCAACCAAAGACCAACAATATTAGGCCTACCTCCTGGCCATATGGGGCTTGGAGGCCCACCCCACTAGACTAGGAGCACAAGCACAAGGCAATTCAATCACACTCGCATCAATTAAAACGAGATTGACAGCAATCAAATACATACACTTGGTATTCATACAATACAATTCAATGCATAACCAAAACATAGATACACAACCCAAATATGATTCAATGCACATTTTCGCATATTGAATTCGCGTGATCCAACTCAAGCCTAAGTAAGTAGCATAGACATGCAAAGTATCATAATCATAGTTCATTTAATCTATGCTTCTCCATCCCCCAACACTATTTGTTCCATCACAAGGGAATTTGGGAGAGGAAGAAAGTTCACTTCAAATTCCCACTTCTACTACTCCAGTCCTAGTCATATACTAAAACTAAAGAAAACAAGTCATCGCAAAGGAAAACATAAGGTGACATTATCACACTCATACCCAAATGCTAAAAAACTTATATTTGCCAGTCTAAATCCATAAGACCACAAAATAATGATCCTTCAAATTCACGAAACATAATTTTGTTTCTTTCAAAAATGCAACAACCACCAATATAAACTCAAATTCTGCAATTAATGAGCCTCAATCTTTTCACACAAAATTAAAACTTACAAATTCAAAAATCTAAACATATCCTTCAATTCAAAATGGAAAGACAAGTCCACTTTCAATAGTATAAATTGTACAAAAAAATTGCAAGAATTTTTGGGGGTCATTTTAGATTTTTTACAATTTTAAATCTACAAACTTAAAATTGCATGACATAGATCTTCCTAGCCCACATTCAAACACACAAATACAAATCATATGCATATCCCAAACAAAGTGGAAGCATAACCAATCCCTTCATTTTCAAGAAAATGCATAATTTGATGAAATGGAAAATACCTCAAGACAGTGAAGCACAAACAATGGAGAAGAGGTCCTCCCATGATGAAATCAAGAATATAACTTTGCAATTCTGCAACAAGAGACAAGCTCCTCCTCCAATCCTCACTCCAAGATTTTTAAAACAAGGGGTTTCTTTATCTCAATCTTTTTCTTCCCAACCTCTCAAGCAACAAGCAAGAATGAATCCATAAAAGCTTTCCAAGAACCCTTTTTCATCTCTTTTGCTTTTTGAATGAAAACTCAAATCCAAAAAGATCCAATCTTCCATTTCCAATAGAAGCTAGTTCTTTCACAAAAGAGCATAATGCCCCTTTTCTAAACAAAATTACATATTAACGTTTTTGATATCTTCAACCAAACATTTAACTAAAATGCTTATCATTGACTCAAATAATTATTAAAACCCCTTTGTGACCCTAAATTACAAACTAGTCATTTTGAAGGAAACAACTAATGTTTCCAAAATTCATACAAAAGTAAATTAAATTCAAACAAAGCACTTTTTCTAACATATGAAAAATCGCATATAAGAATCCCAATGACACTCCACTAAACCAAATTGCATTTTATCATTACTAATAAACCATTAAATTATTCCCACCACTCAAGATAACTAATTGCATTTAGGAATAAAATAACGCACAAGGAACGCATACAATTTTAAAAATGTGCACAATAGAGATCCAAAATCACATATAATTTGGATAACTGTCAAACTATATAAACACATTACAAATAGTTTGCCATGATAAGGTATAGACATTTTAAAACCATCAAAATTACCGAGTACTCACCTCCAAATTAAACACTATTGGTTTTATTTGTGCCTACATGCTCAATACAAGCATCAAGCACATCTATACAATACCATAGTTAAAGCTAAAATAACCTAAGTTGTTAGTTTTGGTTCAGATCTGCATTCGGGTTTGTGGATCTAGCAAATTTTGGGGGTTTGGGTTCATCTTGATCTTTTCCACACAAAAACATATAAAAATCATAAATGTATATTTATATTCTATGTTACCGGGTCCTCTATTTTGATCCCAATTTGTGTGTGGCTTCAGTCCTGGTACCGATCTTTTGCTGGTTCCTTCCTGGGTACACATAGGCAGTACCCTGGGCATACCCAAGGAGTACCCAGAAGCACCCCGCATATCCGCAACCAGTGAGGCCAAAAAAATATTTTTTAACATTAACAATATGTATGTGTGTGTGTGTGTGTGTGTGTAGATAGATAGATATTAACATTAAAAGTATATTTTTTAACAAAAAATATATATTTTTAAAATTAATAAAAATATACTTGTTAGCATTAAAAAAACATTTTTTATTTGAAAACTCTTCCCAACAATGAGAGATATATTTCAGAAAATTATAAAATATCAGAGAAGTTCCATGGCATATTTGAATTCAAGTGCAACATTTCATGGCAATATTGCAAACTATAAGTCTAAACAAGTATTAGACCAATGATGAATCATGATCACAAAATCTGAAAAAGACATATTCCCTATTGCAAATCTCTACATCTTCAGTAAAAGCCAAACTCAAGGATTATCTTGTTTCATACAGTGAAAAAAGTGTTTAGTATACAACGACTTCCATAGACAAGCATGCTATATTCAATGTTCATTATACGGCTGAATACAAGTTAAGTCATAGTTGGCAAGAAATGCCAATTACATAATGCAAAAATGTATTTGCAAAGACAACTCAAAAAAATCTTATTTAAGGTCAAATTGGAACATAAGCAATTATCCTTTTACTTAACCATTCCTCTTTGTTAATGAGTTTGACAACAAAACAGTGAAGGCTTTAGATTCTTAGAAAAATATGAACTCATGCTCATATGTCTATATAAAAATCATAATTCCTATTCAATTACCCATGCTCACAAAGGTTCTATAATGTCTATGATGAATGCTTTGTCAATATTATCATATGAATAATTGAAATTCTCTTATATTTTAATAATTTCCTTACCCCTGAAAAATGGCCAAAAGTACCTGCGTACCAGAAACATGTCCCACCATCCCCTACCGTACCCATCCTAGAAACTTGGGGGAGAGTAGAATTATACACCTTTACAAGTTAAAGTGTTACAGTTAAACAACTACTAGGCTTTCTGCAAAAAGCAAATCTATTAATATCAAGGTTTTATTCCATAGCATCATTGTCGTCCAAGTTCTAATAACATTAAGTCTAGAGTAAAAATTAATTGATTGTGCCTCCTCCTTGATTGCATATTAAAATAAATGAATATCTAACAGCAGAACACCTTCATGGATGTATTTTTCACAGGACCTAGGTAGAAGTTCCAGACAGTTTTGGGTCAGAGTTGTTCCTGAATCTCTTGAAACTTGTGTCCTGGGAGACCCAATTGGGGGTGACCTTGTGTAGTTACAGACATTTGGACCGGTGCTCTAGGACAGTTGTCAGGGACATCTGGCATGCTTCATGCTCACCAAATGTCTAGTATTTATGTTTTTGTGCTGTCCTTGGCCTGCTACTCTAGGATAGTCGCCAGAGGCATGCTTCATACTTGTCACATCTATTTTGTCATAAAGCCACATGCTAGATGACTTTAGAATGATGAATCTGGACTCTTAATTCCAAAAAAAAAGATATTAATCCTCTAGTTTATATAAAGTATGCCATTACCTTTTGTATCCTTCTTAACTTGTTCAATTTATCGTTGTATTGCAATATGATATTTTTGTTATTGCAAATTTATTGATAACTCATCCTAAACCTTAGCTCAAGACAGATGTTTCTGATAATTACAGTGCAATTTTCATTGGGACTCTTTTTATCCACATTTATATGATTGTCCCTACTTTTATCCTAAACCTTAACTCAAGACATATGTTTCTTTGTCATGTCTCCATACTTTTTCACATCATATTTCAGATATCCCATTTTTCCCAAGCATCACAGCTACTATTTGCATAGACTTTTAAAACAAAACACAGTTCATATCCATTGTTGAGTGCTAATTTATTTCTATCCTGTTTATGAATTTCTGACCCATTTTTCTATGTATTCCTCCTTAGCATCTATAAAGAAATTTTCAGTGAGAATAGCCATATGCCATAGGATTCCTTTCCACACAAACAAAGAAGAAATTTGTATGACAATTAAAGTGCAATGAATAAGCTTGCTCAATGTAACCAGTGAGATCAAAATTTCAATAAACAGAACATATGATACCAAACCAAGAATACTCTGAAAAAGAAAATAGTAGTGCGCACGTCCATAGTCCAAAAAAGAACTAAATGACAATTTTTACCTGTGGGTTTCCCTTGATGACAAGAACAGCTTCCACAAACTGCATCAAAACAAATAAACGACGACAGAGTGAATTGCTAGATATAAAGAAAGCTCATAATTATGTGTTTAAATCAAGTTCTTCTTAGTCTTTCAAAGAACCAATTAAAACATCCCCGCCTAAGGAAACATGGTTGAAAATAAGCCAAATATGATTGTGAGGAAGAGAGAATTCAAGTGATTCATTCTCAATACAGGTTCTTAGGTATGATATAGCAATATATTATTGATGAATGCTAAATCTTTTTCCTGTCTTCTAAATCTAAATCTAAATTAATGATATTTAAATCTCTACCAAAGTCAAATAAGCTAGAAAAAAAATAGCAAGCATACATATTGATATCAAAGAAATAATATCTAAATATAATTATGCAAAAAAAAATCCTTTCTAAACCCTGGGAAAGGAAATGCTAGCTTATGTTGGTGCTTTCATAATCTAGACAAATAAATTGAATGGGTTTTATCATTATGATCTAATATATGAACCAGAATAAAAAAAAATTCACAGCTTATTTGATTGAGGAAGATTGTTAATGTTACTCTGTCATGGTCACATGAATCTCTGTATGGTTTTGTTGCTCATATTTTCCTTTGGAATTCATTTCCCCCATTTTTTCACAAGCTATTCAGTTTCCCACAATATTTCAGTGTTTGTCGATTGGTCACACTTAAAGAGTTTACAAGTTATGTTGCTCCAGCATGTAATAGGTTGTAAAAAAATGATTCCTCAATGCTTATTCTGAGTTGATTTTGTTGTCAAGACTATTATATTGAAAAGGTATTTGAGTTCATTTTCTTTGTAAACTAAGGTCCCTAAGTTATTCAACCACAACATATAGGCCATGAGAAAGAAATTATATTTATATTCAAGAATGATTATAGTAGATCAATGACACTCAAAAATAAATCAAAATACAATAAAAAAAATACCACAAATTCTTGGAGCTAAAGTCACTAGCAACTAAAAAAATGGAAACCTAATTAAAGTAACCCAACGCAGTTAAACCCTAACCGCATTTTAAATTACAAATACAAAGAGCTATTAAGATGGAGCCCATAAAGAGAAACAAGAAGAAAATGAAGGTCAAATGGGAAGATTAAGGTTGTAGGCCAGCACTGTCACAAGACTGCATCTATAGTGTACATAATCATCCACCACCACAATATAGCCAACACAAAATCTAATGATATCCATGACATACATTACTAGGCTAAGGGGTATCATGATTGGCAATCCTAGAAGAGGGTATAAGTCCTCTCTAATGTTTTTTATCGAAAAGTGTGAGCCTCCAAAAGCAAAAGAGCCAAGCAACTTTGGTCAAGATAACTAAAGGAAGGTGGCTAAACAGCTTGTTGAATAATTATGATAATGTTTTTTATTGAAAAGTGTGAGCCTCCAAAAGCAAAAGGGCCAAGCAACTTTGGTCAAGATAACTAAAGGAAGGTGGCTAAACAGCTTGTTGAGTAATTATGATCATAGTAGAGAGGACATAATTAGAGTGCAAATCCATTTTACACTATTCCAAGGGCACACATCTCCAAAGATCTAAGCGACATTTAAAATCCCAAAGATGGGGGGCAAGTAGAAAACAGTTTTCTCGGGGAACCCCTAATTTTTCAAACTGGGGATGTCCTTGATGACAACATCTATTTTTTGGACATCTTGCTTATACAAACTATAATAGTTCCCCAAATCTCATATAGATTGGACATCTAAAACTAGAGTGCTCCTCATTTTTTATGTAATCCACACAGAAGTGTCCTCAAGGGCCTACTTGACTTCCCAAAATGTCCAAAGCCTGGAAGGACAAGGATGAAAGTTGAAACATCCCACCACACCCTCCTATGTCTCCATTTTTTTTTTGTTGCACCAAAGGTCTCCAATTTGTTTTAGTGTGGCTGTCTCAAAGGACATCACCCATTTTTAGAAACATTGAGAGAATCCTCAATACACCCAAGGAACATAAGCAATCGTATCAGGGACACACCTAAAATGAAAAAAATTACGTGACATCCCCATCTAACAATGGCATAAGGGCATGCCTATGCAATTGCAATGCATAGGAACATCTTCATTTGACAAGGATGCTCAAGGACATCCCCACTACAGAAAACAATGGGGAACATTGGATGGAAGGGCAATGTTTGTCCATAACCCCCCATTGTGTCCCTTCGTCATTCTCCTAATGATTTATTAAAAAAAATGTAAAGAATCAAGAAAACAAGACATCCTTCAATCATATTGAGGATGGCAGGGCCTCTCCTGATGGCCTGCACAAAAAAAGCCCAAAAACTTTGAATAATTTTATCTTAAATATTATCAGCATAAAAAGGAATCCCACCAAAGACCATCACCCTACAAGATCCCTAAACCCATTTCAATGTGTTCACCAACAACAAAAAAGAAGAAAGAGGAAGAAACGGGAGAAAGAGAAAGAGGGTTGAGATCTTCAAATTTGCATTCACTAACACCAAGTATGTACATCCAGTCCACCCTTTCTTATTTGGTTTAATTTTCCAAGCCTTTTGGCATTTTGTTTAGTGATTTCAAAATTGTTTATGGACTCAAGATTGTTCAACATCAACAAGATTGTTCAACATCAACACATTCACATTGTGATTGATGATTGAACAAACCTTATTCAACAAACTGAATGTGGAAAATGAATTGTATACCTATATAAAATTTGTTTAGGTTTTAAATAAGAATGAATTGCCGTTTTTAGTTTTTGCACTTGACCTAAATCTGTTGTTTTATTTTAGTTTTTCTAGCACTTGAGATGGGTTTAAAAATGTTTTTTTTTTCATTTGTCAAAGGATTTTAAAATGCTCTTTTGTTTTGCTTGCACCGTTTCTTTGAAAGAATCAAATGTTATATTAATGAAAGGTACACAAAAGACCAAACCTAGGATCTAGCCATAAGGTTTGGAGAAACACCATGATCAAAACAAGTGCTGCATAGCATGAACTTTCATTGACCAATACAAATAGAAAAAACTAGGAAAGAGTACAATAAGGGACAGTTTGAAACTAGTTCATCGGAGAATAATAAAAAAGGATCAACATTGTAGACAATAGTGACTTAATCTCAGTTACACCCTGATTTTTTCTTAAGTTCAAGCTCCCAAAACCCAGCAAAAATCAAGAAGTTGTCATGTCTAGTTGTCGACCGTAGCCTTTCCCCTTTTACTCCTTAAGTTTCATGCCTTTTCGGCTCATTAAACCTCAATAAGTTCAAAGTTCATGGTTCAGAGTCACTGAGCACACTTGTTTTCTTTTGCAGCATCGTTATAAAATCAGTCATTGAACTTGAACCTTTAAACCTTCTCGGTTCAAGGTTCAAGGTTCATCGGTCCCTCATTCTAAAAGTTTCATTTTTCTTTTTGAGTCTTAGTGCATCTAAGGCCGCTGTGCATTCGGCTGGTCTAGTATTGTTTATTCAACGAACTTGAACCTTTGAACCTTCACGGTTCAAGGTTCAAGGTTCATTTCGTGCAGGTAGAGGCATACTATTTAAATGAGAATCAAAGAGAAATTTGGCACGTGGGAAAAATATTTCAAGTATTCCGAGATTTGAAATTCTATTTATGGAAAGTAATCATGAGGACGTAAGCTTTCGTGCAGAAGTGACTAGTATTAATTAAGGTGTCAGGTTTATGTCAAATCGGCAGTTAATTTGCACGATGTTTACAAGCTTTCAAGGCATGCATATCTTTCATCAAGATCGTTTTGCCTCTATATGTATGAGAATGATTTCATTCCTAATTTAAAAAGTCGTTGAGGGGTGAAAAAGGCTAGTGGCGACTAAGGTAATTTGAGCTTTCCATTTTCAGGAGTTGAAGGATATTAATGAAAGCAACTGGTGAGTTCTAAAGACCTCTTCCCCTATCATTGTTGTTGTTTAAAGAAGGAGAAACGGAAGTAAAATTAGTTGTTTTTGCATAAGTTCTTTTGTTTCTGTGGGAGTGTTTGAGGTATTTCGTTGACATTATCACCATGAGGCCAGTCCTTCCAAACCTAGGGCATACTTCCTATCTAATCAATAATTTACCGAAGCTTGATGATACCTCCTTAGCTCAGGCTGACCTACGAGAATTTCTAGAAAGAGCGAAGAACCCAAAACCAAACTCCGTGATGGATAAAATTGTGCAGAGTGGTTTGATTGAAGTGGCAACCTTCCCTGTTGTATCGCCTTGCCCTGAATTTGTGGTAGAATGCATGAATAAATACGATGCTGAAAATAGCTGCATCCTAAAAATTGATGGAAGCACCCTAGTAAACATTGATAAGGAGACAATTATGGCTTCCATGGGAATCCCCGAGAGAGAACCTTATGAGGACTGGTCCATTGGTACGTCTTATTCTGTCTTTTCAGAAAAGAAGCAAACTTACAGGAGTGTAATCACTAGAAATTGGCTCCTTAATGAACAAAAGTGTGGTTCTCGGTTACCCAGATCTTTAACCAGAGAACACCTCAAAACTGAAGTAAGGGATATTGTCATACAATTAAACATACTCAAGGGAAATTCCCATGCATTCTATTGGGAGGATTGGATGTACTTTTACATTCAAGTTCTCTTGAGCGGCCAGAAGTACTTAGACTAGACCCAAGTGATTGTTGAAAGGCTACATGATGGTTTATCTAATTTTACAGGGTTCGGGGGTTTTTATGTCTTCATATTTGTTCTATACATTAGCCTCCACCAGAGAATGGCATGGTCTTCACAATGAACCTTGGCAAGAAGGAATGAAAATCTATGAGTATTACCCCCACCTTCTAAAATAGAAATATGCTGAAAACTTCATGAGGATGAACATGATATGTCCCTTCCTCACAAAAGATATAAAGGCAGGGGGGGGGGGGGGGAAGGAACGATAAGGAATGGGATTGGAAACTTATCTCTTCTTTGAATCCATAAAAAATCAATATTTAAGAAGAGAGAATAAGACATTCAATCAATCAAAATAAGAGATGGATATCTGAATATAAGCAGCAGATCAGACTGCTATGAGGCAAACAACAGACTTATATACTGATATAATGCATAATGATCTGGCTGACTATGATAGGTCTCTCATTTGTTAGGAAGTAAACTATTGCTACTGTTATATATATATATATATATATAGAGAGAGAGAGAGAGAGAGATTAGTATACTCCAGCCATTCCTTAATCACTTGCTATAGCCTCTAAAGAGGATAGGTTGGTGTTGTGTAGGGAGAGGCAGAGTAAATCCTCACAAGGTAGGTAAGTTCCAAGATGGGTAAGGACGTGTATTTCCAATGCCTTGAGGGAAAGTCCCTAGATGGGTATGAACATGCAATCCCAATGCCTTGAGGAAGCCCACTTGTAGATTGGTGTCAAGTGCCCTACGACAAGCAAATCTCCATCTTCCTTAGGGTTGATGATAAGGAGGGAAATAAGGCATTGGGGCTTAAGTTTGTTAACTATCAAAATGTATTATGAATACTTAATTGTTTCTTAGTTTAATCTGATTTAAATGCATAGTGATGTATGTAAATCATTGGAAATTGACAGCCTCCTAGCTAGGGACATTACATTAAAAACCAAACCATTGCCAATGCCTTCAACGGAAAAGTATCAATTTCAACTAATAGAATCTCGTAGGGAACTAGAGTCTTAAATTGAGGCTGCTTATGATTAAAAAAATTTGAATTCTTTCCGTCTGCCTCCATTTATAATCTAACATATACTGCTACCCCGCATTTCACACCCATAAAGAACAACTGCAGTGACAAGCAAACTAAATAGGATTTTCTTGGTTTTCCAATCACATACTTCTACTTTCCTCAATCCAATTTGTAATGAATATAATGCTTTCCAGCCCCCTTAAATTATTTTTGCTCTACATGGTTTCCAACTAAGCTTGTTGTGAAAGTTTGTTTCTTTCTTCTCCATAATAAAAAGATCTTGACTTTGGTTTTGCTAATTTCAACTTGCATCTTGACATCCTGATTAAAGAGTTCTAGAGCCCTCAAGTACTATTTCAAACTACAGTTTTTTTTGCAATTAGTTTTATTACTTATCTACCAAGTTAAACTCCAAACACCACCATTTTTATTTATTCACTCCTCTAACTTATCAATGTATCTAACTTATCAATGTATAATCCAAACAAAATTGGGAGAGCTGGCAGGCCTGCTTAACACTAATATCACTAATAAAGCACTCAGACATTCCATTGCTTGTTCTAATTTTTGCATTAACTGTTCATCAAGCCTATGAACTATTGCTCTAAGCTCATCTAGATCTCCGAGTTCCTCCATCCATCTCCAAAGTTTGTCATGAAGCACCATGTCAAAGGCATTTTGGAAGTCGAGAATGTTGGCGATGTGTAGCTGCAGGAGTTATCTTTCATACCTGCGATAGTCTTCTTAGTCTGTGACTGCCATCTCATATTGCAGTTACTGGGTTTCCATCCTACCTGCTGTGTATAATTTTATTTAGAAGACATGTAATTCTCAGCTGGTCATGTTTGTGCTATGCCAGCAATTGCTCTTCCTTATGCTTCATTGACTTAAGGCGCTGAATAGTCAATTAATGCGATGGAGGCAATGAACAGTTCATATTCTCTTACGGTGGAGGCATTGATTGTATATACCGATTGTGATATTAAATGGTCATTTTCTCTTGCTTATCGGTGGTCGAGTTACATGTCACGGCAGTTGCTGAAGGACAATAAAGAGTCATGTGTGTGGCAAAGACTCTTCATTGTCGTAGACAATGAAGAGTCTGCTCTTTCATGTGCGGTTTTATTCTTGCTAAGTTTTCCATTTTATCGGAGAGTGATTGACAACTATGTGTATTGAGTAGTCAGTTTTTTGTTCATCTGCAGAGAGAGTTCTTTGTGATCATTGTATATTGAACTTCTATTATTATTCAAGAAAGTAATCTTTTGGTGTGGCTGGGATTTTCCCCCTCAAGTTGGAGGGTTTTCCCAGGATAACTATTGTGTTTTGTGCTTTGAGTTGTCTGTTCTTTATTTTATACTATTTCTGATATGAAAAATCAACATGGTATCAGAGCAAGGTTTCTGATGGAATGATTTGATATCGTTTGTATTATTCTTGAGGAACTATCTTCGGCAATGAAACTATCTGTTCTAGGTAGACTTAGAAGAATCACTCAGATTCTTTAGTTGAGCACAACGGAGATCAAATTCATGAAGTCTCTTGTGGAGTCCTGTGGAGATGAATTTGCAGATGGTTCATGCATTGGAAATCAATCTAGCGTTTCAATGGTGCGGTAATTTCTGCTCCTTGTCTTGCTGTGACTTTAATATATTTGGAATCTTCAAAGGTTAATATTTTTTAGTGTTTCGAACTTCATTGAGGCAAATAAAATTTATTTTGCATTGAATGGATGTTGGCAATAAGAGAGTTTGGAGTATTTTAATAAATACTCGCTATTTGGAACCATCTTAAAATATTTGAGATTATCAAATATATTGTGGCAACGTTTTGCATTGAAAACTTATTTGATATTGCTGGAGTTCATAAACTATAATCGCATATTGACATTGGGCGATTTGATTATTACTTTATATGGTTGGCGGTCTATATACTTAGTGGAATATATTACTCATCAACTCATATCTTTCTAGTATCCCCATGGAGATTATCCTTTGTGTTTTCAGATATTTACCTCCGCCTGTGATTTGGGCAAGTGCCATGTGCCGGCTATGTATTTTGGAGACAATATTTAGGAGACCTTATATTTTATTAAGTGCCGTAAGTATATCTTATATGGGCTGTGAGATATATTGGAAATATTTGGGAAGAGAATATAGTAAAAATATCTTTGATTGGATATCGGGCCTTCCTATTGGCTTCAGCTATTCACGCACCCATAATTATACATCTGCAATTATTCCTTTATTTTTTTTCTGAGCCGCGTTTCTTATCTGGCAAAGATTTGTGTTAGATTGCAAAGTACTTCTCCTTGTGAGTTAACACACAGCTGGTGATGAATCTGATGATTTGCTAATGTATTCACTGGCGGGAGTATCTAATTCTGGGCGCTAACTGTCATCGGAAACCTTCTTGTTCATGGGTGAAATAATACCTTATGGCAAAAAGAAACTGAAATATTTCATTGCTAGAGTCCAACGCTTTATTTTCCATGCGCAGCTCTTAGCATTCCCACGGGATCAGGGGTCTCTATCTTGGTTCAAACAGTTCTGGCATTATTTGAGCATTATTTGACCAATTTGTATTGTCTGCAGCTCGTAACTCTTCCAGCAGGGCACTTATATTGTTGTAAAGGTTTCTGACAATTCACGGCATTTATTCAACTCAAGAGGCTTCCATAACCAAAAAGAAGTATTTGCTTTGCACTTCGCAGAGCCGCTGGAGTTGAAGAAACAACGTTGTGAAGAGCATGCTGTTGACGCTCTGAAGAACTTTCCATCTGGTATCACATTGTGACTCCTGTGCATTAAAGAGTCAAGTCAGATATCTGAATAATTATTTGCATTGCTACTGCAGGATGAATTCTATTGCTTGAGCATAATACCATTGTGGGGAGGTGTGATTGTTTATGAGCTCTTAGCATTTGCAGGTGTCTTCAAGATTCAAATAATAGAACGGGTTGTATCCAATTCCTAAAGTGGGTCTGGCAGGGCTGTATCCAAAAGTGGGCCTGGCAGGGCTGTATCCAATTCCTCTGTTCCAGTATATTGGGTCTCTTGCTGAACAAATTTGTAGATAAGTCCTACTGCCAAATCTAATATTGTGGCTGCTTGGATTTTAAATTGAGATATTTTATTTATTATATGTCTGTGGATAGATCTGTGACAAGATTATTATTTGATGTTTTGCCTGAATATTCTAATGAAAGCTGCTTTCTATTATTAGGTTTGATGTTTTAATATTTATCGCCCAAACTTTCTAATATTGGCAATTGGAAATTTTATGCATGCGGAGACACTACAGTGGTATTATTCCAGACTTATTGAGCCGGTATTATTAAGGAAACCTTGACAGAATCAAGTAAATCACCACATTGGGCATTTGCGTTGTACATCAGCTGCTGAAGATGGAAGCCATGTCTCATCATTAGAGGCACTGAATATTCATCTTTTGTGAGTTCTGGGCAAGAATTTACAGACAATGGACTTGTATCTGGATGTGACTGCAATCTGTGGGTTTTTTCTTTGCATTGGGCAAAGCATGTCCAGTGTATTGCCTGGTTCGAGTGTGCAAATACTCTGAGTGTCAAGTCCTTTGCAGAGGATCAACAAGCTCATGAAGCAGTGTGGCTTTGAAATCTCCTTGTTTGGTCAAACATTAGAGCCAACTGTAATTTATTGTGAGAATGCTGCCCTTGCTGAGAGGGAGTATCTGTTGAGAGGGAGTCTTGGCATCAGCTGCTCTTATTATGTGCTAAATGGCATATTTCTCTGTGAGAGAGAAATATGAGTTGAAAGCCCTTGTACTATATATTTTTCTGTGAGAGAAAAATGAGGTGAAAGCCCTTGTAGTGTATATTTCTCTGTGAGAGAGAAATATGAGGTGAAAGCCCTTGTAGTGTATATTTCTTTGTGAGAGAGAAATATGAGGTGAAAGCCCTTGTAATGCATATTTCTCTAGGAGAGAAATATGAGGTGAAAGCCCTTGAGATATGTTGCTTTTCCACACATGGGAGTAGCCATGGTGTACGTCATGTTGAGAGATTCCATAACGACATCACATTGAGTGATTCCGTGATGGGCACTTGTGTATATGCTTCTTTCCACACATGGGAGTAGCCATGGTGGATGTCATGTTGAGAGATTCCATGACAACATCACATTGAGTGATTCCGTGATGAGAGCTTGTATGTTTCTTTCCACACATGGGAGTAGCCATGGTGGACGTCATGTTGAGTGAGTCCATGATGTTATCACATTGAGAGAATCCGTGATATATATTTTTTGTTTTCTCACAGATGGGTGTAACCATTGTGAGTGTCATGTTGAGAGATTCCATGACATGAGTATTTGAAAAGCTATCTCCTTTGCTAAAAGGGAGTGTTGGTGATGTGTAGCTGTAGGAGTTATCTTTCATACCTTCGATAGTCTTCTTAGTCTGAGAGTGCCATCTCATATTGCAGTTGCTGGGTTTCCATTCTACGTGTTGTGTATAATTTTATTTGGAAGACATATGTAATGCTCAGCTGGTTGTGTTTGTGTTATGCCAGCAATTGCTCTTCCTAATGTTTCATTGTGTTAAGGCGCTGAATAGATTAATGCGACGGAGGCATCTGAACAGTTCATATTCTCTTACAGTGGAGGCATCGATTGTATATACCGATTGTGATATTAAATTGTCATTTTCTCTTGTGTATCGATGGTCAAGTTACATGTCACGGCAGTTGTTGAAGGACAATGAAGAGTCAT
The DNA here is from genome assembly GCA_027943335.1 of Chamaecyparis obtusa. Lineage (NCBI taxonomy): Eukaryota > Viridiplantae > Streptophyta > Pinopsida > Cupressales > Cupressaceae > Chamaecyparis > Chamaecyparis obtusa. The sequence goes on from BSBK01001129.1 coordinate 1,040,509, forward strand.
GTGTCGTGGCAATAATTGTATAGTAACGGCAGACTCTTCATTGAAGAGTCTGCTCTTTCATGTGCGGTTTTATTCTTGCTATTTCTTTCATTGTATCGGAGAGTGATTGACAACTATGTGTATTGAGTAGTCATTTTCCTGTTCATCTACAGAGAGAGTTTTTTGTGATCATTGTATATTGAACTTCTATTATTATTCAATAAAGTAATCTTTGGGTGTGGCTGGTTTTTCCCCTCAAATTGGAGGGTTTTCCCAGGATAACTATTGTGTTTTGTGCTTTGCGTTGTCTGTTCTTGATTTTATACTATTTCTGATATGAAAAATCAACACCGAAAGCGGCAAAAAGCCTCATCCCCTGGATGTCCCATATCTTTCAACCCAGGATACATGATAAAGGATTGGATGAGCTCAAGTAACAAACGTATTAGGAGTTTGATTGTGGTACCCCAGCTTCTAATCCCAGGATACATGATAAAGTCTAGAAATTAGAGAAAATACGGCATCCAACTCATTAGGTGCCATGTACCCAACAGAAGGGATAACCCTAAGTGGTGGCAACTAGCCCAACGATTTTTAAAAACGGAAGAATTTATAACACATATTGTCCGATGAGTTTTAAATTGAAAGGTATAGTGTTGATTAGATTTTTCTAACGATTCGCCAAAATTTGGATATCTAAATCATATGATAAACAATGTCTATAGTTAAAATTTAAAACATTGGCATTGGCAATTCTGATTTCAGTGAAATCTTTCGAATTAAATTCCACAACTGACCTGCTGTGATAAATCTTCTGCAGTTCGAGGCTTCAAACTGACTCTCACGTGAGGGGGGAATTCCTCTAAAACGCTGCAATCTGGACCATAAACTGATTTCACGGCCTCGATTTCTTGCAGTATTTCCTCCTCCATTGTTCTGATAAAGAAAACAATCAGCCACATGATAAACAAAAGCAGGACACAATGGACGCATACTTATTATTGGCGACATTAAATTTGAAATATATGATCTGATTTGATAGTGTGCAATGGAAAATTTACGGCTCTACCTGCACCTGCGATCCGTGAGGAAATTATTTTATTGTTCCCGATGCCATTTGAGAACCCTCTCAACAATATATAGAGAACGGTTTATTTTTTGTTGTGCCGTACAACTATAGGCAACTAACTGGCCATCAAATCAAGTTGTTGAATTTCTTCTGTCATAAAATATTAAGTTTTATTAATGTAAACGTGTTCAATTTTTAACAAAACATAATAACAAAATTACTTTTCTAAAATATGATTGGCTCACATAAATCATCTAATAAGAGCTGATTTTTTAGAAACATTTTGTTTGGGATTGCAAAGTTAGATAGACATTTCCATACTAAAATGAAATAAAATTTATAAAACTTTACATTTGTAAAGTCTTCCTTTGTTTAAGTGAGGGTTATTATGTACTCTTGAAAAAATTTAGTTGGATGGTGAAAATTAACATCATTATCTAAAAGAGGCAATCAAGAAACAATTCAAGAAAAGACACTGATGGCATTATGAGATCTTTTAAAAAAAATGATCATCTTCTTGAATTGCTTTTTGGTTTTGGTGTGCAAATGAAAAACACTTGGGGAAAAAAAGATAGTGTTAGCATTAAATACAAGAAATTGAGATTTTTTTTTTGAAAAATGGTTATCTTTAAATTGGTATTCTTTTTCTGAAAATTGGGGAAAAGAGCAGCAAGGAATTGTAAAAAGTTGGAAAAGGGGGGTTAATCTTGAGCTTCCAGGGGCAAAATGATTGGACTTTGTTTAATTTCCAAGTTTCAAACTCTTGAATTTGTATATGTTGAATGCGTTGATTTTGAATTGTTAAAGAAGGCCATTAGGTACATGTTGAATATTTGCATTTCATATTGTTCACTATGTTTGGAAGCACTCGTTCTGTATTTTTTGATATGTAAATTTCTTTCCAGGAACATTATAATCCCAGCTTAGCACACTAGACAAAAAGTAATCCTGGAAAATGCTATGGTTTTAGGGAACTCGGTTTACTTTTCTTTTTTTTGGTGTGTATGATTGAAGAGTCTTGTCATAATTCAAAGGCTTAAAACTTTGTTTACCTTTATCATTTGGGAAATATTATATTCAATTTATATTGAAGTAAACTTGCGACGGAGGTTGGTTGCCTCAATGATTGTTACAATACCAATTTAGTTAAACAACAATAGGTTGGGATAACTATCCTCAGCTAGGAATTTCATACCATCTTTCTTAAAATCAAGTTTCTCCTTGACTTGTCTTACCTTCATTTCTAAGGCTTGTGGTACTCATTTGGCTAGTTCATGCTTAAGTGTAAGTATTGTGTGTGTGAAAATTGTACCTGATCTGTAGACACAACACTTCAGTAAAACATTAGAGGTTAGCAAAAATGAAATCGTGCAATGAATTGAAAGCTAAACTAATCAGGCGATTTACTGCCTTCTAATAGGTGTGAGTATGATGTTCTCAGATTGTCATCGAGTTCAGTGACCTTGACAACACCTAAATGAAAGATTTGAATGCAAAAAATGGATATGGAATAAATGCAATTAACCTATTTTTTTTATTTTCTATGCAATAATATGACAAAAACTGATATGAATCTAATCTAGAATGAACTGATATGAAATTGATCCAGCAATGATATGACAAAGAATCTAAATGAATGTAAAAACCAAATTGATCTCACAATAGCCTTGATTCGCAATAAGCTTTGATTCTCCAAATTCCAATTCTTCAAAATAGTTGTGCAATTCGTAGACGACTTTGGTAGAGTAAGCTCGCAAAATTATGAGATGATTTGGGATGAGTTGAAGCCTTAATTTATAAAAATCCAGGGCTTTAGAGGATGCATGAAAGAATTTCATAAATCACTCAAATAACTCAGCTTGATTTTTGAGTTATTTTTAAATAAAGATAATTTAATTCACAAAAACATGCAAATCATGCAAAAATAGCTTTTTAACTCAAATTAGAAGTTTAGATCAACTTTAAAACTCAAAAATGATGTTGAGTTCCAAAAAGTCAATAACTTGCATTGATTTTCTGATTTGGAGTTTAACTGCTCTTTGATTGTGCACATGGATAATTATGAATTAATAAATAAATAAAGTGATTTATTCTCAACTTAACTGATTTTGAAAAATAAAACAATTGATTTATGGGTTAATCAATCATTTAATCAAACTTTTATTCAAAATTACAATATTAAAAATTGACAAAAATGATTTAATTAATTAAATAAAATATTTAATCAATTATTTGTAAGATTGTGGATTTATTGTCAAAATTAAATATCATAATTAGGAATAATGGAATTAAATTCAATTAAATAATTAAGTGGCCAAATTAAATCTAATTAATTAAATATTTAGAATATTCAATTAATCAGCCTTTAGGATAAATTACATTTATCGTCAAATAATCATTAAATCAAAGATAATTATGATGATTAAGAATATTACTAGGAATATTCCTCGATGCAAAATTTAGGATAATCAATTAGGATTCGATGATGTACAGATGTGCCTTTGGTTAGGACTTTGATGTCAATTTCGTTTGATATGTAGATGTAAAAGATTAATGAACTTATAGCCCATTTTTGGGGTATTACATTTTGCCCCTCTTTGAATTATTGTGTGAAGCGCAGTGGTTCAAAGATAGTCTGTGTATGATAAAGATATGAAACTGATTCGAAAGATATGATGATATTAGGTCCTAAATGACCAAAGATAATGTTAACTATAATAGCAAATGAACTGATGATTGCGAAAAAAAATAGTGTCAAAACACCTGATTCTGAACTTTATGATTGCAAAGAAGTGAGTGACTGATTCCAAACTTGATTGTCCTTAGAAGAATCACGTAGGTATCACATCTGAACCCTTCAGTTGCCGAAGAACCAAGGAAATAACATAATTGAAGTGATAGTTGCAAAAACTGATACAATTTACAAGATTAAGAGAATACCAAATTGATATGGATCTCGATGAATCAGATATGCCCCGAGCGATGATTGATTTGCCCCAAGCAATGAGGTTTTTATGATGAATCAGCAACTAGACGTGGTTGTTGTCTTGATTACTGATGAAAGATATGATTATAGACTTTGAATGATGTGCACTACCATGCCCCCTTTGGGATTAAAATTGAAATCTGATAAGAAAAGTTAGCGTTGATAGTTCAGAAGCATGTTAATTGATTTGAGAAGTGGTTATACACGTTCGAGAACGCGTCCTGCATCGTTTGGAGGTCCTGGAGACCAAGTTTGACTAAGTTTGATCATGAGTTGACCATGGTTGACCAAGTTGAAATTTTGATAGTTTGATGTACGATAATCAGTTAAGTTGAATACCGAATTTTTGTGATGATGGAAGGTCAATGATGCAAGTAGTAGACAATATGAATGATCTCAGATTTTGATTTTGATCTTGAAAAAGGATTCTACTTGTTGTTTGTTGGAGGAACCTTCATGTGAAATTCAGCTCTTGTTAGATTTGAAGATGCGATTTGAAGAATCGTTTAAGCATTGAAGTTCGTTTAATCATTGTGAGATCATGCAAAGATGAAAAATGAAATGCATAATGAAATGCAACCTAAGACCTAGGACCTACTCACTGATCATATGTCGATTTGTTATCATCATTAAACTTTTAGGTAACCGGATAAATAAATACAATGCCCACTAGCTATGAAACCATAGACATATGAATATCGATTTGTATGCGCAGGAATCAATACAACACCCACTGGTCAACAACCATGGATATATGAATATTGATTTTATTTTTGGAATGTCAGATTAGATATAAGCACCAAGGCATAAGCACCAGGATGACCTGAATATCATGTCCATTTTGATATAGCAATTTGTATAAGCATCAAAACATAAACGTCGTGATGACCAAAATATGCCTTGCGGTTTAAACACATCAAATAGTCAAGAGATTATTCTAAGTCCAATGTGAATTACCCGTAGTGACCCTTTATCATTCACATCCTTAGGCAAGATCGCATTTCACAGTAGGAGAAAGAATTCACTCAAAAAGATAATAGTTAGATCAAACTTCTTTAAATTTTTTAGGTATCAATGGTCGAGGTACGCATGGTCATCCAATTCGAGATAAAGGCACTTACAGTCGGACACCATTTCAATCCAAAATTTCCAAAGTTGTTAGATTTTCACATACAAGCAGAAGACAAAGAAAAGATTATGCCCCTAGTCATCACTCTCTAAATCCTATAAAGGACATCATCAAAGAGCTCGAAGGGACACAATATGAAAAAATCTCAATGTGAATCAATAAGCATACAAGGAGATAAAAGCATGTAAAAAGCACAGATTATTTTTAGTTTGATGTTTGATTACGTTGTTTTAGATGCAAAAATCCTTTCTGGAGACAAGACTGACTGACTGACTCAAATGAAGCTTCAAAGGACTCTGACTGGATATGATACGTCTAAGATACATTGGAGGCCATAGGATATGACTTTGATTGCCCCCAAGTGCTAAGCATTGATAGGATACAGACGTTGGAGCTGATTGGTGTACAGACTGACTTATTGAAAACTGAAAATGCAGAAACAAACCGGGAGATATGTACAAACTAAAACAAGACTAAAAGTTGGGAAAGACCAAGATTGCGCTAATAGATGGAGCATTTTGAAACAAGGGGCGCTTGTTTGCCAGGTTTTCACCATCTTGGCAGAGATTCTATTTTTGCTACCAAGGTGCCTGTTTCTAGGTTTTCACCAAGGCACATTTTCTTTTTTTTTGTATTTTTTATTTTTTCAATTTTTTTTGTACTTTTGATATTTTTATTTTTTTTTGTGAATCATCAAGGCGCCTATTGCTAGGTTTTCACCAAGATGTTCATTTTTTAGGACATTTTCTAATTTTAAAAATATTTTCAAGACATTTTACCATAGACTAAATGCCTCAGGCATAGAATTTCTTCAAATGGAGAACATTGATTAGTTCTCGGAGCTATTCTCCTTCAGTCATTGAGAGTTGATAGGCACCAGAGCCAAAAGTAGTAGTGATTACAAAGGGACCCAGCCAATTGGGTTCAAAATTTCCCTTGCGTTCTCGATGGGATTTATTTTTAGGATTTTCTCTCAAGACTAGATCACCAACTTGAAATTCTTTGTGTCTGACTTTCTTGTTGTAGCCTCTAGACATTCTCTTCTGATATACTCTAAGATGATCATACGCTACTTGTCTGTGCTCATCTAGTAGTTCAAGTTCTTGCAACCTAGACACTCTGTAGTCATCGTCAGTTACTAGACCATGCATTCTGATTCTTGGTGATGGGATTTCAACCTCAATAGGCAATACCGCTTCAGACCCATAAACTAAAGCGAAAGGTGTAGCCCCAGTGGGCATTCTAATACTTGTTCTGTACTAGTTCTGATACTGATTCTGATACTGGTTCTAATACTGGTTCTAATACTGGTTCTAATACTGGTTCTGATACTGGTTCTGATACTTGTTCTGATACTGGTTTTGATACTTGTTCCGATACTTATTCTGATACTAGTTCTAGTACTGGTTCTAATACTTGTTCTAATACTAGTTCTGATACTTGGTATACTTGATAGCATATTTTTCCATTGCAAACTCCCAAGCAAGATCATATCATGCAGTCCCAATGTCTAGCAAGGTGGAGAACACGAGGGATTAGCAAGTTGATGGAAGAGTTGTAAGACAAGAAAATGAAGGAAAGAAATCCTTAGGGGCAAACTCCTCAAGAATACCCAAGCTAGGGAAAAATTGTCACGTAAAGCACATTTGGACAAGTAATGAAAGGTCAGCATAGGATAAGTCACAAAAGCGTAATGTCAAAGAAGGACAAGATGTAGTCCAAAGGAGTAGACATGTCAAGAGACTTCACAACACCGTGTTTTACTCTTTCTTATGAGATCAAGACCAAAGGGGAAGAGGATAGCAACAAGCTAGAATGAATGAAGGAAAATAGATATGAAGGCTAAATAGGAAGGGAATGAAAGCAAGATCATCAAAAGATAGCTCACAAGATAGCCAAATGTTCATTTATAGGTCAACTTTGTCAAGATTAAAGAGAGAAGATGGAATGGATGAAATATGTAGAAGAACTACGCATGATGCCTGATTGCCAGGTTTTCATCACGGTACTTATCCAAGGTGCCACAAGGGAGTGGTTTTCACCATAGGATGAATTTATTTCTCTTTACTTTTGCTACCAAGGTGCCTATTTCCAAATTTTCACCAAGGCACATTTTCAATTTTTATTTTTATTTTCATTTCTCTTTTTTCTCTTTTTGGAAGAAGGCAAGCTTTTTAGATAATGCTCCTTGAAAGGATAAACCATGATATGCTAAGGATTGAAAATTATATGCTCAAAGATGCTGGTAGGGAAAGGGAGCTGGAAGAGAAAAATGGAGGATAAGGTTTTATGTAAAGCGAGTGAGGTTGGAAGATAGGAGGAATAGGCAAATGAGGAAAAAAGATAGAAGGTAGAAGGATAATGAATGGAAGGATCGTGAAAGGGTAGATGGAAAGGAAGGCAAGATCAACATCAACACACACCTTGAAGGGTGGGGAGAGGATGGAGGAAATGTGAATGAAGGAATACGTGAAGGAATATGGCGAATGGATAGCAGAGGTTGTGGTTTAGACACATGGAATGGAAGGATGTTTCTGGAGGAAGATGAAGTGGAAGTCTTTGAAAGCTTGAATGTCAATTTCACTTTTTGCTCAACACCAGACTCTATCAAGAGAGACTTTGGAATCCATATGGTCGTAGGCTTTTCATTTCTTTTTGATGATCTAGAGAGAATATCTTTAATGATGGATTTTGGAACCCATACTTGTCTTGTAGTTTTTTTCTTAGATATCTCTTTTGACTTTATGCCTCCATGTCATTTAGAGGAGACATGGTGATCTTCTCTTTTTGATGGATTCTTGTATTGCTTCTTTTTCTTGTATTGAACATTCAAGTTACTTCCAAAGGACTTGGGACTTGTGGAAGAGGGAGGATATGACTGGTTTAGATCGGTGGATGGATGAAAAAGATTCAAGGGTATGCATCTATGTTGATCTTGAGGAAAGATGGGAGATGGAGGGATGTAAGGACCCAAGATGGATGGTGAATTAGGAGAGTTAGGAGGGGAAAGTGAAGGAACATAAGGGCCCAAGATGGAAGGAAGGAGTGAAGCCCTTAGTTTTGGTGGAGGATGCCAGAGGATGGAAGTGGAAAATGCAAAAGGATAATCAATAAGTTTATCATCATCTATATGACAACCAAGGATATCAGCATCTTTAAAGTGAGCATTAGAATTTTCAATAGAATCGTGGACATCTTGAATATGAACACCTTCTTTGATTGTATTGTTCAAAGCTTGCAAAGACTTAGGAAGAGTAGAAAGTGGAAGCAAACATGGAGTGGTAGAATAAGAAGATGGAAGACTTTGATCTTGACAAGGATCTTTGGATAGCATAAGTGCATAATTTTTCTCTTGATTTTCAATAGGCTTAACATTGGAAGTAACAACACCATTTTTAACAACCTTAATGGAAGTATCATCTTTGGAAAGCACAAGTGTAGTAAGGTTATTTTGATTGTCAATAAACTCAATAGTGTAAGTAGTAGCTTGATCTTGCTTAGGAGAAGACTTAAGACATGGTGGAATGCATGAAAAAGGGTGTGTAGGATCAAAAGAACCCTGAGGCAGATAAGAGACATCGTGAAAAGGAGTGGACGACATGGAGGGTTCTTGATCTTGATCTTTTTTTATGTTTTTTTCTTTATCATTTCTGGAGTCCTCTTGACATGGAGCCACTTCTAAGGACAAGGAAGCATGTTGGGATTGTATGGAAGACTTTGGAAGAGATGGTGGAGGACTAGCTGAAGTAGGAATTATAGCATATGAAGGCTTAGGCTCTTTAGGTTTAGCATTATTGAAAGTATTAGTAGCCAAGTGAAGGTTAACTTGAGTTTCTTCAAGGGGTAGCCCTTGAGGATAACTATAGGGAATCATATGAAAAGTATCAAGACTTTCGTTGGATGAAGGATTTGTGAAAGATTTGGAAGACTCAGAAGCTTTAGGAAGTGTATGGTTATTGGAGGAATTAGGGAATGGAAGGGAACCATCATAAGACAAAGGTTTAGCATTAACATGATCTTTCTTGAGAGTGTAATCTTTATTTTTAGCATGAGAGTTCTTAGAGGAGAGATCCTTGTAGTATTGATGCTTCAAGCTAGCACGATGCATTTTATAGTCCTCAATAGTAGTAGATGGATCATAATCAAGGTATTGTTCACAAAAATCATCAAAGTCTTTTTCAAAATCAGAATCATATGGATCACCATCATGATCTATCCAATGTGACATCCCATTTCCAGTAAGCAGGAACACACAATGAGGAGGACTCTTAGGAACAGAGGTGTCATAGGTATCATTATATTGTCCATCATCATAGTCATCACAGTCTCCAAAGATGGATGTGTCACTCTCCGTGGAAGAGGTATCATAAGGATTATCATATTGCTCAAATTCTGTTTGGGGGCATGGTGACATGTACAAGTCTTTATCAAATGGAAAAGGGGATAGAGCTTCCATGGAGAACCCTTTAGGTTCCTTCTCTTTCTTAAGATTGTTAAGTTCAACTTGCATAGCATGCATCTATTTCATCATAGCGGTGATTAGAATTTCTTCCTCATGTGTACTGATTCTTTGAGACATGTGTACTGATTCTCAATAGCTACTGCTATGTTCCTGACATAGTGATTTGTTCGACAGATTCTAGAACTAGGCTGAAAAAGCTAAGTATTTGGCAATTCTGAATATTTTCTGACAACTTTCAAAATTTTCCCAAATGACACTCTACAGACTTGTACGACAGTGGGTATGATATGAAACGACAGTTGCAAAACTCGTACGACAAAGGATCTGCTATGAAATGACAGTTGAAAAGCTTGTATGATAGTTGCTAGTAAGATTTGACTTTTGGAATTTGACTAGCAGAAAGACTCGTACGACACTGGGTCCCCTATCATATGATAGATGGGCAGTAATGAAATGACACTTGACAAAAACTCGTATGACTTTCTGACCTCCTGAGATGACATTTGACTCCAGAAAAGAATTTTACTTCAAATTTTGCAAATTTTGAGTTTTCAGATTCAGATTGTTTGCAAATTTCAATGTCCAGATTTGAGAATTGTAATAGATTTGTTCATTTTCAGTAACCAGATAGATAAATAAGCACGCAAAATAGCAAGCAAGTGATTTCAAGCATGTCTAAAAATAATGAATAAGGGCAAAAGCAACCTTGCGCATGAACAATCAAGTGACTTATTCATTCTAATCCTTAGAAGCGCTAATTGTGTATGTTCCAAAAATGTTTTGCAATAACGCACATATACCCTAGAAAATAAAAATTTGGCCTCGCTAGGGTTTTTAGTAATGGTTTGACTCTGCAACTTTTATGATCCAAAGGGGTGAACTCCAATCCCGGCGCACCAGGGTTTTGACATAGTCTGAGAACTTAATCTTCAGGAGCTGCTAGGGAGATTTGACAACCCAACAATGAACCACACCTATGGAGATTTCTTCCACAAAGACATTTATATAGTGGCTGTCACTACCATGGTGAAAATGGCTATTATCGCTTGAGGTTTTGTCAACGCAGTTTGCCCTGTGAAGGGAGTGTCCGCTACAGTTAACCCTCTCTAAAGGTGACTCACAATAGTATACCACAAGGGAACTTGGCTCTAGATCTAAGGGTTTGATGCCTTTTCACTTTTAACCCAGATAAAGCAGGCAGATAAATTCAACACACTAAGATGAAGATTATCTCACCGAGGTCTATGATATCAACCCCACGTGATCTATCAACCCCTCTGGAGAGAGAATGTATCAATCAATAAGGGAAGACGCACAAACCAAGTAGAATGTGAGTCACACTAAGTATCCTCCCTACCTACAAGGATTTCATCGTCAAGAAGGATTTCACTAGGAATCCAATCTCTCAAGAACCACAAATATTGTTCACAGGGCCTAATTACTATGTATTCACAAATATATTTTCGAAAGTAAATGTACCGAAAGTACTCAAAAGCAGAAAGAGGAACACTTAACACTTTAAAGAAAATATGAGGTGAGTCCACAAGGTGAAACAATTGACCCCTCACACAAGCTAAAAATGAGTCCACAACTTAGAAAAAAAGTGAGTTCTAAAAAGCACAAAAGAGTTGCCTGGTGGAACAATTAACGCTTCTCTCCTATAGACCCCTCCCCTTTATGGCGCTGAGATTGCAACCATGGGGTGAAATGAGGGGCCGACAGATTTAGCCAGTCTAATAACCCAAGATAGCAATCTAGATCAATCACAAGTATCTAAGACTGCTTATCAATACTTAAGGTGTTACAACGTAGTATTCAATTATGCAAATTTGAAGAAAAGCATGCAAAGAAAACACTCAAGCCAAACACATGAGAGATTAATTTTAGGATCCAAATTGAAATGTTATCAGATTAAGGAGAATACCTAGAATCCTCGCAATGCGCTTAGTAGATTTTTACCTATTTTTAGCAATTCTTGCACTTTTTCCAATCAAAACCAGTAGGAGTCAATCAAAACAGAGAATTTCAATTGTTAAGATTAGCCATTAGTCAAAATCTAAAAACCAAATATGACAAACTGCCCTGAAAAATGAAATGACAATTGAAATCTGATGTCGAAACTCATACGATAGTGGGTTTGTTACCAAACGATAGTGAGAAACTCATACGACGGTGGGTATGCACCCAGACAATAGTCCAGAAACTCGTATGACACTGGGTGTATGATGAAATGACAGTTGAATTTCTAGACGATAGTGTGTACAGTCTGGCATGATTCTCGATCCAATAGACTGTCGTACGACAGTCGGTCTAGTGCAAAACAACTTTTGGCAGAAACTCGTATGAAGATTGTACGGACAAAAAATAAAAATCATAATTTTGCACAGAAACCGAGGAGAAAAAGATAGAAATTGATAGAATTGAATTGGAAACCCATTTCAGGGCCCCACGATGGGTGCCAGAAATGTGTGTGTGAAAATTGTACCTGATCTTTAGACACAACACTTCAGTAAAACATTAGAAGTTAGCAAAAATGAAATCGTGCAATGAATTGAAAGCTAAACTAACCAGGCGATTTACTGCCTTCTAATAGGTGCGAGTATGATGTTCTCAGATTGTTATCGAGATCAGTGACCTTGACGACACTTAAATGAAGGATTTGAATGCAAAAGAGGGATATGGAATAAATGCAATTAACCTATTTTTTTTATTTTCTATGCAATAATATGACAAAAATTGATATGAATCTAATCTAGAATGAACTGATATGAAATTGATCCAGCAATGATATGACAAAGAATCTAAATTAATGTAAAAACCAAATTGATCTCACAATAGCCTTGATTCGCAATAAGCTTTGATTCTCCAAATTTCAATTCTTCAAAATAGTTGTGCAATTCGTAGATGACTTTGGCAGAGTAAGCTCGCAAAATTATGAGATGATTTGAGATGAGCTGAAGCCTTAATTTATAGAAATCCTGGGCTTTAGAGGATGCATGAAAGAATTCCATAAATCACTCAAATAACTCAGCTTGATTTTTGAGTTATTTTTAAATAAAGATAATTTAATTCACAAAAATATGCAAATCATGCAAAAACAGCTTTTTAACTCAAATTAGAAGTTTAGATCAACTTTAAAACTCAAAAATGATGTTGAGTTCCAAAAAGTCAATAACTTGAATTGATTTTCTGATTTGGAGTTTAACTGCTCTTTGATTGTGCACATGGATAATTATGAATTAATAAATAAATAAAGTGATTTATTCTCAACTTAACTGATTTTGAAAAATAAAACAATTGATTTATGGGTTAATCAATCATTTAATCAAACTTTTATTTAAAATTACAATATTAAAAATTGACAAAAATGATTTAATTAATTAAATAAAATATTTAATCAATTATTTGTAAGATTGTGGATTTATTGTCAAAATTAAATATCATAATTAGGAATAATGGAATTAAATTCAATTAAATAATTAAGTGGCCAAATTAAATCCAATTAATTAAATATTTAGAATATTCAATTAATCAAACTTTAGGATAAATTAGATTTATCGCCAAATAATCATTAAATCAAAGATAATTATGATGATTAGGAATATTACTAGGAATATTCCCCAATGCAAATTACAAGTATAACAGTGGCAATCATCGTGGTTCAATGCCTTAAGTTGGAGATTTGACTTAGAATGATATTTAATTGTGAATTGGTATCGTCGTCTCATAATCTATTTTGTCCTTGTGGAACCCCAATTCCTTTGACTCTAGAAGTGTACGCATTCCTTTAGTAGCATGTCTTAAATCAATTAGTCTTTGGAACCTATCAGAAGAACATATTTTTATTTTATATGTTGTTTCAGTTATGAATATGGAAGAGGAATCATTCCAGTTAACATGGTTTTTATTTTATGTCGTTTCAGCTATGAATATTGTAACAATTCCTTTGTTATCTATTTCTTTTCTACCATTGTTGTGGAGAGGAAACATTACAGTTAACCACACAAATCAACCAAACCTTGTTGGTGATTGTAAGATATTGATTGAATTGTGGAGGCAAAATTATGAAATGTAATTAAATGGTCAAAGTACTGGCATATGTTAGCAAACATTGGGTTGTTTATTATATAACTATACTCAATAGAATTTCCCAAAATTATTAAGTAATGGTCCCCCTTTTTTCTTTAAAGGAGTCATCCCTGATTCTTAAAAACATGGACAAGAAATAGAGGAGTAATGATCAATTATTTTAAACTAATCTCAATGTAAACCAATACTTGGAAAACTTGATATCTCTAGGGAAATTACAATTGCGTCGGGTACAATGTATGTTTCGCTACCTTGAAAAAATAGTACACGACCCTAGAGGATAGTTGATGTCTTCTTTGAGACTCTGATAGTGTACAATTGATGGTATTACTTGTAGGTAGTTTGTATTTTCCACATTTCCCCTTATGTCCGACATAATGGTAACCACTATTACGAGCTCATTGAAATTTTTTTACTCTATACAAGGAAGTTTGTGGAAAGGGGCTTGACTTCATTGAAATTTAATGTTTATTAATTCTTTTTTTACAGCAATGAGATTGATGGAATTATTGTTTATATAATCACTAGTAAATACATATTTTTTAAACTAGACATTTTTTTGAAATAGTTTCAACAACAATTCCAAGATGAGAAGATTGCAACAGAACTAATGCATCACAACCCTCTAAAAATAGAGCAATCACTAGTAATACACATTATAAAAACATAGCACCATTATAAAAATAGAGCACCATCTTCTGAAAATAGATCAATGTTATCAAAATAGAGAACCATATGAAAACAGAGCAACACAATCAAAGCATAGCCCCACATGAAAATAGAAAAGCATTATAAAATAGAGCACCATCATGAAAACAGAGGAACATTATAACTACAAAGCACCATTAATCTATCTATGTGATAGATTGAAATGAAGAAAAAGATTGTAATCAACTTACATCTACTTGACAGACATAAAAAGAAAAATACATAAGGGTAGTAGGAGTAGTACAATCTATGTTTATGTCATGCTTTATTGAATCTTAATACATCCATATTCTTGTCAACTTTAAATAAGAATGACTCAATAAATTTAGGCACTTGCAGTCCCCATGTTATCTAAATATTGCCTCATTCAAAAAGTCACCTACCCTTTCAATCCACAAAATTTTTAATTGTATGTCACTATTTCACAAAACAATTTAATAACACTATAGAAGAAAATATATGGATTTGGCATGTTGAGCTTTGACTAATGTATGAAATTTTAAAGCTTTTAAAATATAAGACGTCATTTTATTCCCTCATGCAAATGATTAGCTAATTACCCCTTCCAATTTTGGTTTCTGTTATATGCTAAAAGATTCACCAATTAGATGGTTTACAAAGCTTTTTGGTTATTGTTCTTGTTAGATATCATCAAATAAGCTAAAAGAGAGCTAATTTCTAAGTGGTTTTACAATATACAACAATAAATTTTATTTTCAAATATTTTTCAATAAACTCTAATATTTTCCTTTTATAATTATCTTATTCTTATGTTATATTCATACTTCTTGTTGTACACATTAAATCTTTTTCCAAAATTAGTCTTCTTACATACCTCTACATATAGTGTCATAACAAAGCATACCTACTAATATTTGGCAGGAGCTTCGGTGCACTGCAGCCTTCTAAAATTACTAAAATATTTGGGGAATCCTATCAATATTATTATTAGTTCTTGCTAAGGTATAGTATTTTGTTCTTGGGTGTTGAAATGCAATTATTCTAATTAATAGGATTTTAGAATTTTTTATGTTGTAAAGTATATTATAGAGCTTGTAATTTTTGGCATATTTTTAAAATTGAAGAAAAACTATTTATTTGAATTCTTATTGGTCGTGACAAAAAAGAGCAAGGAGAAAATTAATTTTTGAAACGGAAATTGCGTGAAATTTTTTAACATAGACTATTGTTAATTGCTTTTTACAATGATATTCTTTAATGCATAGTCTATTTGCAATAAATATTCATCAACATAGTAGGTTGTCAACCATCCTCTTCTCATTTCTTGCAATCATTTTGACACATTGCAAAGAGAGCATTCAAGACTTAAAAGGTGTCACCTACATTTTTTGCATTCTTCATTTTGTATTGACATTGATAGGTTTCTGGAAGGGTTTGTTTACCTGTGTTTTGTTAGTTCTACAAGGTTTGATTTTTGTTTTTCTTTGACATTGAGAGATAAAACGGAAAAGCTTTTGCAAAACTTCTAAGGTTTTTACTAGTGTTTAAATTTGTCAATATCTTTTGTTTTAGAAGGGTTTGTTTTCTTGTGAAAATGGTTTTCATTTGTATGTAATTTAGAGGTAAGATGGCTTCTAAAAAGCTTGTTGAGCAATTATGGCTATGTTTTTTTGTTCTTTTTTATTCATAGATAAACTTGTTTCTAGTTTGTGTTCTTCATTTTTAACTGTGAAAGGTTAAACTATTATTTTTTTACTCATGTTTGGAAGGAACATCTTTAAGATCTACGACATTAAGAGTTAAAATGGAAAAACTTTTGCAGATCTTTTTAGGTTTTTTAACTAATATTTAATTGTGTCAATATTTTATTTTTGAAGGGCTTGTTTGCTTGTGAAAATGGTTTTGAGTTCTATGTGATTTAAAGGTGAGATGGTTGTGGTTTTTTCGTTCTTTGTTATTATTACCTAGGTTTCATGCATTGGTAGCTTTGTATGAAGATTTTGTTTTATGAAATGGTTGTGATTTTGTGTTTTTTTATTATTGATAGGTGCAATTGTTGTTGCTTTATACATTTCAAAATGGGAAAGTATAAATTGAACTAGCGAACTAAATTTTTTGTAAAGCTTTTCAAGCAATTGTTGGGATTTTTTTCACTACAAATATGTGGCTAAAGTTTTTTTAAAAAAATCAAAGCTAAAATGGCAATGTTTTTGCAAAAAAAATTTGGTTTAGAAGGGTTTGTTTGCTTGTGAAAATGGTTTTAAGTTTTATATGTAATTCACAAGTAAGATGGTTGTGGTTTTTGTGTTATTTGTTATTGTTACCTAGGTTTTCTGCATTATCATTGTTAAGGTTTTAGGATCATTGCAAATGTAATAGCACTATCTTCATGTATGTGTTTTCCAAATGCAACAAACTCTTGCATTTATATTAAGAATGAGCCAAGAAGAGACATGTCCCTTCATGGGACATGTCTATTCATTATTATGTAATTAACATAATGACAATTATGATTATATATATATATATATATATATATATATATATATATATATATATATATATATATATATATATATATATATATATATATATATATATATATATATATATATATATATAATATCTCTTTGAGTATTATATTAATTTCTCTTATATTTACATAATAATAATATATTTTATCAATTTAAGTATTTAGTTATTATGAGAATAATTATAATCTAACTTTGTATTTACATATATATCAATGTATATAGTAATATCAATTATTATATATATTGATATATATGTATATATATAATAAATCATTTCTCATAATAATCATATAGTTAGTATTATGATCATTTTATCTGATCAGAGCTATAAACATCAACACTCCCTCTTAGCTAGGGAAGATAAAATGTAACTCGCAATAAGTTCATAAATTGTGAGGGTTAGTTCCCAGGTGGATTGCCTCCATCGGCGATTCGATCCACAAGCTCCTGTGTGGATTGCATCCATCGATGATTTTATCCACAAACTCATGAGCTATGGTGTGGATTGCCTCCATCAATGATTCTATCCACAAGTTCTATCTATTATGATCGGTTTCATCCATCACAAGATGTCTATCACAATAGAAGAACAAGTTATTGTAAGATCGTCACCTTACAATAACTTTTACAAATACAAGTGATAATCATTTGGAAGTCGTCACTTCCTCATGATTTACATAGGGGGCAGGCCCATTAAAAACATTCATAATTCATAAGTATAATAATCAATTATATCAAGTTTACCTCATAAATGTTTCACCTTCAATAGTGAACTCCCTCTCAATCAATATGATCAAGATTGTCACAAGTTGACTGAACCATCTACTCCCTCTGAAGCTCAAGTTTATCAACTTCTTGACCTCTTTTGAAATATTAGACTCTTTTTGCATCTAGTCTCAATCATCAATTTGTTTGCAAGCATCAAGTTATTTCTCCCTTGAATGAAATTATCTTGTGCTTTTGTCTTGAAGGCATGTCAGAGAGAGATTACAAATAGCTCACTAAACTGTATTATCCCAAAGAAATATTAATGATAAAAGAATACAATATTTTCTATCCCAATGTTATAGTATGATTTAATAACTACATAAAAAATTTATGAACATTAATCAACATGGAATCCTCATCTCTTGATTAATGTAATGATCATTTTCTTATTTGCATATAAAAAAATGTTTGTAGCTTTTAATCAAAGAACTCTCTTTGTTCAGAAATATGCATAGACCTGTACACATTCAGTCATAACTTTTGAACCTAACTTTTTCTTTCCAATCGCTCCGGTGAGATTCTTCTAAATTTGTTTATCACCAACATATCTCAAATTAAGAAAAATCCAATGGTTCATTTATGAGATATGGTCCTCGTACTGAGACTGTAATTTTCTGAGACAATCACACATTCACCATTAACAAACTACTCTCTTACATTTGCAACTTGGCTCTGACACCATGTTAAGGTTTTAGGATCATTGAAAATGTAATAACACTATCTTCATGTATGTGTTTTCCAAATGCAACAATCTCTTGCATTTATATTAAGAATGAGCCAAGAAGAGACATGTCCCTTCATGGGACATGTCTATTCATTATTATGTAATTAACATAATGACAATTATGATTATGATTATGATTATATATATATATATATATATATATATATATATATATATATATATATATATATATATATATCTCTTTGAGTATTATATTAATTTCTCTTATATTTACATAATAATAATAATAATAATAAATTTTATCAATTTAACTATTTAGTTATTATGAGAATAATTATAATCTAACTTTGTATTTACATATATATCAATGTATATAATAATATCAATTATTATATATATTGTGGCACATTCACAGAGTGGCGGCGACAAGGAGAAAAGAGGAATCCTCCAATATTTCCAAGACTTGCCTTTTATTTTAGTTTCTGAAAGGTCACAGAAGTGTGCTTCAGATTTTTATATCTTCCTTTTACCACCAGTTGTGTAAGGAAGCGCTTAAAATTCCAAGAGGAAAATGAACCTACTGAGTTCATTGCCAGGGAATATGCTTTTGAAATAGAAATGAAAAAGAAAATGGTGAGCGAAAAAAAGCCTGCGAACGCATGAAAGAAACATATTACCAAAGTAGATAAATCATTTAAAAGCTCTGATCTAGGGTTTCACACAAAGCAGAAGGAAGCATAGGACACCAACGATACTGGATTCTCTTGATATTGCTCTAAATATTGGCTTTACGGGCATAAAAATATTGATTGCAGATAAAGGATTGTAAGATCCCAACCAGATTATGATCATTTGAAACCCTTTATTGCAGAACAAAAATGAAGAAGTTTGGAAGATGATAAGTTAGCTATTGATACTCAAGTTAACAAAGCTAAGGATCTCTGGATAAATAAGCTTCCCGTGGAAACTAGGGCTTCCACAAGAAGCAAATTTTTGAAACATGACAGCTTTCAGCTACCTAAAGTCTTCACTATCAACAATTTGGATGGGCAAATCACTAGGTTTGCTAAAAAAAAAAATGCTTTGCAGAAAACGAGCCTTCCTAGGATCGAAAGGACCCCAAAATCCAAATTTGATCCAGTCAAATGCGCTAATGACCCCCATTCTACCTTGGGAAGAGGTGGATTTTTTGTGTCCCAGGAGGATCCCAGGAAGGCCAGGTCGAAAGACTACGAATGGCAAGAGGTTAAAAGATATAAAAAGGCAAGATCACAAAAGGTGGAAAGGATTGAGATTCCTCTAAGGAATTCTTTTGATTTACTAAAGAAAAAGGAGAATGCCCTAATCAAAAGCCAGTATTCCCCCCCTCATAGGTGACTTGGGGCTTTGGGAAGCAAGGAAAATCTTAGGGTTAAACGGACAGTGCGCGAAAATGAAGCTCAATTCCACACCCCACCTTCCTTCTCCAAAACCCTTACCAGCAATAAAGGGCCAGCTAGGGCAGGGGAGAATATTGCTTAAGCCAATTTGAAGTCTCTTGCAATCAGTGGTAAGCACTACACTCCTCCTCATCGGTGGGAGAATGGGAAGTCTTTAAAGTCTGTTCCCAACCATATTTCCTTCAAAGCTAATACTCTGCAATTGAAGGTTTCCTCCCCTGTTTATACTCTGCCACACAGGAGAAACTATAATCATATGCACATGCACAATAAAAATATTTTTTCTAACAATGACTTTAACAAAGTATCCCTAGAGGATAGCCATATAGCAAGATTGCAGAAATACTATGAGGATGCAGGTTTAATTGTCAGATGGAAAGGAGTGGGAGTGAGCAACTTGGATATCATAGAAGCATTGGCTAAAATGCTCCCCAAAGAGGTAAGTATATCTAACCTTGTCAATTATTTCCTTCTCTTAGATTGCAAAAATTTAGAAACTAAAAAGAAGATATTAGATAACTTGGATCTGAAATATAGACATGAATCTTTTTTTGTTACTAAATGGAGACCCCTATTCAACCCACTATATCTTGAGGATTTCGAGGTAGAAAAAGCTATAGTACTAAAAAATTTACCAATTGAACTCACAAGCACAGAAACTATAAAGACTATTGGCAACAATTTAGGCAAATTTATTAGAATTAGTGATAATATAACTAATGCAACAGAGAAAACAATTATTGTCAAAATGAGCATTCATAGAAAGTTCATTCCTCATATGCATCTAAAATTCAATGCCAACTCAATTATCATTAATCCAATCATTAATGACAACTTTTTGGAATCAAAGCATAATTATATGGTTGCTTTATTAGAACTTAAGAGTATAACTAATCTTCTAGATAAAAGCCAGGATGCAAACATTTATTTTCTTTCAGATAGAGGGGGATTCACTTTTAGTGATATAGATGATTACTTCACAAAAACTGTTCTTCCCCAGCCTATCTCTGATCCCCCTTGCGAGCCTTCATTTGAAAAAAGAATCACTAACAATCAATTAATATCTATGGAGTCATCTCCCCTTATGAATATGAAAATTTCCCTCCAACTTAGCAATCCACTGATAAACAACAATGACAATCCTCAGAAATTAGCACAGTCAGCAGGTATCCTTACACCTGAGAAAGAAGGAAATATTCCAGAAATAACAGAGAATGTGCTACCCCTTGAACCCATAGCTTTGTCTAATGATTTGAACTTGCCAACTAAGGAGACTTTATGTACTAAGGAAGACCTGACATGTTCTCAGATTACCACACCGCCTATGAACTCAGTACAAGCATCTCCTTTGGAGGATGAAAAGTGCTCTAAAGAAGTCAAAATTATAATAGACTACATAGGAAAAATGCTAACAGATGAACTCTTGGATCTGTTTATAAGTGAAATTGGTGATCAAGGAGAGTTGGAATATCAGAAGGAAGTCTTGATTCAAGAAATTTTGTCCCTTAGAAACTCTAGAGAAGATAATGATGACACAATAGAGATGCAACAAGAAGTAATAGAGGTTCAAAAGGCAGACCTTTCCAATAACTATGAGAATGTGACTAAATCTGTTGAACATGAAGCCTTAGAGGTCAAAGAAGCTGGTATTGAACTAGAAAAAGAATATGATGAGGAAGCAATAACAAACCTTCTTGACCCATCCTCTCCTGCTGGAGATAATGTAGATATCCTGGATGGTCTTTTTGGTATCAAAAATGAGGACAGACAACTGGGAATTGTTACCAATTTGGCTGGCCTCTCTTCCCCCAAAATTGACAAGGTCAAGAAGAAAAGAGGAAGGAAATCGTGCATAGAGCTTAGATCCTTAGCAGGTAATGCATAAAATCAAATGAAAATATCTGACATTCTGAACAGTGGAAAGGGGAAGAGCCTTCCCAAGGAGCAATCAGAGTGACTACTTGGAATGTTAGGGGCCTAAACGCCCCTAACAAGCAAAGACTAATTAAGAGATATCTCAAAAACTTTGATTCTGATATTATAATCTTACAAGAAACTAAGTTAAATAATGAAGATAGTAAGAAATTAAGTAACAAACTTGGCTTATGGAAATCAGATTTTGTACCAACAATAGGTGCATCAAGAGGCCTAGCAGCATTATGGGACCCCTGGAAAATTTCCTCCTTAGCCATGAGCAGCAGTAGCAACTGGATGGCTATGAGGATATGCAGCCTCAAATCAAATCTGAGATTCACCTTAATCAACATCTATGGTCCAATGCATAATATAGACCAAAGAAGAGTTTGGTAGGAAGTTCAAGCTCTCCTTCACCTAAACAGAGGTGAGACTTTCATCTTAGGTGGAGATTTTAATGCTATACTAAATACAAATGAAAAATATGGTGGTTCTAAATTCATATCACAATCACAAAAGGATTTTACCCAATAGGTGTCAGACAATAATTTAATTAACATTGAGACCATCAACGAAACTTACACCTGGAACAGTAGAAGGTCAGGCTTTAGCCACATCGCGAAAAAACTTGATAGATTTCTAGTTTTAGGTAATACGGATAATTTTAACCAACTTTTGTCAGTGAAGATTCTCCCAGAAGTGGGATCTGACCACTTCCCAATTAGACTAACAATCACTGAGGATAGTAAACCCAATAGAAATCCGTTCAAATTTGAATTTATGTGGTTTTAGGATCCGGATCTCATTAATCTCTTAGAACAATGGTGGAACCAGACAATAGTGGAAGGATCCAAAATGTATAGCCTAGTTACCAAACTCAAAATTATTAAAAATAAAGTCTTGGAATGGAACAAGAACAAATTCAACAATATCTTCGAAGAAAAACTTCTTATAGAACAAGAGATAGAAAGTCTTAATAACTTAGTCATAAACCAGGGTATGGATGAAATGAGCTATCTTAAAGAGAAGGAACTTATGGCTAAATATAATGCAATTTTACTTAAAGAAGAAATATATTGGAAACAGAAATCCAGGGAAATCTGGCTGAAGGAAGGAGATAATAACACTAAATTTTTTCATAAATCAACCAATATAAGGAAAAATATTAACAGGATAACCAAGATTAAGGATGAAAGAGGGCAACTATCGGAAGACCCTAAAGTCATCGCAGACTATATCACTAACTATTACAACTCTCTTCTTAATAACTTCGAAGCAGTTAACCTTTAAGAGCAGTCTGAAATGATTAAGGCTATACCAAAGTTATTCGGATGAAGATAATACCATGATGAATAGAAAATTTACTTTGGAAGAAGTCAAGACTACCTTATTTCAAATGCAGCCTGACAAAGCCCCAGGCTCGGATGGATTTCAGGCCGATTTTTTTCAAAAATGCTGGCACTTCATGGGAACTGACATATGGCAAGTGGTGGAAGCAACTAGGAATTTTGGAGCTATTCTATCAAAAATTAACAATATTTTTTTCTCTCTCATACTGAAAAAAATGACTGTATTGACCCAGGAGACTTTCATCCTATCTCACTATGTAACATTATCTATAAAATATTATCAAAATGTATGGCAAATAGACTTAAAACTCTACTCTCGATTTTAATCTCAGAGGAACAAATGAGCTTTGTAGCCAAAAGGTCGATCCTAGATGGCATTATCATCGCCCAAGAACTTGTACACACTACACAAATCTCCAAAGAACCAAGCATGTTTATAAAAATAGATATCCAAAAGGCATATGATAAGGTGGACTGGAGATTTCTATGCAAATGCTTGGAAGCCTTCGGCTTCTCCAAACATTGGATCAACCTCGTATTTATATGTATATCTACCCCCAAGATCTTGGTCCTTGTCAATGGTACCCCAGAAGGTTTTTTTGGGATTTCCCAAGGTATCAAGCAAGGTGACTCGCTGTCACCCTTCCTTTATGTCATCATGGCAAAAGCACTGGGTAGAACCATCTCCAAGAAACAGTTAGAATGCAAGATTTCAGGTTTAAAAGCCGCAGACAATATCCCTTTCGTTACTCACCAATAATTTGCAGATGATACCATTCTTCCTGGTTCTACCAACTGTAATGAGGCTAAGGCCTACAAAGTAGTTCTAAGCACATATATGAAGGCCTCAGGCCAACAAGTTAACCCTCTTAAATTAGAAATCTTCTTTATCAATATGGCACTCGATTTGGAAAAGGATATCTGTGATCCCTTGGTTATCAACGGGGTACTTTTCCATGTAAATATCTAGGTATAGAATTGGATAAGGGTCAACACTCTTCCAAACTTTGGAAACAAGTACTATCAAAGGTTCAGGATAAGAAAAGCTCTTGGAAAGGTAAATGGCTCACTAAGCCTGGTAGATCCATTATGATTAAATCAATTTTGTCAGCTATCCCTTCTTATCATATGTCCATCCTTCCCCTTTCGACTAACATCAAGCAGGACCTAGATAAGATGATGCGTGACTTCTATTGGCAAGGCTCTACCGAGGATAAGAAATTGGCCCTAATCAAATGGGACAACTTATGCAAACCTATTTCTATGGGGGGTCTTGGGTTTAAAAACCTTACTTGGCAAAACCGAGCCCTAGGCGCTAAGTTAGTTTGGAGACTCTTCAAGGAGTCCAACTCGAAATGGGCTTCTATTCTACTGCACAAGTATGTTCCTGGGGCTGACCCTATAAATATTTTTAGAGCCCATTCACACGTCAAGGGTTCATGAATTTGGAACTTTATCAAAGACTCTATAGGCATAATCAACAAATTCCTCACTTGGGATGTAGGTCTTGGGAATCAAGCTTTATTTTGGGAAGATTCCTAGGCAGGTTTCTCGATGCTTAACACAGCGGGCTTCTCACCAAATTTCATTGAAATGTGTAAAGACACCATCGGTACTTATCTTAAAGGTTATATTAGCCTTAACAACGATTATGATATAGATTTAACCTCAAGAGGATTACTGTTTAATCCAGAAAGTCAAAAGTTATTTAGTATCTTAAAAGATAGAAATATCACTATTAAAATAGGCCTGACTCCCTTGTATGGGCTGGCTCTAATATTGGAGAATACACAGTTAAAGATGGCTATAAAACCATTATCCGAGAGGAGAAAATGGACAATTTAGACATTCCCCTTAATTTATGCTGGAACAAAGCGTATCTTCCCAAGGCTAGGATGTTCCTGTGGGCTGCTCTGCAGGACAGAATTTTAACATCAGATAGGATTCATAAGATAGGCTTCGAGGGTCCTACAAGGTGCCCCTTATGTGAAAGTTAGGAGGAGGATGTGAATCATCTATTGCTTAACTGTCCCTACACTCAGAATTGTTGGATTTGGCTTCAACAATGTCTAGATTGGAAGACAACCCTTCCGTCCGACCTACTAAGCCTCCTAAAAGCTTGGCCTACTCTTTACAAAGATAATCTTTATAAGGATATCTGGACCATTTCCCCATGTATATTAGCATGGGAAATTTGGAAGGAACGTAATCACAAAATTTTTACTAACCAGAAATTAGATTGGAAAAACATAATTAACAAAATTGAGGCCTCAATTACGGAAAACATCAATAGCAAACTCTGTAATATCATTTTCTATGAGGATTCATTTAGATCCTGGGATAACAAGATCAGACTTAAATGGCCCTCTTTAATCATTCCAAATCTTTTTGGTAGAGGAGGCGCAAAGACAAAAGTTGATAGAGCTAATTGCTCCTGGGTTCCCCCCAAAGAAGGTTGGGTAAAACTAAATTTTGATGGAGCATCCAGGGGTAACCCCAGAGAGGTGAGCATCGATGGGATTATTAGGAACTGGAAGGGAGAATCAATTTCCAAGTATTCCCACCCCATCAAGCCTACTACGAATAACATGGCGGAATGCCTTGCCGCTCTGGAAGGCCTCAAAATCTGTAAAAATCTAAACTTGTCAAAAGTTGTGATTGAAGGAGACTCCCAAATTATCGTTAATGCTATCCGCACAAAGAAGACTCCTAATTGGATTATCAATTCTAAAATTGAGGAAATCAATCTTATCATAGAAACCTTTTCCGAGGTAATTATCAAGCACACTTATCGAGAAGGTAATGCTGAAGCTGACTCCTTAGCAAATCTAGGTGCCAACGACAACCACATTATGGAATAATTGCTTATTAGTTTCTTTTTTAGTTCTGATTCTAGATTTCAAATATATTAATATATGTCTGAGAGGTCTATTAATGTATAGTATAGGTATTTGTATTCTTTGAGATATCATTTGGGTATATAGATATACATCTTTATATATATTTATATATATACATAGAGTGACTTATATATCCTCAGTTATATCCTATTTTATACTCACATTTGAAACACACATTTGGCTATATATATATATATATATATATATATATATATATATATATATATATATATATATATATATATATATATATATATATATATATATATATATATATATATATATATATATATATATATATATATATATATATATATATATATATATCATTATGAGTTTAACTGTCTTTATTTATTACTGCCACCTAGTTGTAGCCTTGTCCTTGTCATTCTTCTTCAGAAGTGCTCTTGTATTAGCATATCTCATACTGGTAGCTATATAAGCTCTCAAAAGAGGTATAGGTCCATCCTTTAACATTTTTGCCTTAACTGATCCTAGCCTTATCATTTATGCATATGTTAGCTTCGGCAATATGCTCGATCAATCCTATACATGTTCACTCATAATCATTAAAGAATGATACTTGTTTGCCACCTACCACTGGATAGCATTAGTGGCAATGACTTCTTGGAAATTCCTTTATCTTTGCTAGGAGATGATGTTGAGGTAGGCCTCCTTCTAGCCTAAGCGATTTCCTAATCATTGCAATACGCACAAACCAATGCACATGTGATCTTTCCACATGTGACATCTTCCTGGCATGCACTAGAAGTTTTGATAGACTTCCACTCCCTTCAGTGAAGCAAACCTCTCTTTAGTATACTCAATTTGAATATGTACTCATACACGTACTCATTTTGCTCGATGTAGGCTTTTTTTCTCTTAAACCTGCAATATTTAGGTCTTATGTGTGACTTGGTGGCCACGTCTGGTTTGATAGTCGGGTTGAAGGCATCTCTGCTTGGATATATATGTATCTATATAGTAACTTAAATATAGAAACTTATATATCTATCTTGTAGACCTATCTTTCCAGATTTATTTATATCAGACACATATATTTCTATATATATTGCTGAAATATATATACCGATATATGTTTAGACTTTTATCATGTATTCATTCATTCATCCTTCCTTTTAACATATACATATGTTTATACAGATTTATGTGTTTTCTGATCTGTATATTTCCTTACTTATTAGAACAGAGTTATATTTAATCTAGTTGAATGTTTTTTCGTTCTAGCTGAGGTGCAGATTGTCACTGAGTTCTAATTTGATAGCACATATAAATGTAAGGTAATAATGTTAATTCTGGCCCATTATGGAAAGCCGGCTTTCAGAATAAGTATGGAGCTCTGCAAAATAGGATTGCTATTATTTAAATTCTATTCTCTACTAACATTGGCAGATAGTGGATTGTTAATTAGAATGGATAAACAATCCATTGCTAATTCAGATATCTTGATGAGGTAATCATTTCTTTATCATTGTTAACTCATTTTCCTTATATGGGCTAATAGTCTCTTTAAATTAATATGCATCACTTTGTTATTGTGATATTGGCTAATTTTTGGAGGAGGAGACTTGTTGTCTGATATCCAGGAAGGACTCATCATTAGGATACTCAAGAACCTTTCTCGACAAAGCAAGAGGGTCAACGATTTCATTTTATCAACATTATTGATTCAACCCATGTATATTCATTATTCGATGTATAACTATTAGGTCATGTTTCTTAAAGATAACATTTATCGAGAATATACGGGACATGGGTATGCCCATGTATGAAAGCACATATCTTGATGAATATCAAGCCGTGGGTATGCCTACGGAAATTTTGTATTTAATAAATCTCATCATGATACGAGTCATGGGTATGCCCATGTTAATTTTGTATAAGGACAGGACCTATGGTCCTAGGCTAGGTTGGAGGTTTTCTCAACCCCGCTCTTTCCTACCAGCGCCTGCAGTGAGTGGGGTCACACTGTAAAATATTTATTTATATTAATAAAAAATTCTTCAGGGCTTCGGCCTTTTATCGATAAAAATAAATAAATTATTATATATATTGATATATATGTATATATATAATAAATCATTTCTCATAATAATCATATAGTTAGTATTATGATCATTTTATCTGATCAGAGCTATAAACATCAACAATTATCTTTGTATGAAGATTTTATTTTATGGAATGGTTGTGGTTCTTTGTTTTGTGTTATTGATAGGTATAATTGTTGTTGTTTTTACAATTTGAAATGGGAAACATTTAATTCTTTGCAAATGGAGGAGTACTTGAAAGCACTTCATTTTATCTTTGAACAAATAGAGAGAAATAAGCATAGATTTATGCTTATAGTGTATATATACTCCAAATTGTAAAGTTGTGTAGGAAATTCAAAGACAAAGAGGACTTAATTTCCCTTTGTGACATAGTCTAACTAAAAACCATTTGGAGTATATTGATAGATGGAACATGATTTAAATTTAAAACTAGATGGTTATGCACTAGTTTTAAACATTTAAAGTAACTTATTACTAAGAAGGACTTTTGAGAAGAATCTGAGAAGTTGTCATTCATGAGATCTATTGCTTGCAAGCTAACATTATTTTGTGCTTGGTTTCATATCAAACCTAATCATGATGCACTATTGAAAATGTTTATCTATTTTCTCTTTCCAGGAACAAAATAGGAAGTTGTTAGTTGCAATCTCAAAGAAAGGCTTGAATAAGAAATATATGGAATGAATTGAACAATCAAGAGTGCGTGGATAATTGAAGAAAAGGAGAGGTTATTTTATTATCTTTTGGAATATCGTTCTTAACTTAAAATTATAATATATTTTCTAAAAACTTCTTATTGCCATAATGACCAATTTTCTAATTTGAACTTGTAATTTTGATGTTATTTTACAAGTTAACACAATCTGAGAATATAACATTTCAAGATTCAACGAAAAAATCTATTCTTTCAATCTTAAATTATCTTGTTCTTTAGGTGCATTTTCAGTTAAGGTTGTATTGGAAAAGGAACAAATATACATTCACATACATAAGATGCACACACACACACACATAACACATATAACATGTGCGTGTGCATGCACACACACATATACAAATATACAATTATATATATATATATATATATATATATATATATATATATATATATATATATATATATATATATATATATATATATATATATATATATATATATATATATATATATATATATATATATATATATATATATATATATATATATATATATATATATATATATATATATATATATATATATATATAGACTTATACTATGCATTTTCCTTAATTGAGCATTAATGTAGCAGGTTGGTCATCCTTCTCCTCTGGTTGTATGTCTTTGTTTTGACATATTGCAAATAGTGTGTTGAAGACTACATATATCTTGTCTAGGATTCCTAAATCTCTCTCTGTATGAGCATTGCTTTTTATTTAGCAAGCATTTGTATAATTTTATCTTTAATTAAGATTTGGATTTAAGTTTATTCATATAAAATATTTGTTGATTAAACAGGTTGTTGGTCACCCAGTTCTTGTTCTCTATGTTTATTTTGACACATTGTAAAAAGGCCATTGAAGCCTCCTAAAATAGCTAAGGTTATAAGTTCTTGTGACTATACTTTCTTCTATGAGAGAAGTTAATGTTCCTTTTTAACAGAGTCTAACTGAAAAGTATTCAAAGTTAATTGATTAGTGGACCATGATTTAAATTGAAAAACATATGATAATGTGCTAGTTTTAAACATTTAAAGTAACTTATTGCTAAGAAAAATTTTTGAAAAGAATTTGAGAAGTTGGTGTTGTTGAGATCTATTGCTTGTAAGCTTAAATTATTGTGTGTTTAGTTTCATATCAAATCTAATCTAATCATGATCTACTATTAAAAATGTTTATCTATTTTCTCTTGTAGGGAATAAAATAGGAAGTTGTTAGTTGCAATCTCAAATAAAGGTTCAAACAAGAAAGAACTATAATAAAATGAGAAATCAAGAGTCTCTATCAATTGAACATAAGGAGAGATATACTTCACTTGATAGCTACAATTTCCCCAATAATCATCTTTTGCAATATCATTCTTAACTTAAAATTATAATATATATTTTCTAAAATTTTCATATTGCCATGATAACCAATCTTTTAATCTAAACTTGTAATTTTGATGCTATTTTACTCTAATAAAAAAAGTACAACAAATTTTCAAACATTTCAAAATTCTAAAAAATTTATCATTTCATTCTCAAATTTACACCACTAAAATTTCCCCTTCGCCACTAAAACATAACTATTTATCCCACTCTTCTAACAACATTTCAACCATATCTCTTAATTACAATCTGTTATATCCCCTTACACTAGACAACACAATTATGAACTACCAAGGATCTTAGACTTTCTATAAGGACAATTAGTGTTCAATTATGTTGTCCTATAGCAATTCAAAATGAGTTATGTGGTCCAACATAATTCAACACTAAAAATGTCTTTATGTTTGTTTGTTCTTGTTGACACTCTTCTATTGTTATATACTTTGATTTTCTATCCTTTATGTTCTCATAAATAGATATATGTGAGCTTTTACAAATGATCATTGAGATACTAGACTCTTCATCATCCTTTTATGTTACATTTCATTTTCCCAATGCTTTATCAGACAATCACTATCTAAATCATTATGTTTTTTCAAGGGATGAATCAAACATATTTCAACTCAAAATGTCTCTTCTATTGTTCAATTAGAGTATTTATTGTTATTGTCCAGGCCTAGTACTTGCAAGCAATTTTGTCAAATCTAATTCATGAAATAATTTAAATCATGGTCACTGCATTTCCTATTTGCTTGCACATTGTTCCTATGTTAGAAAAAGGGAAGGAAGCATACTGTATTAATGTGAACATCCTTTTAATTGTATGATATCCATGCCAAAAGAATCTGAAGGACAATTTTATCATTTGTTCAGTTAGAGTATCCATTTTTATTTCCTTGGTTTAGTACTTCAAAGCAATTGTGAAAATTCTAATTCATGAAATAAACATATGATTGTATAGAAAACAAAAAACTGATTATTTCTAATTTAAGATCTACATATACCTGTATTATTTTAAGCTCAATTGGTTGTGCAAGAATTGGACACTAGAGAATGTGCCCATTTCTCACTTAACAGTTGCAATTTTTTCCTTTGGAAGAAGTATTTTATAGTGAACATTGGTAAAGAAGGGTGTTTGGTTTTCTATAGTGATATTATACTATTTAGTTATGATGTTGTGTTTCATGATGACTTGAACAAGTGTATAAATGTCAACTTCCAAGTGAAAAATGTAGTACAAGTGCTCTTGCTACAATTCAACTTTCTCATTTCAATTAAACTTTTAATTAATTTTTTTTTGTGTTTTTGGGAGTTTAAGTCACTATGATACAGACTACATGTAGTCTCCCAATGTTTGTCACTTCAATAAGATTAATGCTAAAATGGATTTTTCTTATCATTGAAGGGTTATTAACAAGTAAATTTGTTGTTACAATGTTTTTTTCTCCTTTCTCTTGTCCATTTCACATTTCAAAATGAGCAAAGCAACACCTATTTTACCTGACAATAACAAAAAACACCAGTGGACATAGACATGGAAAAACCCTACGCAAAAATTCTCTAGACTTTAACACATTGTTTCCATTATGTCAAAACTAGAGAAGTAGGATACATAACCTATTACATTAATGCAAACAAGATTTCAATTCAATGATATTCATTCATAATATTTTGCATAATAGTTTTCTCTTATAACAAATTTCACAATTTATGTTTCCAAACTTGATTTTCCTTCTTGCTCTTTTTTATGCCACCAATAGGAACTCAAATATATGGCCTTTTGTTGATTTTTAAAACATGCCTAAACTTATAAACTTTATAGAACATGTCACGACTTTAAAAATTGTCAAATCCCTAGTTTCCCATTTTGAAATTTATGAAGCAATAGCAAATTTATGTTTGAATAATAGGAAACAAACCCTAACAAAATAAAACATATTAATAAATTTGAGATTTAAAAGAATCCATAAAAATATAGGCACTTCACCGATTTGACGGTGATTGTTATTCGCAAGTGTTTGTTTTGTTGTCTTCGATTATTGGTACAATGTTTATTTTGAGTTGGCATTTGTTTGTGCTAGAAGGTTTGTTTTGTGTTACCATCTCTGAGATGTTTTTCTTGGTAGGTTGAAAATAGATTATACAACATTGAGAGCTTCTTTTTGTGTGTGTGCTTTTGTAGCTACGAAACTATTTTTTTTTTTTTATCTTATTGTTATGGGGAAATTGTGTCAGTCAAAGTATTGGGTGGGTAGGAGTTATGAAAAAATAGGGAGAAGTTCCTATTTCTAAGATGTATTTGCTACTCTTTGTCCTTCATGTCATTGTAAGCTCAAATGGCTGAAGATTTTTGTCCCCTTTTATTGACGAGTAAAATTGTTCTTGCTTTGCACATTTCAAAATCGTGAAGCATAGTTTTCTGGAATTGTATCATTAATACTTCTAAAAAAAAACTATCATTTTCCAAATTATTTCTATAAAGAAGAGCTTTAAGACCCATGTTATCGAAAGATAAAATGGAAAAGCTTTCACACAACTTTTTTGGTTTTCTGTCAAATCTCTAAATTTATCAATATCTTTTATTTTGCAAGCATTTGTCTACATCTTGAAAAATGATTTAAGGTTCTATGTCATTCAAAGCTAGAATGCCAATTATTTTTTCATGATTATTGAGGCTTTTTCTCCCCTCAAAATGGTTGTCTAGAGTTTTAAAAAATTTAAATCTACTATGGGTCCTTCCTGCTTTCTCTTCTGATTTTCTAATTAGTATAGTTTAAACTATTATATCTCCTTCTATGGGTGACCAATAACTTGATCAATTACTAGACATTTAATGTGGATAGACTATGGATTCAATGGTATCTGCACCTAAAGGAATTCACAATAGTAGATGTTTAAAATTTTCATGCAATTTCTTTTTCAAAAATTTGATTTTTCTCCTTGCTCTTTTCTCTCATAGCCAACTCAAACTCAAATAAATAGCCTTACTTCAATCTAAAAAATATCCTAGAAATTAAATACTTTAAAGTGTGGTTGATGGTGTAAAATTTTCCAAAAATCTTTTGGTAAGGCTATGTTAGTTCTACAATTGATTGACTACTTGGAGAACAAAATGGGAGAATGTGAAGATGATCACCAAGCTACTAAGGTATATGTGAGACATTAGATCAGTTGTTAAATTGTCATTGATGTCAACTAGCTTTGATCGTACTTATCATGATAGTTGCAAACATCTGAAGAAGGTAATATTGGTGAAGGAAAGGAGATATTAGCATGATGATGAGATGTATGAATAAGTTATGAATATGGTATTCATTGGGCAACTTATTGATGAGTCTATGACATTATGATAGTGATTTGATTGTATTACATGATTCTATTAAATGTTGAAGATCAAGAATGTACAAGTTACTTTGGTTGGTATATGAAGAACTTAGTGTACATCAAGAAGATATTGTGTATACCGAGTGTGGTATTAACTAAACAGAAAGAAACCAACACATCACAGTATTGAATGGGAAAGAGAAACAAGGAGGAACATGTGATTGTCGACATGAGATGATGAGTTGGACGAATCTAGAAGATTCCAAGGATAAAGACAAAGTTAGTTATGAAGATCTACGACTCACAAAATTCAAGGATAATCAGATGATGAAGATTGAAAATGTTTCAAGGCACAAGTTTTGAGGAAGGTTAAAGAGGCAAAATAAATGATAGAGATTAAGAGGAAAAATCTAAGGCTAAAAATAAAATGGTTTATCATGTCTATATAAGGAGAAAAGAAATTCAAAGGGAATTATCGCGTGAGAAAAAGATTGCATACATGCGAAGCTAGTCATAAAGGTTGAAGTAAGAACCCATTGATTATGTAGACCTAACCAAGTAATAGAAGGAGATAACCGAGTAGAATAGAGTTAGAGGAAGAAGGAGAATGAAGAGATTATGATGACCAGAGTTATATTGAGCTTAGCATAGATCTAAAAATGAGAAAAGGAAGTTGCATTTGAATTAGGTCACATACTATTACTTTCTAACCATTTCTACAGACAAAAAATCTTAACCGAGTGAGACTAAACTGTCTTTTTTATTTCTATATTGCCATTCAATGAATGTTACTTGTTTTCTTGTTGACCCAAGTGAATGTATGGTCACAAAGAACTATTAGTGATAAATCCTCTAACAAGGTCACACCTTACAATGTGTTTTGTAATCTTTAATAGGGTTGTCTCTTAACCAAGCTCACTTTAGAAGAGTGAAAATATTTCGGGTACCAATCCCAAGTGGTTTTCCCCTAACAGGGTTTCCATGTTAAAAATCAAGGGTTAAATGTGTATGCATGTGATGTTTTGATATTTTAATTTTTACATTACAATAACTGGTTTAATCAATATATACTAGATAATTTATCTGATAGTCGGTTAATGAATCAGAAATTCACAGACAAGTTTTTACCGAGTTGTTTAGTTTATTTATTGAAGTTGGTATTATACATCTGATAGGGAGGTCTCTTAGATTTAGTCCTATTTCCCCTAAGACTTGCTCATGGTTCTTCTCTTGGCCTAGTTAGGGTTATCTAAGACCCTACTTCTCTGAGGGATTACCTCCAATCACCTCTCTCTCTCCTAGACCTCTCTACCAAATTAGTTACACAATTCCATCTTCTTACTCCCTTGCATGAACACATTTCTTGAAGTCCATCACCTTACTTTCAAACTAAAAACCCATTGCAATTGGATAAAAGTCTTCTTTTTAACTCTTCTTGAAAGGTTTTGGTTTGCTCAAGTCTTCAAACTTACCCAATCAATAGTTGATCTCCTCAAAATTAGGCTACAAGCCCCAATTAGGCCTAATTAGGTCTTCCAACTCTCCTTTTGGCTTGTAACTTCCCAAATTTCCACACAAGTGCCAAAATAAACATGATATTTGGATACACTTTTTAGAGTTATTGAATATTTTCAAGGTCTTGGTTTCTCATGGAAGTCGTATAGTACCTTCCTAATACAGTGCCTACTTTTAAGGCCTAATTGCTTTTCTTTGTTTCATAGTAGAGAAATGGCTATTTCTCCCTCTACCAATTTGATCATGATCTCTCCTTCTTAGGATCAAGTCTTTAGACCTTTTTATTCACTCGTCTACCCTTGGATTGATTCATTCAATCCTCGAAGCCTTCTATCCATTACTTGCAACAGTCAACCTTCCTAACCGGGCACCCTATGACTCGCCTAGGGCTTGATCATAAAAATAGCTCCCCTGCACACCTAACCATAAAACTTCATATTTACAACATATATACAATACTCTAGCATATTCCAAAGGTTTTTACAATTCCCTCTGATGGTTCTCATGCTAGATCCATTTTTAGGTTCTCAACTCTGGTTAAACCAGTGAACTGGTCACAGAGGAAAACTTTAAAGAAAGAAAAACAAAACAAACTAAGTCCTAAGTATGTACACACACAAAAAACTATAAACAAAAGACTATTTGCACATGAAAAGGCTAGGCTCAGATCAATCCATAATTGAAGGATAACTGAGCTCTTAGCATTGTTCCCGTTTGCAGAGCACACCAGTCAATTAATTTCTAAACCAATAGTTACAAAATATGCCAACCCTCATCTCTGGTCTGAAAAACACTTAAAAATAGGTTAGGATAACTGGGCAAAACTATCTAAATGGTTTCCTAACTACGTTTAGCCTTCGAGAGGCATTTTGAAAATTTGTTGTCATGACAACTTTGAAAAGTTGCAAAGTTTCCATTGACAACTTTGACAACTTTTGTTGTCAAGCTCAATGAGGTCTCTCAAATGAGTCCTAGATGACCTCAATGGTGGACCAAACTCTATGAGACCATTTTAATTCTTTATTCCATCATTTTGGAAAGTCAACCTGGTCTTTGACCAACTAGAATGTTAAGGCAACAACTAGACAAAGAAAACCAAGACTCATCAAGCCTAGTAAGGACCTTTCATGACTCCAACCAACCTTCCTAGGACTTGATAGACTTCACACACTCACTCAGGACTCTTCATAGTCCTTATTAGACAATGAATTGGCTAAGGTCACTACAAGCCAAAATGTTTAAACTAGGGTAGCCAAAAGACCCCTGCACCATTCTCCCCCTGCATCAAGAAGTCAAGAATCACTAGGGGTTAAGAGATCTAAATCAATTCCCATATTTTTGAAACTATTCTCTATTATCCAAGTAGCCTCTAATTCAATTTGTTGCTTCCACTCGATGAGGTGTTCCATGTAGACTCCATGTCTTGTCTTTTTCTTGACCCTTGAGTTAGTATCCTTTCAGCTTGAGGCTTCAATGGGACATGTAACTTGAGGTCCTTGACATCAATAGTTACATCAGGGCTATGTTATTCTTCTTTAACATCAAGACCCCTATATTTAATTAGATCTTGAACATTAACAATTGGATATATGGCTAGCTCCTTTGGTAAGCCTATCTTGTATGCATTAGGGCCATACTTAGCTAGGACTTTACATGGTCCTACCCTTCTCATCTGCAGCTTACTGGGAATGCCTTTTTGGAGTCTAGCCTTGTTGAGATGTGCCATCACCTGATCTCAAATTTCAAACTATAATTCCTTTCTCCTTTCATCCACTCTATTTTTAAGCTTTTGATTGGCTTCTACTAATGTCTTTCTTACCTATTCATGAACTTCTTGCATAGATTGAGAAAATTCATCTGCATGACCACTAAATCCTCCTTGGTTACCTAACTCCCTAAGTTCACACACACCTCTTGGGTTGATGACATACACTACCTCAAATGGAATTTTTCTAGTGGATCTATTTGTGTAGTCATTGTAAGAAAACTTAGCTTGTGGTAACACTTGGTCCCACATTTGTCCATATTCCTTTGTGAGACATCTCAAGAGGTTCCCAAGCACTTTGTTTATCACCTCTATTTGGCCATCCATTTGAGGATTATAAGCTGAACCAAATGCAATATTTGTACCCAATCTCTTCCATAGGGTCTTCCAAAAGTTCCCCATAAACTTCACATCTCTGTCTGACATAATGTTGATTGGTAGGCCATGAATCCTTACCACCTCCTTGAAGAAAATATGAGCAGTATAGCTGGCATCATGTGTGGTTTTACATGGTATAAAGTGGTTCATCTTACTAAATCTATCAACCACCACAAAGACACTATCAAAATCAATAGTTGTCCTTAGTAGACCTACTATAAAATCCATGCTAAGACACTCCCGTAGTCTATTGGGAATTGGTAAAGGCTGATATAACCCTGCATTGGAAGATGATCCCTTAGCTTTTTCACATAGTATACATTGCTCTACATACCTTCTAACATCTCTTGGCATCTTGGGCCAATAATAAAACCTTTGCACTAAGTCTAATATTTTATTTAAACCAAAATGTCCTCTAAGGCTCCCATTGTGTTTCTCTTGTATAAGATTTTCCCTCATTGATTTCTTGGGTACACATAACTGGTTACCCCTAAATAATAAGCCATTTTGTAAAGTGTAGTTAGAAAATTCACTATGAAAGTGATTCTCAATTTCATCACATACCTTATATGCCCTTGAAAAGTCTTCATCCTCTTTGTAGAGCTCCTTAAATCCTTTTAGGCCAATGCTTTGAAGTTGAATCTCTTGGATAGTCAACAAAGTTCAGCTAAGTGCATCTGCAACCTTATTGTTTAGACCTTTCTTGTGCTTAATAGTAAATGTATAGGCTTGGAGAAACTACATCCATTTGATGTGCCTAGACTTAACTTTTCTTGTGTGTTGATATAACTTAGTGCTTGGTTATCTGTATAAACTAAAAACTCCTTAGGCAATAGGTAATGCCTCCATTTCTTAAGAGCTTGAATCAATGCATAGAGTTCCAAATCATATGAAGAGTACCTTGACTTAGCTTCATTCAATATTTCACTAAAAAATGCAACCAACCTTCCTTCTTGGTTAAGGATTGCTCCCACTGCTATGTTGTTTGCATCACATTCCACTATGAATAGCTTGTCAAAGATTGGTAGAACTAGTATGGGATGTTTTTCCACCCTTTGTTTTAGTTTCTCAAATCCTTCTTGAGATGCCTTGGTCTATCTGAACTTGGTTTTGACTCCTCCTTTTATTGTATCAAGCAAGGGTGTACATATCTCACTAAAGCCCCTTATGAACTTCCTATAAAACTGAGCTAACCCATGAAAGATCCTTACTTATGTCCCTATTTTAGGAATGGGCCAACTTAGAATGGCTTCTACTTTGCTTGGGTCCATTTTTAAGTCACCTTGGGAGACAACAAAGCCTAGGTAGACTAACTCTTGTTTTAAGAATTCATTCTTTTCCAGGTTAATGGCTAGCTTTTCCTCATGCAACCTTCTCAAGACAACTTCTAGGTGCTTCATGTGTTCCTCTTTGGTCTTACTAAAGATGATGATATCATCTAAGTATACCACCACAAACCTTCCTATGTAATCTTTTAGGACTTCATTCATTAATCTCATGAATGTACTAGGTACATTTGTGAGCCCAAAGGGTATAACTAACAATTCATAAAGACCCTCTGCAGTTTTAAAATTTGGCTTCCATTTATCCCCCTCTTTCATCCTAATTTGGTGATACCCACTCTTAAGGTCAATTTTAGTGAAGTATTTAGACCCCCCAAGACAATCCATAAGGTCTTCTATTCTAGGGATAGGAAACCTATTTCTAACAATTATCCTATTTATTGCTCTAGAATCAGTGCATAATCTCCATTTACCTCCTTTTTTTGTGCCAAGACCACTGGAACATCACATGGGCTAATTCTCTTTCTAATGATCCCTTGATCAAGTAGCTCTTGGATCTACCTTGCAATCTCTTTGTTTTGGTATGGTGTCATCTTATATGCTTCGTTGTTGGGCAAAGATGCTCCTGGTATGAAATCTATCTGATGGCTGATTTCTCTTTGAGGAGGAAGAGTATTTGGCATCCCATCACTAATAATATCCTTAAAATGATCCAATAACTACCTTACTTCTTGTGGTGTAGAGGTTTGTTGAGACTTGGTCCCCTCCTTGGGTTTAATGACTATATCTAGTCCAACTCCTTCCTCTTCCTTGAGTTCATGCAAGAACTCCTTACCACTCATCAAAAGCACATTAGTGTCCCCTGAAGTTGTAGCTCCCTCCTCCATAAGTGATTGGATTTTGTAAGTAGCCCCATTTTTCTTGAAGGTGTACATGTTCTTCTTTCCATGGTAGAATGCATCCCAGTCATATTGCCATGGTCTTCCCAACAAAAAGTGGCAAGAATCCATTGGTAAGATGTCACATAGAATTTTATCTTAGTATTATCCCATCACAAAGTCAACCCACACTTGTTCATTCACTAAGATATTTTGTCCCTTGTTTAGCCAGGTAACTTTATAAGGATGTGTGAGATATCCTAGCAAGCTTCAACTTTTGAACTGCCTCCTCTGAGATAATGTTGTCAATTGAACTAGAGTTAATGATGACCTTTCACACTTTTCCAAGGATCTTACACTTTATCCTAAATAAAACCATCCTTTTCTTAGGTTCTTCTTTGACTAGTTCCTTGAGTAGGACCCTCCTAAACATGAGGTTCTCACCATTCTCTAAATCTAGACTAACCTCTGGTGATTTGACACTATTCACCTCTTCTTATGCAGAGGCTATCTTTGTCTCCCCTTGTGATCTTAAAGATTTGTTAGGGCATCTATAGGTAGGGTGGCCTAGTTGACCACAGTTGTAACATTTCATGTTTGCAAAGTGTGAACCTCTGCTAAAGTTATTGGATATGCCTCTTCCACCTCCATGAAATCCTCTTCCTCTACCATAATTACCTTTTCCACTTGGCTCACTACTTTGTTCAACCAACTTGGAATCTCCTTGGCTCCTTGACTCAACATTTCTACCACCATATCCACCCTTGTGTCCTCCAGGGTCTCTTCCCCTTCCTCTACTCCTAGGGTTAGAGTCTTGCTTCTTTTTATTTTTCTCTTCCACCTTAAGTGCCAACTGAAAGAACTTTTGAACAATAGTAGGAGTCCACAAACTGATCTCTTCTTGGATATTCCATCTTAATCCACCTAAGTACCTTTCCACTCTAATACTTTCCTCTTCTTGTACCTTTGATCTTAAGCAAATTTTTTGAAATTCCTCTGTATAAGAGACAACATCCATCTCTTTCTATCTGAGACTTTTCCTCTTCTTGTGTAATTGGATGTCATGATCCTCTGGTAAATAATTCTCTTTTATTTTTGTCACCATAGCCCTTCAATTAGCTACTATTTGTTTTCCTTCTTTTTCCCTCTCTTCTTGAAGGAATTTCCACCAAGTTAGGGCTAGTCCCTCAAGTCTTGCTTTGGAAACCTTCACCTTCTGTGCCTCTGAGATACCTTTACATTCAAAGTGATTCTCCATCCCTTCAATCCATTCCATAACTAATTCTAAATCCATCTTGATAGTAAATAGGGGTATTCTCTCTAGTGCCTTACTACCCAATGCTTTGATGACTCTACTAATGGGTTCTTCTTGTAATGGTGGATCTAGCTCTAGTATATAATCATCCTCATCCATTGATTTTCCCTTGTCATCATAAATCTCTAACTTTTCCTTCATCTTGTCAACTACCTCGACAACTTCTGCAAGTTTGTCCTTCATAGCCTCTAGGGCTTCTTCAAGGAGTCTATTTCTCTCCTTTTGTTCTATCACTTCTCTTACCAACTCAAAATTTTTCACCATGGTGGATTCTCCCACTTATGTACTTCCACCTTCTGACATGCACTATGTCTTATCCCAAATCTTTTGGTAGCTCTGATATCAATTTGATAAGGAGGTCTCTTAGACTTAGTCCTATCTCCCTTAGGACTTGCTCTACATCCTTCACTTAGCTTAGTTAGGATTATCTAAGACCCTAATTCTCTAAAAAATTACCTCCAATCACCTCTCTCTCCTAGACCTCTCTACCAACTTAGTTGCACAATTCCTTCTTCTTACTCCCTTGCATGAACTCATTTCTTAAAGTCCATCACCTTACTTTCAAACTAAAAACCCACTGTAATTAGATAGAAGTCTTCTTTTTAACTCTTCTTGAAAGGTTTTGGGTTTCTCAAGTCTTCAAACTTATCCATTCAATAGTCGATCTCCTCAAAATTAGGCTACAAGGCTACAAGCCCCAATTAGGCCTAATTAGGTTTTCCAACTCTCCTTTTGGCTTGTAACTTCCCAAATTTCCACACAAGTGCTAGAATAAACTTGATATTCAGATACCCTTTTCAGATTTCTTGAAGATTTTCAAGGTCTCAGTTCCCCATGGAAGTTGTACAGTACTTTCCTAATATTGTGCCTACTTTTAAGGCCTAATTGCTTTTCTCTATTTCATAGTAGAGAAATGGCTATTTCTCCCTCTACCAGTTTGATCATGATATCTCCTTCTTAGGATCGAGTCTTTAGACCTTTTTATTCACTTCTCTACCCTTGGATTGAGTCATTCAATACTCAAAGCCTTCTATCCATTACTTTCAACAATCAAGCTTTCTAACCAGGCACCATGTGGCTCACCTAGGGCTTGATCATAAAAATAGCTCCCATGCACACCTGACCATAAAAATTCATATTTAAAACATATGTACAATACTCTAGCATATTCCAAAGGGTCGTACAGTTCCCTTTGATGGTTCTCATGCTAGAGCCATTTTTAGGTTCTCAACTCTGGTTAAACCAGTGAACTGGTCGCAGATGGAAAACTTTAAAGAAAGAAAAAGAAAATAAACTAAATCCTAAGTATGTACACACAAATCAAACTATAAACAAAAGAATATTCACACATGCAAAGGATAGGCTCAGATCAATCCATAGCTGAAGGATAACTAAGCTCTTAGCACTGTTCCCATTTGCAAAGCACACCATTCAATTAATTTCTAAAAACCAATAGTTACAAAATATGCCAACCCTCATCTCTAGTTGAAAAAACACTTAAAAATAGGTTAGGAGAGCGGGAAAAAATTGTCTAAATGGTTCCCTAACTACTTTTAGCCTTTGAGAGGCATTTTGACAATTTGTTGTCATGAAAAATTTTGTTGTCAAGCTCAATGAGGTCTCTCTAATTCATCCTAGATGACCTCAATGGTGGAAAAAACTCTCTGAGACCATTTTACTTCTTTATTCCATCATTTTAGAAATTCAACCTCATCTTTGACCAACTAGTATGTTAAGGTAGCAACTAGACAAAGAAAACCAAGACTCATCAGGCCTAGTAAGGACCTTTCATGACTCCAACCAACCTTCCTAGGACTTGATAGACTTCACACACTCACTTGGGACTCTGCATAGTCCTTATTAGACAGTGACTTGGCTAAGGTCACTACAAGCCAAAATGTTTAAACTATGGTAGCCAAAAGACCCTAGGTGCTCCTGCACCAACATCTAGGGAGGAATTTGGGACTGTAGGATAATTGGACTTAACTAATTCACCCCCCCCCCCTCTTAGTTATCTAATAGGCTAATAAAATTTTAGCATCCTAATGGATACAATAGGATTCTTCTAAGCTTTAAAAATTATAATGTTTATAGCTATAATTGGAAGAATAGTTTCAAGTTCCATGTCAAGATTAAAACAAACATTATGACACATTAGCAAAAAAAATTTTTTTTAGAGATTTAAATCTCCCTAGTTACAACTACATGTGTTGTTCACTTTTTCTTTTTATGATAGGCATATACAGTATTGCATTAACAAGACACAATAATGCTCCAACCATTGCACAATGCTTCTTGCATGAATCTCATTGAACACACAACCTCTTTCTATACAAGAAATTATCATGTTTCAAACTACATTATAGATATCTTTCTCATAGCTACTTCTTATAAGCTTCAAATGTTCTATTTTTAGTCACCTATGTTATTCCTTCTCTCCTCTATGCAACCAAACTATTTAAAGTAATTTTACATAACAACAATCATTACTACATCTTTCATTTCCTTGTGCATTTGAATTTAGGATATTATATAGATTCATGAAATAATGGTGACGTGGTTGTCATTGAAAGCATAAAACACTTCGAAGAAAAATCACAAACAATTATTTAGAGCTTTAAATCTTTTCAAAAAATAGAGCTTCAAAGTATAAAACCATAGCTATTATAGCTTTTGATGACATATAAATTAAAACTATTCTTCGTAAATATAGCTAACAACACTATAATTCAAGATTGTAAGCAAAATATCTCAGGAATGCCAACACAAAACAAATCTTGCAGTGCTATTAAAAGACATAGGTAAACAAACCCTTCAAGAAGAGGACAACTGACAAGCTATTTGATTGATGGACACCTAAATCTCATCAATCTTTTTCTATTGAGTAGAAAGATAATACAAGAACCCTAACCAAGATGTCTGCATACTTCAATGTTTTTTTAAGAAATAAATTTTACAAACAACAATATGTCTATGTTTCTATACACGCGCGCGTGTGTACCTATATACATATGGACCTTTTAACATGTACATATGTATATGTGGATATATATCAATGTTTCTCAAGATCATTAACTTTACAGGCTATCACTCCAATGGTTTGTTTTGTTTTTCTCTTTCTAATACCTTTTTCTTTGAAGGTTCAAAATATGTTATCTTGAGCTAAGAGGTGATATTGTCTATGCATTTGTAGCCACACAACTTAAACAAATTTAAGATCTTATTGTTGTGGGGAAATTATGTCAGTCAAATTATTGCTTGAATCACATACAACTTAAAACCATTTCCACGAGAAAATAAACCCTTGAAAACTAAATAAGTTTTGCAAACACATTGTCATTTCAACTTTCAATTTAAAAAAAAAAACTTTAGCCACATATTTTTAAGGAAAAAAAAAGACTCGCGGCTACTGAAAAATCTTTTTAGAAATTTTAGTTTGTAAGTTCAATTTAGACTTTCACATTTGAAAATGTAGAAATCAATGTTAATTCTACCTATCAATAACACAAAAAATAATTATAGTCATTTCATAACACAAAATCTTCATACAAAGCTAATGATGCAGGAAACCTAGGTAAAAGGTTTACCTATGAATAATAAAGAACAAAAAATGCAACCATTTTAGCTTTTGATGGCATATACCTTCAAACTATTCTTATAAGAATGTACTTATAAACATCATGATTTAAGCTTGTAAAGTCTTCAAAACTCCATGTGTCTCAAAACAAATCTTAGGAACAAAAATAGAAATTAAACCTTGTAGAACTAACAAAACACATAGGTAAACAAACCCTTCTAAAAACCCTTGAATGTTCATATAAAGAAAAGAATACAAAAAACATAGGTGACACATTTCAATGCTTGAATGCTCTCTTTGCAATGTGTTAGAACAAGCGTAAGGAATGAGAAGATGGCAACTGCCAACCTATTTGGTTGATGGAAATTTAATGTAGATAGACTATGCATTCAAGGATATCCACACCAAAAATAATTTGCAATAGTATATGGATAAAAAATTCAATGCATATGTAGCTAGGAAACAAACTTCTATGTCATTGAAATATCTAATGGCATAACTATCA
The DNA here is from genome assembly GCA_027943335.1 of Chamaecyparis obtusa. Taxonomy (NCBI): domain Eukaryota; kingdom Viridiplantae; phylum Streptophyta; class Pinopsida; order Cupressales; family Cupressaceae; genus Chamaecyparis; species Chamaecyparis obtusa. Next base: position 1,085,162 of record BSBK01001129.1, read on the forward strand.
TATTTCAAGTTGCTTCTCGAAAGAAGAGCTTTAAGACCTATGTCATCAAAAACTAAAATGGAAAATATTTTGCAGAACTTGTTTGGTTTTCTATCAAATTTCAAATTTGTCAATATCTTTTGTTCTACAAAGATTTGTTTACATCTAAATAAATGATTTGAGGTTCTATGTCATTCAAGGCTAGAATGCCAGTCATTTTTTCATGACTTATGAGATTTTTTCCCCTCTAAATATCTACCTAAAGTTTTCAAAAAATTTAAACATATTATTTGTCCTTCTTGGTTTCTCCTTTGTATTTCTAATTAGCACATCTTAAACTATTATATCTTCTTTTGTGGATGACCAATAACCTAATCAATTAATGGATATTTAATGGGGACAGAGTGTGCATTCAAGAATATCTGTGCTAAAAGAAATTCAAAGTAGAAGATGTTTAAAATTTTCATCCAAATTCTATTTTGAAAATTGATTTTTTTCCTTGCTCTTTTATGTCACGACCAATTGTAACTCAAATAAATAGTCTTTCTTTGATCTTAAAATACCATTGTTTGAGGTAGAGTATTCGGTGCATAGGGGTTTTGAAAAAACATGGAAAAGTTTTCATTCATGACAACTATATTAGCTACTCTTTCTCTTTTATCTTGTGCATATTTAGCTAGCGAATAAAGTTCTATGTCATTGAAAGTTGAAATGATTGTAGTGTATGGTTTCCTATTATTAATAGCTAAAATTGGTGTTTCTTTGCACATTTCAAAATGGGAAGTCTAATTTTCTGAAGACATGTTGCAAATATTTTTGAAAAAATTGAATCTTCAAAGGGCTCTTTTTGCTTTCTCCTCTACATTTGTAACTAGGAAAGATTTTTTTTTTTTTTTTCCAAATGTGTGTTCCATAGTTTCTTATTTCTTTACAAAAGTTGTGTCCATATGCACAAACCCTAGCCAAGATGTCTCCATACTTCAATGCACTCTTTACAACATGTCAAAAAAAGCCCACATCCAAAGAAGAAGGATGGAAAGCCTCTTGCATTAGTGCTTTGTTGTTGTGAACAAGATTTCAATTCAATGATATTTGTGCATAATGGTTTTAGCAATAGTTCCCTCTTTAAAATTTTAGATTTCAATTGCATAGAACTTAAAAATAGAAATACCTAGCAACACTATAATTTAGGATTGTAAACAAAATATTTCAAGGACAAAAAAAGAAAACAAACATTGGAATACCAATAAAAAACATGGGCCAGTAAGACCTTATAAAAACCTCTCAATAATCATACAAAGCATTCCCATTTTATCCTTCATGAGAAGACGATGACTCACAACCTCTTTGATTGGTGGACATTTAATATCATCAATCTTTCCTCTTAAGCACATATATGATGCAAGAAATAATGCAGCCAAGGATAAGAGGGCTTCAAATAAATCATTCCAATCCTTGTAGCACAAGTCACACAATGGAAACAATACATAATAATTAAGAGATATGCAAGATCTACCTTCTTATTATCAGATAATCAAGTACAATAGACCTGCATCTTGCAGTCTTACATTCCAAGCATAAAAGCATGATTATAAAACCTTTAATAGGTTATCTTTTTATAATATCTATCACATACTCTCACTAACTAGCTCCACTACTAATTCTCTACTTACTTCCTCTATCTCTCCCTAAAGGATCAATTACGCAAGCATCAAGTCGACCTTAAAAAGATTGCATTCTCTAAGAACAAGAAAATATATTACATTATAGGTTAGGACCAAAATCATAAGAATCTCCCACAAATAGATAAAACATGATGAGTGAACCCATGATTAGGTTAACCATGGATATAGAATCATTGAGATATGATCCACGAAGCTTCATCGATCAGAAAAATCCTTTGTGAGATCAAGAAACACAAAATGGTCGTGAAACATGAAGAGCATAGAAGTCCCACCAAGAATCCAAGATAAATCAAACACGAAGAAACTAATCAAGGTGTGGATCTAGGTGAAGGTAAAACGTGTTTCCAAGAACATTCCATGAGGTGTGCAACAAAAAATGATCCAAATAGAAGGAACACAGAAGAAAAAAATAAAATATTTTGGTTGATGCGAGATTGCCAAGAACCCAAGATGATCCTGCATTAGACACCCAAAGTTATTGAAAATTGAGCCTCTCGCTTTCTTGGGGCTAAAAGAAAATCAAGATGGTCAACAGAATCCTGAGAAATCCATGAAGAATCTTCAATTGGATTATCTTTGCATTTGACAAGATACTCCATATATTGTCTACCTCTTATACTTATACCAATTTAGCTATCAAAAATCTCTTCTGTCCCATCCATTTGCTTCTTAAGATAATATTGTTCAACATTTGCTTCATCAGGTTCACCAAAATATATCTCATGGTACTCATACAAGTGTACAACATTAAATATAGGTGATATATCCATGTCATCCAGAAACTCCATTTCATACACAATCCCTGAATCAAATCTCCTCAAGATCTTACATGGTCAAAACTTCCTCATCTTCAACTTATTATATGTTCCAATAGGAAATCTACCCTTCAAAAAAACCATCACCTCATCATCTACTATATATTCCTTGTGTATTTTATTCATATCTTCTCTCTCCTTATATTTCTGCTCCATCTTCTCTCAATGTTTCCTAGCTTCATCATGCAAAAACTTCATAACCTTTACAAATTATTCTCCTTCTGCACTCCTCTTGACCTCTTGAATGATATCCCTTAACTCAGATACTCACTAGGATTTATTTTTGTAACTATCTCAAATGGTGTCTTCCCTATATTCCTATTCACTGAATTATTATATGTGAACTTTTCTTATGCTCGAACTATGTCCCAATTCCCATTCTTCTCTCCAACTAAACACTTAACAAATTTCCCAAAATCCTATGTACTACCTATGTTTGTGAATATGTTTGTGCATGAAATGTAGAACTAAACTTCAATTTAGTATTTATCTTCCTCCAAAGTATCCTCCAAAAATAACCAACAAACTTACTATCCCAGTTTGAAACTATACTCTTAGTTAATCCATACAACCTCACAACTTATCTGAAAAATAGGTCTGCTACATGTACTGCGTCTATAGTTTTCTTACAAGGAATGAAATGTGACATCTTAGAAAATCTATCCACTACTACAAATATAGAATCATTACCTCTCATTTTCTTAGGCAGTCCAAGTATAAAATCCATGCTAATGTCTTTCCACTATCTAGGTGGTACTATCAAAGGTGTATACAACCCAGTGTTCTGACTACTTCCTTTAGAAACTTGAAATGTTTTACAACTCTAAACAAATTTCCTTACATCCTTATGAATCTAAGGCCAAAAATAATTCTCACTCACCAAAGCCATTGTCTTGTCAATACCAAAGTATCCAACTAATCCACCACAATGTTTTTCCTTAATCAAATTATCCCTCATTTAACTTCTAGGAATAGACAATTGAGATCCTTTGAATAACATACCTTCTTAAATGAAGTAATCCAACCATTTTATTTAGTCTACTGCAATAGGTTCTTTGCAAGATTTCCAAGGCTATGTAAAAATCAAGGTCATCCTCATACAAGGTCTTCAACTCATTAAATCCTAACACTTCAACCCTCATCTCTATCATCAAATTCCTTCTTCTACTCAAGTCATCAACAACCTTATTTGATTTACCACTCCTATGCTTCAACACAAATGTGTAACTTTGCAAGAATTCAACCCATCTCATATGTCTTTGGTTCAACTTACCTTGAGTATTCAAATATTGCATTGCTTGATGATAGGTGTACAACATAAAATCCTTAGGTAACAAGAAATGTCTCCAGTTCTTCAAGCCTTGAACTAAGACATATAATTCCTTATCATAAACTGAATATCTTCTCTTGACATCATTCAAATTCTCACTAAAATAGGCAATAGGTCTGCCCTGTTCAATTAACACTGCTCCAATTGCATTCAAACTTTCATCACAGTCTACTTGAAATACCTTATTAAAATTAGGCAAAGCTAACACATGTTGTTCAATTGCCTTTTTCTTCAACAATTCAAAACTCCTTTGTACTCCATGTGTCCACTTGAATTCTTTCCTATCCCCTCTCATTGTCTCAGTCATAGGACTACAAATTGAATTAAAATTCCTAATGAACTTTTGATAGAAACTAGCCAATCCATGAAATAATCTTACCTCTCCAACACTTTCAAGTGTAGGCAGCTTAATAATTGCTTTAACCTTCTCATGATCCTTATTTAATCCATCTAATAAGATAAAAAAACCCAGGCACACTATCTCTTCTTTCACAAAATAACACTTCTTGATGTTTATCAACAATTTCTCTTCCCTTAATCTTTGTAACACTTATCTCAGATACAACAAATGATCATCCTTTCTCTTACTGAAAATCAAACTATCATCAAGGTAAACAGTGTTGGAAATATAATTGGGAAATGTGATACTAAGAGGGGGGTGAATCAGATATCACCTACTAAACCATTCTCATATAAATAAAATTTTTACATAGCATCAACAGTACTTGATCATAATCAAATAACTAACATACTAAAATATCATCCATGAAAGCATTTATAACACAAAGATTTTGGTTACCCAGAAACCCTTGAAAGGTAAAACTAGGGTGGGGATGACACCCACAACTATTCACTACTACAATAATAAATTTTCCTGTTAGGGCTTACAAAATTTGATCAAAACTTGATCTACCCTGTGAGGGGTCTGCCCTGTTAAGAGCTAAGAGACTTATACAGTCTACCTTGTTAAAGGATTTGAAACTTACAACAAAGTAAGCACTCAGTTAAGAGATTACAAAAATTCTGTTAGGACTACTCGGTTAAGAGATTTACCCTGATACACTGAGTAGAATGTCTCAGTACCTTATCTTTCGGTTTGCACTGTATGCAGATTACATATCTTCTCTTTACTGTATTGTGTTGATCTCATCTATTAGATTTATCTCTTTTCTATGCTTTCACTGCTTAACTCAGTCACTGAACTCTATCTGAATACTTCTCTTCACTGGATCATACCTATCTTCTTATTCCCTTTATATTCGCTATCCCTCACTACTACATTTTAGGGTTTAGATCTTGACCTTCTATAATCAACAAAACATCTTTTTGATTCAAGATCTACAGTTCGGATTAACTCCTTTTGCCGCTTAAGCCTTACTAATTTATGATTGGCTCTAGGTATTGCATAGGGATCAATGATTGCTAAGTAGATGCGTAATTAGCTCTATAATTATCTCAACAAAAAAAATACAAAACATGAATGTCATCCAAAACGGTTTACTTCGATCACTATGCCAAAATAAAATCTTATGTCATTCTCTAGCTAACTTGACAAATGCAGTTCCTGATACTCGGCATTCATTGTACTTGACATATGTTGACAACTCTGGTGCTTGGTAATCATTGCATATAGGACTTGACAAAACTAGACTCGATATACTACAAAAATACATAGTGACCATAAGTTTACTTAGCAGTACTACTGCTCGATAAGTAAACATTACATAGCTCGACCTTTACATAATGACTCAGTCGCAGTGATGACTAACCATCATTGCCTAGATAAATGACTAAGTGTGGGTCACTAATAGTCAAAAAAACTATAGAGATCTACAATCTCCCCCTTTGACATTAGTGGACAAAACACTTTGTCATGACATTACATCTCCCTTTACAAAAATATGTAGTATAAGCAAAATACTCCCCCTGAGATATATATATACATTCAAAAAATTTGGTTACCTCCTTCTTTGTCATGTCATGTCATTTTACTTCCCCCTTGATTTTGACATGATGAATGTCATCTGGAGTGGGGATCTCAAAATGCTTCTCCAAAAATGGTTTGTGCAGCATCATAACCATGTGTAGTGCAGTTTCCCATCCTCCAGCAGCAACAGTTAAAACTTTAGACTGCACTTCTAGCTCGACAGCTAGATTGATTAGGCTCTTGACAGTAGATAGATTCGGATCCCTCTGAGTTAATTCCTTAGCCTTGACCAAATTTCTCTGTAATGCCTCTAGGTGAGGTGTTAAAATTGTTTGCATAGAAAGTAGGTGAGATCTAATCTTTCCATCATTAGCCATCAGTTCGGCTATCTTTTCTTGAGTATGCATTATCTTGACATAATGGTTGGAACTATTTTTTGGATCAACACTTAAGGATTGACTGGTGGATTTGAGTTCTTGCTGTAGTTGATCGATCAATCGTTGGTTCTCCTTAGTGAATTATTCTATATTGCATAGTTTGGTGAGCAGAGAGTTTGCATTTATAATTACTTCTTTGGTCTCTGCTACCAAAGTAGAATGTGCGACTTGTTTAACTACAATCTCGGCAAATACTTTCTCCAGCATTTTGGTCTCGAACTTTCTTTCCGACCACTCAAACAATTTATCACTGGCACTACTCACTTCATTATTTACCTTTTGAACAATATGTACAAGTTGTTCCAATATTGGAGCAGAACTATTTACATCTGACAACTCATAAACATCATTAAATATATCTTTGATTTCATACAGAACATGTTTCTGCTGATGTTCTCTTCTCAGTTCTTCTTGTCGACTTTTCCTTGACAATAAATCTTTCAATACCTGTATTTTCTCATAGGATAAGTTATCAGTATCCCATTTATGAATAATAATAACTTCATCAATGGTTACCTCTGGTGAAAAGACTTCTATTTTTTTCTTGTGTCCCTTCTTTGGTGTGCTCCCATTCAACATTTGTACAAGAGCTTGTATTGCTTCTTGTTCTATAGGCTCTTGTACCTTAGTAGCTTTGTCTTTTCCTTCTTTTCCCTTAGTTCCCTTATCCTCCACATGAGGACTAGTAGCTTTTTCTTCTGACTTCTCCTCTTTTTCCTGGTGGATCTCATTGACAGATGTGGGTTGAATAATTGGTGTCGGCTTCTCTAGTTCCTTGGTAGTACCTGTACCAGCTAACATATCAATTGTAACAACTTTAGATTTGGTGGGGTTAGTGTTACCAGTTGATGTCACATCAATTGTCAGATAAGCTTTGACTTGTAAAAGTATTGTGTTACTACTTGGCAAAGATGTCTCTTTTGCTTTCTCAGCCTGTATGTCTTCCTTAGTTAATACCCGATTCTTAACTGGTGTATCCTCTGTAATATCTACAATGTGTACTTCAGGTTCTTTATGAATTTCCTCTACGTTGGGAGCTTCTGTCTCTAGAATGGGTGATTCCATTACACTTTGTTATGTTTCAGGCTCGACATCCTTAGATGTACTAGCACCATTATCTCCATCTTTGCCAATCAACAATCCAAACACTATCTTCCAAATCTTGACACTTTCCTATACAACATCCTCAACCTTGCGTTGAAGGATTAGATAAGCTTTGAGCTTAGGATCAAATTTGGCTCAATGTTTCTCCACAGTTTTTCTGATGTTGGCAGGGGTGAGACTTGATTTGGTTCTCCCTTATTTGTTTTTCAGTATTAAGGGCATATTCCCATTTTTGTGCAACCTTGTTGCTTAGCTCCTTGGGGATTCGATTCTCCAACTGAATAGGTAACATCTTGAAAGTGCAAAGCATTTCAAGAATACCATCTTCAACTTTTTCCTTCTCTCCTATACTCAAACTTCCAAACTTTAATTCTTTCAAGTCATCCACTCCTGCAAAGTTTGTAATCTTGTGGCATATTTCATCCACAGTAGTTTTAACATCATGTAGTGCAATTTTCTTCTTCACCTCTTCATCACTTTCAGTTTCCTCATCATCTTCTTGTACCAACACAAGTTTCCTTCTAGGCCTTTTGTTTCCCTTACTCGGCATTGCCTTAGGTTGTGCAGGTTTTCACTTACTGGATGTAGGGGATATCTTAGGAATTTCAATAGTTGCTCCCCTTGTTCTAGGCCTCAGCATAGGTTGTTGGAATTAGGAGAGATAGGTACTGAGAGGGGAGGGGTGAATCAGTGCCTTCAAAACTTTAGTTGCAAAGCCTTTTTGATCTATAACTGAATACTGTGATAACCGATCAAAATAACTTGAATCTAATTGCATAAATCAATCATCTAGTTAACTTAAGAAAGTAAACAATCATGAAATCAAAATGACAATCACATAACACAAGTATTTTCATAACGCAGAAACCCTTGTTAGAAGGTAAAAACTACGGTGGGGATGACACCCACAAATTCTTCACTACTATAGATATAAAAGGTTTGTCTGTTAAGGCTACAAGTTTTGATCACTTCTGGTGATCTTACCCTATTAGGAGTAACATATTAGATTAGCTAGATCTACCTAGTTATAGGATTTAACAACACTATATGAAGTGTGTACTCGGTTAAGAGATTTATACAAAGACTGTTAAGTCTACTTTGTTAAGAGATTTATCAAAACTCTATCACAATTGTCATAAAGTAATAGGTAAACTATCTGCTAGTTGACAACTCAATTGTCTGAAAATAGATCTATAAGTTCTTATCAAAATAAAACCTTATCTATGATGGTTCTCTGCTCTGATCTGCTCGGTAGTCTTGTCTGATTCTGCTCAATTTGAAAACCTCTGTACTCTATTCTGCTAGGTAAATTGATTGTCTTGAAGATAGGAAAATTCTTCAAGTGCTCCATGATTCATATATATCAATTCAACAACCTTATAAATTAGTACGAACAAATACAATATATAGTGTTTTGTTTTGCTGCTTAAACAAAAATTAGGTTACAAAAGAAATAATCATAACTCTAAGATCTACGGTGCAAAATAACCTAGATCAACTAATATAAATAAGATAATCATTGCATTTAATGAATATCTTTTACAATAAATGCTCCTCAATCTTGGTAAACCATTTTACGATCTGTTATAACCATTTGCATAGAATAATGTGCCATTTCTAATTACTATGCCATTTTCTATGATCATCGGTAAACACTGTATAATCCACTCGGTGTATATTATGATGCTTAGTGTTTACTGACCGTCAGTGTCAATGTCACTGGTGCTCGGTTAACCGTGTGATGCTTAGTGTAAGGCTTTACTGACTGCTCTGTCTTACTTCTAGTAACCGACTGTCTCAATGTAAATAACTGATCGACCTATTTACTATCCTTTGATACTAATGACAACCTTAAATGCTCAATAGAGATTAACATAGGTGTCGAAGATGTTAGGAATAAGGTGTCTCAACCTTGGATAATTCCTATTCTTATTATTTGTTTTGTAAAATGTATTTCTTGCAAATAATGTTGATGTGTCAGCATCTTGAATTGTGTGTAAGGAGATCATGGCTAAAACGGTTATGATGGATTCCTATGACATGTAAGAGCTATGTCAGGAAGATTCAATGATAGGTGAAGATGTGGCAACTAATAAATTTGAGTACTGTACACTCTTCCCCAATCATGGGGTTTGGGATTCCTATTTTCTCAGAGAATGGTAAAACCCTAATACGTTTATCTTTGGGAGTAGCCCTAAAAAGTGAAGTGTATGATATAAGATTTTTTAGGGTTGCGAAGAGAGATGATGTGAGTGTATTGTTGGAACATTTTATGCTGCCGTGATTTGCCTTCAAGGGTTTAGAAATCTTCTGAAAGAACTTGCATTGCAAGTGTATTGTAAGCTGTAATAGTTTTGATCAATACATTGTGCAGGTTTTGGAGTGCTGGGGTTTTTACCGAAAGGTTTCCCCAGGGTATATCATTGTGTCATTCTATATTTTTCTGTATGTATGGTATGTGGTTGCAATATCTTTGTTAAAGTAGTTAACGAATCTGAAATTGTAAGGATTTAAAAGAATTTGCACAATACTCTCCTATAGAGATTAGCGTAGGAAGCTGTTTCCACACCTGAGTTTCTTGCACAATACTCTCCTATAGAGATTAGTGTAGGAAGTTGTTTCCACACTTGAGTTTCCTTACAAGTGGTATCAGAGCTTGATCAACTTTTGATCCTAGTTGTTGGGTAGGGTTTTTTGAGTTGATCTCAAGTTTGAGTGGGAGTTTTTTGCGGAGCATTCTGAATCTTATTTGCAGATTGAGATGGCAAGTTCATCATATGGAAGAATGGATGTGGATAAATTTAATGGCACTAATTTTGAGTTGTGGAAACTCAAGATGGAAGACATGTTGGAAGATCGTGACCTATGGGAAGTGACTTCAAATGCTACAAGACCAACAATTATAGCTCAAGCAGATTGGGATATCAAAGACCGTAAAGCTAAGGGTCTCATAAGACTCTATTTAACCGATGCAATTCTTCTGAATGTTCTAGATGAGAAAACTGCAAATAGTTTGTGGGAAAGACTTGCAGCTGTGTATCAGGCCAAATCTCTAGTGAACAAGTTGTTCCAGAGGAAGAAGTTGTACTCTCTACGAATGGAGGAAGGTGGATCCTTAACGGATCATTTAAATGCATTTAATCTATTGGCTGCATAGTTGACATCAGCTAGTGTCAAGTTAGAGGAGGAGGATCGTTGCTACACACTTTTGTGTTCTTTATCGGATTCATGGGACCATCTTGTGATGGCTCTTAGAAGAATGTTAGTCACCTTCAAAATGGATGATGTGGTGTCTTTGCTGCTATCAGAGGAGATGTGAAGAAAGGCTTTTGTTTTAGAAAAAGAAGCCCTTGCTATTCATGGGAGATCCACTGAAAGAGGGAAGAAAAATGACAATAAGTCTGACAATAAGGGTAGATCCAAATCTTGTGGGAAGTCAAAAACTTCCAATAAGTCCAAGGCAAAATGTTGGAACTGTGATAAATCTGGGCACTTTCATAAAGACTGCAAAGAGCCGAAGAAGAAGAAGAAAGGTTCAGATTCAGCTTCAGAAAGATCTCAAGAAGATGGCGATGCATTCATCATAGCTTTGGCAGCCCATGCATTTGATGATGTGTGGTTGGTTGACTCAGGTGCATCTTTTCACATGACCTCTCATCGAAATTGGTTCTCAAAATATGAAGAGTTCGATGGTGGAAAGGTGTACTTGGGTGATGATTCTCACCTAAAGATAGTTGGACGGGGAAGGGTCACTATCAAATTTCCTGATGGATGAGTAAAGGGAATCAACGGAGTTATGCACATTCTGGGTTTGGCACGAAACCTATTATCTGTAAGTATGCTGAATGATGTAGGTGTGCAAGTTGTTTTTTTGAAAGAAGGATGCAAGATGATGAGAGGATCAATAGTGCTTGCAAGGGGTACTAGGAGAGGTACCTTATTTCAGCTAGATGCATCTATTCCTCTATGTAATAGTTCTTCATTCTCACCATCTGAACAAGCAGTGAAGAAGTCTGTGGCTATTGGTTTCGATGGTAGTGCAAACACTTTGGAAGGTAAACTTCCTGTAGAAAAGACAATGTTGTGGCATATGAGATTTGGCCACATTGGTGAAAAGGGTCTCAGAACCTTGAAAAATAAAAATCTCATTGAGGGGTTAAATGATTGCAATCTCAAGTTCGACTTCTGTGAACACTATGTCTATGGTAAACAAAATCGTGTTTAGTTTTACTCTAGTTCTCACAAATCTTCTGATGTTTTGGATCTTATTCATTCTGATGTATTTGGTCCTGTAAAAGTTCCTTCAATCTCCAAGTCTGTATTTTTTGTATCTTTCATAGATGATTATAGTAGAAGGACATGGATTTATTTCCTTAAAAGTAAGACACAAGTCTTTAGTCGATTCAAGGAATTTAAAGCCCTTGTAGAGAATCAGACTAGTAAGAAGATTAAGTGTGCGAGAACTGAAAATGGTGGTGAGTTTTGCTCAGTAGAGTTTGAATAGTTCTGTAAAGAACAAGGTATCGAGAGGCATAAGACAACTCCTTATGCCCCACAACAAAATGGAGTTGCAGAGAGAATGAACAAGACACTGATGGAGAAGGCTAGGAGTATGCTTAGTGGAGCTAGTTTAGAACAAAGTTTTGGACCAAAGCTGTGGCCACTGCTTGCTATCTAGTTAATAGATCTCCTACATCAACCCTTGTTAGTAAGACACCCATGGAGGTGTGGTATAGTAAGAAGCCTTCAATTAGACATCTTCATGTTTTTGGTTGTGAAGCTTATGCATAAGTTCCAAAGGAGAAAAGATCTAAGTTGGAAAACAAAGTTGTTAAATGTATTTTCATTGGATACAATGTTGGTGTGAAAGGATACAAGCTTTGGGATCCTATGACTAGTAAGGTGTTGTATAGTAGAAATGTTATTTTTAGAGAGCTAACATCTTCTCCTATTGTGCCACAACCAGATGAAAAAAAAAAGGAAAAAGATGTTGTTCAGTTGCCTCCTACCCCTGAGAAGACTGAACAGAGAGACCATGTTGGACCTAATGATGAGGAGAGCTCTAGCAGCTCTGATAGTTTAGAAGAAGAGGAAGAACAACCTCAACTATAGCCCTTAAGGAGATCCATGAGAGAAAGAAAGCAACCAGAAAGGTTTGGTTATTCTATGTTAGATTCCAGTTGTGCCTTTGCTTTGATTACTAACATTGATGAGCCTAGATCTATGAAAGAGGCTTTGGGCATGGAAGATGCAAGTTCCTGGATTGAGGCTATGGATGATGAGATGGCTTCATTGGAGAAAAACAAAACTTGGGACCTTGTACCTTTGCCTAAAGGGAGAAAATCTGTTGGCTGTAAATGGGTGTTCAAGAAGAAATTCTGTACAGATGCCAATGTTGAAAGGTACAAAGCTAGATTGGTTGCAAAGGGGTATTCACAGGTAGAGGGAATAGATTATGGTGAAATATTCTCTCCCGTTGCAAAGTTGACATCCATTAGATTTCTTTTATCTCTTGCTACATCATATGATTTAGAGATAGAACAGATGGATGTGAAGACAACTTTCCTTCATGGTGATTTGGAGGAAGAGATTTATATGTCATAGCCTGAGCACTACATTGTTAAAGGTAAAGAATCCTTAGTTTGCATATTAAAGAAATCTCTATATGGTTTGAAGCAATCTCCTAGGATGTGATACCTTAAGTTTGATGCCTTTGTGTTGTCAATTGGATTTGTAAGATCAAAATCAGATCATTGTGTTTATTTCAGAGTTGAAAATGATCGCCTTCTTATTGTTGCATTATATGTTGATGATATGTTGCTGTTTGGGAAGGGTAAGGGTATGATTTCTGATTTTAAATCTCAGTTGTCAGCACAGTTTGAGATGAAAGATCTTGGGGTAGCTAGGTACATCTTGGGTATGGAAATCAGTAGAGACAAGTCTAATAGAAAACTTTGGTTGAGTCAGAGTAAGTATGTGAAGTCTGTGTTGGACAAGTTCAATATGGTAGATTGTAGACCACTATGTGTTCCTATTTCTGTGGGAACAAAGTTATCTGTAGATGATTGTCCAAAATCTCCTAGTGAGGTGGAGGACATGAGTAGAGTACCTTATGCTAGTGCAGTTGGCAGTCTTATGTATGCTATGGTCTGTACTAGACCAGACATTGCCCAAGAAGTGGGAGTCCTGAGTTGGTTTATGGCTAACCCTGGACGGGTACATTGGGATGCAGTTAAGCGAGTATTCAGATATTTGAGGGGTACATTAGATTACTCCATATGTTATCATGGTAACTCTTTTGGATCTCCACATTCAGTTTGTATTCGTGGGTTTGTGGATTCAGATTGGGTAGGTGATATTGATAGCAAGAGATCCACCAGTGCTTATGTGTTCACTATGTTTGGTGGTGCCATTAGTTGGATGAGTAAGCGACAACCTATGGTTGCTTTGTCCACTATAGAAGATGAGTACATGGCTGCTACTCATGCTTGTAAAGAATCCATTTGGCTTAGAAGATTGTGTTCTGATGTTGGTGTTGATGCAGAACATATTACTATTTGGTGTGACAGTTAGAGCACTATTTGCCTTGCAAAGAATCCAACTTTCCATGCCAGAACGAAGCACATTGATGTGCAGTTTCACTTTGTGAGAGATGTGGTGGAAGATGGAAAGGTAAATTTGGAGAAGGTAGATACTGTGAAGAATGTTGCAGATGCATTAACAAAACCAGTGGGCACTGAGAAGTTTGGATGGTGTTCAGAGTCTATGGGCCTTTTGGCCTATAGCGGTTAGTTCCTGTTATGTTCTTGTTGCTCTTACAAGGTGTTCAACAAGTGGGAGAATGTTAGGAATAAGGTGTCTCAACCTTGGATAATTCCTATTCTTATTATTTGTTTTGTAAAATGTATTTCTTGCAAATAATGTTGATGTGTCAGCATCTTGAATTGTGTGTAAGGAGATCATGGCTAAAATGGTTATGACGGATTCCTATGACACGTAAGAGCTATGTCAGGAAGATTCAATGATAGGTGAAGACATGTGGCAACTGATAAATTTGAGTACTATACACTCTTCCCCAATCATGGGGTTCAGGGTTCCTATTTTCTCAGAGAATGGTAAAACCCTAATACGTTTATCTTTGGGAGTAGCCCTAAAAAGTGAAGCGTATGATATAAGATTTTTTAGGGTTGTGAAGAGAGATGATGCGAGTTTATTGTTGGAACATTTTATGCTGCCATGATTTACCTTCAAGGGTTTAGAAATCTTCTGAAAGAACTTGCATTGCAAGTGTATTGTAAGCTGTAATAGTTTTGATCAATACATTGTGCAGGTTTTGGAGTGCTGGGGTTTTTACCGAAAGGTTTCCCCAGGGTATATCATTGTGTCATTCTATATTTTTATGTATGTATGGTATGTGGTTGCAATATCTTTGTTAAAGTAGTTAACGAATCTGAAATTGTAAGGATTTAAAAGAATTTGCACAATACTCTCCTATAGAGGTTAGCGTAGGAAGCTATTTCCACACTTGAGTTTCCTTACAAAAGACACTTTAGGTTTCAGTATTCTTTTCTTGGTTGGGGGATCAGCAATTATTGGTTTCTTTCCTTTCTTCTCTTCTACTTGAGTTTCTTCTTCTTCTTCTTCTTCTTCTTCACTGTCACTAGATTCACTTGGTTCATCTTCTCCCAAACCTTGGGTTAATTCTAGTGGAGCATCCTTATCTGATTCTTTCACATACTTCTCCACATTCTTTACTATCTTCTTTCTTTTCCTCTCTAAGGTTACAACTGTTAAACCCATAGAGATTTTTTATTTGGCTTCTTCATATGTTCCAAAGTAGGGTGCCTTGCTATCAATTTCTTCGGCTAAGAGGGTTGTGATAGTAGTAGTAGCTTCATCTATATTAATTTCATGGGGTATTGGCATGAGCCATGAAACCCTAGGAAGGACTGCTTGTGCATATGTGAAATCTGTGTCAACTAGAAAGCATATACCATTACTGTCCTTTTCAACTAATGACATAGGGATTCTACTCCTCTTCCTCATTTTCTTCTTAAACTCAACAAAATAGTTGTCCATCACTCCATTAAAACTATCTCCTACCTGACCTATGAACTCACTGATTTGCACAGTAATGCATTTCTTCTTATCCCATATCACACCTCCATGAGTAGGAAAACTCTTCTTTACATAAAATAATAGATAGATTAGCAAAGAGCCAAACTTACACATTGAGTTCTTTGCAGTCCGAATTGAGTTGAGGTTCTCGACAAGCTGAGTTAGCTGGAGTTCGGCAAGATCATACATGTGCCCTTTCTTAATGATTTTCCATGCCTGGTCCATTGCCATAGAGGGGACACTGTCCAACCAACTGGATTGGTAGAACTTGTGTGAGATAACCCTAACAACAAAGTTAATTTTCAGATCTGTAATGGTAGAGATCGTCATTCCACATTCGTTCCATATAGCTTGTGTGTTTGCTTGAATTTATTCTTTGCTTGAACACTTCATTGTCCTTTTTCCTTGAATTATAGGGTATCCAATGACTCGTTGGATCATTTCCTTTGTTATCTTCACTGGTCCATCTTCCAGCCATAGTTGCAAGTCATGTACTCGACTCAACATTATTTTTATCCATTCAACCTTAAAATTCTATGAGAAATCTTGGGCATGCACTAACCCTTGTTCGAAAACCAATTTATACTTCAGCTTCAACACTCCGTTAACACATAACTTGTCATGCACCTCCCTGATCTCGTAATCTCTGATTTCCCCAATTTTGCACATATAACATGACCTAATGTCATTCATCATCAACACATTTTCCAGAATTGAAGATAGGGCTTTGGTCAAATCTCCTTTAATCGTGGATTCCAAAATTGTCTTAAAAGTTCATGGCTTGTAAACTTCATTTCTTACCAATTGTGCATTGAAAACCTCCATCCCTTGTTTCTTCACTGTAGCAGATGATGATGCCATTTCAATTTTAAAACTTCAAAAAAAAAATATTTGCTCGGTAATGTACCTTTTTCTCATAAGTACCCTGTAGATGATTTTTGCCGATGGCACACTATAGAGATTCAGAATCATCTTTGATAAATTGGTTGCTCACACTCTAAATTGCTCAAAGAAATCTCAATTCGCTAGGTGAAATGAAATGAGCGGCAACTTTCCTCTTTATAGATTCTGAAAAGTAAAATTAAGGCCTCATAAATGCTCCATATAGAATTTTTAAGTGGAATACAACTGTCTCAGAAAAATCATGCTAACCTCAGCTAACACAAGCTCGGTTAAAATAACCATTACAACACAGATCGGTACCTATAGCATCTCGGCCATAACAGGTGCTCGGTATACACTGATATCTTGATCAGAATACTATCACTCAACATCAAAAATAAAGTTTTCTATTTCGCTCAGATATGTCCTAATGCATCTTTAACTATGCCAATTGGACTTCTACTCAATCTTTACGTTAGGAACTGATGTAAAATAAAGCTTTGTAAAATTTAGTTCCAAACATTCCTTCTATGCTTAGTTAGAAGAAGTGTGATCACCTAATCCATCGAATTGGGTGACCTCAGATGTGTTAGCTTCACTAGTTCTTCCTTCTTCTTTCTTCTTCCATGTCTTGTCCATTTGATTTTTCAATTTTTTATAGATATCTTCATTTTGATTTTGATCATTACTTGGCATAGGTGATCTACAATCTTTCTTAAGATGACCTATCTTATTACATTTGTAACATACCATGCTTCCATTCATCTAGCTTTTGGATCTGCCTCTGAATTGAGTCTTCATGCAATTTGCTCCAATGTGTCCATATTTTCCACAATAGTGACAATTTTACCATGTGTTGTAGTCCCAATTGTATGAGTTGTTCTTCACAGGTGGCTTAGTCTGTTCATTTCATGACCATCTTGGTTTAGACTGGCATTCAAATGCTCTATGCCCATACTTCTGACAGTTGAAACAATTTCCTTGAAACTTAGATGAGGTAGGTGGGTTACTAACCTTAGACCTACATTCATGTGATTGATGTCCATGTTTCTTACAATTAAAGCAATATCCATTGAACTTAGGTTTAGAATCAAACTTACCATGTTTACTTTTGCATATGTTGGCTGTATGTCCTGATTTTCCATAGTGATGGCATGTGGGCTTGTTGTTCTTTGATTTTGCATTCTTTTGTTCCCTATTCTTTGATGATTCTCCTTCTTCAGTAGATGAAGCATGTTCATTTAGTCCAAGTCCAGATCTATCATCAGATCTTCTAAGTGACCTTAATAATTCTTCAAAATATTTTGCAGCTTCATTAGGTTTGTTCATCCTTTCATTGATTTCCTTTTTAGATCTAAGTTCATTCCTTAATTGATCATTCTCAGACCTCAGTTGGTTGATTTCCATATCTTTCCTACCCAACTCTTGATTAACTAGCAGTAGTTGATTTACCATGTCTAGTTGATTATTAGTCAACCTTTGCATGTCACTTGTCCTTTCATCCAATCTCATTGCAATTTGTCTTTTGTCTTCTTCAACCATTGTCTTATCATCTTCAACTTTCTTTTTCTATTCAACTACCTCACAAAGTCTAACAGATTGAATCTCCCATTCTCTCTTTAGATTCTTGATGTCATCATTCAGTATGGTATTCTTCTCCAGTAGCTCTTTTATGGCTTTGTCACTTTTTGCGGAGTTTCCATTATCAAATAATCTAGTGGTATCTTCTTCTTGATACTGTGATTCATTTTGCTGAATAGAAATTTCTCTCCTTTTGCTCAAGGATTTCTTCAGTTCGCTTATGGCTACTTCCAGTTATTGTAATGCCAACTGTACATCAATTTTCTAATTCTCTATGACCTTTCCCAATTTATAAACTTCCATCTCAAGATCTTTTTCTTCAAGTGGTTAGACTTTCTATGAGAAACCTTGCTGCTATGATACCAATTGTTGGAAATATAATTGGAAATGTGATACTGAGAGGGGGGTGAATCAGATAGCACCGACTAAACCATTCTCATATAAATAAAACTTTTACATAGAATCAACAGTACTTGATCATAATCAAATAACTAACATACTAAAACATCATTCATGAAAGCATTCATAACACAAAGATTTTGGTTACCTAGAAACCCTTGAAAGGTAAAACTAGGGTGGGGATGACACCCACAAATCTTCACTACTGCAGTAATAAATTTGCCTGTTAGGGCTTACAAAATTTGATCAAAACTTGATCTACCCTGTGAGGGGTCTCCCCCGTTGAGAGCTAAGAGACTTATACAGTCTACCTTGTTAAAGGATTTGAAACTTACAATAAAGTAAGCACTCGGTTAAGAGATTACAAAAAGTCTGTTAGGGCTACTCAGTTAAGAGATTTACCCTGATACACTAGC
Source organism: Chamaecyparis obtusa (assembly GCA_027943335.1). Taxonomy (NCBI): domain Eukaryota; kingdom Viridiplantae; phylum Streptophyta; class Pinopsida; order Cupressales; family Cupressaceae; genus Chamaecyparis; species Chamaecyparis obtusa. The sequence continues at coordinate 1,103,835 of BSBK01001129.1, forward strand.
TAGAATGTCTCAGTACCTGATCTTTCAGTTTGCACTGTATGCATATTACAGATCTTCTCTTTACTGTATTGTGTTGATCTCATCTATCAGATTTATCTCTTTTTTGCACTTTCACTACTTAGCATGGTCATTGAACTCTGTCTGAATACTTCTCTTCACTGGATCATACCTATCTGCTTATTCCCTTTACATTCACTATCCCTCGCTACTACATTTTAGGGTTTAGATCTTGACCTTATATAATCAACAAAACATCTTTTTGATTCAAGATCTACAGTTCAGATTAATTCCTTTTGCCTCTTAAGCCTTACTAATTTTTTATTGGCTCTAGGTATTGCATAGGGATCAATGATTGCTAAGTAGATGTGTAATTACCTCCGTAATTATCTCAACAAACAAAATACAAAACATGAATGTTGGCCAAAACTGTTTACCTCAATCACTGTGCCAAAATAAACTCTTATGTCATTCTCTAGCTAACTCAGCAAATGCAATTCCTGATACTCGACATTCACTATACTTGACATATGTTGATAACTCTAGCGCTTGGTAATCGTTGCATATAGGACTCGGCAAAACTAGACTTAGTATACTACAAAAATACATAGTGACCATAAGTTTACTCAGCAGTACTACTACTCGGTAAGTAAACATTACATAGCTCGGCCTTTACATAATGACTCGGTCGTAGTGATGACCGACCATCATTGCCTAGATAAATGACTAAGTGTGGGTCACTAATAGTCAACAAAACTATAGAGATCTACAAATAGTCATAAGCTTACCCAATAATTTTTGTAGTACTTCATTCATCATCCTCATGAAAGTACTTGATGAATTGGTTAGCCCAAAAGGCATCACTAACCACTCATACAATCTTTCATTTTTATTGAATGTTGTCTTCCATTCATCACCTTCTCTAATTCTGATCTGATGATAACTACTCTTCAAATCAATCTTTTTGAAATACTTTTCTCCACTCAAGAAATCGATTATATCATCCATCCTAGGAAAAGGAAACCTATACATAACTGTAATCTTATTAATAGGTCTAGAATCCATACACATCCTCCATTCTACATTCTTCTTCAATGCTAATACCATTGGTACTACACAAGGACTCAAAATTTCTCTAATTAGACCTTTCCTCAATAATTCTTGCATTTTCCTATTCAATTCTTCATTCTTTGAAAATGTCATTTGATGTGCTTATTTATTAGGCAAACTAGCTCCAAGAATTAGATCCAAGAAATGACTAATACTCCTTACAGGTGGCAATCCATCAGACACATTATCTGAGATTATGTCTTCATACTCTGTTAGAAACTCTCTTATCTCCTTAGGTTGTCCCTCTTTTGATTCTGTATCAAACTTCTTAGGGATCAATGTATAACACATACTATCACTCTTCTGGCCATCCAAGAATTTTCTTTCTTCAACCAAAAAAAATATCACTTGTATAGATCTCAATTTTAGGAGTCTCTACTAAGGGAAACAATACTCATCTTATTCCATTTTCAAAGATTGTACATGTTCCTTCTACCATCATACAAATATTTTATATCATACCACCATGATCTTCTCAACAATATATGATACATATCCATAGGCATAATATCAAAAAGAACTTCATCTTGATAAGATGCCAAAAATTATTTGTTGACCAGTATCTTATGATCATCCCTGATCCAAGAAATTTGATAAGGCTTTCGATGCTTCAGCCTCTACAACTGCAACTTGCTCACCAAATCCTCAAAAGATAATTTATCTAAACTACCACTGTCAATGATCACTTTCCAATATTTTACAACAAATTTTCACCTTATCTTGAACAAACTCTTCCTCAATAATTGTTCTTGATCCTTCCCCTCATGACAGAGGGCTCTTCTCACCATCATGGCTTCTCCATTCTCTAATTGGTTCAAAGATTTAGCAGATGGATCCTCCACATAATTAGATCAATTTTTTCTCTTGGTCCTCTTGCTTGAATTCCCTTGGGTTAATTCAAAGGCTTGGTGTCCTTTTCTTCCACATTTGAATTAGGTTCCTCTAAATACTCTTTTGTCATCTTTTCCATAACTACTTGATCCTCCTCCCCTATGGAAACTCATGTCATCTCTTCGATATGAACTCCCTTGCTTAAATTATGCCTTTCCTTTATTTGTATCTAAATAATATCTTCCTCCTCATGCAAAGGTTCTTCCTCTTTGAGATCTTCCACCTCTTCCTCTTTTTCTATTCTCTTACATCTTATTTAACTTTTCTTCTACCTTTAGGACATATTAATAAGATTACTCTACACTTTGCAATTAACCAAAGTGACTTCATATTGAATTGAAAACCTCAAACCATTCAAATATCTAGCAACCCTTTCAACCTCATCATCTATAGGACTAGATCTAATATCCAACCTATAAAATTCTTCGGGATACTCCTTTGCACTAAGATTATTTTTCTTAAGGTTTTGAAATTTCCTAAATAAAATTACTTGGTAATCAACATGTAATAACTTGGCCTTCAATTTTTTTACCATTTGATCTCATGATTTGATTTTATCCTTGCCTCTCCTTTATCTACCAGTCTTCAAATGTTCCCACCATAAAGAGGCATGTCCTTTCAACTTGGTGTAAGCATACTTCACATTTTTAGCATCATCAGTGCCTTCATAATCAAATTATTTCTCCATCTTTGTGATCCAATCAAGTAATTCATCTAAATCAAACTTTCCATCATAATCAAGTGGATTGAAATGTGGTCTAGCATTAACCCTAGTCAAGGCTCTTAAAAATATATCATCTCCTTGATCAAGTTATGGTTTCTCTTCACCTTCTTCAACCACTTCTTCAGCTCCTTCTTCCTCTTCATAACTCACATCCTCTGTATGTCACTTCTTTGGGTTGTTTCCATAGCTTCTAACCTAGCTACAATTTGTCTCAACATTTCCAATATTGTTGGATCTACATCTCTCCTTCCTCCACCTCTTCCATGTCATTTACGAGCCATCTTAGACTAATCCTTTGCAACTATGTGCTAGATCATCACTATTTCACACCACAAAAAACCAATTTAGGAGTTTTCAAGCTTTGGAACAGAGGTCTCACTTCTAGAAGGAATGGAAAATTACTCTGATACCAAATGGTGCAGCATGAGTCACACAATAGAAACAATACACAATAATTAAGAGATATGCAATATTGACCTTCTTATTACCAGATAATCAAGTACAATGGACCTACAATATGCGGTCTTACATTCTATAGATACAAGCTTGATTATAGAACCTTTAATAGGTTATCTTTTTATACTATCTATCGCATATTCTCACTAACTAGCTCCACTATTGCTTCTCTACTTACTTCCTCTATCTCTCTCTAAAGCATCAATTACACAAGTTTATAAAGCCTTTGCAAGCATCAAGTCGGCCTAAGAAAGATTGCATTCTCCAAGAACAAAAAAATGTTTTACCTTATAGGTCAGGACCAAAATCATAAGAATCTCCCTCAAATAGATAAAACATGACAAGAAAACCCACAAGTAGGTCGACCATGGATATAGAATCATCGACAGAGAAGCCAAAAAGCTTCACCGATAGGGAAAATATTTTGCAAGATCGAGAAATACAAACTATAAATGAAACATGAAGAACATAGAAGTCCTGCCAAGAATCTGAGATAACTCAAACGTGAAGAAACCAATTGAGGTGTGAATCTAGGTGAAGGTAAAGCATGATGCTAGAAACACTCCATGATATGCGCAACAATAATTGATTCATATTGAAGGAACATTGGAAGAAACTCAACGACTGACAAACTGAAAAATAAGAAATAAAATATTTTTGGTTGATGCAAGATTGCCAAGAACCCAAGATGCTCCGGAATGAAGAACACTACCTTCCGATTTTTTTTACTAATGTTAAAATTTTTCAATCTCTTTTGTTTTAGAAGGGTTTGTTTTCTCATGAAGTTGTTTTAAAGTTCAATGTAATTCACATGTCAAATGGTTGTGGTTTTTTCATTTTTTGTTATTATTACTTAGGTTTCATGCATTGTCACCATTGTCATCTTTTGATATATATATATATCTGTGTGTGTGTGTATGTGTGTATGTATGTATCTACATATATATGTATTTGTAGCATCAGAAAATGGAAGCACTTCCATTTAGGACTGGTTTAGCCCTCTGAGTAGGTGGTTTGGGGTCATGTCAAATGCCTTGAGTGGGTCTCTGACTTGGATATTGGTTTTTCCTTGTTCTGCCCCATTTTCCACTTCTTTTCTGGATAATTATGGCATCCTAAATTGAAATTATGATATTCTTGACCTTAGGGTCAAGGTCGACCTTTTCGGTTGAGGTCAACCTCGACCTCGACCCAGGGTCCAAATTTCAAAATCTCAAAGTTTTCAGATGTAGAGTTTCAGAAAGATTTATTTCCCGCTTTCGGGTCCGCTGTTTTGGGCTTCGAAATGGTAAAATCTTAAATTATATTTAATTTAGGTCCATTTATAGGGGTATAGGCTTAATCAGAATTTAATTCTCCTATGTTAACCTCTCTAGAAGTTTGTGCCCTAGACTAGTATAAAAGGAAGCCTTCCCCTCTCATTTCAATCCATCTCAATCAATCAAGTGTGCAAACCATCCTACATCTCTTTCATTCCATATCTCTCAAGAAAGAATTATCAATCAAGGAAGAATTCAAGAAATAATCTACATTCAAGCATTCAATTTCTCCATTAAAGATAAAGGATTCAAGCATTCAAGTCTTTGAAGGGATTTGGTTCAAGCATTCAAGATTCATCATTCAAATCCTAGATCTATCCATCATGGTGGTGTGATCTTCCTTCAAGATCCTTTGTTCATCTTCAAGATCTATTCATTCTTACTTCAAGGTGGATTCCAAGCATACAATCATGGAGGTTTTGATTTACATTTATTAGTGTCGAGTCCAAGCTTTCATATTAACATACTTGTTTACATTTCAAATATAATTGCATATCTATTGAATATCATAGCTTTTTTATTAGATCTACTTCTACTACTTGCTAGCATTCTCTATTTCAATTCCATTTTAAGGTTGATTCCAAACCAGGGTTTGACCAAGGAAAACCCCTCATCCAAAAAAAAAAACCATTTTTCTCATAGGAACAGGTACAAAACAATGAACTATAGTACAGATTTGGATACCCTTTTTGACAATCTTTCAGGATCTACGAACATAATTTTTGTCGAAGTAGCGCAAGTCAAGGTCGACATAAAGGGGTCGAGGTTGAAATTTACCTGGGTCAAGGTTGACCTTTCTCAGAAAAGAAAAAGGTTTCTGAGTTTTCTCTATCTTTGTGTTTCCAAGCTAGATCTGGTTGTAGAATTTCTAGAAACTGAGTACAGACACTAGAAAAATAGCAATTTCTGAATTTGCTACCTTTCAAGATAAGTGTTTATGTTATATTAGGTTTTACATGTCCAAAAAATTTTCCATCACACACCCACACACATACACATAAATAAACACACACATAAAATACATCATAAATATAAAAATATATCTTTTCATATATTTTTATGTCTTACGTTTTGGTGAACCCGCGATAGACTCTTTTTTTTTTTGGGTGTTGGATGCTTTGCCTTCTTTCCTTAAGATTAGCTTAGATTAGTTTTCTTTTATGCTCTTTCATTTTAAAATTCAAAAACAAAAAAAAATCTATATACTCTACAAAATACAAAAATATTTCTTGCATTTCATTTACTATGAAGATTTTTAAGATGCTTTGGTGTGGCTATTTTCCTTATTATTCTCCTCTTAGCATCTCTTTATCAGACTTATGATGTTTATGAGAGTATCATCCATTTCATTATGTTTGTCACTCTTCATGTTTCACTTGCCTATGCTATTGTGAGATTGACTAATACTAACCTTCTTACTTTCAAAACTTTCATTAAGGATTTATGTGGCAGACTTATTACTCTTTTTGATCATGTGAAGAATTTGGTAGATGATACACCATCTCCTAATCTTCCTAATCCTAATCCCATCCTTCCTAATCTTGTTCCTAATGTTCCTAATCCTAATCCTATCCTTCCTAAATTGATTCCTAACATTCCTAATATTCCTAATTCTCCATCTGCTATTCCTAGTTCTTCCCACACTTATGATGAGGCTCAAAATATGGTTCATGATGCAGATGTGCAAGAATTCTTGGATTTACCTTCCCTTTCTTATATTAAAGGGAAGAAAAAAGAGACTTCTTCTAAACATATCATTCCACCTTATACAACCTTTTCTCATGATCGCAATAAACAATCACTTCCTGCAAAAGCTTTACAAGATATGTACACTACATGATATAATATGGTGGAAAAACAAGGTTATAAGGGTTTAGGGTTTGGTGTTAATGAACATGGTATAAGTATTTGATTCATCTATCCCATAAAAAAGATATGCATGGACTTGGCTTTTCGCTATCTCAATTTAAGGTGGTTGATTTCAATCGTCACCTGCCTCTTCATGTTCTTCTTCCAACACCTACCTTAGATTACCCTGATACTCTTCAAGATGTGGCTAAGAAGGTGTGTGTTCAATTAATGAATTCTAAAAAAGAAATATTTAAACCTATGTTGAAATATGCTCTCTCCAAGTACAAATGTCCTTTTCACTATAGTAATACATATTTAATTGTTGATTGTGTGCATTTCAAGTTGTATGTTAGAGAAAGAGCTGCTTTAGGAATTATATCTCACTCTCGTGTGGTTTTGCAATTCCTTCATAATTTTGATACAGGGAATACCCCTCACTCTTCTATAATGTAGATCTTTTCTCCTCTTGTATTTTGACTGGGGGGCAAGAGGTATTTCCTCCAGTTCTCTAGGATCCATTATGCTCTTAGCATGTATTTTATTTTGAGTTTAATTGGTTATCCTTTCTATATTCTATCCCTATGGTATTGTATTATGTTCATAGTCATCCATAGTTCTCTTTTATTATTCAAGATATCTTTTCTAAAGGAAGTTGTTTTGCAAAGGTAACCCTTTCTTTCATCTTTGGGGGGCAAGGTTCTTCCTTCTTCCTTCTTTGTCTAGGGATATGCTTTCCCTAGCTTAGTGGAATTTGTTTATTCTGCAACATTATTTCATTATATTGACTGAGGTTTTGGCTATGGATATCCTTTTATGTGAAAGGTTGTTGTCCTAGGTCATCACCTCTTCTTTATTTTGGAAATTATGTTCTTTATACATTATTGCCCTTGCTGTAGGGTTAGAGTTTGATTCCTTTATTCCAAGATTCCTCTTCCTCTTGATTGCAGGGGGCTTGATGATTGAATCTTTGGTCCCTCTTGGTTTTTCTTTTAAAGATGATATTTTATATAAAGCACTCCTCTATGGTGGGGGTCTTGTTGATAAGATCTCTTTCTCTTTGAGGATCCTTTTTCCATAAGTGACATATCCTTTTCACAATTATCTATGCTCTTGGATGTAAGGGTCAATACCCTTCACTAAGAATATAGTGTACATTGTTGTTAATAAGATATCTCCTTACTTTGTGAAGTAGGTATCCTCTTTCTCTTCCTTATCTTGTCTAGTAGGTAGCCGCTATAAGGAGGGGGCATATATAGGGTCTCCATAATGCTATAGTTTTCAATTTCAAATATGCTAAATCCTTGGAAGGTAACGCACATAAGTTGTTAAATCCTGAAGAGACACGCATTTTCAATTTCAAATATGCTAAATCCTCATAAGGTAACACACATAAGTTGCTAAATCCTAAAGAGACATGCATTTTAAATTTCAAATATGCTAAATCCTTGGAAGGTAACACACATAAGTTGCTAAATCTTGAAGAGACACTCATTTTATATTCTATAGTGATATAATAATGTGGATCTATGGGTATTCCAAAATCTGTCAGAAGATGCATTATAACTACAAAGCGTAGTTTTTGGGTGAACTATCAGGTTTTGCTACCTGTTAGGTCTCCCTCCTTAGTGATTCACAGTAAGGTGGGCATCTTATTGGGTGAGGTAATCTCTCTCTCTCTCTCTCTTCTCTCTCTTTTTGCTTTCATGCTAGTATGATTTGATCATGAAGCTATGTTATTTATAGTGTTGCTATTGTCTTTCTTATGTAGTCATTTATGTGACACAACCAAGAGATGGTGGATCCAATTAAGGATAGTCCAAACCTTGCAACTTTAGAACAACACAACACAACACAGCACAATAAGATATGTTTCAAAGCATATTTTCCATTAACATGCCCGACTATAAGGCCTTCCAGGTTAGGGCCAATTACAATCAAGAAGTAATTCTGCAAGATCAATAAGATCCAAGACAACTCTAGCTAGTTTAGTTCTGAAAACTATCAACAATTGATGAAAACCCTAAGGCAGATCTAAACTTGAGCTTGTAAGCCTCCAAGAAATCTCCTTGTCTCCAAGTCTCAACCACTAGCTCTGCTATTACAAACTATCAGATAATAATATGATCTGCAAGATCACACAGGATCTTTTCCACAACTTCACTTATCTTCTACCCTCATATCTACTTTCATGATCTCTCTAAGTCCTCCTAAACAACTACCCCAAACATCCCTTAAATACTAATCATTAGCCACAAGTCGACCGAATGAAACCATTAACTCCTCCTAACAAATATTAAATGCAATACAAGTCGACTCTCAAATAGCCTCACAATTAATAAATTCAACATGTCAGCCTCCAGATCCACATAGGAGAATCCAACAAAAGCTACCAACAATAAATGCACCAAGTCGGCCAACCAAATCACCAAGAACTCTAGTCGGTAAACCAGAACTACCAAGTGCCAGAAAAATAATTGAGCACCAATGAAACAACTGACCAAGCCAGCAACACTGAACAACATAGGCATTACCGAGCACCAGTTCCATTGATCACCAAAAGCTTCACCAAGTTCCTTCAACGATCGAGATTCCTCCAATAACTGAGATGATCGATTAAGGTTGCAATCGAGTAACACTAGCCAAGTAACACACCACCATGCAGATTCACCAAGGACCCAAGAATGCCCTTGCATCAGACACCCTAGGTTCGAAAAGATGTTCATATGTGAGAAGAACATCTTTCAGGATTTAGCACATAAACCCCAAACTAATTCTTCACATACAAGTCCTCCACCTTTTAGTTTACATACTCTTCCACTTCAACTTCCTCTGTCTCTTCAAGTCTTTCCTTGACAACACACAAGTCTGTTCTCCAAACTGATCATTCATTCTCTCAGGATCTACCAAATCAACTTGGCTACCAATACTCAAACTTCTCCTACCGAGTGTTGTATCCAGCAAAGGCATTAGGGAAAACTTCCTGTCATCCTTCTCAATAGTAAACACATTCTTCACACAATCATACATAGCTCTGCAATCATATTGCCAAGGTCTACCAAGCAATATATGACAACTATTCATCTCCACAATATCACATAACACAAGAACCTTATACTGGCCAATCTGAACATTAATAAAGCATTGTTCTCTTACTTCTAGAGCATGATCATCTTTCAACCAGCCAATCCTATAAGGATGTGTATGTCTCATTCTACTCAAACCAAGTTTCTGAACCATGTCCTCAACAACAAGGTTATCAGTACTACCACTGTCAATAATAACATCACAAAGTTTACCTCTAGAATTGCACCGAGTCCTGAACAAGTTACTCCTTTGACAAGGTTCCTCCTTTGTACTGAGAAATGTTCACTGAATCAACAAGTTCTCAGATTCAGGTTCATTCTCAACATTTTCATTCACCACAGCAGTCTTTTGGTCACCAAGCTTCTTCTACGTACACTCAAAAGAATGGTGTCCTTCCTTTCCATAGTTATAGCAAGTTCCCTTAAAGATAAATCTACCTATCTTCTTCTTCAGTTCTATAGGTTTCTATTCATCTTCTGTAGTCATCGGTTTATCCTTCACTGAGTGATCAATATTTTCCTTCCCTCGGGGATTACTATGTTATTTCCTCTTCAAATTATCTTCTACCTTCAAAGCATACTGATAAGCATCTTCAATAGAATCAATTTTCAACATACCAAGCTCATCCTAAATATTGAATCTCAAACCATTCACATACTGAGCTACCTTTCCCTTACCAAGTTCTCTATGTCTAGACCGAATGGTAAGCTTGTAGAACTCCTTGGTATAATCTTCAACAGTTAGATCCTTCTGTTTCAGATTCTGTAACTTCTTAAACAAGTCAAGCTCATAGCCAGTAGGTATGAACTTAGCTTTCAACTTATTCACCATCAACCTCCACTGATTGATCTTCATTTCACCTTCATCTTCTCTATCTCTTTGTAATTCTTTCCACAAAAGAGCAGCATGTCCTTTCAACTTTGTCTGTGCTAACCTCACCTGAAGAGGATCTTCAATTTCTTCTAGCTCAAAGAAATCTTCAAGTTCACCAATCCAGTCAATTAAATTCTCAGGCTTCAGAGTACCAGAGAAAGTAGAAACTTCCATTCAGTAACTATTACTTAACCGAGCTCCAGATCTATGCAACCAAGTAGTTATGTCTTCACCATATCTATCCCTCTGGTCATCATCGCTAGATCCAACAGCTTTAAAGTCTTCAACAGCTTCCTCATAACCATCTTCAATACCAATATTCCAAGGTACACCAGCCATGGCTCTCATGATCTCAGCGACCATGTCATTCTTCATCAACTCCATCTCAGATCTGAAATCTAATTTCACCTTCTCTGTAATCCTAGATTCCATAGTATCACAGAGATCCACAATCACTCTAGGGTCCAATCTTCTTAGAGGCATCCTTAAAGATAAGAAAACCCTCTACAAAAAACCCTACACCAACCACCTTGTGACAACCTCCAAGTTGTATGCAAGTCAGATCACAACCTACCACCTCGCACAAACCACTAGGGCAAGATTCCACAAGTTCAATGCTCTGGATCTGCAACACAGATCATACAATGTCTTTGCTAACAAGATCAAATTTGCAAGATCAACCTTTCTAGGTCAACCTTCACTCCACAAGATCAACCTAGCTCTGATACCACCTGACGTAGCCAAGGGATGGTGGATCCAATCTAGGACAGTCCAAACCTTGCAGCTTTAGAACAAAACAATGGAATAACACAACACACCATAACAAGATATGTTTTAAAGTATATTTTCCATTAACATGCTCGACTATAAGGCCTTTTAGATTAGGGCCAATTACAATCAAGAAGTAATTCTGCAAGATCAACAAGATCCAAGACAACTCTAGCTATTTCAATTCTAAAAACTATCAGCAACTGATGGAAACCCTAAGGCAGATCTAAACTTGAGCTTGCAAGCCTCCAAGAAATCTCCTTGTCTCCAAGTCTCAACCACTAGCTCTACTATTACAAACTATCAGATAACAATCTGATATGCAAGATCACACAGGATCTTTTCCACAAATTCACTTATCTGCTACCCTCAGATCCACTTTCATGATCTCTCTAAGTCCTCCTAAACAACTACTCCAAACATCCCTTAAATACTAATCATCAACCACAAGTCAGCTGGATGAAACCATTAACTCCTCCTAACAAATATTAAATGCAATACAAGTCGACTCTCAAATAGCCTCACAATTAATAAATTCAACATGTCGGCCTCTAGATTCACATAGGAGAATCCAACAAAAGCTAACAACAATAAATGTACCAAGTCAGCCAACCAAATCACCAATAATTCTAGTTGGTAAACCAGAATTAGAAGTTTAGATCAACTTTAAAATTCAAAAAGATGTTGAGTTTCAAAAAGCTAACAACTTGCATTGATTTTCCAATTTGAGTTTAACTGGTCCTTGAATGTGCACATGGATAATTATGATTTAATAAATAAATAAAGTGATTTATGCTCAGCTTAACTGATTTTTGAAATAAAATAATTAATTTATGGGTTAATTAACTATTTTATCAAACTTTTATTAAAAACTATATTATTAAATAATGACAACATACTTTAATTAATTAAATAAGAATTTAATTAATTATTCATAGGATATTGGATTTATTGTCAAAATTAAATAATACAATTAATAATAGATAGAATTAAATTTAATTACACAATTAAGTGGCAAGATATTAAATCTAATTAATTAAATATGAAAATATTCAATTAATCAAACTTTAGGATAAATGTGATTTATCACCAAATAATCATTAAATTAAAGATAATTATGATGATTAGGAATATTACTAGGAATATTCCCCGATGCAGAATTTAAGATAATCAATTATGATTCGATGATGTTTAGATGTGCCTTAGGTTAGGACTTTAATGTCAATTTCATTTGAATTGTTGATATAAGAGGTTAATGAACTTATAGCCCATTTTTGGCGTATTACATTTTGCCCCTCTTTGAATTACTGTGCGAAGCGCAATGGTTCAAAGATAGTCTGTGTTTGATAAAGATATGAAACTGATGTTTGAAATTGATAATTGATATGAGACAGAAGCTGATTGATATTGATTTGATATGGAGATAATAGGTCCTGAATGACCAAAGATAATGTTCACTATAACAGCAAATGAACCTATGATTGCGAAAAAGTGTCAAAACGCCTGATTCCAAACCTTATGATTGCGAAGAAGTGAGTGACCGGTTCTAGACTCGATTGTCTTAGCAAAACTAGCAGGTATCACATCCGAACCCTTCAGTTGCCGAAGAACCAAGGAAGGAACACTATGATCTGATGGTTGCAAAAACTGATACAGATTACAAGATTAGGAGGATACTAGATTGATATGGATTGACGAATCTGATATGCCCCAAGTGATGATAGATTTGCCCCATGCGATGAGGTCTTTTTTGATGAATCAGTAACTAGACGTGATTGTTTATCTTGATCACTGATGAAAGATATTGATTTCCATAAAGATATGATTTCAAATTTGATTACAGACTTTGAATGATATGCAATACCATGCCCCCTTCGGGATTAAAATTGAAATCTGACAAGAAAAGTCAGTGTTGAGAGTTTAGAAGCATGTTAATTGATTTGAGAAGGGGTTAAACACGTTTGAGAACACATTCTGCATTGTTTGGAGGTCCTGAAGACCAAGTAGACTAGGTTTGACCATGAGTTGACCATAGTTGACCAAGTTGAAATTTTGATAGTTTGATTTAAGATAATCAGTTAAGTTGAATACTAGATTTCTATGATGATTGAAGGTTGATTATGCAAGTAGTTAATATTATGAATGATCTCAGATTTCAATTTTGATCTCGAAAAAGGATTCTACTTGCTGTTTCGTTGGAGGAACCTTCATGTGAGATTTAGCTCTTGTTAGATTTGAAGATGTGATTTGAAGAATCGTTTAAGCATTGAAGTTCATTTAATCATTGTGAGATCATGCAAACATGCAAAATGCAAAGAGACATGCAAAATGAAATGCAACCTAAGACCTAGGACCTAGTCACTGATCATATGTCGATTTGTTATCATCATTGAACTTTTAGGTCACCGGATAAATCAATAAAATGCCCACTAGCTATGAAACCATAGACATATGAATATCGATTTGTATGCGCAAGAATCAATACAACACCCACTGGTCAACAACCATGGATATATGAATATTGATTTTATTTTTGGATTGTCGGATTAGATATAAGCACCAAGGCACAAACACCAGGATGACCTGAATATCATGTCCATTTTGATATAGCAATTTGTATAAGCATCAAAACATAAAGTCATGATGACTTGAATATGACTTGCATTCAAACACATCAAACAGTCAAGAGATCATTCTAAATCCAGTGTGAATTACCTGTAGTGACCCTTTATCGTTCACATCCTTAGGCAAGATCACGTTTCACAGTAGCAGAAAGAACTCACTCAAAAAGACAATAGTTAGATCAAACTTCCTTGAATTTTTTGGGTATCAATGGTCAAGGTACGCATGGCCATCCAATTCAAGATAAAGGCTCTTACAGTCGGACACCATTTCAATCTAGAATTTCCAAAGTTGTTAGATTTTCACATACAAGTAGAAGACAAAGAAAAGATTATGCCCCAAGTCATCACTCTCTAAATCTTGTAAAGGACATCATCGAAGGGCTCGAAGGGACATAATATGCAAAAATTTCAATGCGAATCAGTAAGCATACAAGGAGATAAAAGCATGTAAAAGCATAGATTGTTTTCAGTTTGATGTTTGATTGCGTCGTTGTAGATGCAAAATTCTTTCGGGAGACAAGACTGACTGACTGACTCACATGAATCTTCAAAATGACTTTGACTAGATATGATACATCTAAGATATACTGGAGACCATAGGATATGACATTGATTGCCCCCAAGTTTGAACATTGATAGGATATAGACGCTTGAGTTGTTTGGTGTACAGACTGACTTATTGAAAACTGGAAATGCAGAAACAAACTGGGAGATATGTACAAACTAAAGCAAAACTGAAAGCTGGGAAAGACCAAGATTGCACTAATAGATGAAGCATTTTGAAACAAGTGGCACCTATTTTCTGGGTTTTCACCATCTTGGTAAAGATTCTATTTTTGCTACCAAGGCACCTATTTCCAAGTTTTCACCAAGGCACCTTTTTTATTTTCATTTTTCAATTTTTTTCCATTTTTTCATTTTTTTAAATTTTTTTGTGAATCATCAAGGTGCCTATTGCTAGGTTTTCACCAAGATGTTCATTTTTTCAGGACATTTTTTGATTTTTATAATTTTTGTAGGATATTTTACCATAGACTGAATGCCTTAGGTGTAGAATTTCTTTAGATGGAGAACGTTGATTGGTTCTCGGAGCTGTTCTCCTTCAGTCGTTGAGAGTTGATAGGCACCAGAGTCAAAAGTAGCAGTGATTACAAAGGGACCCAGCCAATTGGGTTTGAATTGAACATCCCCTTGCATTCTCGATGTGATTGATTTTTAGGATTCTCTCTCAAGACTAGATCACCAACCTAAAATTCTCTGTGTCTGACTTTTTTGTTATAGCCTCTAGACATTCTCTTCTGATATACTCTGAGATGATCATACACTGCTTGTCTACGCTCATCTAGTAGTTCAAGTTCTTGCAACCTAGACACTCTGTAGTCATCATCAGTTATGAGACCATGAATTTTAATTCTTAGTGATGAGATTTCAACCTCAATAGGTAGTACCACTTCGGACCCATAAACTAAAGCAAAAGGTGTAGCCCCAGTAGGAGTTCTGATACTTGATCTGATAATTGTTCTGATACTGGTTCTGATACTTGTTTTGATACTGGTTCTGATACTAGTTTTGATACTTATTCTGATACTTGTTCTGATATTGGTTCTGATATTGGTTCTGATACTAGTTCTGATACTTATTCTGTTACTTGTTCTGATACTAATTCTGATACTGGTTCTGATACTGGATTTGATACTTGTTCTAATACTTGGGATACTTGATAGCATCTTTTTCCATTGTAAACTCCCAAGCAAGATCATATCGTACAGTCCCAATGTCTAGCAAGGTGGAGAACAAGAGGGATTAGCAAGCTAGTGGAAGAGATGGAAGACAAGAGAATGAAGGAGAATGAAGGGAAGAAATCCTCAAGGGAAAACTCCTTAAGAATACTCAAGCTAGGGAAAAATTGTAATGTAAAGCACATTTGGACAAGCAATGAAAGGCCAGCATAAGATAAGTGACAAAAGTGTAATGCCAAAGAAGGAAAGGATGTAGTCCAAAGCAGTAGACATGTCAAGAGGCTTCATAGCATCATGTTTTACTCTTTCTTTGTGATTAGATCAAGACCAAAGGGGAAAAGGATGGAAAAAGGATAAAATGAATGAAGGAAAATAAATATGAAGGCTAAACAGGAAGGGAATGAAAGCAAGATCATCGTAAGATAGCTCACAAAATAGCCAAATGTTCGTGTATAGATCAACATTGTCAAGATCAAAGAGAGAAGATGGAATGGATGAAATATGTAGAAGAACTACGCATGATGCCTGATTGCCAAGTTTTCATCATGGTACTTATCCAAGGTGCCACAAGGAAGTGGTTTTCACCATAGAATGAATTTATTTCTCTTTACTTTTGCTACCAAGGTGCCTGTTTCTAGGTTTTCACTGAGGCACATTTTCAATTTTTTTTTTTTTTTCATTTCTTTTTGAATTTTTGGAAGAAGGCAAGCTTTTAAGATAGTGCTCCTTGAAAGGATAAACCATGATATACCAAGGATTCAAATGATATGCTCAAAGATGCTAATAGGAAAAGGGAGATGGAAGAGAAAAATGGAGGATAAGGTTTTATGTAAAGCGAGTGAGGTTGGAAGATAGGAGGAATAGGCAAATGAGGAAAAATGATAGAAGGTAGAAGGATAAGGATTGTAAAAGGGTAGGTGGAAAGGAAGGCAAGATCAACATCAACACATACCTTGAAGGGTGGTGAGAGGATGGAGGAATCGTGAATGAAGGAATACGTGAAGGAATATGGTGAATGGATAGCAGAGGTTGTGGTTTAGGCGCATGGAATGGAGGAATGTTTTTGGAAAGAGATGAAGAGGAAGCCTTTGGAAGCTTGAATGTCAACTTCACTTTTTTTTCAACACCAGACTCTTTCAAGAGAGACTTTGGAATCCATATAGCCGTAGGATTTTTATTTCCTTTTGATAATCTAGAGAGAATATCTTCAATGATGGATTTTGGAACCCATACTTGTCTTGTAATTTTTTTTTTAGATATCTCTTTTGACTTTATGTTTCCATGTCTATTAGAGGAGACATGGTGATCTTCTTTTTTTGATAGATTCTTGTATTGCTTCTTTTTCTTGTATTGACCATTCAAGTTACTTCCAAAAGACTTGGGACTTGTGGAAGAAGAAGGATATGACTGGTTTAGATGGGTGGGTGGATGAAAAGGATTCAAGGGTATGCATCTATGTTGATCTTGAGGAAAGATGGGAGATGGAGGGATGTAAGGACCCAAAATGGATGGAAAATTAGGAGAGTTAGAAGGGGAAAGTGAAGGGACATAAGGACCTAAGATGTAAGGTAGATGTGAAGCCTTTAGTAGTGGTGGAAGAGGTCCAAGGATGGAAATGGAAAATGCAAAAGGATAATCAATAAGTTCATCAGCATCTATATGACAACCAAGGATATTAGCATCTTTAGAGTGAGCATTAAAATTTTCAATAGAATCATGGACATCTTGAATATGAGCACCTTCTTTGATAGGATTGTTCAAAGCTTGCAAAGACTTAGGAAGAGTAGAAAGTGGAAGTGAACATGGAGTGGTAGAATAAGAAGATGGAAGACTTTGATCTTGACAAGGATCTTTGGATAGCATAAGCGCATAATTTTTCTCTTGATTTTCAATAGGCTTAACATTGGAAGTAACAACACCATTTTTAAAAACCTTAATGGAAGTATCATCTTTGGAAAGTGCAAGTGTAGTAAGGTTATTTTGATTGTCAATAAGCTCAACAGTGTAAGTAGTAGCTTGATCTTGCTTAGGAGAAGACTTAAGACATGATGGAATGCATGAAAAAGGGTGTGCAGGATCAAAAGAACCATGGAACGGATAAGAGACATCATGAAAATGATTGGATGACATGGAGGTTTCTTGATCTTGATCTTTCTTTATGTTATTTTCTTTATCATGTTTGGAGTCCTCTTGACATGGAGCCACTTCTAAGGACAAGGAAGCATGTTGGGATTGTATGGATGACTTTGGAAGAGATGGTGAAGGACTAGCTAAAGTAGGCATTGTAGCATATGAAGGCTTAGGTTCTTTAGGTTTATCATTATTGAAAGTATTTGCAGCCAAGTGAAGGTTAACTTGATTTTCTTCAAGGGGTAGCAATGGAGGATAACTATAGGGAACCGCATGAAAAGTATTAGGGCTTGTGTCAGATGAAGGTTCTGTGAAAGATTTGAAAGACTCGGAAGCTTTAGGAAATGTATGGGTATTGGAGGAAGTAGGGGATGGAAGGGAACCATCACAAGACAAAGGTTTAACATTAAAATGATCTTGCTTGAGAGTGTAATCTTTATTTTCAGCCTGAGAGTTCTTAGAGGAGAGATCCTTATAGTATTGACATTTCAAGCTAGCACGATGCATTTTATAGTCCTCAGCAGTAGTAGATGGATCATAATCAAGGTATTGTCCACAAAAGCCATCAAAGTCTCTTTCAAAATCAGAATCATATGGATCACCATCACGATCTATCTAATATGATGGCCCATTTGTAGTAAGTAGGAACACATGATGAGGAGGACTCTTAGGAATAGAGGTGTCATAGGTATCATTACATTGTTTATTGTCATAGTCATCATAGTCTCCAAAGCTTGATGCGTCACTCTCTGTGGAAGAGGTATCATAAGGGTTGTCACGTTGCTAAAATTTTGTCTGAGGGCATGGTGACATGTACATGTCTTTATCAAATGGAAAAGAGCATAGAGTTTCCATGGAGAACTCTTTAGGTTCCTTTTCTTTCTCAAGTTTGTCAAGCTGGACTTGCATAGCTTGTAGCTGCTTCATCATAGCGGTGATTAGAGCTTCTTCCTCTTGTGTACTGATTCTTTGAGACATGTGTACTGATTCTCAATGGCTACTACTCTATTCCTGACACAGTGATTTGTTTGACAGATTTTGGAAATAGGCTGAAAAAGCTGAAGTATCTGGCAATTCTGACAATTTTTCGACAACTTTTCAAAATTTTTCCAAACGACACTCTACAGACTCGTATGACAGTGGGTAGGCTATGAAATGATAGTTGAAAAGCTCGTACAATAGTTGCAAAGCTTGTATGATATTGGGTATGCAATGAAGCGACAGTTGAAAATCTCATACGACAGTTGTAAGAAGGATTTGATTTCTTGAAATTTGCTGGTATGAAAACTCGTACGACACTGGGTTGGTTATCATATGACAGTTGGGTATCAATGAAATGATAGTTGAAAATCTCATATGATAGTTGGGTAGCAATGAAATGACAGTTGACAATATCATACGATAGTTGCAAGATTTTGACTTTGAGAATTTGCTGGCATGAAAACTCGTACGACACTGGGTACTCAATCATACGACAGATGGGTTGTAATGAAATGACACTTGATGGAAACTCGTATGACTTTCTGACCTCTTGAGATGACTTTTGACTCCAGAAAGGATTTTACGTCAATTTTTGCAAAATTTTGAGTTTTCAGATTTGAATTGTTTGCAAATTTCAATGTCCAAATTGTGAGGATTATAACAGATTTGTTCGTTTTCAATAACTAGATAGATAAACAAGCACACAAAATAGCAAGCAAGTGATTTCAAGCATGTCTGAAAACAATGAACAAGGGAAAAAGCAACCTTGCACATGAACAATCAAGTGACTTATTCATTCTAATCCTTAGAAGTGCTAATTGTGTATGTTCCAAAAATGTTTTGCAATAACGTACATATACCCTATAAAATGAAAATTTGGCCTCGCTAGAGTTTTTAGTAATTGTTTGACTCTGCAACTTTTATGATCCAAAGGGGTGAACTGCAATCCCGGCACACCAGGGTTTTGACACAGTCTGAGAACTTAATCTTCAAGAGCTGCTAGGGAGATCTGACAACCCAATAATGAACCATACCTGTGGAGATTTCTTCCACAAGGACATTTATATAGCGGCTGTCACTACCACGATGAAAATGGCTATTACTGCTTGAGGTTCCGTCAACACAGTTTGCCCTGTGAAGGAATTGTCCACTATGGTTAACCCTCTCTAAAGGTGACTCATAATAATATACCACAAGGGGACTTGGCTCCAGATCCAAGGTTTTTGACACCTTTTCACTTTTAACCCAAACAAAGCAAGCAAATTAATCCGACAGGCTAAGATAAAGTTTGTCTCACCAAAGTCTATGATATCAACCCCATGTGATCTATCAACCCCTTCGGAGAGAGAATGTATCAATCAATAAGGGAAGATGCACTAACCAATTTTGATTCACCAAAGCTCATGATGTCTACCCCACGTGATCTATCAACCTTTTCTGGGAGAGAATGTATCAATCAATAAGAGAAGACGCACTAACCAAGTTGAATGTGAAACGCACTAAGTATCCTCCCTACCTACAAGGATTCTGTCATCAAGAAAGATTTCACTGGGAATCCAATCTCTCAAGAATCACAAATAGTGTTCATAGGGCCTAATTACTATGTGAGCACAAATGTATGTTTCCAAAAGTAAATCTACCAAAAGTATCCAAAAAGAAGAAAGAGGAGCACTTAACGCTTAAAGCGAATATGAGATGAGTCCACAAGGTGGAACACTTAACACCTCACACAAACTAAAAATGAGTCCCCAACTTAGAAAACAAGTGAGTTCCTAAAAGCACAAAAGGGTTGCCAAGTGGAACACTTACGCTTCTGTCTTGTTGACCCCTCCTCTTTATGGCGCTGAGATTGCAACCACGGGGCGAAAATGAGGGGCTGGTAGATTAGCGAGTCTAATAACCCAAGATAGCAATCAAGATCAATCACAAGTATCTAAGACTACTTAATGAATCCTTAAGGGGTCACAACCTAGTATCAATTATGCAAGTGTGTAAAACAAAAGCATGAAAAGAATCACCCAAGCTAGACACATGAGAGATTTATTTTAAGGCCAAATTGAAATGTTATTAGATGAAGGAGAATACTTGGGATCCTTGAAACGCGCTTAGTAGATTTTACCTAATTTTTAGCAATTCTTGTTGAGCTTTTCCATGCAAGCAAGTGACGAACTCTCCAACAAGCAAACAAGCAAACAAGATATGCAACATATATTCAACTTATGAAAACCATAGGGTTAGCTCTAAAAATAAATTATTATTAGCAATAATAACCATAAATTAACCCAAATGACAACTCATATCATTCATTGAACCATGTAAAAAAAATAAGTGCATACCCATCACAAAACTTTTTTTTTTTTGTTGCATTTGACCTAGTCAACAAGATCTGATTTTGGCCACAAAAATAGAAATTCAGAATAGAGACCCTTACTAAAAAATAGAGAGCTTTCCAAAAATGCAAAAATTTTGGAAAAATCTCTTCATTTGTGCCCTAGAGACCTGTTTTATCAAAATAGACCAGTTTTTGTAAATTGACTATTTGAGCTATGATATCATGTCTAAATTTAAAACACAAAGAATAGACCCTCTATATAATTTAAAGAGCTTTCAGAAAATATAAAAATTTCTAAAAAATATGCTAATTTGCGTTAGATATTAATTTTTTCTAGAATTTCAAGAAAAAATTATTAAAAATTCAAAACATCTCAAAAAATTCTAAATTTTTTACTGTAGCTTTTTTGATATGTCACCAACTTAAAAAAATAATTTTAGACCAAAAATCCAAGCTGTTTGGGAGATAAAATTAAATCTTTGAAACTTTAGAGTTTTAGCTCCCCAAAAAAATCAAAACTAGCATGTAAAAGTGGGTTGCCCCACGGTGGGTGCCAGAAATGTGTGTGTGAAAATTGTACCTGATCTATAGACACAACACTTCAGTAAAACATTAGAGGTTAGCTATAATCAAAATCGTGCAAAATTGAAATCTAATTTAACCAAGCGATTTACTGCCTTCTAGTAGGTGCGAGATTAATGTTCTCAGATTGTTATCGAGATCAATGACCTAGACGACACCTAAATGAAGGATTTGAATGCAATTGATCTAGATATGAAATATGAATGCAATTAATCTATATTTTTTTGGATTTTCTATGCAATGATATGAAAACTGATATGAATCTATGCTAATATGGAAATTGATATGCTAAAATGATCTAACAATGATATGAAAAAGAATCTAAATGAATGTAAAAAAAAAACAAATTGATCTCACAATAGCCTTGATTCGCAATAAGCTTTGATTCTCCAAATTCCAATTCTTCAAAATAGTTGTGCAATCCGTAGATGACTTTGGCAAAGTAAGCTTGCAAAATTATGTGATGAATTATGAAGAGCTGAGCCTTGGTTTTATAGAAATCCAAGGCTTTGGAGGTGCATAAAAAAAAGCCATAAATCACTCAAATAACTCAGCTTGATTTTTGAGTTATTTTAAAATAAAGATAATTAAGTCACAAAAATCATGCAAAAGCACAGTTCAACTCGAATTAGAAGTTTAGATCAACTTTAAAACTCAAAAAGATGTTGAGTTTCAAAAAGCTAACAACTTGCATTGATTTTCCAATTTGAGTTTAACTGGTCCTTGAATGTGCACATGGATAATTATGATTTAATAAATAAATAAAGCGATTTATGCTCAACTTAACTAATTTTTGAAATAAAATAATTAATTTATGGGTTAATTAAATATTTTATCAAATTTTTATTAAAAACTATATTATTAAATAATGACAACATGCTTTAATTAATTAAATAAGAATTTAATTAATTATTCATAGGATATTGGATTTATTGTCAAAATTAAATAATACAATTAATAATAGATAGAATTAAATTTAATTACACAATTAAGTGGCAAGATATTAAATCTAATTAATTAAATATGAAAATATTCAATTAATCAAACTTTAGGATAAATGTGATTTATCACCAAATAATCATTAAATTAAAGATAATTATGATGATTAGGAATATTACTAGGAATATTCCCCGATGCAGAATTTAAGATAATCAATTATGATTCGATGATGTTTAGATGTGCCTTAGGTTAGGACTTTGATGTCGATTTCATTCGAATTGTTGATATAGGAGGTTAATGAACTTATAGCCCATTTTTGGGGTATTACAGTAATCATATAATTATTGATGATTCCTATGTATTATTGATCTAGGTTATTTATTTCTACTGTAGATCTTAGGTTTTCTAATATATTGTAAAACTCTAATTAGGTCAAGGTCAGTTTGATATAAATTTGTAAGGATATCATTTTGACAAGTATCACACATGAAGTAGCCGCTGCAGTGGAAGACATCTGAATATCAGACAAGGTTTTTGATTGACAAAGCATTGAAGGACTATTCATTTTTTTAAGAAACAGAAGGCTACCGAGTAGTAATTATTGAAGAGATCAATCACATTAAGGTGATAAAAGATAAGTACTTTACATATTTGAATTAGGCAAGTTTGAGTTTCTATTTATAGATAAATCCTACTATTACTCTTTAACCATTGTAGCAGACTTTAAATCTCTTAACATAGTGAAATTAACAATTCTTTATAAATCTCTTAACCGAGTGCACACAAGATTTTGTTGCTAAAATCCTCTAACCAGGTAGAACTAGCTAATCTCATTGTTACTCCTAATAAGGTAAGATCACCAGAAGTGATCACAATATTTTTAGCCTTAAACAAAAACTTTGTTATTGCAGTAGTGAAGCTTTGTGGGTGTCATCCCCACTGTAGTTTTTACCTTCTAACAAGGGTTTCTCCAATACCAAAATACTTGAGTTTTGTGTATGAAGTTTCATGAATGGTTTATTGATTAGATTACATGCATTTTCATTTTCAATAATATTTTGAATGTATGTTACATGCAATAGATTCAATTGGTTAGTGATATTCAAGCTTAAAAATTTTTAGTTTGAAAATTTTCAAGGGTATTGATTCACCCCTCCCCTCTCAGTACACATCTTTTATTATCCCAACAATTGGTATTAGAGCTAGTTCTCTTATTTTGAAAGTTTAATCACTGAAGAGAAAAGATCTTAAGGATGGAAAGGTATAAGCTTGATAAGAATATTGAGAATCAAAGAATATAGATGCAAATCTACATTGAACAATTCAAGGAAGCCAAAGAAGAAATAAGAAAGTTACTGATCAAAAGGAAGGATATGGCATTTCGGTATACTGAGACTTATTATCACAAAGAAGAGATAGATGATCCATTTGAGGCATCTAGATCTGGATCTGGTAGCATATCTAATGCATATGAAGGAACCATATCAAATCTATCTAAAAATAATCAACATCTTACTGAACAAGTGAAAGCACTGTAGATCGGTCAAGAGACACAAATGGTTAGAATGAGTGATGTCATGAACAATGCAAGACAAGCTGAACAAGAAATAAATTTGGCTATTAAATATAGGAGGCAAATGAATGATAAGTTGCAAGAAAATGAATCTAAAATATTGAGACTCACTAAGCATCACTTTGAAATCTCTAATCAGATGGTTATCATAAGTTAGGAAGTCAACCGAGTAAATAGTGAGCTTACTAGGAAATTGGAAGACATCGATGAATTACAAGAAGAGAATGAAAGATTGAAGAATGAAGTAAAGATTCAACAACAACATAATGATATTATCAAGAAAGATGATGAAATTACTAAGAGAATGGATGAATTCCTGAATAGTCAAAGAAGACTTGATAGCACTACTAGGGTAGGCTACACCAAGCAGAAAGAGTCATCAAGACAAGTTGAACAAAAGAGTGCCTATACTAATCCAAGTCCAAAGAAGCTCTCATGCTATCATTGTGGAAAATTAGGCCACACATCAAATGTTTGTAGAAGCAAATAAAAAGGTATTCCTAAATCCACTCCTAATTTTAATGGTTATTGCTATAACTGTAATAAGTATGGACATTGAGCACATGAGTGCAGATTAAATTTGAATAGGATACTTAAGAAACCTTATATGGAAAAGAACTGTCGCACTTGCAACATGCATAGAAACATATCACAGGAATGGAGGATAAAGATGAAGCAAGTTTGGACACCGAAAGAATAGAACAAGACATATCAATCGAGAAGGGAAGGTAATGCATACACTTGGGATTACAATACTTGGGTTAATTGCAGAGCATGTGGCAAATATGGACACATTGCAATAAATTGTATGAGGAAGAATTGGAGAGGAAGATCTCAAAATTGGACAAACTTTGGAATGGCATGTTTGCACTATCATAAGGTCGGTCACTTAAGTAAAGATTACAAAGATTGAGCACCAGAGGTAAATCCAAATACAAATGGAAATAAAATTGAAGAAATCATGAGGATAAGCAATCAAATGTGGAGAAAAAAAACAAATGACAATGCTAGATCAAGCACTATAGTCGGTGACACCTCATCTTTTGGATTAGGTGATATCACCACATCCACCTAAGCAATTCAGGTATGTAAGGAATTGAATCTCAATTGATTATATCATACAATAGTTCCTTACATCAAGTGAATGAATACCAAATCAACATGAAATAAGATGCACAATGGTACTATATGTTTAGAACTTAAAATGTGTACAATTGGTAAAAGCATGACCAAGTAAAAGTTTGTTAGTCGGTGAATATTGACAAGGTTAACTAATTTGAAGTATCAACCGAGTAATATCTAGTGTTAACCAAGCTGAATCCTTTGAAGTGTTAACCGAGTGTAACTATGTTTACTGATTTGTGCTAGGTAAAGCATTTATTACATAAGTTTGAGTGGGAAAATAAAACTTTGGTATAAATACATTGCGATACAAGTCATTTCATCACACATTGATCATGAGAAGAACCAAAGTGACTTGAGCGATTTGAGAAAAGAATTTATTGAGCATTTGACAAAGATTTAAGGAGATCTCGAGTAAGTTCATCGCTACTTCAAGTAAGTTTCAAGATACCGAGTAGTTTTATTGAGATTTTGTGAAGCCCTAAAATTGAGAAAATGATGACATCTTCATCCAAGGCCGTGAAATAAAATTTTGAGAGTGACAAGAAGATCACATTGATTAAGTTTACAACTTATGAGGAACCCAAATACAAGTTGCACCCTGAAATTGCTTCACAGATTGATCAAGCGGGCACATTTTCTAGTATACTGCCTAGGGTTTTGTTGGTGTTGGACATATGTGCATATATCCACTGTAAAATTAGTGAGATCAAAGATTTTGAGCTTCAATCAACTTGCCAGGAGATGAGTGTGAATGAAAAGCTCAAGAATGAGCATAAACACCTGGAAGTGAAAGGATTGATCAACGCCCTATACTTTCCGAGAGAATTCAAAATTGAATGGACTAGGGTTGTTCTTAGCCGAGTGCATGAAGGTAAAATGTGGCTAGATGAATTGGTGAAACTATCCAAGGATATCATTCATGTGGTTACCGGTTACTCCACTACCGAAAAAGATAAGGCCATAAGGAATGCACCAAGGGGAGAGACTGAGAAGCTCACAAGAGCTAAATGGGATGGGAGGGGAATGCTAGTTAACACAATAACTGATCCAAAAACAAGGTTTGGATCCTATGTCATTGGCTACAAGATTTTTCAATCTAGCAGGCCCAACAGTGTACCTTGTGGAGCTATAGATATTGCATATAAGATTGTCAAGAAGGGTCTTCAATTGGACCTCACCGAGATACTACTAAAACAACTAGATGAGAACATTTTTTATATGCATGCACAAGTCAAATTAGAGCACATTTCTCTTGAGGACCTTAAGGAGGAATGGGAAAACCTCTTGGCTACACTGAAGAAAACCCATCAGAACATTTTTGACAAGCTGCGAGTACATTATTTTTTGGCATTAATTTAAAAAAAAGGGGAAAATATATGTATATATATTCTTGTATGTACATCACACTGAGAGAATGTACAAAGGGGGAGTTAAAAAATGATAAGAAAGGCGATAAGAGACAATGATAAGAAGTTGTTAAGCTATCACCTATGCAAGGTGTAATCACATGCTCACCAAAGGTAGATCATCCCCCATAATGAAATGAAGTATGTGTCATGATGAGGATGATAATGTGATATGTGCAAAAAAGGTTGATCTCACACCTAAAGTGGAATTTATCCTAGACCATGTGCTTAATTTAGGTGCAAACTCCTAGGTGTCTCAATGACAAAATACTATGCAATGCATTATCCTCAGTAAGATTAAGTAAAGTGTAATTAGGAATGTTTAATTACACCAAAAATTACTATACACTATTATTTTCTTTTTATTATTTTCCATCAACTTACACATTCTATTTTATGAAAGGAAGCAACAAATTTACCTAACGTGTATACAAAATTCTCTACCCTTTTCCCAAACTATCGAAACAAACATGGAGAACAAAAGAGGATGAATCATAAGCATTGCAATTAATAGAGAATTTATGTGGACAAACTATCCCAAAGCTTCCTCAAAGACAAAACTAAACATTCCCTTCCAAATAAGAACCAATCTCCACACAAAGAAGAATATCAATAAACCCTAGGCAACATGTAACTAGAAACTTGAACATACTATTCACAATTTCTCAAATGACAAGCACTTTATACTTCTAGTTAAGAGAAATAATAGTGTAATAATTTTTTTAAAAACTATACAACTAGCATTCACCAAACTTACCATCTCTACATCTCCCCTACCAACCACCACTTCCCCTACAACTCAAATTCCTATAACAACAAACTTAACAAACTAATGTGACGAACAATACCATGTACATACAAGCCATAAGATCAACAAACCCTATGCAACATATTTACAAACTTTGATATGTTGTTCACAATTTCTGAGATGACAAGCACATTATACTTCTAGTTGACAAAAATAGAAGCATAATAATCAAATAAACAAACTATACAACTAACCTTCACCAAACTTACCAACTCCACATGCCTTGTACCCACCACCACTTTACCTACAACTCAAATTCCTTTAAAATTAGACTTGAGAAACTATTGGTAGGAACATGATGCTATGTGACCCTTGTTTAATGAGGTAAAAGAATATCATAGTAAAAAAGACACAATAGTGCATAAAGGAATACAAATAGACATTTTCTTCTTGTGTATTCCTCATAGAAAACCCATCTCATGTATCACTATCACTTGCACCAAAAAGGGGCACAAGTGTCATGCTGATAGAAAAGTACATGTAAATTAACATGCTAAGAAGCTATATTATTTATTATCTATATAACATTCTAATACAAATTTGAATTACATATACATTATTCTCATAACATTGAAAACATATTTGTATTGCATATTTGCCTATGATTATTTGAAGGAAAGATTTGTAACAATTTTAATTTTGAATAATTTTTAGTTGCTAAATTCCATTTGCTTGTATGAAATGAATGTAGAAAGATTTTTTACCTTTTTCATTTATTTGTCTGTGCACATTAAAACAATAAGTGAGTGCTTATAGACAAATTTCCTAGTAATAGTGCACAAATGTCCTAGTGGTAGTGTACAAATGAGCCAATTAAATTATGTTTTGAGCACTTATATTTTTTTAAAGGAATAATTCATAATTTATACAATAAATTATAAATAGTGCTTTAATGTCCATTAATATTCTTAATTGTTAATATGAATAATAACCTTTCTTGCCAACTTGATAAAAAGTTTGGTGTAGTATGCCTAAAGTTTATGGTGATGATATTCTTCCAAAACTTTGAAGACAATTTCAAACTCCTCGACCTCTATTACAAAAGGCTCTACCTAAACATATGCTGATTTGATTTTTTAAAAATATTTAAAAATCCTATTTCAAAAGGGCTAATAGTTTAGTTGACACCAAGGATATATCAATAAATGAGTATGAGAGTAGGATTGATAATCCCAATGGAAATTTAGGGTTTGATTTAATTTCTTTAGTAATGATTTTTTGTTTTGATAAAGACAACACTACTCCATGTAACATGGCTATAAAATTAAATTTTGCAAGTAGTAAATTGTGGACAATGGAGAAGAACCCACATACCAGGTGTATATTGTTGTCGTGAGCATTACCAAAATTGTGTATTGCTAGGAGCTATTATGTGGGAAGTTATAAAGTTGCCTCCACATAACTTGTAGGAGATTACATTCAAATTTTCCCTTATTTAGTCTTGTTTGATGTTTGATTAGTTTGTTTAAAGAAAAGTAACACAAAGATGGTATCTCAAAAGGAGCTGGATGAGAAGGCCAGGACTGGAGAGACAATGGTCCTCAAGGCATATGAGGCAAGAGATTGGATGCTAAGGAACGTCTTGTAGAAGGTAATTAGTTACATATGTTTAATATATAAGACATTTCATACATTTTGCTAGAACAATTGACTTATGTTCACCATCACTTAATTTTTGAGATGTCTTTAGTATGTCTTAGACCTCTTCAAACCTCACTCAAGTAAATCCTTTTGTTACTTCTTAATTTTAAAAAAATAGTGAGAAATTTCGCTTGCATGAATTTTTTCATCCTTCTGCTCTCACTATAGAGACTCCCTTGATTCATTCTTTGTCTGCTGAGGAAAGATCAACACATGTTCCTTTCATGGAAGAAATTATCCCTTCATCCCTATTTTATGATATTGTACAGGTTGCACTTCAACCTACAAACAACCCTTGTGAAGACAAACATTTCTTGCTAGTGCAACAAGAGTTGGGGATTTCCTAGGGGTGCATTGGATTGTAGTTTCCAATCAAAATACTGGGAAATATAAAATATTACATTTGCATGCTTAGACTTGAAAGTAAAGTGTAAGGTTTGTCATGATAGTTACTTTCCAACTTTTGTATCTTCAAAATTTCTATTTCATGAAATAGGGCCCATTATATCTGCTATCAGTGTCTCCAATGTTCTTTGATATGCACTCCTAGAATTATATTTATTCAACTACCTTTCTCAATCTAATAGGATTTATAGAATTTGAAAGCAATATGATTTTGTAGAAATCCAATTTGATTTAGTGAAATTTGATTTGATTTCATATTAAATGAATTGGATTTATTTTGATATACACGACATGAAGGATTATTGAATAATATTCATCACTGACCACAATCTAATAGACAACAGATTAAAAAAAAACATCGATTGGCAAGTAATTTCTAACGAGAAAAATCATCCAACACCAAGTGGTAAAAATGTCGAACAAGTTTTATGTGAAAAGCCTCCACAATATAGCTTATCAACTTAAAGATATAAATACTTTCCATGACATTTTCTTATGTATTTTATGAATTTATACATGAGACATTTTATTACACATTGATATTAAAGATTTCCTATATCTTTCATAGTTTCCACATTTTAAGAATATTGTCCCAATCTCAACTTTGTATTAATTGGTAGAGGGTGCTTGCTAGTTTTTTTGTGGTGTATTTTAAATTATTAAAAATTTGAAATTTCACCTTGGTGTGTAATGGGTATGTTGAAGAGGTTGTGGAAGGTCACTTAGAAAAAAAATATGGTCTATTTTTTTCATATATTTTTATAGTGCATGAGGTTAATTTGTAGGCCATATAGAAAATGATGTCACTTGTGCAAAGAAAGTAAACAAGTAGGATCCAAACATTACTAAAACAAAACCATTAAATTAGAAATATAATCAAGCTCCTTTACCAATAAAATCTCATTCTATGAGAGAGAGAGAGAGAGAGAGAGAGAGAGAGAGAGAGAGAGGGTAATACATGTGTAGATATAATAGGGGGAGAGAGGAAGAGATGAAGAGAGAGAGAGATACATAGATAAAGAGATAGGATACCTTGAGGTAGAGGGAGAGACAAGGAGATAGAGAGGGAGAGAGATAGAGAGATATGGGGAGAAAGATAAATAGATATGGAGATGAATAAACAACTAGTGAGAGTAAAATAAATAGATACAAATACATAGAGATAAAATGGGATGGAGGGGGAGAGAGAGAAGGGAGAGGTAAAGATAGGGAGGGGGAGAGGGGGGTAGAAATGGGGAGTGTCTGTGTATGTATGTAAGTGAGAGAGATAGATATGGAGAGAAAGAGATAGAGAGAGGGAGATAGATACATTATTAGATATAAAGGGAGGGAGAGGGGGAGAGAAATAAATAGAGGAGAGAGGTTATGTAGAGAGTTTAGGTGTCCTTGAATCCTTAAGGGTCCACTAGTTATGGGCTCCCAATTGGTACCATCCAATAGTCCACTTCCCAAAAATTTCCAAGGTTTTACTTGAAATTTCTCTTGTTCCTCCTCCTTATGACCAAAATACTCTGAGCAATTCAATTCTTAAGGGGATACAACTCCTCACATCAAGACCTTCCCTCAAAGGAATTCCAAGACACCTATGCCCTTAGCATTTTAGGATCTCACCATCAATGTTGTAGAGATCATGTGTGAGTGTTCCTTCATGTCCAAACACACCTATATATCCAATTTTTCTTCTAAGAGGTAGCCTAAAAAACCCACCATGTGGTTTTGCCCAATTAGGCCTATTTGCAAACCTAATGGCTAATAGCCCTATAAATTGGATTCTTGGCCCTTAACTCCAAAACTTCCTCAACAAGGCCTAGAATTAATCATATTTATGGACACCCTTTTGGGTCCTCTATGAAATATCTCAAATTCATATCTGGGTTCAGAGTTTGACCGGTTCAACCAACACTGTCCTGACTAGGCCTAATAGGGCTAATTGGAGGTGTGAATGAAACCATTCACTAGTTAACAACCCCTAATAAAAGGCTTGTTATTTTGAGTTTTTCTATGTTTATGGACACCAAAACATCCATCAAATCATACCCACACCTTCATTTGATTTCTCTACAACACAAATTCCTCTTAATCCTAGCTTGCCACGTCTAGATGTCAAGCCTAGGGTATCACAAAAGAATTTAGGCCTTTAGTGTGCTGACCCAAATCCACTTGAATCTTATAGTACACAAAAATACCTAACATTCCTCAAAGAATTGGCCAAATCCAATGGTGGAATGTTAGGTTTGAGCCATTTGTTTCCAAGGCCTAAGGTTTATAGGGTTTTATGGACCGGTCTTTGCAAAACTCAATGTATCTCCTTAAAGCTCATACAAAATGACTTCAAAACACTTGCAAGATGAAGTTAACTCACCAGGATAATATTCCATGGTCTTGGGTTAATGCATTAAATTTGTACATGTCTGTACAAAAATCAAGAACAATGAATTATTCAGGAAAAGTTTCAGCACACCAAAACTCTTTGTTCATCTCAAATATTCAAGTTACATCTCCCTTAATCCATTGGAGTCATAAATATTCCCAAAGGACATATCCCAATTGGCCCAACCAATTTTTGATTTAGTTGGCTATTAGTTTTCAAACTAGTAATTGTTGTTAAAGTTGCATAGCAACTTTTAAACAACTTTAGGCATTTTTTGTATTTGTCACCAGAAGTGAGAAAGAAGCATGTAGGAGAAGAGCATCAAAGATGGCTTCAAAGTTCAAGTCCCTACCAATTATTGGTGAGCCAAATTTTATTTTTGATTCTTTGCCTCTTAATTTGTCAAAAATGTTTTTATTGTTCTTTTACTCTTTGGAATGGTGTAACATATTCATTATATTGTCGAGATTCTGATTTAGGCCCTTTTATTATAATAGGACCTTGAAGATCCATAAATACTTATTACAATCATTTGACATATTTTGGAAAAGTTTGGACCACTATTTACCATGAGGGTCTCTACAAGACCTAGTGACCAAAATTGGCCTTAGAGCCTTATTACAAACATGAATGGTCAAATTGAGGCCTTATTACAAGTATTTGATCACAACAACACAAACTTGAAGAATTTCAACATTGATCCCATTGGATCATCCTTGGGGCCCATAGGATCATCCTAGGTGCTCCTGCACCAAGAGGTGAAGTAGAGATATATAGAAAGAGAGGGTGAGAGAGGGAGGGATATGGAGATGGAGACAAAGATGGAGAGAGAGAGAGAGAGAGAGAGAGAGAGAGAGAGAGAGAGAGAGAGAGAGAGAGAGATACAAGAGGTGATATGGACAATTGATAGAGATTGGGGGAAGATAGAGAGATGAAGATAGCTCAATAGAGATAGATACAGGGAGTGATAAACATGGAGTGTATCTATAAGATAGTGAAAGAGAGATAAAGAGATAGAAATGGGGTCCATGTGAGAGAGAGAGATTGAAAGATAGATATATAGAGATAGTTGTAAAAGAGATATCTTGAAAAAAAAGTAAAGAGATCCTTATAAAGGGATACATAGTGATCAAAGATGGATATAGAGATCTTTGCATAAAGATATCAACCTCCAAATAATATAGGAGATCTTTAGTAAAGTTAAAATCTTCAACACAATGAAAAAGGGGAAGGAGGTCAATAATTTATACATTCTCTATTGCTAAGAAATGAATTCCTGATGGAGGATGAACCCACTTTCAACACCAAGGAGATATTATTTATAACAAACATATGATTTTAAGCAAGGAAGAGGTCCTTATCAAGGATATACACCTCCAAGAAAGGATAGAATCCACAAGAAGGACATGCAATTATATGAAAGAAAGAAAATCCTTATAAAAGATGCAGCTCAATAAAGGGAAAGTGAATCCTTATGAAGGAGAAAAAATATTCCTTCCCTCCAACCCAGAGACAAAAATAACTAGGTTGTTATGTTGCCAGTGCAGAGAACACACCAATTGCGACAGGAACCTCAAAGGCAACAAGAACTTGTAGATTTCTTTTATGTTGTAGAATTATAATTTGTGAATGACATAAACTTGTCTTCGACATCAGCCAAGGTAGTTTGTGGTTTTAGTCAAATAAGACTATGTTATCCAAAGTTATATATGTCTAAGTTAATTCTAGTGTTTAAGTGTCAATTTTGCTTTATTTTATATTTTCCTTGTGTGTGGAGTCATGTACGTTAACAAGATTCTAATGTACCCAAAATTTGAAAATTTCTACAGGTGGCAACTTTGAATCTTTCAATCATTCAGTTGGAAGGTGAACGGTCACCTCTATTTTCAATTTTTTTGGAATCTTGGTGAAGTCAAACAATCATAGGATGGAAAAACTATGTAAGTGTAAAAACAACATTTTTGAGGAGTGACTATTTTGGGTGGATTTTTGCATGTGAAAATCTATTTTCTAGTTTTGGAATTGAAAAGTTTCCATATGCATTGAAGTTTCTTTGCCAAAATTTGCGCTATATATTATTTGTAGTTTTGGTTTCAAAAAACTAGGTGAATTAATTGTAGTCAGTTTCTACACTTAGACAATTTCTTGAAACTCTATCGGGCTGCAATCAACCTCCATGGTTGTTTAGATCTCTCCCCTTCGTGCCATTGAAAAAATGGAGTTTTGCGAAGGAGAAAAGTATTTTGTTCTGCTTTTATTTTTATTTTTATGTTTTCCTGCATTTTGTTTCTCCATCCAAATCTTGTTTGTGTCTAGTGAGCAACTAGACATCTCTATGTGGCTAGTTGATTAGATTGATAATCGTTATCATTGAATAGTTGATAAGATTCCATGCATGGACATGCAAGGAATTGATATGTGGTTTTATGTTATGGAGGAATGTCTAAAATTAATGTAGCTGCCATTTCTACATTTGTGTGTATAAATTATGTACATGTAGGTTGAAGGTTATATTTATGTTCTTTCCAAAAGTATCCATCAGTAGATCATTGGGGGATTGAATTCTTATGCTCAGTTGGTTTCCAAGGAATACTAAGGTCTCAGGTTAACCATTTTTTATATCAAGGTTATGTGTTGTCTTCACTATTATGCTATATCTTGAGCAACAACAGGTAGCCCATTCTAGCCCAACTGTTCCTGTAGAAACAATTTATCTTCTGAACTCTTTTGTCTCTATTGGTTTGTTTTTGAGTTTGGGGTTCCCTATAGCCGGGGATTGAGTTTTATGAATAGTAGGCTCATGATGTTAGCCATGTTTTGGTGGATTGGGTTATGTATCAAAAGTTGTGTAGAGAATTAAGATCCTGGTACTGCTGGTGAGACCTAGGTGAGTGAAGGTCATGTTAGGGTGGTGGAGTTAGGTGGATCTGAGTGTATGTGACATTGGAGACTGTCAAATAATAGGTCACATGTTCTCACTCCTTGTTTAGTAGACCTTACTATTTGAGCTACTTGCATCAAATTGGTATCAGATCCTAGGAAAGGAACCTAAGGCTTATGTTTGTACCTGATCAAGAATCATCTACGAGGAAGAGCACAATGGTGACAAATGTGGAATTGGAAAAGGAGCTGCAAGAGCAGAAGGATGAGAGTAGAATTTTGAAAGAAATGGTTATACAGTTGTCCAAAAAAGTGGATGTTGTAAAGACTAAGGTGGAAGAAGTAAAATAGACCATCAAAAATATTGAAGAAGATCTCAAGGATGAGGAAGTTGTTGAAGTAGAAGAGGACCAGTTTGTTGATGATGAGTTTGACAAACTACTTGCAAAACAAAAACCATTCATTAAAGCCCTAGAAGCTCTCAGGGGTAAGGTGACAAAATTTATGCCTAGTTTTTGTGGTAAGATGGATCTCGATGCTATCATGGATTGGGTAGAGGCTTTGGAATGCCATTTTGTGTGCCAAGAAGTATCCAAGGCAAAGAAAGTAAAGATATATTGGTCAAGAATCAAGGGTGCAACCCTTACATGATGGAATTTTATTCAAGAAGAAAAAGTCAATGGAGGAAAGAACATGATTAATTCATGGAAGATAATGCTATCAATGATAAAGGATACATATATCCTTGAGGATTATGAAGTTCAAATTCATATGAGGAGACAAAATATGAGACAAAGAGAACTAGATATTAGTAGTTATACAGAGGAATTCCATAGACTATGTTTGAGGTCCAAGATGGTGGAACCAGAAAGTGTTAAGGTAGAAAGATATTTGAATGACTTAAGAATCAACATCCAAGAGGAGTTAAGCATTCAAACTCCTAATACTATCAATAAGTGTTTTCAACTAGCTGTGAAAGTGGAAGAGAAACTGAAAAGGTGTTAGGAGCAAAATGTTAGAATGAGAGGTGGCAAGAACATGTCAAGAGGTAGAAATAATTTTTAGCAAGGATGGTCCTAGAGAACTGATGAGACCAGTAATTAGACCTTTAAGAGGGAGAAAAATCAAAGAGGTGGATAGAACTAGAGACCATATAACAAAGATAGAGGTGGATTTAATAGAGGAAGAGGATCAAGTTTTGGACCTGGTAGAGGGTTAGATGGTTATTAGGTAAAATATTATGCATGTGATCAAGTGGGACACACCACGAGTCAATGTCCCAACTATGCATCAAATTCAACTATTGGGAGAGATAGGAGAAGTCAGTTGATCATGGACGATAGTAGTAGCAATAGTAGTGTGGTTAATTCAGCACTTGGGAGTGCAACCCCTCTTTTGGAAGGAGAAAACATGATGATAAAGATGAATCTTCTTAAAGTCCCATTGAAACAAGAGCCACCAAAAATAAAGAATCTATTTCATACTCAAGGTAAAACTTATGGTAAACTGTGTAAGGTCATTGTACATTTAGGATCTACTGAAATGTAGTATCTATTGAGATGGTGGAAAAATGTAAATTGCAGAGGTTACTGTTATCATATTTTTACTCATTCTTAGATTGGAGACCTAATTACTAGATGATGCTATAGTACCCTAGTTTGTGTTATTAGGTGATCTTCTTTAAGTTTGTGTTCATTCCATTGCGGATTGCATGAAAGAGAAAGCAAATAAAATTCTACATCTAAAGATATCACATGCATGTATCAGTGATATGTATGCTGTACAAAAGGGAAAAAACTGGAAAAGAAAAGCATCTATCTGAGCTCACATAGGCCGTGAGCATAGCCATTACCAGAATTGAATGAACGAGTATAGATATACATAAAGAAATCAATTAAATACTGGGGTACCAGACATTGCTTGGTAGTGGTGTTTGGATCCGGTTCTGTCCAGAGAGCTCTTGAGATCTAGAACCTGCAAGAAGAGAAGAGGGAATATGGTTAGATCCAATGGATCTAAATAATGGCTGGTATCACAATATTTAAAGAATGCATATATACACTCATCCATGCACCTCTAAGGCTATGCTTAGGGCATGTGTATCAAGGCTCCAAAGAACAAAAGAGGCACCATGTTTTCACTGATGTGTTTGTTTCATGTGCAGATACAGGGGGAGCTGATCCAACAACAAATCCCATGAATGACCTGGGCCCTTGATGCAGATCATGATAGAAAAACCTCAATTTTTCTGTCAAGTGATCGCATCAAGGGCCAAGAGCACACATCGTACAAAAGTAAAGGACATCCAGATGAAGCAACATCAATGAGGATCAATGAAGCATGGTCAAACACTAGCAAATAAGGGCTTGCAAGGTGCATCAAATCAATATCAAAATAGAGCATGGGCATGGTGACAATAGTCAATAATAATAGTGAAGGCAGGCCCGAGTCTTGGAGATCCATCTCAACAAGCCACCAGAGAGCGGTACCCATACACTGTCAACCTATTGTGACATCAAATATCTCAGGCATCAAGCTAGTTACAACCAACGAAGAGAAAAAATGACATTGTGCATCACAATACCCTTAAATGAAAATAGATGCTTGATCACATAATGCAATGAAAGCAACTCACGGGCCTATACATGTGCTAAAGCAGTGCAATGAAGTATTAACAAGAAACAAAAATGAATACGGGCCTTGAACATTCCAAATGTGTCAATGACATGCCCCATAGTAAAAGAGACACCATGCAAGTAGGCAAGAGCCCTCAGGTTTGAACATCATGCTGGGGCAGAGGGTGTCATTAAAACATTGCATGTATACATCATCAATAGTGGGCATCATGGTAAATGGCACCACCAGCAGAAAAGAGGGGTTACAATAAAAAATAAATAAGATAATCATGGCATGACGCCAAAAATAGGGTAATCAGATGTAGTCTCAATATGAGTACTATCTCCTTGTTGACCAACATCTTAACTGACGTGGTTCAAGCTTATCGACATCTAGATTCAACATCAAAAGGGTATCCATTCACAAAGGCTACCACTTGCTGATCAACAAATATTAAAACCATTGCTCATGGGCCTAATTGAGGAAATATATGCTACAATGTGCCACAACTTATTAACTCATGGGTGTCAATGTACACAGTTAAAATGGAAAGCAATGTATTGATTCCACAATGAGCCCACGGGATTTCAATAGTGAGGAAAATGGGTTAATGCATGTCACAACGAGAAACGTAGTGATAGTTATGAGGCATCAACAAAGTTAAGTGAAGAATTTTTCCCGCAAACCAAAGATGTAAACATTGACACCCGTGACAGTGCCCTTGTTCTCTCACAATCAAGAATAGAACAATGTACAAAATTATGACAGGTTTCCAATCATGTGAAACAGTCAAGCATGTAATCGGTATCATACTTTGAGTACAATAGACATCCATAATAGGAGCATATTCAATAATGATTGAGCAATAGAGGGTGTTTCTCAGCGGCAAGGATTCATGTCATTGCAATATAAGATATCATGATAGTGGGAATACACGGATCACATGATATTATGATCCGAATAGCTTTGATGTTGAGATTCAAAGCAATGGGGGATGATAATACATGCTAACATTCAAGTGAGAAATTATGCTCAGCATCCATATAACAGTGAATACATCAGTGTCATTATGTGAACCGGACGTGAGCCAATGGATCCAACAAAATAAACAACAGTGCCTACATACCATGGAATTGGTAACAAGCAGTGAGTTCACAACATTGATGCCCTAGCATCAAGCCTCGAGCATTACCAAATACAGTGCCCTCATGGATGCATATAAGTGAATACAATGTCGTGCCCTAGTTTCCCAAATGAAATGAAGCAAATGCCAGTGAGAATTAGGGACAGATCGCTAACCAAAAATTATTAGGTTTCCTCCAAAATACAGAGCCCACAACAATAGTATCTACAGCAAGCCATAAGCCCTAAATTGTGCTTGGGTGATGGACAGAATGCAGTGACAAAATATTTTGAAACAGTTGCATAAATTGAACCAGTGGGTTGAAACCATGTGCACAACCAGATTCCAATTTTTAGAATGACACATAGGTAATAGCATTAAACATGATACAAAGGAATGCAGAGAAAGACATAAACCCTCGAATGCAAATATAGAATGCCATTATTGCAAAAATCAAATAACAGAAGCATAAGTGACCCTCAACCTTCCAAATTCAAGAATGAAATGCAGAATAACATACACGAGTGCGTACCTCGATAGCATAGTGATGAGAGATGAATGTTTCCAAAGCTAGACTCGAAGATCAAAGGGAAACTTGCCAAATGTCAAATGAGAAAGTCCACAATACCAACGAAAGAAGGGTTTCTTTTTTTGATGAAAATGGTTATTAAATTATTTTATCCCTTTTTAGGGTTGAGATTTGTGGTCATTTTATTTATTGCTATGTATCTAAGGTGAGGCATGTTGAGGTTTTATGGGCTTTTTTGAAATCATTAGGTTGGATCTTAGACATCCTAGGTTGAATGTTGTATATTGATGGATTTAATTTAATAATGTAATAAGTCATCAAATATGCTTTCCCCGTAATTGGATTGAGAGTCATTTGTTTGACTTAAGATAAGTTGATCCATGATATTATTGGCATAGGGTTAAGGCTACTTAAAATGTTACAGTCACTTCACATTCATTGTAAATTCTGACAGTGGTATTTTTATAAACCATTGTCAGAATCTTTTGGTGCATGACTTAGTGGATAGAGTGGTCTCCTTTGACCTTCTCTTTTTAGGCCCCCACTTTCCTTGCCCCCTAGAA
Source organism: Chamaecyparis obtusa (assembly GCA_027943335.1). Lineage (NCBI taxonomy): Eukaryota > Viridiplantae > Streptophyta > Pinopsida > Cupressales > Cupressaceae > Chamaecyparis > Chamaecyparis obtusa. The sequence goes on from BSBK01001129.1 coordinate 1,143,275, forward strand.
ACCCAAGAATCTAGCATTTGAATTATGATGTAGCCTCATGGGTCCATTATTGACTTTTTCTATTCTTAGGAGGTAGTGGAATTCAAATGCAGATTCCTAGGCCTTAGTTATATACCTCTCACTTTTGGTGATTGAGGTTAGCTCTTCATTCTCTTCTCTCTGATATGAGTGTTGTAGCTCTGAGAGACACAATTGTACTTAGTTTCTTTTTAGCAATAAAATTGATCCTTCTTGTTCCCCTACGATTCTGGATTTGTCTTTGACTCACATGCAAGACTATTGTGATGTCCTTGTGTCCTTAATTCATGTGTTGATTCAAGTTAGTTCTCAGGAATTTATTTTAATTCAATAGTGTAACTTGTGTGTAATTGAGAATATCAGAGTTGTGGGGTTTTCTTCCTTTTCTATATTTCAAACACCTAGTTTTCATTAAGAGTTTAAGGAAGTGAAATCAAGTTTGTTTTGCTGTTGGATTAAACTTATTTTCAGTTGTAGATCTCTTTTGAATTTGGTGGATCACCTTTGTTTTCATTTAGTTGCAGTTGTTTTTATTCACTCTCTCCCTTTCCTCCTAAAAGTTAGTAAGTTTTTCAAGTGATCCAAAGGGAAGCCGACCCTTAATTTAGAGGTTTATTCTCAGATAGGTTACCCATAGCCTAAGAATAGTCCCATGTTTCACAGGATTGCTAGGTTTTAACACTTAGCGAAATTGGTTGGAATCCTTAGTGACAATAGTTTTTGGCATGCCTGGTGGGAGATTCAGAAGACTCAGTGAGTCAGAATTCTATGAAAGATTTATGCAAGTTATTGTGTGGTATGAGCAGTGACAGAGTTTTGAAATCATACCTGGGGACTCTAATCTTTTTTCATGTAGATCAGTACTTAAGCTTATGAGTGGGATCCCAACCAGGTAGAGTAATTATACATTTGTGTATACGGAGCTGCCACCCATCCAAAAGAGGTCTAAAGTAGCCCAAACTAGGGCATCAAAATCTACAAATCCTACTCCTAATCCTACTCCTAATCTTGCTCTCATTCCTCCAACCACTTGCCAAATTCAGCCAATGCAAGTAGTACCAGCAATTCAAGCTCCCTTTAATCCTCCAACAGCTAGACAACATCCTTTTGTAGCCTTTAACCAGGGCAGCCCCTTGAATTTGTAGCAGCATGATGACATACCTATATTAGCTCTTAAAATTTTTCTTATTCTTATAGGAGAGGATCAGACCTCAACTATTGAGCATATAAGAGATGTAGCATCCCTTTGTGCCCTTCATAATATAACCCAGGATAATGTGGTTGTGAGGTTGTTGGCAGCTTCCCTCAAAGGCAAAGCATTTCAATGGTTTAGAGGCTTAACAGTTGGTTCTATAGTTGATTGGGATGGGTTGGTTCAAGCCTTGACCAATCAATTTGAAGATAAATCAAATCACCTATCATTAGTTGAGCACTTGACTACCATTAAAAGGTCACCACAAGAATACATGATAGATTTCAATTTTAGATTTCAAAGGACATTGAATAGAATACCAGCCAGAGTCAGACCTTTGAGCCAACATGCTTTTCTATACTATCTAAGAGCCCTTAATAGTGATATCTCTATTATGATCCAATCCATGGGAGGGACTAATTTACCAGCAACATATGATCTCACCATAAGAGCTAAAAATAACCTAATCCAAGCGGGAAAGATAGCCCCAAGGCCTCAAATGCCTATTTTTCCCGAGGTTCATCAAGTTCCTAAAGCAATTCCAACCTTGGCATCTATTCCACCTCTCCTAGCTCCTTCTCAACAAGTTGCTAGCCTAGTTGTGAATCAATCCCAAGAGCTGAATGAGATAAAAAAGGCCTTGCAAACTGTTACTAATGAGCTGGTTAGTCTAAAGAAGCAACAATTGCAACCTTACCAACAACGCTATCAACAACCTTATCAATAGCCTTATCAGCAGCCCTATCAAAATCATTATCAGTAAAATAGACCCCAATACCAACAAGGCCAGCAAGGCCAAGCAAGAAATTATAACCAAAAGGCCAGCCAGCCTTATAATTCTAACACTCCTAGTGCTTCTAGAGAGCTGGTTCCTGTAGCTCAGAATAATATGGCGCAAGAATATCAATGGGGCTGCCTGTGCAATCAGGAACACATCCAAGGGATGTGTCCTAATGGCTATGCTCAGGCCCTCATGGTGCAAAACAATGTGATGATGCTGTAGGAGATGGTTCAAGAGCCAAAAATTCAACAAGGTCTAGTTGCTACCCCAAATGAGTTGCAGACACCTGAGTTGGCACTGGTGAATTTTCAGAAAGAAGCTTTTTGTGGGGTGAATTTTTCACCAATTGATAACCCAAACTATATCCCAGTTGCAGCCAACACAAGGTCCAAGAAGAAGGCTTTGGAGTTTGAACAAGTGGCCTCTACCAGTCATCAAGCTCATGTTATCAATGCACAACCCAAAGTAGTTCAAGCTCTAGTCCTAAACTAGTCAAAAGAGGCTAAGGAACTAGTCAAGGAAGCTACACAGTTGGTGTCTACACAAACAAAAACTGTTGCACCAAAAGGGCAGTCTAAAGTAAATTTGGGATCTTTTAATATTGTGGAGCAGATGAAGAGGACCTCTATCAATGTGCCTTTAATGGACACCCTAGTGATCCCTGGACAAAAGGAGCTAATACTTAGTGAGTTGGCTAAGATTTCATCAAATTAAGAAGCTATTTTAGAACAACCCAAGGTCCTAATGGTTGAAACACCTCAAAGGGAGTAGCAAACGGAAGAAGCCAGCTTGCAGCCCATTGTTGCCCCACAGGTTAAACCACCTCCTTTCTATGTAACTCTTATTTTTGGAGACTTCTTAGTTCATAATTGTATGATTGACTCAGGGGCAAGTAGTTCTGTGATTTCTAAGCAGTCAGCAGATATCCTAGGATTGTCTTATGAGCCAACAGAAAGGCCTGTTGTTCAATTGGATGGGTCATCAGTTAGTACCATGGGAGTCATTAAGGACCCGAGCCTCACTCTACATGAATGTCCCAATTTCTCCATTCCCCAGGATGTCTATGTCATAGATCTGCCTCCTCAATTTTCTATTTGTCTAAGTAGAGAGTTCACTGCTAGGTTGGGGGGATATCTCTCAATTGATTGGTCTCATCTATACATCAGAACCAGGTACAGGACTAGAGTTAGAGTCAATTCTGAAGCTTTTATAAAAATCCATGCTGAACCCTATACCCCAAGCCCTATAAATGCCAATCTGATGTTTCATGAGCAAGATCCAAGTGATTCTGAACCTAAAACCACTATTGAAAAGATTCTTGATATTGTCCTAGATGAGTGGGCTGAAAGAAATTTGGAGGAGGATAACCCTTTTAGAAACATGGATATTTTCGGTATTGGAATGTATATCATTCATGAAGAAGGTGCTGTGATTCCAGATTTGATGAAGAAGGAAGATAAACTTTCTGGAGATCAGAATGATGATTCATGACACTTGTTTTTTGATGGTGCCAGAAGAAAAGTTTGTTTGGGAGGAGGAGCTGTCCTAATTTCTCTAGAAGGGCAAAGGTATTACTCTGTAGTTTGTTTTTCTTTCAGCTGTACTAACAATATAATAGAGTATGAGGCTTTGATTCATGGTTTAGAATGGGCTAGACAAAGAGGAATGAAATGCCTAAAAGTTATAGGTGATATTGAGTTAGTGGTCAATCAAATTCATGGCACTAATCTCACAAAGAATGATACACTTAAGATGTATAAGCATAGGATTTGGGATTTAATAGAAGATTTTTGTGCTTTTAATCTAATTGCTATCCCAAGAAATTAGAACAAATAGGCAGAAAAGCTGGCTGACATGGGAGTAGAATATGATATCACAAAAGAGATCACAAGTCCTGAGACACAGCATGTAAAGGTTCTGGTAAGACCATCCATACTAGGCAATCAGGTGAGTTGGCAAGTTTTTGAAAATGATGAGCATATTTTTAACTTTTTGATAGAGGAAGCTGAGTTCTCTAAAGTTAACCAGAACAAACATGCTCACCAGTATAATGACCAGATGCTACAGTTGAAAAGTAACAAGCTACCCAAGGGACTGGTCACCCTTGAGTCCATTTTTAACTCTGATGATCAGCTCAGAGGAGACAAAGCTAGTATGACAATCAAAGAAGAACACTACTAGTCTGTGGAGATTCTTAAGGACAAATTCCTTAAGTTAGGAAAGGTATGCACTCAGCCAGAAAAGCAAGCCTTTGCTACATTATGTCAAGAGTTTAGTGATGCTTTTGCATGGGAATACTATGATCTGAAAAGATTTGATCCCCACTTAGCCTAGCACAGCATTGAGCTAGAACCCCATGCCAAACCAGTGAGACAAAAGTAGAGACCTATCAATCCTAAGTTAGAGGTCTTGATGAAAACATAATTGAGGAAAATGATTGAGGCCAATATTATTTTTCCCATTAAACACACCTCTTGGGTTTCCAATCTAGTACCCGTTAGGAAGAAGAATGGTGAAATTTGGTTATGTGAGGATTTTAGAGACCTTAACAGAGCCTCACTCAAAGATCATCACCCATTTCCCTCCATGGAATAGATTTTGCAGTATGTCTCAGGGTCTAAAAAAATTTCTTTGTTAGATGGCTTTTTTGGTTATAACCAGGTCCTGATTAAAGAGGAAGATCAATATAAAACAACATTTACCACCAAATGGGGCATCATGGAATACAAAAAGATGCCTTTTGGGCTGTCTAATGCCGGTGCTACATTTCAGAAAGTCATGGAGATGGCATTTGCTGGTTTAATGAACAAGTTCATTCTAGTTTATTTGGATGATATAACTATCTTTTCAAATAACACTAATGATCACCTGGTTCATCTGAGATGAATCTTTGAAAGGTGCATAGAGTTTAGAGTTTCATTGAATCCTAAGAAATGCATAATTGCTATCCATGAAGGTAGATTACTGGGGCACATTGTTTCTAAGCAAGGGACAACCATTGATCCTTAGAGGATAAAGGCCATCATGGAACTCCCCCTGCCAGCTCACAAGAAAGGATTGCAAAGTTTTCTTGGAAGAATCAACTTCTTAAGATGATTCATTCCAAATGTTGCAGCTCTACTAAAGCCTATGACCCATATGTTGAAAAATAACTCAACTTTTCATTGTACAAATGAGGGAAAAAGGTGTTTTGAGGAAGTCAAGGAAGCAACTTCCCTGGTCCTAATCTGGTAAACCATGAATTTTCTAAAGATTTCATCCTATATGCTTTTCGAGACACCGATAGTATCTCTACCATGTTAGTCCAGCAGAATGCTAAGAAGCAAGAACAACCAGTAGCTTTCTATAGCCAAGGCCTAGATGGTTATGAACTTAATTACATTCCCGTAGAAAAGCATGTCATAGAAATTATGAGGAGTCTAAACAAATTTAGGCACTTGTTATTTAATAACACAGTGCACTCGATGGTTGCTCACCCTTGCATTAAAGACTTCCTGCTGAATAAAGATTGGAGCCACAAGAGGGCTAGTTGGGTAACCAAGGTCATGGAGTATGACATTCAGGTTAAAGTGATGAAGCTGATTAGAGGAAAAGGGCTGTGTGAATAGCTGAATGAGGGAAGAATAGACAAAAACCAACAAAAGGAGGAAGTTGTTCTGATGAACCAGAATGCAGAGCAGAGAACAAGCTGGACAACGGAGATGAAACATTATCTCTCAACTGGTCAGTGCCCTCAAGGCCTTGAAAGGAGTAAAAGAAGGTACTTTAGACTCCAAGCTATCCCATTTATCATTATTGATGATGTTTTGTATAGGAGAGACCATAGTGGTGTCTTGTTGATATGTGTTGAAACTAGCCAAGTGGATAAAATACTGGAATAATTTTATGATGGAGGTTCTGGAGGACACTTTGCAGCCAGGACCATTGCTCTGAAAGTAATGAGAGTTGGATATGATTGGATTGGCCTATACAAAGATGCATTTTATTGGGTAAGGAAGTGCAAGAACTATGCCCTATTTGCTGGAAAACAAAAGTTAGCAGCCCTCCCTCTACAGCCCATTAAGGTGGAGTAACCTTTCTCAAAATGGGGATTGGATTTTATTGGACCTATCAACCACCCATCCAACATTGGACACAAATGGATACTTTCTGCTACAAACTATTTTACCATGTGGACAGAGGTTGTAACACTGAAGGAAGTAAATGAGAACTCTGTCCTAAATTTCTATCAAGACATTGTGTCTAGATTCAGTAATCCAGATTATATCATTTCAGACAATGTTATGGCATTCCTGCGAACTAGAATCTTAGAATGGGTAGTCAAGCACAATATATTCCTGAGTACCTCTTCTAACTATTACCCTCAGGGTAATGGTCAGGCAGAATCAACAAACAAGAACTTGTTGAGAATCATCAAAAGGACTATAGAAGGATACCAAAGGGATTGGCACAACAAGTTGAAGTTGGCCTTATGGGAAGACATAATAACACCTAAGAGGTCTACATGTAACTCACCCTATACATTTGTTTATGGAAAAGAAGCTAGCATTCCTTTGTCTACTAAGTTGCCTACTTTGAGTTTAATCAAGGAAATTGATCTTATGGAAGAATATGCTATGCAAGTCAGGCTTGCTAAATTAATTGAGCTTGAAGAAACAAGAAAACTAGCACTTGAGAACCTGGAAGCTCATCATTCTTAGAAGAAGAGAAACTTTGATAAGAGAGCCACACCTAGAGTTTTCAAGGAAGGGGACCTTGTCCTCAAGTGGGATGAAGAAAAATACAAACCAGGGATGCATACTAAATTTGATGCCATATGGAGTGGGCCTTCCATGGTGATTGGATGCAAACCCCATAATTATTTTCAGCTAGCTAGTATGGATGGAGAGGAGCTGCCCATTCTAGTGAATGGGATTCACTTCAAGGCTTGTTTCTGAGGTCTATTTCTACCCTGTACTTTAGTAAGTTAGAAGTTCCAGTTTTCTATGCTCCCTAAGTGCCTGGCACAAGTTTTGTTTTCAGTGCCTAGCACAAGTTTGTTTCCAGTTCAATTTTTAGTTTGGTGTGATTTGTAATAAGCCAGAGAGGTCATCTCTAGTAATTAGTAGTTTTGTCTGCAATGAGGATTGGTTGTCCAAGGGAATTAAGTTCAGTTTGAGGCTTATAAGACTTTTTTCCCAATGGATCTTTAAGGCAGCTGGTTAGTGTGCTTAGCAGGCAAGCACTCCAAAGAGGTCACCAAAATGTTATCACATTTTTACTCATTCTTAGATTCGAGACCTAATTACTAGATGATGCTACAGTACCCTATTTTGTGTTATTAGGTGATCTTCTTTAAGTTTGTGTTCATTCCATTGTGGATTGCATGAAAGAGAAAGGAAATAAACTTCTACATCTAGAGATATCACATGCATGTATTAATGATATGTATGCTATACAAAAGGGAAAAAATGGGAAAAGAAAAGCATCTATCTGAGCTCACACAGGCCGTGAGCATAGCCATTACCAGAATTGAATGAATGAGTATAGATATACATAAAGAAATCAATTAAATACTAGGGTACTAGACATTGCATGGTAGTGGTGTCTGGATCCGGTCTTGTCTAGAGAGCTCCTAAGATCCAAAACTTACAAGAAGAGAAGAGGGGATATGGTTAGATCCAATGGATTTAAACAATGGTTGGTATCACAATATTTACATAATGCATATATACACTCAGCCATGCACCTCTAACAAAGGCTATGCTCAGGGCATGTGTATCAAGGCTCCAAAGAACAAACGAGGCACCATGTTTTCACTGACATGTTTGTTTAATGTGAAGATACAGGGGGAGCTGATCCAACAAAAAATCCCATGAATGACCTGGGCCCTTGATGTAGATCATGATAGAAAAACCTCAAGTTTTCTATCAAGTGATTGCATCAAGGGCCAAGAGCACACGTCGTACAAAAGCAAAGGACATCCATATGAAGCAGCATCAATGAGGATCAATGAAGCATGGTCAAACACTAACAAAGGAGAGCTTGCAAGGTGCATCAAATCAAGATCAAAATAGAGCATGGGCATGGTGACAATAGTCAATAATAATAGTGAAGCGCAGGCTCGGGTCTTGGAGATCCATCTCGACAAGCCATCGAAGAGTGGTACCCATACACTGTCAACCTACTATGACATCAAATATCTCAAGCATCAAGCCAGTTACAACCAACGAAGAGAAATAATGACATTGTGCATCATAGTACCCTTAAATGAAAATAGATGCTCGATCACATAATCCAATGAAAGCAACTCATAGGCCTATACATGTGCTAAAGTAGTGCAATTAAGTATTACCAAGCAACAAAAATGAATACGGGCCTTGAACATTCCAAATGTGTCAACGGTATGCCCCATAGTAAAAGAGACACCATGCAAGCAGGCAAGAGCCCTCTGGTTTGAACATCATGCTGGGGTATAGGGTGTCATTAAAACATTGCATGTATACATCATCAATAGTGGGCATCATGGTAAATGGCACCACTAGCAGAAAAGAGGGGTTACAATAAAAAATAAATAAGATAATCATGGCATGACGCCTAAAATAGGGTAATTAGATGTAGTATTGATATGAGTACTATCTCCTTGTTGACCAACATCTTAACTGGCATGGTTCAAGCTTATCAACATCTAGATTCAACATCAAAAGGGGATCCATGCACAAAGGCTACCGCCCGCTGGTCAAAAAATATTAAGACCATTGCTCACAGGCCTAACTAAGGAAATATATGCTGCAATGTGCCACAACTTATTAAATCATAGGTGTCAATGTACACAGTCAAAATGGAAAGCAATGTATTGATTCCCCAATGAGCTCGCAGGCTTTCAACAATGAGAAAAATGGGTTAATGCATGTCACAACGAGCAGTGTAGCGACAGTTATGAGACATGAACAGAGTTAAGAAAAGCATTTTTCCCGCAAACCAAAGATGTATACATTGACACCCATGACAGTGCCCTTGTTCTCTCACGATCAAGCATAGAACAATGTATGAAATTATGACAGGGTTCCAATCATGTGAAACAATGAAGCATGTAATCGGTATCATACTTTGAGTACAATAGACATCCACAATAGGAGCATATTCAACAATGATTGAACAATAGAGGGTGTTTCAAAATAGTAAGGATTCATTTCATTGCAATATAAGATATCATGATAGTGGGAATACATGGATCGCATGATATTATGATCTGAATAGCAGTGATGCCGAGATTCAAAGCAACAAGGGATGATAATACATGCTAACATTCAAGCGAGAAATTATGCTCAGGATCCATATAACAATGAATACATCAGTGTCATTGTGTGAACCAGACGTGAGCCAATGGATCTAACAAAATAAACAACAGTGCCTGCTTACCATGGAATTAGTAACAAGTAGTGAGTTCACAACATTGATGTCCTAGCATCAAGCTCCGAGCATTACCAGATGAAGTGCCCTCATGGATGCATAGAAGTGAATACAATGTCATGCCCTAGTTTCCCAAATGAAATGAAGCAAATGCCAGTGAGAATTAGGGACAGAGCCCTAACTAAAAATTATCAAGTTTCTTCCTAAATACAGAGCCCACAACAATAGTATCTACAATGAGTCATAAGCCCTAAATTGTGCTCAGGTCATGTACAGAATGTAGTAAAAAAATAATTTGAAATAGTTGCATAAATTAAACTAGTGGGTCGAAACCATGTGCACAGCCAGATTCCAATTTTCAGAATGACACAGGTAATAACAGTAAACATGATACAAAGGAATGCAGAGAGAAACATAAACCCTGGAATGCAAATACAAAATGCCATTATTGCAAAAATCAAATAACAGAAGCATAAGTGACCGTCAACCTTCCAAATTCAAGAATGAAATGTAGAATAACATACACAAGTGCCTACCTTGATAGTATTGTGCCGAGAGATGAATGTTTCCAAAGCCAGACTCGAAGATCAGAGGGAAACTTGCCAATTGTCAAATGAGAAAGTCCATAATACCAGCGGAAGAAGGGTTTTTTTTTTAATGAAAATGGTTATTAAATTATTTTATCCCTTTTTAGGGTTGAGATTTGTGGTCATTTTATTTATTGCTATGTATCTAAGGTTAGGCATGTTGAGGTTTTATGGGCTTTTTTGAAATCATTAGGTCGGATCTTATACATCCTAGGTTGAATGTTGTATATTGATGGATTTAATTTAATAATGTAATAAGTCATCAAATATGCTTTCCCTGTAATTGGGTTGAGAGTCATTTGTTTGACTAAGATAAGTTGGCCCATGATATTATTGGCATAGGGTTAAGGCTATTTAAAATGTAAGTCACTGCACATTCATTGTAAATTCTGACAGTGGTATTTTTATAAACCATTGTTAGAATCTTTTGATGCATGACTTAGTGGATAGATTGGTCTCCTTTGACCTTCTCTTTTTAGGGCCCCACTTTCCTCTCCCCCTAGAAATTGAGGAATCTATCATTCAAATTATGATGTAGCCTCATGGGTCCATTATTGACTTTTTCTATTCTTAGGAGGTAGTGGAATTTGAATGCAAATTCCTAGGCCTTAGTTAGATACCTCTCACTTTTGGTGATTGAGGTTAGCTCTTCATTCTCTTCTCTCTGATATGAGTGTTGTAGCTTTGAGAGACACAATTGTACTTAGTTTCTTTTTAGCAATAAAATTGATCCTTCTTATTCCCCTACGATTCTAGATTTTCCTTTGAAACACACGCAGGACTACTGTGATGTCCTTGTGTCCTTAATCCATGTGTTGAATCAAGTCAGTTCTCAGGAATTTGTTTTAATTCAATAGTGTAACTTGTGTGTAATTAAGAATATCAGAGTTGTGGAGTTTTCTTCCTTTTCTATATTTCAAACACCTAGTTTTCATTAAGAGTTTAAAGAAGCGGAATCAAGTTGTGATTCAAGTTTGTTTTGTTATTGGAGTAAACTTATTTTTAGTTGTAGATCTCTTTTGAATTCGGTGGATCGCCTTTGTTTTCATTTAGTTGCAGTTGTTTTTATGCACTCTCTCCCTTTCCTCCTAAAAGTTAGTATGTTTTTCAAGTGATCCAAAGGGAAGACGACCCTTCATCCGGAGGTCTATTCTCGGATAGGTTCCCAAAGCCTGAGAATAGTCCCATGTTTCATAGGATTGCTGGGTTTTAACACTTAGCAAAATTGGGTGCAATCCTTAGTGACAATAGTTACCTCATACCTCCCCTCACAAAATTTCTTGGCTTATCAAAAGTGAAAGTTTCATGGTAGAAGAGGAGACGTGGGTAGAATTTAAGATTGGTGACTACAAGGATAGGGTACTGTGTGAGATTCTACCAATGGATGCATGTCACTTAATCCTTGGTAGACCCTGACAATTTCATTTGAAGGCTCAACATGACGGAGAGAAGAACACTTACCTGATAACGAAGAATGGAGGGAAGTTTAAGATGGATCCTCTTCCTAAAAAAATTGGTAACGAGAAAGAATAGACATCCTTAATGCTGACCATAGGAAATGAATTTTTATCATTAACCAAGGAGAAAGAATTTCAAGGGAATGATGTTATAGTAAAGCCTAAAACAAACTAGAAACAATAAGAAGCATTACCTACAAAGATAGATGGTCTACTAAAGGAGTTTCCAAACATAATTATAAAAGAGAAACTAGATTCTTTACCTCCCACGAGGAGCATTAGCTATCAAATAGATTTGATTCCAGGGGCCACATTTCCCAACAAGGCTGCATACAAACTCACACCACAACAGAATACAAAAATCAACAAGCACGTGCAGGAGTTAATGGACAAGGGATTGGTGAGAAAGAGTTTTAGCCCTTGTGCTTTCCCTTTAGTTTTAGAACCTAAGAAGGATGGAAAATGGAGACTATGTGTGGACTCAAGATCTCTCAATAAGATTACCACAAGGTATAGATTCCCTATGGCTATGATATAAGATGTACTGGACTGCCTAAGAGGATCCTATTATTACTCCAAGATTGACCTCAAATCAGGCTACCATTAGATAAGGGTTCGAGAAGGAGATGAATAGAAAACCCCTTTCAAGACTAATGAGGGTTTGTATGAGTGGCTTGTGATGCCATTTGGTTTGAGAAATGCACCAAATACATTCATGAGATTAATGAATGAGGTCCTAGTTCAGTTTATTGGTAAATTTGTCATTATTTATCTTGATGATATTTTGGTGTTTAATAGGAGTAGGGAGGAACATTTGGAGCACCTCAAATTGGTATTGCAGAAATTAAATAAAGATAAGTTGCAAATTAATCTTGAAAAGTGTGAGTTTCTTAAAACTGAATTAGTCTATTTGGGTTTTGTTGTTTCAAATGTGTGTCTTAAGATGGATCCTAGAAAACTTGAGGCTATTCTTAATTGGCCATCCCCTAGATCAGTAGGAGAGGTTAGGAGTTTCCATGGTTTGGAAACCTTCTACATGAAGTTTATTAGAGGATTTAGTGGGATTTGTATACTCCTATTTTGAATACTATTAAGGGTGGGATAAAATGTAAATTTTAGTGGAATAAGGCAACAAAATCTAGTTTTCAATTTTTGAAGCAAAAAGGTTCAGAATTTCCCACCCTCACCTTACCAAACTTTGACAAAGTGTTTTTAGTTGAGTGTGATGCCAGAAAACATGCCATAGGAGTAGTACTTAGTCAAGAAGGCTTACCTATCGCTTTCTTTTCTGAAAAACTTAATGATGCAAAACATAGGTATATCACTTATGATTTGGAATTGTATGCCATGGTTCAAGCCTTAAGAAAATGGTGACATTACCTTATACCAAAAGAGTTTTTCATTTTCATGGATAATCATGCTTTGAGTTTTCTCAATAGGCAAGAGAAGTTAAACCATAGGCATGTTAAATGGATGGAGCAGCTGCAATCCTTTACTTTCACCATTAAGCATAAGAAAGGTTTAGCCAATAAGGTAGCAGATGCCCTTAGCATAAGAGTTTTATAAATTCAAGAGATTCATTTGCAAAGTGTGGGATTGGAACAACTGAAAGATCTTTACAAAGAGGATGCAGATTTCAAGGACGCTTTTCAAGTTTGTTCAGATTTTACTAATCATTTTCATGGTTCTTATTTTGATTTTGTGCTATAGGAAGGTCTTTTATTTAAAGGCAACATAATATGCATTCCAAAATCATCCATGAGGGAGAATATTATCAAGGAGAAACATAATGGGGCTTTAGGAGGACACTTTGGTGCAGATAAAACCTTGGAACCACTATCTAGATTTTATTATTGGCCTAAATTGCAGCAAGATGTTAGGAATTATGTTGAGGAATGTATAATTTTTGAAAGGGCCAAGGGAGTTTCATCCAATCCACAATTATACCAGCCCATTCCCATTCCTTCTAAACCATGGGATAACATTAGTATGGATTTTGTTTTGGGCCTACCTAGGACTGCAAGAGGTGTAGACATGGTATTTGTTATTGTGGATAGATTTAGCAAGATGACTCATTTTGTGCCATGTAGGAGAAATCATGATGCTTCACAAATTGTAGGATTAGTTTTCAAGGAGACAGTTCGCATACATGGTTTACCATTATCTATTGTGACAGATAGAGATGTAATACCCCAAAAATGGGCTATAGGTTCATTAAGCTCCTACATCGACAATTCAAATGAAATCAACATCAAAGTCCTAACCAAAAGCACATCTGAACATTATCCAGTCCTAATTGATTATCATAAATTTTGCATCGGAGAATGTTCCTATTTATCCTAATTATCTTTGATTTAATGATTATTTGGTGATAAATCCTATTTATCCTAAAGTTTGGTTAATTAAATATTCTCAATATTTAATTAATTAGATTTAATTTTGCCACTTAATTGTTTAATCAACAAACTCCAAGATACATCAATCTAGAGGTAATCAACAAACTCCACATCAATCAAGACACAATTAAACAATTAAACAATGATTTGCACTATTGTTGGTCATGATTCATCCAGATACAAAAACCTATTTTCCTATCTCCAAGACCAAATCATTCCCGATACCTTCAACCGCCATGAAAAGAGATACCTTATCCATAATGCCTCTCGATATGTCATCATTGGTCATGATCTATACAAATGAGGTCTAGATGGTACGCTACTTAGATGTTTAGAATGGGAAGAGTCTCAACGAGCATTAGAGGAAGTCCATGATGGTATTTGTGGGTCACACTCGAACGGTTTAACACTAGCTCAAAAAATTATTAGGGTTGGGTACTATTGGCCTGAAATGGAGAAAGAGTCTATCAAGTTTGCTAAGAACTGTCAAAAGTGCCAAGTGCATGGCAACTTAATTCATGCTCCAGGGAGAGATCTAATTCCTTTTACTACACAATGACCTTTTCACCAATGGGCATCTGATCTTATAGGAGGTATACATCCTCATTCTTCTAATGGACACACCCATATAATCACAGCTACAGATTATTTTACAAAATGGGTAGAAGCAGTCCCTTTGGCTCAAGCAACTGGAATGCAAATATCTATGTTCATATTGAACTATATCATATGCAGATATGGGATACCTCATTCCATAATCACAGATAACGGTGGACAATTCAAGAACAAAGACCTAGATGATCTATGTGCCAAATTCAAGATCACACAACATTGGTCTTCTATCTACTATCCTCAAGGGAATGGACAAGTAGAGGCTTCTAATAAGAATATCTTGAAAATATTGCATCGTACAGTTAATAAAATAGGAAGAGACTAGCATCTCATGATCAATCCATCTCTCTAGGCCTACAGAATAAGTATCAAAACACCCACTGGGGCTACACCTTTCGCTTTAGTTTATGGGTCTGAAGCAGTACTACCTATTAAGGTTGAAATCCCATCACTAAGAATCAAAATGCATGGTCTAGTAACTGATGATGAGTACATAGTGTCTAGGTCACAAGAGCTTGAACTACTAGATGAGCGCAGACAAGTAGCGTATGATCATCTCAGAGTATATCAGAAGAGAATGTCTAGAGGCTACAACAAGAAAGTCAAACACATAGAATTTCAGGTTGGTGATCTAGTCTTGAGAGAGAATCCTAAAAATCAATCACATCAAGAACGCAAGGGGAAGTTTGAACCCAACTGGTTGGGTCCCTTTGTAATCATCGCTACTTTTGGCTCTAGTGCCTATCAACTCTTAATGATTGAAGGAGAACAACTCTAAGACCCAATCAACATTCTCCATCTGAAGAAATTCTATGCCTAAGGCATTCAGTCTATGGTAAAATGTCTTGAAAAAATCATAAAAATCAGAAAAATTCCTGAAAAAAGGAACATCTTGGTGAAAACCTAGAAATAGGTGCCTTGATGATTCACAAAAATAAGTAAAAAATATCAAAAATACAAAAAAAATGGAAACAATGAAAAATACAAAAAAATGAGAAAAAGAAAAAGTGCCTTGGTGAAAACTTGGAAACAGGCACCTTGGTAGCAAAAATAGAATCTCTACCAAGATGGTGAAAACCTGGCAAACAGGTGCCACTTGTTTCAAAATGCTCCATCTATCAGTGCAATCTTGGTCTTTCCTAGCTTTCAGTCTTGCTTTAGTTTGTACATATCTCCTGGTTTGTTTCTGCATTCCTATTTTCAATAAGTCAGTTTATACACCAATCAGCTCAAGCGTCGGTATCCTATCAATGTTAAAACACTTGGGACCAATCAATGTCATATCCTATGGCCTCCAATGTATCTTAGATGTATCATATCCAGTCAGAGTCCTTTGAAGCTTCAATCGAGTCAGTCAGTCAATCTTGTCTCCAGAAAGGATTTTGCATCAAAAACAACACAATCAAACATCAACCCAAAATGAAAATAATCTGTGCTTCATGCTTTTATCTCCTTGTATGCTTACTGATTCACATTGAGATTTTTGCATATTTTGTTCCCATGAGCTCTTCGATGATGTCATTTACAGGATTTAGAGAGTGAAGACTGGGGGCATAATCTTTTCTTTGTTTTCTTCTTGGATGTGAAAATCTAGCAACTTTGGAAATTCTAGATTGAAATGGTGTTCGACTGTGAGAGCCTCTATCTCGAATTGGATGGCCATGCATACCTCGACCATTGATACTCAGAAAATTCAAGGAAGTTTGATCTAACCATTTTCATTTTGAGTGATTTCTTATCCTACTATGAAACACAATCTTACCTAAGGATGTGAATGATAAAGGGTCACTAAGGGTAATTCACATTGGATTTAGAATGATCTCTTGACTGCTTGATGTGTTTGTAATGCAAGGCGTATTTTGTTCATCACGACATCTATGTTTTGATGCTTATACAAATTGCTATATCAAAATGGACATGATATTCAGGTCATCCTGGCGTTTATGCCTTGGTGCTTATATCTCATCTGACATTCCGAAAACAAAATCAATATTCATATATCTGTGGTTTCCTAATCAGTGGGTGTTGTATTGATTCTTGCACATACAAATCAATATTCATATGTCTATGGTTTTCTAACTAGTGGGCATTGTATTGATTTATCTGGTTACCTAAAAATTCAATGATGAGAATGACCGACACATGATCAGTGACTAGGTCCTAGGTCTTAGGTTGCATTTCATTTTGCATATCTCTTTGCATTTTGCATGTTTGCATGATCTCACAAATGGCTACATAAAATTCAACGCTTAAACGATTCTTCAAAACCAAAAATGCTAAACATGACTACAAGAACTGAATCTTTCACGAAGGTCCATCCAATGAAATAGCAAGTAGAATCTTTTTTCGGGATCAAAATCAAAATTTGAGATCATTCATATTATTAACTACTTGCATAATCGACCTTTCAATCATCACAAAAATCTAGTATTCAACTTAACTAATTATCTTACATCAAACTATCAAAATTTCAACTTGGTCAACTATGGTCAACTCATGGTTTCACCTAGTCAAACTTGGTCTTTAGGACCTCCAAACGATGCAGAATGCATTCTCGAACGTGTATAACCACTTCTCAAATCAATTAACATGCTTGTAAACCATAACGCTGACTTTTCTTGTCAGATTTCAATTTTAATCCCTAAGGGGGCATGGTATTGCACATCATTCAAAGTTTATAATCATATCTTTATGGAAATCTATTCTTCCTCAGTAATCGAGACAACAACCACATCTAGTTGCTGATTCATCAAAAGACCTCATTGCTCAAGGAAAATCAATCATCACTCAGGGCATATCAGATTCATCGAGATCCATATCAATCTAGTATTCTCTTAATCTTGTAAATTGTATCAATTTTTGCAACTATCGGTTCAATTGTGTTATTTCCTTGGTTCTTCAGAAACTGAAGGGTTCAGATGTGATACCAATATGATTCAATATAAGGACAATCGGGTCCAGAATCGGTCACTTACTTCTTCGCAATCATAAGGTTCGGAATCAGGTGTTTTGACACTTTTTCACAATCATCGGTTCATTTATTATTATAGTTAACATTATCTTTGGTCATTCAGGACCTATTATCTTCATATCAAATCTTTCAATCAGCTTCTATCTCATATCAATTTCAATTTCAAACATCAGTTTCAATATCATACATAGACTATCTTTGAACCACTGCACTTCGCACAGTAATTCAAAGAGGGGCAAAATGTAATACCCCAAAAATGGGCTATAGGTTCATTAACCTCCTACATCAACAATTCGAACGAAATCGACATCGAAGTCCTAACCAAAGACACATCTGAACATTATCGAATCCTAATTGATTATCATAAATTTTGCATCGGGGAATATTCCTAGTAATATTCCTAATTATCCTAATTATCTTTGATTTAATGATTATTTGGCGATAAATCCTATTTATCCTAAAGATTGATTAATTAAATATTCTCAATATTTAATTAATTAGATTTAATTCTGCCACTTAATTGTTTAATTGAAGTTAATTCTAATTATTCCTAAATTGTATTATTTAATTTTGACAATAAATCCAAAATCCTATGAATAATTGATTAAATTCTTATTTAATTAATTAAAGCAAGTTGTCAATTTTTAATAATATTATTTTTGAGTAAAAGTTTGAAAAATAATTGTTTAACCCATAAATCAATTGTTTTATTTTTCAAAATCAGTTAAGTTGGAAATAAATCACTTTATTATTAAATTAATTCATAATAAATCATGCACATCCAAGAAAAGCAGACAACTATCAATTATCAATTAAAGCTAAACTCTATTTTGAGTTAAACTCTGCTTTTGCATGTTTTTGTGAGTTAATTATCCTTTATTTAAAAATAACTCAAAAATCAACCTGGGTTATTTGAGTGATTTATGGTTTTTTTTCATGCACCTCCAAAGCCCTAGATTTCTATAAATTAAGGCTTCAGCTCTTCATTATCCATCCATCCACGAATTGCACACTCGCACTGCCGAATTGGAGACTGAAGAATCGATCTTGAGAATTCGAGTTGTTGTGAGATTTTCATTATTTTTGCATAGTATCCATATCATTTAGAATATTATTGTTAGATTAATTGCATTCCATATCAATTTTCATATTAGCATAGATTCATATCAAGTTTTCATTATCATAATTGCATAGAAAAAACAAAAATATAGATTAATTGCATTCATTCCATATCTAGATTTTGCATTCAAATCCTTCATTTAGGTGTCGTCAAGGTCACTGATCTCGATATAATTTGAGAATACATACTCGCATCTACTAGAAGGTAGTAAATCACCTGGTTAGTTTAGTTTTTCATTTATTGCATGATTTCAATTTTAGCTAACCTCTAATGTTTTACTGAAGTGTTGTGTCTATAGATCAGGTATAAAATTCACACACACAAGAGACACCAAATTTGTAGGCCATTTTTGGAGAACTTTATGGAGAAAGTTGGGCACCCAATTGTCTTATTATTCAACATATCACCCACAAACCGATGGGAAAATAGAGGTAGTAAATAAATCATTGGGAAATTTGTTAAGATGCTTAACCAAACAACATGGTGTAGTCTGGGATCAAGTTTAAGTCAAGCTGAGTATGCCTACAATGATTTTGTTAACAGATCTATTGGTAAGACCCCTTTTGAAATAGTTTATGGTTTTCATCCTAGAGGTCCCATGGAGTTAAGGGACATACACAATATGCAAAGTTGAAGTGCAGTAGGAGAGAATTTAGCTACAACAATGAAATCAGTCCACGAAGAAGTCAAAGCATAGTTAGAAAGAATAGTGACAAAGTATAAAGACAAATTAGATAAAAAAAGGAGAGAAGTGACATTCAAGGTTGGAGATTTGGTAATGGCATATTTAAGGAAATAAAGGATCCCCAAGAGCCAACATACTAAGCTTATGATGAAGAAAATAGGCCCTTGTAAAGTTTTTCATAAATATGGAGAAAACGCTTATGAAATTGAGTTACCTCTTGACATTGGTATCTCACCCATTTTTAATGTTGCAAACCTCACTTTGTTCAAAGGCAATAACTTGAGGCATCTACTTCTACTATAGAAGATAGTGCTGATGCAGTAGAATGGGTCAAGGATCTCCCACCCAGCGAACCAATACAACTGGAATGCATATTGGATTCCAAAGTTGTAAGGCAGACAAGGAAAGGAAAGTATAAAGAATATCTCATGAAATGGCATGGAATTCCATAATCTGAAGCAGTTTGGATGTTAGAAGCAGATATTTTACAACATGGAATTACCCTTCAATAGTTAGCAACTCAAGGGACTTGAGTTTTTCAAACACGGGGAGTATGGTGCAGAGCACACACTAGTTGTGACAGGAACCTCAAAGGCGAAAGGAACTTGTAGATTTATTTTATGTTGCAGAATTATAATTTGTGAATGATAGGAATTTGTCTTCAATAGCAGCAAAGGTAGTTTGTGGTTTTAGTCGAATAAGACTATGTTAGCCAAAGTTATATATGTCTAAATTAATTCTAGTGTTTAAGTGTCAAGTTTTCTTTATTCTATATTTTCCTTGTGTGTGGAGTCATGTACATTGGCAAGATTCTAATGTAACCAAAATTTGAAAGTTGCTACAGGTGGCAACTTTGAATCTTTTAGTCATTCAGTTGGAAGGTGAACGATCACCTCTATTTTTAGTTTTTTTAGAATCTTGGTGAAGTCGAACAGTCATGGGATGGAAAAACTATGTAAGTGAAAAAATAACATTTTTGAGGAATGAAGATTTTGGGTAGATTTTGCGTGTGAAAATATATTTTCTAGTTTTGGAATTGAAAAGCTTCCATATGCATTGAAGTTACTTTCCCAAAAGCCGCGTTGTGTATTATTCATAGTTTTGGTTTCAAAAAACTCGGTGAATTGATTATAGTCAGTTTCTACACTTAGACAATTTCTTGAAACTCTATTGGGCTACAATTGAACTCCATGGTTGTTTAGATCTCTCCCCTTCATGCCATTGAAAAAAATGGAGTTTTGCAAAGGGAAAGACTATTCTGTACTTCTTTTATTTTTTTATGTTTTTCTGCATTTTGTTTCTCCACCCAAATCTTGTTTGTGTCCAGTGAGCAACTAGACATATCTATGTGGCTAGTCGATTAGATTGATAATCGTTAGAATTGAATAGTTGATAAGACTCCATGCAAGGAATTGATATGTGGTTTTATGTTATGGAGGAATGTTTGAAATTACTGTAGCTGTCATTTATGCATTTGTGTGTATAAATTCTGTACATGTAGGTTGAAGATTATATTCATGTTCTTTCCAAAAGTATCCATTAGTCGATCATTGGGGGATTAAATTCTTATAATTAGTTGGTTTCCAGGGAATACTGAGGTCTCGGGTTAACCATTTTTTGTAACAAGGTTATGTGTTGTCTTCATTATTATGCTATATCTCAAGCGACATGAGGTAGCCCATTCTAGCATGACTGTTCCTATAACAACATTTTATCTTCTGAACTCTTTTGTCTTTGCCAGTTTGTTTTCAAGTTTAGGGTTCCCTATAGTTGGGGATTGAGTTTTATGAATAGTAGGCTCCTGATGTTAGCCATGTTTTGGTGGATTGAGTTATGTATCATAAGTTATGTAGAGAATTAAGATCCTGGTAGTGTTGGTGAGACCTAGGTGAGTGAAGGTCATGTTAGGGTGGTGGAGTTAGGTGGATCTGAGTGTGTGTGACATTGGAGACTTTCAACAACTAGGTCACTTGTTCTCACTCCTTATTCAATATACCTTACTATTTGGGCTACTTGCATCAGTTGCTAGCTAGGTATGATTACACATGAAATTGTACCATCATGAATGAAAATGAGCCCCCAAAATATAAGCTATTGATGTCACATAGTGAGGAGAAATGTAATAGGTCCAAGGAGTTCTAAGACACTATAAATGTCTAATTAGATTAGAAATTAAGTGAGATCAAATGTAATATGAATAAGAGAATTATCGTATAAATCTTGATCTTTACAACTTGAAACATAGTGAGTACTATAAATACAATGAAAGATACAAAAAGTACTATTATCCCTTGATTTAGAGTTACACCTAGATGTCTCATGAAAGGAAATATAACATTCATATTATATCTAAGTCTCCAATAGATTCTATGCATGTTAAGTTCAAGTTATTATCCAAATAGATATGCCTTGGGAGAGGAAGATTCAGATTTGATAAAGGAGATACTAAGGAAGGAGGAGGAAATACTACACATTCTCTAGTGTATTAGGCTGCATATTCTATAGGGGACTTTGATTCCTTGAACTCCATCTTTCCAAGACCTTGTCCAGTATAACCTTGTTTAGAAATCATGTCAAATTCAAGCTTGTAGCTGTTAGCAAATATGAAGAAAGACTTTCATCATAGACCTCCTTGAAGTTTCTTGTGTAAGCATACTTTAAGGGGGAAAAGGGATGAATAGATGAATGAGGAAGGATTCTTGTAGGAGTATGTACATCTTTCTTATCATTATTCACATCCACTTGTGTAGTATGGGAGTCATTTTGCATTAAATTATTGGGTTTGGAAGAAGCATTCTTATATTCTAAAGCCCCATTTCAACTTAAATAAATATTAGGTAACTTATAATTAAGGAAATTCATAACATCATATTATTTTTAAATATGTTGATGACTAAGATAAGTTCTTGGAGAATGAGGAGCTTCAAGGGTGATAGAGGTGTTAAGATTTGAAGCATGTCCCTCTTGCACTAGAGTATTTTTATGAGATGAGGACTCATCAACACCCTTGAATGTTTCATATTCATTGGAGAGATCGTGATTAAGAGATACTTTTCTTGTATCTCCTTATCCAATTCACCATTTACAATTATCTCATCAACTATATCATTTAAATTATATCCTTACTCCATACATACTACTGATATATAGATCTCCCTAGATACAAATAGTTACAATTGGGACATAGCCCTTGGATAGTACCCTATACTATATTATATACTCCAAATCTCACATTCAAGAGTCTTCTTTCCTCTAGCATGTGGCAGCTTCTTTAGATTTGTATTTTTGCTCAATTTTCTGACCAATAGGGATGAAGAGAAAAAGAAATATTTGAACGCATTCAATGAGCATTTGCCTTATCTCCTTATTTAGATCTAAGAGGAAACTCATTCATATCATTTTTTTATAGTGACTTGGATTGGGTTTTGGTGATAAGGATGAGGAGATGAGCATTAATACATGTTTATGTTCTAAAACCCTAAATCATCTCTACAATTTCTTAATTCACTTGAATTTTAATTTTTTTATTAGAATGTTCCTTGCATTATAAAAGAATAGACATAATGCAATTGTGTCAAAAAAATCAATTGAAATAGATTGATATTGATCAAATCTATCATCGCTACTCGTTCCCACAAGAAAATCATACATATATTTATTTGTTCTTAATTTTGAATGCAAACCATCAATTGGGAAGGTGTGAGCGAGATCAACAATAATTGATTTGTGTGGTCAAGTTTGAAAAATATTCTATGGTGCTTTGAAAATTATCATCCAATGAATGTTCTTCATGCAAGAGTCAAAGTTAAAAGTCACGGTCATGGGCCCACATAGCACGTGACCTCTCCCTTTGCACTTGAGGGACATGTGAGCCGTTGTGTAACTGACATAAACACATATCACCATATTGGGTCATTTTAATCTACATTGGGTACCTCCTCTCTCTTCTTTTCATTAAAGGCTATAATGTCACGTGGACCTTGTACTATTAGAGCCTTTATTAATCATATTGGTAGGCTTAGGACATATCACAATCACATTTTTGTTAACAAATCTATATCTAAGGGACATCTATAACTATGTTGGGTTAGGCCCCCTTCTCTTAGAGGAAGGATATATAGAGTGAAGTCCTATCTACTCCATAGAACTAGGTCAAGAGTGGCTATCATATGTATCTAGTTGGAACTTAAGATTCAAGCTTAAAGACTATAAACTTGTTATTCCTTGAAAGATCCCCGTGTCTATTTATACATGTATACATATGGAGGTAACATATAGATCTTAAGAGCGATGACATGATCTAGATAGTTCTCTCTTTGAATGCACTTCCAAGGCAATCCCATCTTCCCTTGCCTATAATTCAATGGGTAAGATATCAATACTTGCTTTATGTATATACCTTAAAAGTCTCTAGCTAGTCCATCAATGATCAAAAGAATTATAATTTCTCTAATGTATTTCACTTCATCCTAGGGTTTGATTAGAATTAGATGAATACCACACTACATCATTTATCTATTTTATTTATACATGATATGACTAAATGATATTAATAGGGGTTGACTTATAACTTTTCAACGTGGCTCATTACCTTTATCCTCCTCCTCCAACTATGGGTACATGTAAGACTTTAACCCTTGGACAATCCAAAATTTTTAACACAATAGGAATACGTCTTTATTGGATAAAAGTATAAATTCTAAAGACTATAGTAAATCTTATTTACACCATAATGCCCTAGAGAAGAATAATTGTGAGCTTAAGCCAAAATTAATGCTCTAAATTATCCAGTATCAGGAACATATAATTTTTTTATTATAATATCTAAGCAAATCATCCCTATCAAATGCATAACCTACAATCTCTAGAATAGTTGAGGTAATCTCTAAAAATTATTTAACTTTCTCATACCAAGGATCAAGTTTCAAAGGTGATTTTAAAGTTTGTTATTGCTCTAAGTGTCTCCATCTGCTTAGCTCATCTACACTATTTTTTTATATTCTTAAAATATTTAATTTATAAGTTATATTCATGCAAAAACTCGAACCATCTTTGCTATATTGCATTCAAAAGTGGTCGAGTGAAAATATATTCTAATCCTTGATAATCAATTTTTAACTCAAAATATTTCCAAAGAAGAAATGACTCCATTTTGTACAACATGGATATGTCTACCAATTCTAGATCATAAAGCGGTAGAGTATATTTCATGCATCTTTATTTTTTTGATTCAAAAGTTATAACTTCTTCATCTTGCATAAGTACTCCTCATATGCCTCACATAGAAGTATCAATGAAAACAATAAAATGATCATATGATTGAAAACTCTTAAGATATGGTTCGTAGTTAATTTTTTATTTTAAGGTTCAAAATACTTTATTGCAATGTTCTATTCACAAGAATCTTTTATTCTTCTTTTGTAAAGAAATAATAGGAGGTTGGAATGTAAGAGAACTATTCTATGATTCTCCATATAATACCTTGCTAAGCATATAAACATCCCTCTAACACATTGTTTTAGAAATTGGCCACTACTATCATTCATTTTGTAGATAGTGTTGAATTTGGTAGTTTCCTAGGGATTACTGTAGTTTCCTAGGAGTTATCCTTTTAAAACTAAAATCATAAACCATTTGTGTATGGTTTATGCCCTAGCATTCTAATATGTCATCAACTAGTTTAGCCTATTGAGCATCCCAAAGTCATGACATTATGTATGGGGTCACATTAAAAAGGGGACTCATAATGAAATTTGAACCTTGATGGCAAAAATAACACGGCCACAACTTAACCATCACAATATGCCAACATTAACAATATATAATTAGTTGATTATTATGAAGAATTTCAATTATATTGATAAAGATAATAATTAATGATCATATTGATTATTTTAAAAATAAATTAAAAGTTATTTTTATACTTATAAATTTATATTCATTATTTTGAGAAAGGTAAACATTTTTAATAAGTGAGGTCACTAACATAAGATTATATTCTTAACGTACACACTCAATAATAACATCGCAATAGAATTTGAACTTCACTTTATAAAAAAAAATAATACCACTACATTTAAACCATCATCATATAATATATAAAAGATTATATTCAATTCAAATCATTGATTAAGTGGAAAAGAAAAGAAGCAAATGAAATGCTTACATTTCAATTATACCTCTAGGGGCCAAAGAATCAAACTACACACCAAAATCCCTGTTACTTTTCCTGGTGTTTGTTACCGGATTAATTCGTTTCTTGTCCTACCATTATTTCTTGCTTGCTTATAAAGCTTTCATCGATTGTTCTGCGTGCATGAAAAGGAGAATTATTATAAGTGAAAGCACATACGAAGTACATTTTGTATTGTTTTCTATCAAAGCCCAATTAGCATTTTCTCAATTTCAGCAGAGATGGGAAATTTGCAGAGCGCATTTGAATGTAATCCAAAGGAAATTTATCATCATTCTATTACAAATTCTTGATTACCCAACAATTATTGTCTTAATAGCTGCAATTTTCTGAAATTTGATTGTCTCGCTATTTTTTGCATCAAGTTTCGAATCAGAGTCTGTGAATGATGAAGCTAGAGGAAACAAATGATGAATTTGTTTCCTCCAGCTCTTCTCATCGTGATGATGAATCATAGAGTGTGATTCGAAACATTGATGCAAAAAATAGTGATACAATCAAATTCCAAAAAATTGCAATTATTATTAATAGATTGTGGAAATCTCTTCACGTTAATTATTTTCTTGTTCAGTCCTATATACTTTATAATTTTTTACAAATAAATTGCAGCTAAGCTACCAGAAGAGAAAGTTAGAGCTATAACAGACCATGTATTTGATGGTGCAATTGATGATGCAAAGAAAAAAGCTAAGATAGAAAAATCCACTCTCACCTTTGATGACATGCATTCTGCAATAGTTCAAGTCTTCCAGTAAGAATAGCATCACCAGCTTTTATTTCCTTAAATAAAGTTCAGATGTTTGAAATTATGATTTTTATATCTATGAATTTGATGGATGGATGAACAGGGAACTGAACAAGAACATTCCTGGTGCCAATTATAATCCTCCCACAAAGGAACAGGTCGAAGCAATGCTCAAGGTTTGTTCTCCTTAAATTGAAATTATTTATCAAGCACTATTGAAACTTGATAAATCTGAGATTTTCAGCATCAACAAGTGTTTTTGGAATTGCATTGTTTATTTTTAATTTATTAATTGAGGAATATGAATGACTTAATATCATGTGTTTTTACATTAATTTTTAAGGTAGAAATTATTTTTTTATAGTTATAATGATTTTAGATTTAATTGTTATGTGATTATATTTATATTTTAATGATAAGAGATTTTCATAATCTATAATATAGATAATGTTTTTTTGGATTAAGTTGTGTTCAATGTTGTGAATGAAGGGGGGCTTCCTAAAAAATTTCATGGGTGTTGATGAGATTTTATAGGATCATTTTAAATTAAGAGGTCCGGTGAATTTTGTAGTGGAATTCATGCTTAAATATTTAAGCTCTACAATTTATTGAATCTAGTAGTCTCATCAATTTTTTTACATTGCATATTCATTTCATTTTTTTTTTCTATTGATAATTATTCAAAATTTTCATATGATTGACAAGTGGGAAAAAAA
The DNA here is from genome assembly GCA_027943335.1 of Chamaecyparis obtusa. NCBI lineage: Eukaryota > Viridiplantae > Streptophyta > Pinopsida > Cupressales > Cupressaceae > Chamaecyparis > Chamaecyparis obtusa. The sequence continues at coordinate 1,170,140 of BSBK01001129.1, forward strand.
AGCTTAAGTTGGCCGGCAAATTTTAGCCCCCACCTTTTCAACCGCTCAAATATGCAACTTTAAAAATTAGAGGCTGCTACTTTTTAGGAAAACTACATAATTAAACGTGCTTGAATTAGAGTAATATTGGAAAAGATCCTTTGATTTAAAAACTATACAATTAAATTTTGATAACAATATGATAAAAAATATTATCTATATCTATATAATTTTGTTGTAAAATATAATTAAATTATTAAAAAAATTATATTATATATATATATATTAAAATTAAAATTAATAATTATATATTTATAATAGTTAAAGTATGTATAATTAATAATTAATAATATGCATTTAGAAAGTTTTATAATATTAATAATTATATATTTATAATAGTTATATTATATATTATTTTTAAACATTAAAATATTTATTTTTAAATTAATATAATAATTTAATAACAATTTATAAAAAAATTCAAATACAATAGAAAATAATATATTATTATTTCTATTTATATAAAATTAGTTTTATTGTTATATTATGATTCTGCTTTACAATCATATAATTATTACAATTTAAAAATAAATAAAAATTTATTTTCTATATTATTGAGATATTTTATAACTTTTTTTTTCCTAATTTTTTTTCCCAAATTAACTTGAAAGAATTAATCAATAATAATATAATATTAACTATATATCAAAATTGAATTTCATTTTTATATGATTGTGCATTAAATATATTATTTTTATATAATAAACTATAAAATTAATTTTCTATTCACTTATTGAACCCAATCTTAACTATTCTATGTAAATTTTTCATAAACTATTTTATGTAAGTATAGTAATTTTTTTTTTGATGAATACGGCTTTCTCTATGGCTGCTGGCCCGAAGACAAAACAACTATTCATAAAAAAAACCACCTCAGACAGCCAAAGCCGTACCAACTAAGATAAATTATAGCAAGTTTGAAATAAATAAGGCACCCAAATTGTACTGAATGACTCTTTTCAATATAAAAATTGTTAACTTCAATAGATGCTGGCTTTTCTTTTGAATTTACTTATGTAACAAAGTAGAAAAGATTGGATACTCTCTTATAAATACTTTACAAATGCAGAGTTTTGATATAAGCCAACACAGCGAGATTAATCGGGAGGAGTTTCCAAAGCTTGTAAAAAAGTTTACTGCAGAGCTGGTTTACACAGATTTGAATGAGGTGCTGATAATGAGTGTAACAGTGCCTGCAGCAGCCATAATGATCAAATGGGCCAGCAACCTTATTGCCAAAGTGCCCACAACTATTTTTGTCACTGCTGTCACATCTGCTCTTCTCCTATTCTACTGCATTTTCAAAAAATGACACTAATTAGTATTTCACAAATCTTTTGACTACCCAAATAGATTTGGGAAAGTTAGTATTTTAATTCTGCTGTAATTATAATAAGTATTACTGCTTGGAGTAAGAAATGGCCCTGATGATGCCTTGATCAAGCCAATGTTTTCTTTATTGTATATAGTTTTTAATTGACTCCTACTTTCATATATATGAGATTGTTGAAATGTGACATGTTTGAAATATTTCTTGGGCAATAATTCTTGTTTTAAAAGTATTTATGTTGGGTAATCTAAATGTCCACTTTATATTTCTTAGAACTTTGGTATGGTTTAATAAATATGTTTGATTAGAATCTTTTAAAATAATAAAAAATAAATAATTGGTTGGTGTGGATAAATAAAATATGGGTGTAGTTGTTTGTTGTTGGATGGTTTTAAATCAAATTTATATAATTTTTTTTGTTATTCAATATATGAACACGAATTTTAGGTAGAAAATTCTTTCTCTAAGAGTCAAAGATTAAGAAGTATCTATTTGCCAAAAATCTTCTAGGGCATGATCTCAGTCTCTTCCCTTATGGTATTGGGGGTCTTATACTTGAAACAAGACTTGTGCTCTAGTAGCATTGTTTAGAACCATTCAACTTTATTAGTAGAGCAAGGGTCCATTGACATTAGGTACAATTTGAATAATAAAAGTGATCAAAAATATTTTGTAATTGGTACGAGACGTGCACTAATTTGTCAAACATCAACTCAAGAAGAAATTCCCTTGCCAAATATTTATATTGACTTATAGGTACCAATTTTTTTTTGAGACAGTAAAATAAATAAGACTCAAATTGTACTAATGTATAGATAAACAACCGCACCATTTAAATACATTTAAGGTGTAATTAAACAATAAATAGTGACAAGTAGGAGATATTTGCCACATCAAGTCAAATGTGATATTGCTATCATGATTCATCTATATAGTTTTTTGAGCCAAACTCATTGACCCATGTTTCATGAGTAGTGGTTCATAAGACTTCCTTGGAGGTCACCCATCCCAGTACTATTCCAGCTCGAGCATGCTTAACTATAGATTTTCCTCCATGGTTAAGCCCACTCTGCTTGCAACCCCATTTGCAAAACCTTTAGCAAGTGTTTTTCCTTATAAACCATTCATCAGAAATCCCCTTAAGCTCATCAATTGACAAGTAGGATATATTTTCCACAACAAGTCAAGCCAATTGACAAGTCACATGTATCACATTTGACTTGCTGTGGAAAATATCTCCTACTTGTCAATTGATGAGCTTAAGAGGCTTTCTAATGAATGGTTTGTAAGACACAACACTTGTTGAATGTTTTGCAAATGAGGTTGCAAACAAAGTGAGCTTAACCATGGAGGAAACTCTGTAGTTAAGTGTGCTTGAGCTGGAGTAGTACTAGGATGGAAAACCTCTCGGGAAGTCTTGGTGCTTCATCTTAGTGAGCATCACCTAGATGAAATGAGTGCTAATTATTCCAATCATTCTCATGAGAGATGGGTTCTTGTGACCCACTACTCATGAAACATGGGTAAATGAGTTTGACTCAAAAAACTACACAATTGAATCCTGATAGCAATATCATAATAAATAGTGAGTTGATGTTGATAATTGAAATGAAAAATTAGAAAAAAAAATGATTTTTCTTTTTACATGTATTGAGATATTAATATTATTGATTTGATACATGTGATGTGCTTCATAGTTAGATCCAAATTTTTGATATTAGATTGTGATTAGATTTTGGTTGAATTTTTTTAATTTTTTTTTTTATGCTTCCAACTTCTATTCTTATGGATATGATTGTGTGTGATATTGATTTGAGGTGATGTTTTCCTATTTTTCCTACCTCAATTTATTTCTCTATTGCTATTGAATTTCAAGACATATACATGCATCTGTGAATAATATACATTTCAAGACCTAATGATGCCTAAGAGGTACCTTAGGGAGTCTACTACATAGAAGAATAAACTATGATTCTTTATTAGTTCAATCAAGATCCTTTACTAGTTTTATGCTATATTAAAAGATAAAAGATAAATAGATGTAAAGTACAAAAGTGAAATATTCATCAATTATTAGGTAACTCCAAAACATTGCACTGTCGTATTCAATGTGATCCTTAGATTTGTGGGATGTTCAAGGATGTGTTTAATATTGATGCTCTATTGTCATATGGATTATTTTAAATATGACATCCTAGGACTAATTTAGATATTATAGGATAAAAGATGATATAAAATGACACAATTAGTGTAAAGGTTAGTTTAAATTAAGTATAAAGCATGTTTCAATATGAAGGATACGATTGTGGTTATGATTCTATCCATTTGATTTAATCAAATTTATAATATGATTTAAGATAATAAATATGAGCCATAATAGGTCTAGACTAATAAGACTAAAAGACTTAAAAGATAATGGATAATGGATATATTAAAATAAATATTAGGATAGTACTAAACAACCCTCGATTACTTATCATTTTTTAACACAAGAAAAACAATTCAATTTAAGCATCTTAATATATAGTTCAATAACTACTATGGATCGTCACCTTGTATGTCATCATAAAAGATAAGAAACAACATCAAATACAAATATGAAGGATACTCTATAACAAAAAAGAAACAAAATATACAATAGTAGTAACATGATAAAAATAAATAAATGCAAGAAAAAGGAACAATAAGAATCAAGGAATTTAATAAAAAGGAGGACAACAAGAAGGTCAAAGGAAAAGGAATCATGAAAGATGTAAAATAAGAAGCAAAAATTGTTAAACAAAAGGAGAAAATCAAGAATACGAGTGTAATGATAGAAATTATATACCTTGGAACCTTGTTATTTTGTTTTTCTATATATTTTACTTCACCCCTATTCATATACATGTACCCATTTCCATTGTTTCTATTACATTTCAAGTTTTTATTTTTTATTTTTTTATATAAACCATCATTCACAAGTCTTCTCCACATCCATGCAATCCATATTCATCTTATTTTCTTTCTATTTTAATTCATTTTGGTATCTCCTAGCTTTTATGTGTCTCCATTTCCCTTATTTTTTCCTTGAAATATGCATTAAAAATCTCTATTTGTATGAATTTTAGAACTCATACCAGCACTCTCCATTTATATTAAGAATCCATTGTCTCTTTCCCCTTCGTTGTGATTTCTACCCCTTTCCCTGGTTGTGCGTAGTCAACTCATTGTTTAGAATCTTTGAGTGTTATTATTCATTTTCATATTAAAACCTTACTGTAGTCCTTTAGATTAGTATCTTCTCCTTGCTATCTTAGTCCACTTTGAAGCCACAAAGCCATGTTTCTTGATTATTCACTTTGCTTCAAAATCTTTATTCCCTTAAATTGATTTGTAGTCTTTTCATTACATACAACCATCGTAACAAATATTATACATATTTTGATTTGATTGTAATTAATCTTATCACATAGATTAATTTAGAAATCTATTTATCTTCAAAATGTTGATGTAGATCAAGGTTCAAATCTCATAAGGGGAGTTCGATTGATGTGCTCTCTTCATTAACCATTTATTATAATAGGGTTTCAAATTATAAAATAATCTTATCTAGGTTGGTATAAATAAATTCAAAGGTTTCTAGAACATCTTGTAAAAGGAAAGTATTCCTAACATGTAAAATTATTCTCTATCAAAATTTGCAGGTGATGGTCTTATAAGGTCACTTCAGCCTAATAGATCAATGACACTGGCCAATAGGTCACCACTTCTTGATTTCAAGTTATAAATAAATGATTTTAGATCTAATATTTTTCTCCAAATTTATTTGTCATAAAATTCACTTGCAATGATAAATTAGGATTTTATTAGGTGACAATTCTCTCATTTTATATTTTATCGAGCTTTTTTTCTACCATTCAAGGATGAGAAGTTAGTTGGTTTGGAACTTCCCTTATAGTTCATGAGTTGGGATAATTTGTGACTCTCTTAAACAATATATCTATTGAGCGTTGTTTTTACACGAAGACAATGGCTAGGAATTTGCATGAGCAACTTCCCCTCTTGGAAGACTGATGGAATCAATCTCAAGGTTCCTTCTGGCTAGGTCTCAACCGCTTGGATAGGTCAATGGAAGACAAATGTGAATTTGTTAACAAGGAGGCCTTTGCTGGTTCTTCTCTCAAGGGAAACTGCAAAACAATCTTTAGGAAACCAAAGTTCTCTCTTTTTTGATATGATTTTTTAGATTTAAGAATAAAGCAATGCTAGTTTAATTAATCTATTGAAAAATAACTTGCAAAGAATGGTTAGAAGATGTAGGGTAACAAGAGATTTTAAATGAAATTGCTGAAAAGAAACCTAATGGACATATGCTAGCATCACACCACCATGTAAATTAAATAACCAAGAAGATGAAGAAACCCACAAAATAGAGATCAGATCATGTCACAATCTTTAGCTAAATGGATGCAATCATCAACAGAATCAAACAAATGTAGATGTATGATAAGCCAAAACTCATCAGATCACAAAGCCACCCCGGATGTGCGCACACGTGAGGCAAGTTAATCTTCAAGCACCAAAGAATAATCTTCTTAGAAATTTGTCACAACACAACAATACAATACTAGCAAACTAAAACTAAAAGAATGAGCAATTCACACATTCATAAATTTCACATAGACAACATATAAATCACACCATGAATGAAGCACCAATTGTATCTATTGTATTAATCATCAATTCGACCCTCATTACATCATTTTATTACAATTTATAGAGCTAGGCTCTTATTTTCATAGCTAGGGTTTTGCTACAACTAAAACTTGAAAGTAAATCTAACTATAGCTTGCATTAAAGAAACTACTTCTAAAGCTTAGCTAAACTATCCTAGCATGAAATTAATCCTTGTGCATTACAAAGATTTGAATAAAATATGCATTAGTTAACTAAAAAATGGAGCTAGAACTCATGCATGCACTTGATAATCTCCATGTTCCTACCCTTGATCTTTGGCTCTGGCTTCTCCATGTAGATTCAACTGGAAGAGATCCCAAAATCATGCACAAACGATCCCAAAAAGAAAGCCTAGATGGCTGGAAAATGATCTCTGAGATAACTGGAGTTAACTTTCGGACATGCCAAAAAATGCCCAAATCCTAATAGTTGGTCTGAAAAACTCAAGACCCAAAATTGACTAAGTACCAAGTCCTTCATCTCCAAAATTTCAAACTTGCGAACTTGTTGGAGGCCGAAAAACTCACATGACCGAAATGCTGAAAATCAGGCTCTACAAAAATGACTAAGTGTCAAAACTGGATTTTCTGTACACAAAATTTAGCAGATCTTGGACTGGAGGCTTACTAGCTAGGAGGCACTTCTGGATGTGCTTTCTTGAACCTATCCACTATCTCGAACACCTCATCAAAGTCTGACATCTTGATCCCTTGAAGGATCTCTTGCTGCCTATCTTGGAAGTTAGTCAGTTCTTGCACAAAAGCTTTTATTTCTTCTTCACGAGATAGGACTTTTTGAATTTCCTCCTTTTGGTAAAACATCTATTGGAGGCCTTCTTTAGTCTTCACCCCTCAAAATATCCCTAAGTACTAATTGATGATGTCATTTACCAAGTACATGGTCTTCTCATCATCCTCATCAAACAGATCCAGGTCTAGGCCTTCAAAGAACTCTTGCAGCTCCTTTGCAAAAAGAGTGTTGTCGTCCCTTCTCTTGTTCAACCTCTTGAGAACCTTTTTGAATATGGCCAATGCCATAGCTATCTCTTGGATCCACTCTTCATAATTATCCAATTCCGATCCTTCATATATCTTCATCAATACCTAGAAGTGCTACTTCCTTATCATTGTCAGCTCATCCAACACCTTTTGCCAATTAAGGACGGTTTCCTCTACACCATTTTCCTCACTCATAATTTCTATTAAGGAATTTATTCCCACCAAAATTTTCTGAAAGGGCCTCAGAATCCTCTTGAGAGAAAGGCTAGCAAACTATTCAAAGTCAAGCTTCCACTCAGCACAAGCCTGTACAAAAGAATGTGGAACATCTGTATCTATATCCCCCTTCTTCTCAAAAATTTCCTGCAATGAGGCCTTGGGGTTATCTAGGTCAATTGGACCCGCTGTCTTCAAAATGAATCTCTTCATAGCTTCATTCTACTCTACCAGAGCTTTTATCCTCTCTTCATCCTTATCCATGAAGCCCAGAGCATACTTCAATCCCAATGTAGCCAAGGTTTTTCTACCTTCTCTAGTGGGCTCCCCCAAGTCTACCTCCTCCAACACATAGTCATCTGGAGTGATCTCATTTGCACTGAAATCCATTGTAGGAACAACCACCTATGCTTTCCACCTACCCATTTGGTCTTGTGTTACATAAGACATTGTCCTTGCTCAGGGAACTGGTGCCATTTGGTGGAAGGCGCGCCCTAGTGCGGTTATGTCAGCCTCATCATCTGTATACACCCTAACCCTTGGCTATATTTCCTTGGTGAACCATGTGGGCTTTGAGAAACCATTCAATGGCTCACAGGGAGCAGCCAATGTGGAAGAAGTTGTTGGGTGCCTTGTTTCTATTTCCTCTTGACTCTCCTCTTCTTTCTTTGTTTCCTGTTCATCTTTAGTATTTTGTCCACCCTCTTCCTGTGTGCATTCCTCATGATCAACCTTTTGTTCCTCAGTATCTGTTTGTTGCTTCTCTTCTTTAGTATGGGGCTCTTCTTCTTCCTGTGATTCTCCCTTGTCATTTGGCTCCTTAGATCTTGTATGATCTTCTTCCATCTTCTCTTCGCTAGTGACTTCTGCTTCTTTCTCCGGCTCCTGCGAGCTTTGAGGCACTGATTCACTATGGACCTGTGGTAAGGGCACATGAACTTGGGGAGGAATATTGAGTGAGGGAGGCATGGAAGACACAAGGGGAGTGGTTGAATGGGTTGGTGGAGGTGGATTTGAAAGGGGAACCTAGGATGAAGAAGGTTGTTGAGGCAACGGAGTGGTTCGTACTGGAGTGGAAAGTGGGGTAGTGGGAGGCTCTTGAAGTGGAACTGTAGGTGGAGTTGGATGCCAAGGTGGAGGTGGAGGTGGAACAGATGAATCTAATGGGACATGTGTAGCTACATCTTCTTCTGAGGTGACCCCAATAGAAGAGTCCTTTTCTGGCTTTGCAGTCTCCTTTTGGGCCTTGGCCATCCCAACATCAACTTGCTCTTGAGATTCCCATTGGGTGTCCTCTCCCATGCCACTAAAAAGACTTGTAAAATGCATAGGAGCTTTATGCTCAGACTCTTTAAAACCATGTAGCCCTAAAAAATTTGTGAGGTTGAACTCATCATCACTGAGAGCATCTAGATTTACTGGCTCCTCCTGAGTAGCCCCTCCCATGTTCTCAGGATCATTGTCCATTATCCTCCTTTTCTTCAAAAATCCCACAAACTGGGTCCTCCTACTGAGGGGAACTTCATCCAATTCATCTTCATCATCTTCCACTAGGGTATCCATTTGTGTGGGCATTGAGCCTCTCTTTCTCTTGTACACATGACCCTTGATGACTCTGGACGACTTGGGTCCTATGATTTTGAACTTTGTCTTCTTGGCTGTGTTGGGAGAGTCATGACTACTAGATGAAGGTATATCTAGCAGTGCGATGCTTCTGGTCATCCTGGTCTTTACCTTTTTGGAGTACGTGGCTGGACCATATGTAGTGGGGTGCTCATGCCGATATATAGTTTCTGGCTTTAGAGGAGCAGCCTCTTTGAACTATGCTTTCAAAACCTTTTCTCCCTTCTTCTTCTTTTCTCGAGAGGGCTTCTCTCAGAGTTGTTTCATCGAAATCAGCTACATTTGGAAAGGATGAGCAATCCAAGATTTTCATCAATTTAACCACATGGAGGGTTTTGAAATCCATACTATCATTCTCATCTTGATCCACTTCTATATTCAAAATGGCCCTTGTGAACACATTGTGCGTATTATATATAGAATCCAAAATTTTATTTGAGTCAACATCTATCACCTTTTGTAGAATCTTCAACAAAAGGGCACCCTACACCAGCTCTAGACTAATCCGATAGTAATCACGAACCCTTACTTCATAATCATCAACACAGTTAGCCCAATGGTCTTCTATGTGTGGCTCATGAACATAATGCCTCCCCATTATGTGGTTGTATGTACCAATGGGATCAAAGTGAGGCCTCACCAGGTTATAAGTTAATAGTGGGAATTCATCCCACTCCCAAGTCAAAGACTTGCAGACCTTCATATCCGGCATGCAGCGGGGGCCAATGGAAATGGGAAAATCCCAGCAATGCTTCGTCTTGTGCTTAATGTGTTCATGTGTATTAGATAGCTGCCTTGCAATCTCTAGGAGGACTACCTATCAGATGGGTACCTTGGTAACTTCTTTGGTGCTAGGGTACTTCCTGGCACTCATATGTAAGTGAAGGTTTGGAATTGTATATAGAATTCCCCCAAGGCCTTTACTTTAGGTGCTGCTTCAGTGGACAATATTTTAGCATAGTCTCCCTTAATGGAGCATATGATCGTGAAAATGAAGGCATCATTGACTATTCTGAAGTCCGGGCTATTATGCACATAGAAGTCCTTCCTCACTAGTTTAGGATACAAGGTAAATGGCCATGTATTTTGTTCACCCATCATCCCAACTTTAGTCAAACTTGGGTACACTACCCGTATAGCTAGCAGATACATGACATAAGATGTCATGTAGAAATGGGGGTCTGTCTTAACCTGAATCAGTTGTTCATCAAGTTGGTCACTTAGGATGGCAGCCCAATCAAACCTTACTTGCCTTTCTCTTATCTTTTGGATCAGGAAAATCATCCATGGCTCCACCTGAGAGGACTTAGGCAGCCCATACACCCTACTGATCATTGTTATGGCCACCTGGATATCTTCTTGCATATACCCTCTTCTCATATCAATCATATCTAGTTTGTTCTTGGGCTATGACTGCATCAGGTACTAGTTATTGACAATGTTGTGAACCCTTTGTATGTCCTTATTATAGAATTCCATTCCCTTGTTGATGTTGAAATTGAAGAACTTGCCCACCCCTTTGGGCAAATGGAAAACATCCTCAATGTTGTCGAGCCTTAGGTCCAAGACCACTTCACCAACACTGTTCTTTACCATGTGCTCATCGGGCATGTAGTTACTAGCCAGTGTATTGATTAGGTCCGCCGATTGGATGGAAATTGGGTGAGCTACCGCATTCACCAGAGAGTAGTGGACTAATGAAGTGCAGTCCTCCGAACATCCTACCGGCTAAGCACATTTATTTAGGTAGTCATTCTAGCTTATGTTTCCAATATCGGTGTCCATTATGCCCACATGCAAGTTTGCCACCTTGGAAGGTGGATGGTAGCCTTTGAATTGATATTTCATTGCTGGTGATACTACTACCTTTTTGGCCATATCTACTGAGAGGACACGACATGAATCAGAAACATAGTAGGAGAAAAGAAACTTAGAAAGCAAAGCACATTACCAAATTAAACTCAAAAGGGGGCCACAAAAGGTGATTTCAACTTTTTAGACTTTCGGGGGTGTCAGACCTCCGAAAATATGAAAAGGCCAAAAACATCGAAAGAGGCTATGCTGACAATATTCTCAGCTCTTTTGGCGAATCAGAGGTGAGGAAAACCTGTAGGTCGACAAGGCTGAAAAGGCTAAAAAGGCTGAGGAGGGGTTTCTGGTAGCATCTTGAAGAGTTCGATGATTCGAGGATTGATATATCTTCGGCGTGCGATAAGGCCAAAAAGGCCAAAATTTCTGAAGGTGCACTTGAGTACTTTGACCAAGGTTCACTTTCATTGCTTTAGAGGTATGAATGTTTCGGTGTACGACAACATTGAAATGGCGAAAGGTGCCCTCAACACTTGGAGAATTCTTGTTTGCAAGTTGCTTGAAAGTTTCAGATCTCGAAGGTCTGAAACTAGGGTTTCTCAGTCAGACTCAAAAACAAGTCTAATGATAAGTTTGACCACAAAATTGTTAAGGGGATGCAAGGTGACTACCTTGATGATCCCCAAGGCCCAAAAGGCCGACTCCAAACAACCTAGACCTAAAGACAAGGCCGAAAAGGCCAAAAAAGACATGAACCTAAACTAAGACAAATTGAAAAGGCTAAAAAGACCAAAACCCTAAGTTAAGATGCAAAAACAAACAAAAGGAAGAAGGAAGAGAAGATGACCAACCTTGAAAATGATGAAATCAAGGATGACCAATGAAAATAGGAGACCAAGATGATGAAAAAGTGATGAGTGACGAGAAAACTGGCTGGAGGCGAAGGAGAGAGCGTGAAAGTAAGGGTTTTAAAATCCTTCATTCCTTATATAGGCTACCTCGGTGGCTGACATCATCACCTGGGCGATCAGTCTTTCAGGGGTGTCAGACCGCTGAAAAGACTGAAACTTCAAAAGGCCAACTCCAGCAAGGGGTCAGACCTCTGAATTTTCGGACATCCAACAAGTTTGAAAGTGGTGCCAGGATCGAAAAGGTCAAAAACAAGGCACCATTTTAAATCCTCGCTCCTTTGGCCTTTTTGCACTTTCGGACATCCGAAAATGCGAAAGCTCGACAAGGCAGAAAATTAACAAACAACTAAGGACAAGAGAGACCAAGAACAAGAAACAAAACAAGCAGAAAGCAAAAAGGGGGGCCCCTGAGGCAAAGAGGCCAAAAAAAAGGGGAGCATGGTTGTGGGACCACAACAATATCATTCATCTATTAATTTTAGTACTCCATCTTTTATATATCAGGTGAAACCATTCCATTAATCTAAGTTCTATTTTTTTATTTCAATCATGTGTATCAAGAACTGTTATGTTTGCATTATATAATGTATCTTCTACTAATGGATAGGTGTACATTTTTTAAGAGCTCAGAATCTATTTCAGGGGTCTTACTAATAATATTTGGGCCCCTCTTTCTTTGTAGACAAGGTTTCACCCTTTGGTTAATGACATCATGGTGACTATATATAGATATGTTAATATTATCAAACTAGCTATTAGGTCTAGAGAAACCTTGACACCCTTGATCTTGAGACCTAAACTCTACAGATTCAATTTACAAATAATTAAAAGAATAATATTTCAATGACACTCCATTTCATAAGTGCATCTATACCAAATTTCCCTTTTCATAAATTGCACATCTAATGCAGGGGCATTTGAGGTTCTTGGAGATTTTGGCAGTCTTGGTAATTGTTTGGTGGAGTTTAGTTACCTTGTTGGTGATCTCGATAGAAGATTGGAGTTTCTTGGTCTTTGGTGATAGTTCTTAGTCAGAGTATATTTGGATTCATCGATGGAGCTTGGTGAATGGTCATGGTTTTCTTGACCGAATGAACTCGATGGAGGAGTTTTGTGTTCAGTTTCTGTTCGTGTTTTGTTTGACCAACGAGGTGCGGTGGAGGCATTCAGTGCTTGGTCATTGTTTGGTGGCCTTGGAGTATTGTTTTTCTTAGTGGTGTGTTGGCTTGGTTTTGTGGTGCCTATTCTAAGTGGGTTCATTGTTCTATCACCGACTAGTTTGGAGTTTCTCGGTGTTCTTATTCATCGACTGGTTTATTTTAATGATCTAGCTTGGCCAATTGATGCATTTAATTTGGGTCACAGTCCTTGAGTTATGGATTTACCATTGGACGTGTGTGAACCTAAATCTAGCATGGTGCATTGCTCTATATGGATCTAGTGACCATTGGAACCTGTCTTGGAAGGATAACACATTTCATGAGCTTTTTCATGAAGCCGACTGGGTTTGGGGATTTATTTGTCACATATAGCTGACTTATGGCTGTGTAGTATTTAAGGAGGGTATGGGTAGAGTATTAGGAGGTGGTGTCAGATTGGAGATCATTCTGGGAGTACCAAAGGTTGATCTATGAATTGTAGTAGAGTTATTAGCTTGAGAGCTTAGGAATAAGAAGATTGCTTGGTGGCTTGTGAGCACAAGTTTAGATCTTTCTTGGAGTGCCTACCAGTGTCCTGTTGTGTTATAGACTTGGGCTAGCTGAGAGGTGTGTTGGATCCTATGAGATCTTGCTGAATAATTGTAATCTCTGATGTATTTGGCTATAATTGGGAAGGCCTTATAGCTCAACATGTTTCTTGTAATGCTCGATTACTGATGAATATATGAGCAATTTCAGTATATATTTGTGTTGAGTTGAACTTCCATTGTGTTTCTTTATTCGATTGCAAGGTTGGACTGCCCATTCTTGGATCTTCCATCCTTGATTGCGTTAGGTGGTATCCAAGAGAAGTTTGATCTTGTTGGGAGAAAGGTTGACTTCATGGAAGAGCGGGTTACTTTGAGCAAAGAGATTGTGTGCGATCTAAGTTGCAGATTAGTGTTACTGAACTTGTGAAATCATGGTCTAGTTGTTCATGCAGGGTGGCAGGTTGATTTTTGACTTGCATACAACTTGGAGGTTGTCACAAGGAGGCCAATTAGGGTTTTTTGCAGAGGCTTTTTGAAAATCTTTGGGATATTTCTCTGAGAGGATTGGACCCTAGTTCGATTATAGATCTCTATGATGCAATGAAGAAGAGGATTACTGAGAATATCAAATTGAATGTTAGATCTGAGATGGCAGAGTTAAGGAAGGAATTTGCTGGTGTACTCGGTACAAGGGAAGAGTACTTGATGGAGAGGTTTTCTCAATGGGAAGCATATTTTTTGAATTGTGTGGAGAACTAAGTTAAGGACTATGTGGAGGAAAGTGTTGCCGAGATTTTTAGAGGTTACCAAAGTTTGAGCCTGTCGATACAGAAGAAAGTTACTTGGCCGATTAGAAGATTGGTTTGAGATGGAAGACAATTTAACAAGGTTATTATTGACATTGTGGAGGTAGAAGAGGTATGTGAGATTGGTTTTGATGATCAATTTGTGGATTTGAACATGAAACCTACAGAGAAAATTGTGGGTGTTGCTGAGATGCCTGTGATTACCGATGATGTTGGTGACCTTGTTGAGGATGGGGAGAAGATTTTTTTTCATGTTTAGTTGGTTGTCTATGATATGGAGATTATAGAGCATCAGGTTGTGCATAATCAGGTTGCTGTTGATGAAGAGCTACCTGCTATTGAACACCTTTGTGATGATGGTGTTTCTGACTTGCTTTTGTTTGGTGTTATGGTGCAGATGTTATTTTTTGGTTGTGGACTTGAGTTGTTGGTTGATAGTAATAAGTCTTCTGATGAGTTGCAAAGATAGAATGCTAAGTTGATACTTGGTAATGAATTTAAGGTTCAAGTTTTTCTTGTTCTTGAACATGCTAATTGGTTGGTTGTAGATCGGTTAAAGAGAACTTGGCTAATGGACTTGTTCATTTTCCTAGTTTTGGGAATTGGAAAACCTTGTGTGAAGATGAAGTGGAAGTTTGGTTCTCTTGAAGGAGAAAAGTGTGGGACACACTTTCTTATTTACCCTAGGTGTTTGATGCAGGGGCATATGAGGTTCTTGGATATTTTGGAAGTCTTGATAATTGTTTGGTGGTGTTTGGTTACCTTGTTGGTGATCTTGATAGAAGACTGGAGTTTCTCGGTCTTTGGTGATAGTTCTTAGTCAGAGTCTGTTTGGATTCATTGATGGAGCTCGGTGGTCTTGGTAGTGGTTCTCAACTAGAATTACTGATGAAGATCAGTGGTCTTGGTAGTGATTCTCAGTTGGAAGTACCGATGGAGCTCAGTGACTGGTCATGGTTTGCTTGACTGAATGAAATCGATGTAGGAGTTTGATGTTCAGTTTCTGTTTGTGTGTTGTTTGACTGAAGAGGTTCGGTGGAGGCGTTTGGTGCCTAGTCATTGTTTGGTGGCCTTGGAGTATTGTTTTTCTTGATGGTGTACTAGCTTAGTTCAATGGTCCCTGTACTGGGTGGGTTTGGTGTTCTATCACCAACTAGTTTGGAGTTGCTCAGTGTTCTTGTTCACCGACTAGTTTATTTTGATGATCTAGCTTGGCTGACTGATGCATTTAATTTTGGTCATGGTCCTCAAGTTATGGATTAACCATTGGATGTGTGTGGACCTAAATCTGGTGTGGAGAATTTCTCTATGTGGATATAGTGACCGTTGAAAGCTGTCTTGGAAGGATAACATGTTTCATGAGCTTGTTCATGAAGCCGATTGGGTTTGGGGATTTATTTGTTTTATAAAGCTGACTTATGGCTGTGTAGTATTTAAGGAGGGTATGGGTAGAGTATTAGGAGGTAGTGTCAGATTGGTGATCAGTCTGGGAGTACCAGAGGTTGATCTGCAGAGTGTAGCATAGTTACTAGCTTGAGAGATTAGGAACAAGAAGATTGCTACGTAGCTTGCGAGCATAAGTTTAGATCTTTCTTAGAGTTCCTACCAGTGTCCTATTGCGTTATAGACCTGGGCTAGCTGAGAGGTGTGTTGGATCTTGTAAGATCTTGCTAAACTATTGTAATCTTTAATGTATTTGGCCATAACTGAGAAGGTTTTACAGCTCGACATGTTTCTTGTAATGCTTGGTTATTGATGAGAATATGAGTTATTTTAGTATAAATTTGTGTTGAGTTGAATTTTCACTGTGTTGCTTTGTTCAATTGCAAGTTTGGACTGTCCATTCTTGTATCCTCCATCCTTGATTGTGTCAACATCTAGGAAGGAATATGCCCGACTAGGTTCAAGAGGAGACTCAAACATTAAGTGGGATAGTGATCCTTCTCTAAAATATTTGATTGATGAAATGAGAATGATAAAATATAAAAATGTAAATGATTAACTAGGAAAGTCACTGAAAAATTGGTAAAAATAGATTGTAATAAACAGATAATGAGAAATTTTTTACAGAGATGTAAACCAATAGTCAGATCTAAAATGTGTCTAAAATCTAAGCTCAAAATGGTAGGAACATGATGTCATTGGAGATGTGTTCCTGGGACATGACAATAATGGCATCGTGTTCCTTGTGTTTCCATCTGAATTTTTCACAGATCATCCATCTGTTCTTGATTTTCCTAGATCTAATATTATAGCTCTATAACATGTTAGATTGTACATAGAAAAATGGAGAAAAAGGTTGGCTAAAGGTATTTTCCTTGGTCAAACCTCTATTTTGGAATCAACCTTATAAATCAAATGAAATTTCTTAAAGGATAGTAGATAGAAAGGTAAATAATAGATTCACCTTTCATAAACCCTCATAAATAGATGTAGAAATCACTTATATCTATGAAGATTCTTTAATGTGCTTGAGATCCAAATTATTGACATTGGAATGAGATGTATACTCAAGGATGCCCTTGTATACACCTAAAAATGGTCATATAGACTATTAGTCCCTTTTGCTAAAATCATCAATTGCTTGTTCTTGATCAAATCCTAGTCCTATCATTTATTTGATTATTTTCTATGGGCTAACCATCTTATCCTAAGTCTTTATTTATTAAAAGGAATTTCCTCCCCTTTTATTAAATAAAAAGCCCCACTTTTCTTCTTATCCTAAGTTGCACAAATAAAGAATTTAATTCTTATTTATAAAGAAAAATAAAATAAAAAATAAAATAAAAGCACTTTTTGTCTCACATGGACATAAAGTAAATGCTCAACATAAAGTAAATGCTTCTAATTTTCCTATTGGAGGATATTTGTGCACAAGGATCAAGCTTCTTTTTTTCTCCACCGTTGATTAAATCTTTTGCCTCTTAATCTCCATGGTCCATTGATTTTTCACCTCCTATAAAAGAAGAGATCTCTTTCTCATTTGCACACACAAATTTTTATGCTATTGTTATGCTACAGGTTTTCTAGGTCATCTTGGAGCTTTTGGAGATATTCTTGCATCTAGGGTTTGAAGATTTGGAGCATTGTTGGCATTCATCTTGGATCTTCATCAACACTCTATCTTCTTATCTTCATTCTTGCATCATCATGGCTTTCTTGCCTCATAGTTAGATTTCATTTTCATGCATAGTATTTGCATTTTCATAGCTTCATTCTTAGCTTAGATTTCCTTTTATGCAATAGATTAACTTGCATTGTCATATAGATTTGCTTTGCATTGCATACATTTGGCTTCATTGGAGATATTGGCATTCTTTCCCTTGTCTTCCTTGAATCTCCCATTGCATGGTTTACTAGCAAGGTTATAGGCTTAATAGCTCTAGCTGAGAGCATTCTTAAAAACCCTTGCACTCCATGCCTAGGGAGCTATGGATCGATTTGTGAG
Source organism: Chamaecyparis obtusa (assembly GCA_027943335.1). Taxonomy (NCBI): domain Eukaryota; kingdom Viridiplantae; phylum Streptophyta; class Pinopsida; order Cupressales; family Cupressaceae; genus Chamaecyparis; species Chamaecyparis obtusa. Next base: position 1,187,726 of record BSBK01001129.1, read on the forward strand.
GGCTCATTCTTGAGTTTTCTTGCATGTAAGGATTCATAGAAGTGTGAAAATATTTTAGCACATATTTTTGGCACCCACCATGGGGCAACCCACTTTTACATGCTAGTTTTTTATTATTTTTGAAGCTAACCCTTGTGCAGATTTGTTTGGAGATGGAAAAACCTTAGATTTGAAAGATTTGATCATATCTCCTAATCAGCTTAGTATTTTGGTTTGAAATTTTTTTTGCAAGTTGGAGACATATTAGAGAAGATTCAAAAAAAATTTCAGAATTTTTGGAGGTGATTTGTATTTTTTATAATTTTTTCTTTATTTTTCATAAAAAATTGATTTTTGGCGCAAATCAGCATATTTTTTAAAATTTTTTTTATTTCTGGAAAGGTCTTGGAATTATACAAGGGGTCCATTCACTATATTTTTAATTTAGAAATCATATCAGAGCTCATTTGGTCAATTTATTAAAACTGGTCTATTTTGGTAAAATGGGTCTCTAGGGCACAAATGAAGAGATTTTTCAGAAATTTTTACATTTTTGGAAATCTCTCTATTTTTTGACAAAGGTCTTTTTTCTACATTTTGGGTTTAGGGTCTAAATTCATGTGGTAAAAATCAGATCATGTTGACTAGGTCAAATGCAAAATTTTTTTTTTTTTGTGATGGGTATGCACTTATTTTTCATTGTTCAATGCATGATATGAGTTATCATTTGGATTATTTGCTGGTTATCATTGCTCCTAACAATTTATTTTTAGATCTAACCCTAGGGTTTGCATAAGTTGGATATACATTGCATATCTTGTTTGCTTGTTTTCTTATCTTTTTCATTTGAAGGTGCATGACTTGCTTTCATGAAAAATGCTTAAAACAAACAAAAAAAGGGTGAAATCTACTAAGCGCATTGCGTTGGACTTGAGGTATTTTGTTAAAACTCTACAACATTTGGATCTTGGGATTAAAATTGAATCTCTCATATGTTTGGCTTGAGTGTTTACATGCTTTCATAGAACACATTTCAATTGATGCTCTTAATGGGAAATGAATGAACATAGATTTGCTTTCATACAAGTTTGTGTAAGTGAATGTTTGTGTTTAAAACTTAAGTAATTCTTGGTTTCAATATCAAATATCTCATTGAGTGATTGAGGGCATGGATTCATTCTTTGTTTACATAGGGAGTTAAATGCACCACTTTGTGGACTCACTCTATGTTTGCTTGGAAAGTTAAATATTCCATTGATTCAACCCTTTGTCATTTGTGAGTAGTATTGATAAGAAACTTTAGATTACTTGTGATTGATCTAGATTTCTATCTTGGGTTATTGGACTCGCTAATCCGTCGGCCCCTCATTTCTGCCCCGTAGTTGCAAGATCAGTGCTACATTAAAGGGGAGGGGTCTACAGGAAAGAAGTGTTAATTGCTCCACTAGGCAACCCTTTTGTGCTTTTTGGAACTCACTTGTTTTCTAAGGTGTGGACTCACTTTGAGTTGATGTGAGGAGTTAAATGTTTCACTTTTGGGCTCACTTTGAGTTGATGTGAGGAGTTAAATGTTCCACTTTTGGACTCACTTTGAGTTGGTGTGAAGAGTTAAATGTTCCACTTTTGGACTCACTTCACATTCTCTTGAAGGGTTAAATGTTCCACTTTTGGACTCGCTTCACATTCACTTGAAGGGTTAAGTGCCCCACTTTTGGACTCACTTTGCATTTACTTAAAGAGTTAAGTGTTCCACCTTTAGTGCTCTAAATACTTTTGATAGTGAATTACTTAGCTTTTATTTTAGAAGGCCTGCTTGGGGACACACCACCTCAAGGGACGACCTTAACTCCTGTGTTCCGGCAGAGTATAAATAGCGGGTGGTGAATCGAAAGACACCTCTCTTGGGAATTGAGTTTGATATCACTCTTGGCTAAGCCTCAAATAACTTTATACCTTTGAGAAGTGAAGGAGGAGATTTGGGTTACTGTCTCCCCCCGACTGTGTGATTTTGGATTCTTCTCATCTACGGATTTGGGCCTCACGTACCTTATGTATATCGAGGACTCCCTTTAGCAAAGCTATGTATATCCTTGTAGATAGCTTGATAAGGTGTTGTTGTGTTCTAAGTGCCTACTAAAACATTTTCAAGAATATACACAAGTAGAATCTTTAAGGAGTAGATATACTAAGTCACTATTCTTGTTCATGCACAAGGTTGCTTTGCCCCTTGCTCATTGTTTGAAGACAATTGCTTGCTTGAACTCCTTGATTGCTGTCTTATGTGCTTGATCCATGATAAAAATCTATTGATATACTTACTTGATCTTTTAAAATGCTTCAAAACTAAGATTTTTATGTTCATTGGTTATAGAGTCGTATAACTCTGCAACAGTGTCACCCAAAACCTTTTTGCTGTCTTGTTGTTGTTGCAATCTGGAGCTGCTAAACTTGCATTTTAACCGGTCGTAGAGTGTCTTTTTATGTTCTTACTTGAAGCTGTTCTGTTATCTACATGCTTAGACTTGTTCTAGACTGAAACAAATGAGCTAAAACTATTGGATTTGAGCTTAACGAATGCTACTCTTGATCACTTGTCACATCACGGTTACCTCTCTAGCTACTTGCTTATTGAGCTTCTTGCTCGCTGCTCAGCTTTAGTCAATTGATTGCTATAAGTGCTTGAGCACTTTTGACAAGCCATCTCTCTATTGTTCTACTTTGACAAGTGATCTTTATTAGCTTTGCTTATCTCAAATATGAGAAACTTTGTCTCATTCTATTAGTCAACCAACATCTCTTTTCATGCCGGTTACAACTCGGTCTCAATTTGAGCAGGAGAGTCATCCTCCATTCAATTATACATAGTTACCTTCTCCAACTAGATGCTCATGAGCACCCATTAGCAACAACAATTCTAGTTCTGACCAATTTGAGGATTCTAAGACTACCCCATGGTACAAAGGAGGTTTCCTCTTTTCCGCATTCAAGACCCCCAAAAACATAGACAGTGTCTCACTCACTTTGATTGAACAAGAAAAGTTTCAACTCTTGCAAGAACACTTTGAGCGTAAGGATAACCAAGCACGCTTAGAAAAATAACACAATCAACAAAGGATGGATGCTGCTAGGCGTATGGCTTATAGAGGGACATTTCATGAGAAACCTGAGACTAGTAATCATGAGCATAGACCTCTTTTTAATAGTGGCAACAATAGCAACAATACGCCACCAAGATCTCCTCCAAGAACCACTTTTGGTATGCCTTCTTCACCTCCTAGACCTCCTCCCTCTCAACATGAGGCAGAGGCTGATGATGAGATTTCTAGTGAGGATCTTATGAGATTTGAACAAGATGTGGTCTCTCAATGAATGATGCATAAGCTTTTAGAGTGTAACGATGATCAGTACTTTCAATATATGACTTCTAGAGGATACAAGCTTCCTCCCAGCTATGATGTCAGAAAAATTGTCCAACAAAGAGTACCAACTGAATTGGAAGTTCTTCAAGAAGAATTACGTCAGACAAATCAACGCCTTACCCAAATGGCATTAGAAAGAGAGCCTCCAAAGGTCTCTTTTGTAAAATCAATTTGTGCTCTTCCTTTTGATAAAGATCTATACATGGTCCCATTTCCTAAGGATATTGAGGTTCCTAAATATGACAAGTATGATGGAAATGGTGACCCTCATGACCATGTGCATCATTTTTATGCTCTTAGTATGGACTTTCTTCATGAAGACACATATCTTCTATGCTTATTCCCTCGAAGCTTAAGAGGCCAAGCTTTAGAATGGTTTGCAAAATTGACACCACCTCTTAAGACTTTTGATGAGTTGGCTCAGCGATTTACCCAGCAGTACTCTTAACATCCAACAACCTGTCACTATGATAGATCTCGATAATCTAAGACAACATCAAGGTGAGCCATTTGCAACTTACTTACAATGTTGGAGGTCATTGTATTCTCGATATCCTCATCAGCTACTCGAAAGAGAAAAGATTGACATTTTCATCAACACACTTGTGCCTGAGCTATTTTATGATCTAAGGAAGCAACTGTTCTCCTCCTTCCATGACATGGTTGAAAGTGCATATCAGATTGAGGATGTAGCTATAAGAAAAGGGGATATTGTTATTAATAAAGATGCTAAAGGCAATGGTAAAGACAAGAACAAACCTTGGAATAAGAACAAGTATGTTGTTAATGATGGGGTTGTTGACACTCCTAAAGTTAAAGAGCCTGCTTTCAATCTTTCCAATGCTATCTATGCAACAAAACAACAAGAAGTTGCCAATGCTCACAGTGCTCCTAAACCTCAATATGCAGATAAGCCTAAGAAGTCATTTTGAAAGTGAGTCTATACCAAGTTGGTAGAACCTTACGATGTAATCCTCAAGACTTTGGTTGACAATGGATATCTTACGCTTCCTGATAAATCTGGTAACTAGGATCCGATAAATAAGCCTGATTGGTGGAGAGAGGATCATTACTGCCATTATCACAGAAACAAGGGACATCCAACAGACAATTGTTTTAGGCTTAAGGATGATATTCAGGATCTTATTGAGAATGACACAATCTCCACTGATGGCTTAAGTAAAAATTCTGATCACACAGCTTTCAAAGATCCTCTACCTAAGCATGATAAGGGGGAAACCTCTCAAGCACATAAGAAGAATCATGATGCTAAGATCAATTACACGTATCCTTCTAATACACCTGTTGTCAACATGGTAGAGCCCATTGAGAGCGTTCTAATGATGAGGTCTCAAGATGATAATAAAGCCAATCATGGTAAGCCAAAGTTGATCTTGCAAACACGTGATAGTTCATCTTCCCAAAGTGAGACACTGAATGCTATTACTAGGGGGCAAGCCAAGATTGTCCTTAAAACTACACAAAATCCCAAACAAGCTTTACCTTCCAAACAAGTGGCTCCTTCAGCCACCCCTAGCTATGATCTTGTCCAACATTTGCACAAGACACCGGCTCAGATATCAATCCTTGAGTTGCTTCAGTTATCCCCTTCGCACAGAGAGATTCTTGATAAGGCTCTACATACAACATGTGTTCCTAATGACATTGATCCAGATCAATTTCAGGCTATGGTCAACCACATTTCATCTCCACTATCTCTCTCCTTTTCTGCAGAAGATGACATATCTATTGCTCACCCGCATAATCTAGCTTTACACATTGACATTCTAGTCTACAATACCTGAGTCTGCCAAGTCCTGATAGAAAATGGTACAAGGTTAAATATTGTTTCTTTCAATGTCATACAACAGTTGGGTTTGTCAAAATTTGCTGTGGATTCTAAGAAGAAGATTACTATAAAAGCTTATGATGAAGTGGAAAGATTTTGCAAAGGTCTTGTCACGTTGCTTGTCCGAGTGGGCCCTATCAAAAAAGATATTAACTTCCAAGTATTGGACGTTCCACTCGCATATAACATTCTTTTGGGTCATCCTTGGATCCATGACATGCAGGCTGTTCCTTCCACTTATCATCAGTGTGTCAAATTTCCATACAATGGCACTGAAATTATGATTCCTGGAGACCATACTATTGCTATTAATGCTCTTGCTGCTACTGAAATTTTTTTTCCTCACAATGAACCTACTGATGATCCTAGTACGTCTCTAGTTGCTGCTGAGAAATCATTTAAGATGATGAGCCTTGGTATGGGTGAATATAAACTGGATTCCTTTGCTTCTATACCTATTTCTCCTAGGTCATATGGGAAACCTTCCACTTCTGCTATGGTGATCCTTGAAGCCAAAAGAGAAGAACAAGCTGTTCACGAGTGGATCTATAGAGAAGATGCCTGAAATACTCCCATGCTCAGTAATTCAGACACAGATACAGATGAGTCACCAATACACACTATGGCTCACATGGGAGATGATCTTCCCTCTACTTCACTTCTTTGGGGAGAAAAATGTATATCTACTGATGATATGGATGTTGATATGGTTCATTCTTGTAGTAACCATCCCGACGTGGTTGATGGGTCTTGTGTGGGGTCTGATGAGTTTGTTCCTCGTATTGCCTTAGTGGACCACGCTGGTTCTTTTATGACAAGTCTAGATCTAGCTACTTTTGGAGCTTACCCTATAGGCTCAACCTCTCTTGTTACCAGAGATGACACCCCTCGCATAAATGCTATTGAACCAGTCACTTCATTTCATCTTGCATCAACACCTGTTACTTCTTCCACCAACGAACTAGCCACAAAAAAGATTGAATCAACAATCAAACATCACAGTCATCAAGTTAAAAGAAAAGAGCAATGGTCGGATGGAAAAAACCACATTGTGGCGGTATCCAAACCTAAGAAAAGTAAAAATAAAAATCTGCTCAAAAATATTGATTATCAAATAAAAGATGACAAGCTGATTCTCTACAAAAAAATGATGCGCTACTTCAAGCATGATCTCATATCTGTTACACTTCAACCCATTCCTAGAGCTAAGAACAAAGTTGGTAATGCCTTGGTTACTTCAACATCCATCTTACAAATGAAAAAGCATAAATTTCACTTCAAGTTCCTGGTGGATGAATTATGCTATCCTGCTCACAAATCTTACAATCCTACCATCTTTTCATATCTTCCACCTCATATTCCTCTTGCAAATCCACCACGCCATTCCTTCTGCCATCCCTTACACTTTGCCTTTGTCTCTGGTGACTTGTATAGGAAGGGTCTAGACAGAACTCTCCTTAAGTGTCTAGAAATAGAGGAGTCAAAAAAAGTGCTAACTGAAATCCATGATGGCATATGTGGATCACATTCTAACGATCCTTCACTAGCTCAGACATTGCTTAGGGCTGGTTATTATTGGTCGAACTGGTTGACACCTCCTATCATCATAGTTGCAGCATTTGGGCCTGGGGCCTATCAGTTCTCTACATCAGAGGAAGTAGATTCTTGATGCCCATTTCTGTTTGGGGCATCCTTTGTACATATTTTATGATCCTGAAAAAATACCAAAAAAATTCATATATGATGCTGAAAAAATCCTAAAAATCATAAAAAAGTACTGAAAAAATGAGCATCCTAGTGAAAACCTAGCAATAGGTGCTTTGATGTCTCACCAAAAAAATCAAAAAATTCAAAACATCAAAAAAAATTTGAAAAAGTGCCTTGGTGAAAACTTGGAAACAGGCTCCTTGGTAGCAAAAATACAAAAAAATTATAAAAAGTCCTGAAAAAATTGCAAAAAAATCTATCAAGTCGTGAAAACTTGGAAACAGGCACTGCTTGAGACCCTCTGCACCTATGTCTATCAGTCTTGCGTGGCGCTCCTTCGCTCCACTTCTCTCTTTGCCTCTCTTAGCCTGGAATTGACTCTTGTCTTAGTCTAGGGGGCATCCATTGTTTTCAGCTTATCTTGGGTCTCTTTGTGCATCTGGGTTTCTTAGGCACCTTGTAAATGGTGTTTTTCAACACCACCTCAACTTTGTTTTTCAACACTACCCTAGCGTCAAGTGTTTCTTAACACTTATCAGATATCCTTCCCGCCATCTTGGATGATGCAATATTTCTCACTGGTAGATGTGATACTCAAAGTTTGACTCTATGACCTACACACACGCACTTGACTCACTGAGATTTGTTTGAATTTATTTCTTTGCATGCTGTCTATGATGATTTCTTTGCTAAGTGGTCTCTCCCCGAGAAGTTTTCGGTGATGCATAGCTAGAAGACTGAGGGTATGAGAACATGTTTTATTTCTTTATCTGCTTGTGGGTATATTTTGTTGGTCCTCACTATCATGAGCATTTATGCTGGTCTTACTTGACACTATGGACCTACAAGGTATTATCCTTGACTATTTTGAAAGTGCATGCTTATAGTCATCTTCACTTTCTTGTGTCTCAATGCGAGCATAATCTTGCTATATCAAACTTAGGTAATCTCACTGCACTAGTCATCTTGACCTGCATGTCTTTGATGCTTAGGTGGGATTCCCAAATTTCTATCTGATATAGATCATATTCAGATCCACATAGTTATGCTAGTGTGTATTGTATGATCTTGCGACGCTACCAATAATGCTCAATGATGAATATTAGATGTCTATTGGCTTTGTGAGCTTGCAAGTAAACCACTTTTCATGTAGCTTGCATTCTTAAGTTCATGTTAGTTAGTTTTGCATCTTGCATATGGAGAGAGCTCTCCTTTATCTTTTGTGGACTTGTTAATCAACTGCGCTCACCTTTTGCTTCTTCCTGATCATGTCTTTCACTTCTTGTCTTTCATATCACATCATTTTCCTTTCATTTTGAGATCCAAACTGAAATTTGAGTTCACCTTGATCACCCAACTCATCTTTTTCCTTCTTCCATGCAGTTGGTTAACCTTTCGAGGCTTGATCCTTCGATCTTCACTGGGGCATTCTTCACCTCTTCATCCCCATCTCTCTCAACTTCCAGTCTTTCATTCACTTTCAAATCCCAAGTTCAAATCCCCCTCCGTGGTGTTTACGGGTTGAGGGACTGATAGGTTCGTGCCCTATGTCTCATGTGTGGGGCATACCCTCACTGCTTGATGGTTATTCTATTCTCTTTCTTCGATTATGATTTCTAGTGATTTGATCATGTTGCTCTTGCTTCTGCATTCCCTCCACCTGGATTTCACTTTCGATCCCGAGGGGGAAGACACATCATATATTATTGGTTATCTCTTTCCTAAGTGTTCAGTACTGTCCCTACTAGGCTAACCATGCAGAATTTGCTATCTCTCTGCACTTCATTCTTTGGAGTCAGATCGCAATTTTCTTTCCTTCTTGGCTATCTGCTTGCCTTGTTGGCTATCTCTTGCCTTCTTGGTTGATCTATTCTTTGACGTAATGTGTTCCCAAATCGATCACACTTTAGTCAAAGAGGGCAAATGTATACACCTAAAAATGGTCATATAGACTATTAATCCCTTTTGCTAAAATCATCAATTGCTTGTTCTTGATCAAATCCTAGTCCTATCATTTATTTGATTATTTTCTATGGGCTAACCATCTTATCCTAAGTCTTTATTTATTAAAAGGAATTTCCTCCCCTTTTATTAAATAAAAAGCCCCACTTTTCTTCCTATCCTAAGTTGCACAAATAAAGCATTTAATTCTTATTTATAAAGAAAAATAAAATAAAAAATAAAAGAAAAGCACTTTTTGTCTCACATGGACATGAAGTAAATGCTCAACATAAAGTAAATGCTTCTAATTTTCCTATTGGAGGATATTTGTGCACAAGGATCAAGCTTCTTTTTTTCTCCACCGTTGATTAAATCTTTTGCCTCTTAATCTCCATGGTCCATTGATTTTTCACCTCCTATAAAAGAAGAGCTCTCTTCCTCATTTGCACACACAAATTTTTATGCTATTGTTATGCTACAAGTTTTCTAGGTCATCTTGGAGCTTTTGGAGATATTCTTGCATCTAGGGTTTGAAGATTTGGAGCATTGTTGGCATTCATCTTGGATCTTCATCAACACTCTATCTTCTTGTCTTCATTCTTGCATCATCATGGCTTTCTTGCCTCATAGTTAGATTTCATTTTCATGCATAGTATTTGCATTTTCATAGCTTCATTCTTAGCTTAGATTTCCTTTTATGCAATAGATTAACTTGCATTGTCATATAGATTTGCTTTGCATTGCATACATTTGGCTTCATTGGAGATATTGGAATTCTTGCCCTTGTCTTCCTTGAATCTCCCATTGCATGGTTTACTAGCAAGGTTATAGGCTTAATAGCTCTAGCTGAGAGCATTCTTAAAAACCCTTGCACTCCATGCCTAGGGAGCTATGGATCGATTTGTGAGGGCTCATTCTTGAGTTTTCTTGCATGTAAGGATTCATAGAAGTGTGACAACATTTTAGCACACAGCCCTCACAAATGCATAGATCTATGAATTCCTCTTCTAGATCTTGAATGTAGATATGCTTGATGCACTTGCAAAGAAGAAAGAAGAAGGGGGATGGAAGGATGTATCTTCTTGTTTGATTTAAAATTAATCTACTTTTCCATCATGGGAGAGAAAATTACATCAATTGGAGAAGATTTAATTTGACTTGGATGATCTTAAAAAATTGGAGACTTGGAGATATTGATCTTGGGTTCTTGCCCACAAATCTTGAATCCAAATGCTCTTGCTTGCTTGAAAATCTTGATAGCTTGATTTCCAAATGCTTGAGTATGGATGTGGTATTTTTTTATACTTACTCCATCATTTCAGGATTCAAATTTGATCCATGCTGACCACAAAAGAAAATCCCTTGAGAAAACCCCAACATCAGGCCACGAGTAAAATCTAGGCCCCAAAACCTAGGGATACATCACCATTGGTAACATGTCCAAGGATATGTCACCATTGGGGAAATGTCCCATGAGAAATGAAACCAAATTTAAGTTAGAGCTCGAGGAGAGTGAAAAGGTGTGGGAAATAGAGAATTATCTTTCTAGGATAAAGCATAATGGACATTCAGAACTTGAAATCGCCAAGATGGGTTTAATAGGTCCTAATAAAGCATCCAATCATGGGTGCTAAATTTTTAGGATGGTACAATGATTATGAAGTATTTCAATCTTGAGTGTAGATTCAAGGTTTATTATTTCTACTGGACATGCCTCTTTTAAACCATTTTCACAACCAAAGTAGTATTTCCTTTCCTTTTTCCTCCTAAACTAGCTTGAAAATTCTATAAAGGAATTGGTTGATAATGCTAGGAACTAGGGTAAAAATCCTGTGCTCCTTCATCAAGGTCTCATCTTTTGCCTCTACCATTTTTATCCAGGCCTTCGACCTCCTACAAATATTGTGGTGCAAGAAGCTCCCCAATCTAACATCCCCCTCTCAGCCAACATTCTAGAGTCCCCTAGACCCAATAAAAAGAAGTTCTTGAAAAACCCTAGCCTTAAAATTGCCTCCCTCCAAGCTATTCTTGAATCCCCCACCTACACAACTGTTAAGATGGATTTGGTTGATTAGAAAATGAAGGGCTGACCCATTTTGAAGAAGGTAAATTTTTTTCCAAAAAAAGAAAAATTCACAATTCAAGAGGTGGGATCTGATGATGATGTAGTTGAGGAGACAAGAACTTTGAGATGCTCTCATGGACTCACCACCCAGTCTTATATGAAGGAAAAGTTGAAGGAAGTCATGGATTATGATTCTATTGAGGATGTGGGCCCTGACAGTGAGGATAATGAGGAGAAAAGAATAGATGACAAAAATGAGAAGGGTTGGGAGATGGAGATAAAAAATAGTGCAGAGATAGCTAGGACCTCTACCCATGTCTCTAAAAGCTTGAGGTCTATCCCTCTAGGCCTCACTGATGACATGATGCTAGAAGAGGAGGATTTTGCTACTGAGACCTGTAAAAATGTCTAGCTTGGGACTTGTGTCAATTGTAATGTAGTGATTGAGGAATTGGATAAGTTGGAGGCTAGAATGTGGGAGCTAGAAAGAAAGACCATGAGAATCTCAATGTTCATTTTGAGGATCATGCACAACTCAAACACTTCACTATGCTTGCTTCAAAAAATGATTCTGGGAGTAGATCCCAACAATGAGGGGAACTACAAGGAATTTTTTAAGTTCCTTACTAATGACTGGTCTAATGTTCTATAGGAAAGTGGTTGCAAGATTGAATGAGATAGGTGGGAACTATTTCCTGAGTGTTTTTTTGTTTTCCTGCTAAAAATGACTGTAGTGGCATGATGTTTAATTTATACATGTTTATATATTTTTTATTTAAGATTGTTAGCAGTTGTATGTTGTTGGTTAGGTATGACCTGCTATGAATTGTTCATAAGACTAATATTTGTCCTATTATCTTAGATGGTAGGCTTGTTTATAAGAATGATAATATCTCTATTAGCTTACATGGTAAGATCAATACTTCTCAATAGATTTGATCACTGTTGTATTTGTAGTGGTTTTTGATATTGTTAGAGTGTTGTTAATGTGCTTCATTAGTTTTTGAACTGTTAGCCTTCTAGGCTAGTTTTAATGGGACAAAACCCTAGTTTTTCTTCTTTAAATATATAAAAATATTAACTAATAATGCTTAAAATTCAACAAGACATGCAAAAAACCATACAATATCCATGAAACAATGGGAAAACAAACATAAATATATAAAAAAATTGAGCAAGAAATTTAGATAGATAATTTTTAAGAATTTGTTTTTTACATCAAAGAGATGCATGAACAATGTAATATTCTTAAGAACAAGATTACATTAATGTAATCCACTCAATATTATTTAGATTAACATTGTTTTCCTTACTTGATAACATTTTTCCTACGTAACACTATATATACTTTATCTCATGCATTAAATATTTAGAGATAAAGGATATAAGAAATAAGAGGTGGTTTTAGTAAGTTAGTGATATAAATAATGGCTCACAAGAAAAATCCAACACCCTCACTATGCATTGAAAGATGTATCCAAAAAATTAAAATTATATATAAATTAATGACAATATGCTTCAATATTTCTCATTTAAGTATTGCTGTTGACCTTTAACCATGACTTCCTTATTCAATTCCATCACAATAATGTCCCAAATCCACCTCTTACACATTTCTTTTAATGTATCATACTAAAAAACTTCAAAGCTCATTTTCTCACTTTTGGAGGGGTTCTTGAGGTTTTTAGAGATATCTAAAAATTAGTTTAACATGTTTGGCTCATTGAAATCTTCATACCCCCACTAAAACTAGAGCTCTAAATAAAAATTTGTGTCGTCTACATAGTATTTGAAGAAATGAACATTGGATATAGTATTGCAAGGGAATATATCACACTATCCTAATAGGAATAAAAACCTACTAATAATTCCAAGGAAATACCTAAGGATGAGAAAAGAAAAGGTGAAGGGGAATACAGTAAAAATTTATTAACTAAGATGGTCTAAGGTACATGACCTAATGAAGGAAAGAGGCAAGAACTTAAATACATGATAGGTCACAACAATGAATGGTAATATCTAGGTAAGGGAATCAAAGGTGAACAAAAAATTAAAGTTAATGGTTAAGGATGGGAAAGTCATGATAGTAAATCTAATTTGAAGGAAAAATAAATGGGAAAATGAATAAGTTAAAGATAATATAAATGAAAAAATGAAGTTTTAGGAGGGGGTGTTGATTCCCAAATAAACAGATTGGAAATCCTATGAGCTTGCCAACTCAATTATGGGATTTTCCAATTGACTTGGCCAATGAACATGAGTGAATGATTATGATCCTCCTCCCCTACACTTTAGGCTCTGCAAAACCAAGGAGGGTGGGCATGTACCTCAACCTAACCTATGGTGTTTGAAAGAATTTATGATATTTTGAATTACTTTGCTTTAAGTATGCTATTTTGAATACTGTAAGATCATATGTTGTTGAATATAATATCAGTTGGTTTATAGTAGAATTTGTGACTTTTTTGATTAGTTGGTTAGATTAGGCATATGTTTTGGTTTTAGTTGGAATCAGTTGTATGCAAACAAAATCTATGGATGCATTGTTAAATTCTTGTAGCAAATTTTCTTATTCTGATGTTTCAAATATGGAAATCGATCTTCTTAATAGTTTATGAATCTTTAGTCAGTTGGATTTATTGATTATGTTGATCTTAATCTGTGATATTCCTTTATAAATATGTAATGGAATATTATTTGTCCTTTCACACTTTTTGGTAAAAAGTATATTGCACAACTATTCTTTTTTTTTTAATAAAGGAGCGAAAGGTTAAATCATTTTAGAAGGAAGCTGCACCTTAGATGTAGAGAGTGTAGTTGTGAGTAACTACCTCATTTTGATAGTGATAGATTTTCTTTTCATTTGGGTAAAGAGTTAAATGTTTTAAAAGTTTAGAAAAGGACAAATTTGTTCACTAACAGTAAGATTACTTCAATAGAAATGCTTTTGAAAAGAGTGTTTTATAATAATGTATGAATGCTTTGTCATGTAAATGAATTGTAAAGTATAAATATGATTCTCTGACTAGAAATCACCCGAAGATGCTTGATTAAATTACCTTAAACCATTATTGGAACAGTGCCTTTATCCCCTATAGAGTATTATCAATTCAATTTAAAATTATCCTATGTATAACCCCACGAGAAAAATATTACAACTTAATTTTCAAGTAATACCATCACCCTTAAGGAATCTATATGCATAATAATTTAGATGTGTTGTTACAGTTAGTCTTATGGATTTTAACCTTTTTAGGAAAGACCAATCAGACAAAGTCAATCCTTGACAACCAATCTTCAAATTGATGATAAAAATGAAACTAATTCAAATTATTATGTCATAATATAACACATTTAAGCATCTAAATGAGATAGATTATCATAGAGAATTGATCAAATTAAATGAAGACAAATACCATTAGGAATGAAAGGACAACGAGAATTATATTGAAATAAGCATGACTAAATTCAACTGAATACAAATTTTGTAATTGTTTTTCTCCATCCATGCAAATTCAAGAAACAAGACCAAAATGCATTGTATAAAAATTGTATTATTTTTTTGATTCTATTATTGTCCCTCTAGCTAGACAAAAGATCCTCCATTTATAGATGAGGATTCAATTTTCAAAATGAAAGGGCATACCCCTTCATTGAAATGACACAACTGTTCCTAATTGACAACTAAACAAACTAATCTAACTGGACATAAATTTAGTTGAACAAACATGACAAAAAAGGACCAATTACAACAAGACACTAATGAACATAAAAATTTGAAAACAAAGAGTAATCCCCAAGAAGTTTTCCACTTTTTTGAATATGATTCAAGTACTTTATGAAGCACATATGTCAACATCATGAATGATCTCCTTGGCAATGATCTCCAAAAAAATACTCCACCTGTGAAATAGATCCTTCTTACTCTAATCCATTGGCATGGGAAGCATCTAAGGCACTAGAAATGACACTTTGGCATTCATTCATTCATGGATCTCTTTCCTTCAGGTCCCCCTTCTAATGCTGGCAATCTCTATTTTATAACAACCATGAATTTTGACTTTTCTTCTCAAACTTCACCTTGTCAACCACACCTTGATTTACATGTGGCAGCCTTTGATTGGATCACCATTCCACCTGTGCACCACCTAGACACCATGTCGGCTCCACCTCTACATCCTACCACATCATCACATATTGGTCATCCTTTCCACATGGCATCACCTTGCAATCCCATGATGACATCACCCTTATACCTACTAAGATGGTGAGATCATGAAATTTCTCCATCTGTCCTCCTTGGCATGCCATCTATCTCCTTTTCATGTGCCATGTGGCACCTTATTGTGATCTTGTGTACATTCTCTTTCCTTGTCAACCCAGACTGTGGGATCATGAGTGCTTGACACCTATCACCATATCACCTAAGACCCATCATCGATCCACACTAGTTAAACTTCCATGTGTCACAGTCTTATAGTTGTTCTTTATCATCAAGCCTCTAGTTCACGGGATCAAATTCACTCACCATCTATCACCCTCAGGCTCACTATCCATCTCAACTGCATTCACTACATAGTGGCCTCCCATGATCGCTTGGTTTTTCTCTCTCTACATCAGTCAGGATCACAGGATTACGAGATGATGCTACGAGTCATCCCAGAACCACTACCTCACTTTGGAATGCATGCCACTTGATTCCCTCTGATTCACCCTTGGAATTCCAAATCACCACCTGGTTGTCTACCACATCATCTACTAAGTCATTGCGGGCCCACAAAATATTATTAAGTCATCCGCCAAGTCCAAGCTTCCTTCGCGCACGAGCCCTTCTTGCCAAAATATGACACACCTTAGGTAATTTAATACCGATACATTGATATTAAAAAGACAACTTTGGCACACCCCCAACCAATGTGGGATAAATCCCCCAAATACCCTTTGCATAAAACTGCCACCCTTGTTGTGTGCACATGTCATAGGCCAAGTCTAGATTGGTATGAATATTTTTTTATTCTCCTTGCGTAGAATGTTGCCTCCAAACTCTGACATTGTCACCCCATGAAAGTTTGAATGCCTTCCATCGAAGCATATATTTTGGAAAAATGTGAAAGTCCATCCATGTCAACTGATTGAGAACAACACATGCCCCTAGTCACACTTACACTTCAATATCTCTTAGAAATGTCTGGTAAGCTTCCTCTCAAACTTGAGAAGACATCTTTCCACCTTGTCTCATCTCAATGCTACCCTTAAGCTACCCAATTGATGGTTGGTTTTCAAGAGCCAAGTTACATATGGATGAGAACTGATGACGTGAGATCATTCATCCTACACACAAAGAACTAACAATAACTATTTTTATAGAATGAAAAAATAATGTTCACTTAAAATTTATAAATATCTAAGATCACAATGAGAATTCCCAATGAGTCAAATTCATTCAAAACATGAGATTAAAATCAATCTATATGCAAAGAAAAATAAAGTAAAAATTTGTATGCTAACAATGGCTCTTTCTAGGGACATATCTTCATACATGGACATAGTGAGATCCTAGTTATCTTTGGAGAGCAGACCAAAAGACTAAACAAGAAGAATCAGAAGAAACAAAAAGATTAAACATCCTATTTTAAGAGATACTCCCTATTTCTTCTAAGAGAAGAAATTCTTAAGGTACTAGGCATGCACTGGGAATTCCTAAACTTCTCCCTCAGTATTTTGTAAGAAATAATAATTCTCTCCTCCTTTGTCCACAATAATATAAGGTCCTAGCCATAGTGCTTCAATTTTTCCATGTTTCCCTTTCTCTTGATCTTTAGAATTCCACTTTAGCACCCAATCACCAATGTTTAAAATTCTATTGTGTGCTCTCTTGTCATACAACAAATTCACTTATTTTTTCTTTATGATATTCCTTTCTTGAGCCTCTCTTATGATCTCACCCAACTCTGTCAACAGTTCTATCCTTTTCTCCATGAAATTTATGTCCTCAAGCTGATCCTCTGTCATAAAATTGTATACTGGAAGGAAATTACTTAAGGGAAGTTTGGCTTTCTTTCCATAGAATAATTCACATGGAGAAAATCATATAGATTTCTTGACAATAATTCTATCAACCCATAATGCTAAATTCAACTTTGAGTCCCAAGCTCTTTTATTACTATTTAGCATCCCTTTGATTATCTTCAGGATATTTTTATTGCAAGATTCCACTTGGCCATTTCCTTGTGAATGATATGGTGTAGAATAAGGAAAGGTAATTCCATAGGACACATAAAAATTAGAAAACTCTTTTGATCTAAAACACATTCCATTGTGTACCACAAGCTTATAAAGAGCCCCAACCTAGTTAGAATGTTCTCCATCTAGAATTTGATTACCACTTTACTTGTAGCCTGCCTGGTTGGTATTGCTTCAACCCATTTGGTAAAGTAGTTTGTTGCCACTAGGATCCATCTCTGACCTCCACTTGATTTATCAATAATCTCACCAATCAAATCAATACCCCACATCGGGAAAGGCTCCTCAGTATGTAGAGGTTTGAGAGGTAAGGCCCCATAATATTTTGGATTCCCTCAAAACTTATGGCATGACTCACATTTTCTGACATATGGATGACAATCTTTGAAAAGCTTAGGCTAATAGTATCTAGTGTGTAAGATCTTATGTGCTTTAGTTTTTGCTGATAAGTGTCCACCACAAACTATAATGCCCCGCAAGGGAACCCAGGAGAGATTAACCTATAACTTGCTACTAAGTTTGGTGATTAATTTTTTTTCTAAAGTTTACATACATGATAAACATTCATGCAGAAGCAATAACCATTTACTCACATAACACACATCATTAACATAGATTACAAATCTAATGGGTCCCATGACGTAGAATTACTTACTAACTTAACTCATTTGCTAACATCAACAAAAGATTCCATAAATTAAATTCAACATTTACATCATAATAATTACATCTCATGATTAACTATGAATCCTAATAAACATACATCCACTGCACATGTTGCAGGGTATGCAGTAGTCATTCTAACATCTAAATTACAATATCCAGATTAGGTATCACATGCGATACTCTAATACAAGATTTACCATAACAGTATATAAGAAAGAACATCAATGAAGAAGTATCATAAGGAATCCAACTGCAAGACACCATCAAGCACTGGCACCAGGATGTCGAATCTCAAATGGTAAAGAATCATTACCACCCGTTCGTGTAGAACCACAAAGGTCTACCCCACCGTGCTTAGGAGATAACATCAGACCCCACTCGGATAATCAAACCAAATCAAGATATACTACTAGGCAAAGGAAGCCTGGAAGCTTACTAACTCAAGACCAACAAATATAGTGATAGGTATGACTCACTAATCTAGAGGCAACTGACCATGTAGGATAACTAGACTATGAATAGGTAGGTTTCATCATGTATGTCTAACCCTTGAGTCTCGTTCTGGTAATCTCTCTGGATCCCGACACTCAAGTGACCATACACAGATCAATGACTTCTCGTATAGATGAAGCTATTATCTATGCTAGACACACCTCTCAAGGTGGCCAACATCATCTCCATTCCCATCTTAGTCCATACTAGCACTCAAACATGGGGGAAGAACTTATCTTATTAGGTTCATTTATTTCCCCTTAATTTATTAAGTTATCACTTGATTACAGATACTTACAATAAGTGATCCTGGCAGCCACTTGTGGGTCTCAACGCTTATTGCAAGCCACCTCCTAACACATATCTAGGTAAACTACCCTAGGCTCATAGATCTCTCCTAGATCAAATCATAGGTAAAAATAGATAGTCACACATCCAGAATCATCACAAAAACCAAGATTGACTACATAAACATAATCACTGAATCACATAATACAACATGAGCCTATAAGGTCAACTGGAATATAAACAACACACACTCACGCCAAACATAGGAAACAACATGAACAAATAGAAAATTCCCAAGCCTCTGTCTCTCCTAGGTCATCTAGTTCCCATAAAACTGATAAACCAAACATCTAGGAAAGATAAAACTATATTATAGAAAACAACCTATTTCAGTATAACTGATGCATGTACCAACATCAGATAACCTATACGTTTGAAACTAATTAAAAGTTCAGTTTGAACATATAATTCAGTTAATAAAACCTAATCTAATTGCCAATTGGATTTAATTATACTTTAATAAAAATTCACTAAAACAATAATAGTGATAATTAGAATCCATTAACCCAATTATTATTGCTTAATAATAATTATTAAAAGGAAAGATTACTAGAAAATTGGATTCTAATAACAAAATTTATTAAAGCTAATTATTAAAAGTAAATTAACAAAACTTAATAAATTAATATTTTAAAATACTAAACAATTTAACTAATTTAACAAATTAATCAATTCTCATTAAAAAACATAAACACTAAATTAATTATACATAAAACAAATTATATATTAAATAAATTTAATATAAACAAATTTTAATAAACAAATTTAAAAAAAAACAAATTTTAAATAAACAAAAAACATATAACAAAAAAAAACAAAAGTGGTGGGGCCCCCGTCTGTCGAACGGTACCGATGGTACCGCCGACCAACAAAGGCTCTGCCGCACGGTACCATTGGTACCGGCGGCAACGACAGCCCTGCCGAGGGGTAGGGTACGGGTCGAATCCTGTGCCCTCCCCTTTAATATTATTTTATTATAGATATATATTTTTAAAAATTTCTACAAAGCACTTTTTACTATTAAAAACACTTTTACTTTTATAAAGATTTTTTTAATACAATTCCTTTTTTTTCAAATGTACAAATTTCTATTATATTTTAATATAAAAGAAAAGCAATCTCTTCAATCATTATAAATATATATTTTTAAAATCCAATACTAATATTTTTATTTTTATTTTTACAGGTATAAATAATTTCAAAAAATGGAAAAGATGGTACAAAGCCATTTTTTTTCCAGAAATGGAAATATTGGGTTTTTACAAAAACAAGCTCACATTTTGTCTTTTCTCTATCCTTTCTTTTCCCCACTAAAAAAAAGAATTACAATACATCACAAATTTGGGTTTGTGAGATCAGTTTTGTCTTTTCTGGAACTATTTTTTTTACTGTGTATTTTAATAGAGAATATTTATTTTTTTCCAGAATGAGAAATTTTCACTCAAATTGGATTTTTGAAAATAACCCATTTATTTAATTCAGTCATACTATAGTACTAACTATATATAGATTAATTTTTTTGTTTTCTATGTGGTCTAGGATAAATTTTCTCCTAAAATTTCGACAGCATAACCCTACTATGCTAAGTTTGTATAAAAATATGAAATGACAATCCTATGAGTTTTCTAATCCTCAACTTAAAAGCATAAACATATAACATATCTAAATCTATAAGCCAAATCAAACATAGAAAATTGCTGAAAGTATACAGATAAAAACACAGGAAAGTTCCTCGAACCCCTACCTCAATTCCAATGCTAGAAATTGAATTAGATTGCTTGTAGAATGTTGAATCTCCCAATTCTGTCAAATGAATACTCAGCCTGCAGATCTAAATCAACAATGCAAGCCAAGCCAATTCCAAATCCAAAGCAATCTTTCCCCCAAAGCTCAAACACACACACAAAAACTCAAGAACACAAAAATGTCTCCAAAAGCTCTCTCCAAAAATGCTCCAACAACTTGATTAACTCCAAATGAATGCAAAATCCTACTATTATGGATTCAACTCCACCATTCATGCAAACCCTAGATGACTCACAAAAAGAACTCCTAATCAGACTCTCCCTCTTTTGTTGAGAGAAAATACTAATTAATAATTAAAAAATATAGTTAATTATGTACAACTCAACTTAGTCTCCTAAAGACAAGTTGTCACCTTTTCAAACAAGACAAATTCAAACCCAATAAAGCACATGTTAATATTAAAATCTATTATTAAATAATTTAATATTTTAACATCATTAAATCATGCAATTTATTAATTTAATATCTAATGGACAATATTAAATTATATTTTCACACAATTAATTAATTAATACCAAATATCCTAATATTTGATTTTTAATTAATTAATATTCATACAATAACATAGGAAATAAATTTAATATTATTTTCTAATTATAATATTAAATTCCTTAACTATAGAAAAATCACATATTCAATTGCAATAAATCAAGATCATCAAATAAACATACAAACTCAAAATAGGGAACCGCAAACTTTGTCACCTTGACAAATTCGGGTAGGGTAGTCAACGGATACTTATCCAACAATTAGGATAAATTGGCTTAGGAAAGGGTTTTGGGTCCATCTGTTACCTCCCCTCTTTACCATTGAGATGAGTATTTATGGGCACTCTCACTCCTGCCAATTTAGGGAAGACGATGCCCTGTACCTGCAAACCTGTCATCACAAATCAAAGCATGTACATACAAAAAATGAAAAGCAATGGTATGGTATGGTCGGTCATGTGGATCTCAACAAAGTAAGTAACTACGCGTCCACCCTCTACCATACAGACACGTAAAATAGATACATACAAATAAACACCATACACATGCTAGTATGGGGTAGGTACATCATAATCCAACTGAAACATAAAGCATCACATCATAATAACATTAACATCTAAATATGAGATCATATGACATCATAACATAATCATAATCATAATTTGAATCATCAACAATCACTGAAATAATAAGATCTGCACACATACAATGTGGCCTAAAAGAGTATGGCACTGAAAAACTGAAAGCAAACTATGGAGGTACTACACAAACTCCCTCATGTAATTCTTTTAAGATTGAATTTGCTTGATAAATATCTAGACAAAACAATAAGATACCATCTCTATTTTTCTAATATAAATATTCTTGGATTAACACATATTTGGCTGCTTGGAGATTTATTATTCTTGTTTGATTATCAATAAGACCTTCCTGGCATTTCATATGTCTCAAATAATAAATAACATATTTATACCATGGGCATTGTTCAATACTTATCTCTGAATGCTCCAATTCTAACTGATTTACTTGAGCTGCTTCTAAATTAGAATCTACCATAAGTTTTACAAGGCCTTGACCCCTTACCAGTTTGGTATCTCTAAATATCAATATTGAACTCCTGAATTTGATTGATCCATCTACATCTCCAACCTGTAGTTTCTATTTGCCTAAAGATATCCTTAACTACTTCATTTGGCACATAAGCTATCACAATCGCTCCAACCAAATATGGCCTAAAATATTTTACCGCCTTCACTAATTCATACACCTATTTTCATTGATGTCATAATTTAATTCTACTACTTGTAGAGTTTTTCTAAAAAAATGCCACAGGTTGCTCATAACCTTCATCATTTTTTTGTAACATGACAACAACTATTATGTGATAGGATGCAAAGTATAAAATATGAAAAGGCTTTGAAAAATTCAGAGACTTGAGAATAGGGGCTTCTTTTATCACCCTTTTGATATTTGTGAATGCTTCCAAGGCTTTATTTGTCCACTTAGCCTCTGCTGCTTTCTTGAGCATTTTTGCAATTGGTTTTACAATTTCAAAAAAAAATTATACAAACCTCCTGACAAAATTGATTTACCCAAACAATGATTGAATAACCTTTATAGTTTTAGGTACTTGGATCTTATCTATGGAAACAATCCTTTTAGGGTCTATCCTTACACATGTCCTAGTAATTTACCTTCTGTAACTCCGAAATGGCATTTTTTAGGATTGA
This sequence comes from Chamaecyparis obtusa, assembly GCA_027943335.1. Taxonomy (NCBI): domain Eukaryota; kingdom Viridiplantae; phylum Streptophyta; class Pinopsida; order Cupressales; family Cupressaceae; genus Chamaecyparis; species Chamaecyparis obtusa. Next base: position 1,210,459 of record BSBK01001129.1, read on the forward strand.
GAGATATACCATATTCTAGGACCCTCAAGAAAATATTTTCAAGATGGTTACAATGTTCTTCTTCTCTCTTATAGTATGTTGTCAAATCATCTTGATAAACAACCAAAATGAAATCAATTAAACCATCAAAGGCCACATCTATAGCCCTTTGGAAAGTAGCTCCAACATTTGTGAGTCTAAACGACATTCATGCATGTAGACATATGTTGTTAGGAATAGTCCCAAGAGATAACTGAGAGGGGGGGGGGGGGTGAATCAGTTATCTACAAGATTCAATTCTTTATCCAATTAAGTATACTTAAACATAAAGCATAAACACAATGAAAGAACACATGAACACAACACCAATATTTTGGTTACAGGGAAACCCAAATAGGTAAAAACCCCGATGGGAATTGACACCCACTAATATTTTGCACTAGTGTATAATGATCCTTGTTAGAAGATCCTCAACCCTGTTAGGAGTTTCTTTACAATATATTTAGTACAGTAGACCTGGTTAAGGGTCAGACCCTGTTAGGAGTCTTTTATAATTGTCCCTGTTAGGGGAGAGGATGCACTGTCCAAGAGCTCACTGCTCAAAGGGGCGAAGGCTACAACCTTATGAATAATAGATACACACTATATCTGGATCTTGGTGAACTGCGCTTTGACCTGCTATCTAGATTAGTTCCAATGTATAACACAAATACTTCGCTTGGTCACATAGACATTCTTCTGATGGCTCAACACTTCACACACTCTGCTCTGCTCTTCTTAATCAACCATGAACCACACTTAAGCAATCACAAATGACTGCCTATAAATATCTTTCCTCTAAATGATATAATTAAGTTAGCCTATTAGAACCACCTTGAAATCATATTAGAGAAACCATAAAAAACTCCAATAAACATTATGTCAGCTCTACTATGCACGTAACACATTCTAGGACCTGTCCAATAAGATAATTGTAGACGCACGCTACACACTGTCGGCTCTACCAAAACAACTGGATCTTTCTCCTCAAGCTGAATTACTTCATACACACTTACCTAAACATCAATAACTCTTCTCTAAGCTTAAATCTAAGGGTGCATACCCTAAAGATAGCCGCAACTCAAGAACCAATAAAATCTCTGTCGACTCTTCTAAATAAACACAGGAAATTGCTACTGACAAATAGTGACTGCATATCTTCACTTCTACTAAATATCAGACTATGTGTCCATGATTGAAACATCACTAACATGTCTTCAACATATATCCAAGTGCACAAGGCTCCATGATAACTGTACGGACAACCATACACAGAACACTAACTATTACTCTATGAGGAACACTGCTGACCCAAGCTACTATATAACTGTCTATACTAATAGTTAACCTCTGCGCCCATGATATCATGCTGATATCATGTTCATCTGACATATACTAAAATATTACTACATAAGACTTCCACGCATTCTACTTTCCATATGTTGTCATTAATGACAAACATACAGTCAGTGCTAGCCTGCTGGCAAATCTCCAACAATCTCCCCCTTTGGCATTGATGGCAACATGTGGAATGGAAAACTACCACCAACCCAAATGAATGTTTCTTTTATAACATTCTCCATTTCCTCATCAAAACTCCCCCAAGATGAATCCTCCATCTACTGCAATATTTTCTAATATTCTCCATTTCCTCAACTGTACTGTTGTCAAAACTGAATACTGCTCCCCCTTAGTATATTATTCTTCCTTTTTACTTCTTTTTTCATGACTCTATATATTACTCTCCCTTTGACATCAATGGAAAAGGGCACCATTCATTTTAAGCACCGATACTACTCCTGAGGTAGAGTAGTCAACCTTCCATTAGTCCTTAAGGACTGATGCCTTTCCTTCTTTCTTCTAAGTAGAATCAGGGAAGGGAATTACTCCCAACTTCTCCTTGAGATACTCAAAAGTATCCTTAGGCAAGGGCTTTGTGAATATATCTGCCAACTAATCTTTACTACTCACATAGTCCAACTTGACTTCTTTCTCTACCACTTTCTCTCTTAGGAAGTGATACTTGATCTCAATGTGCTTTGTCTTTGCATGCATCATAGGGTTCTTTGACATATTGATAGTGCTAGTGTTATCATAGTGAATAAAAATAGGATAATCAATCTGAATTCCAAAATCCTTTATCATCTACTTGATCCAAACAATTATAGAACAATTCAAGGCTACTGCAACATATTCCACTTCTACTGTTGATTGAGAAATACAATTTTGTTTCTTGCTTGTCCAAGTGACAAGTCTATCACCAAGAAACACTGCTCCACCTGATGTACTCTTTCTGTCATCAACACATCCTGCCCAATCCACATCAGTGTACACATGAAGCTCAACATTTTTTGAATTAGGATACCATAGACCATAATCTATAGTGCCCTGCAAGTATCTGAATATTCTCTTTACTGCCATGAGGTGACTTTGCTTAGGTTCTGTTGCAAATATTCCAACTATGCCAACTACATTGGAAATATTAGGTCTAGTCTGAGTAAGATACATGAGTTTACCAATCATAGACTTGTATAATGTTATATCTACTACTGGTGAGTCATCTTCTTTTGTAAGCTTGCATCTAGTGATCATGGGGGTTCCTACTGGCTTGCAATCATCCATCTTAAATTTCTTCAGTATCTCTTTCACATACTTAGACTGATTAATGAAAATACCTTTCTCTGTCTATTGCACATTCAATCCCAAAAATTATTTGATAGGACCAATCATACTCATCTCAAATTCATTTTGCATTTCCTTAGAAAATTTAGCACTGAGTTTGTCATTACCTCCAAAGATAATGTCATCAACAAATATAGCTCCAAGTAGTAAACCTTTAGATGTCTCTCTTATGAATAGATTACAATCTGATGCTCCTTTCTTGAATCCAATCTTTGTTAAATATCCATCTAGTGTCTCATACCATGCTCTAGGGGCTTGCTTAAGTCCATAGAGGGCCTTCTTCAATCTACATACCATATCAGGTCTGTCTGATAAGGTGAATCCTTTTGGATGCTCAGTGTATACTTCTTCTTTCAAATCTCCATTTAGGAATGCTCACTTGACATCCATCTGATAAAATTTGACATTTTTGACTGTAGCATAAGCTAGAAACAACGTAATAGCTTCTAATCTACTCACAGGTGCAAATGTGTCTAAATAATCAATGCCTTCTCTTTGTGCATATCCTTTACACACTAATCTTTCTTTATTTCTTACTACTGTACCATCTTCATTCATCTTATTTCTGAATATCCACTTTGTTCCAATCACATTCTTATCACTAGGTCTGGGACCAGTTCCCAAGTGTCATTCTTAATAATCTAATCAAGTTCTTCTTTCATAGCATCATGCCAATCTGAATCATTACAAGCATCTTCAACACTTAAAGGTTCAATCTGAGATAGTAAACATACTGCTTCACTACTAGTTGAGTTCTTTGCTTGTGATCTTGTTAAGACTTTGCCTCTCTGATCTCCAATGATGTCTTTCTTGGAATGATTTCTAGATGTAAACTTTGGAACTTTAGGCGATGCTGACTCATCAGCCTTAGGAGTACCTTCTTTACTTGTCTTAGGGTCATTAAATAACACATTAATATTGTCAAACATTTCCTCAATAATTGTCTCACTAGTGGAGGGTCTAGGTTCCTCTTCAATCATGGGTGAGTAGTCATGATATCTTTCTTGAACCATAAACCTTTCATCAATCTTAACATGAGCACTTTCAATGATCTTTTTCAATCTTAAATTGAAACATCTATAAGCTTTACTTTTAGTAGAGTAACCAAGAAAAATACCTTCATCACTTCTTGCATCAAACTTGCCTACTGCTTCATCCCTCTTGATGTAGCACTTGATTCCAAAGATTCTGAAGTATTTTATTGTGGGAACATTACCAAACCATAGCTCATATGGTGTTTTGTCAGTGCCAGGCCTTAATTGAATTCTATTGATGGTACAGACTGCTGTATTGACCACATCTCTCCAATAGGTGTGTGCAAATTTTCCTTCTATCATAATGGTGTGCGTTGTAGCAAGAATGATCCTATTCCTTCTCTCTACAATTCCATTCTGCTGAGGGGTTCTAGGTACACTTAACTGTCTCTTTATGCCATGTTCTTCGCAGTACTCATAGAATATGTCAGAGGTGAATTCTCCTCTTCTATCCAATCTCAAACATTTTATCTTTAGTCTAGATTCATTCTCAACCTTAGCTTTGAATATTTTGAACTTCTCAAATGCTTCTAACTTATCTTTCAAGAATGCAACCCACATCATCCTAGTATAATCATCAACAAACAAAATGAAATACCTTTCACCATAGTATGATCTTGTTTGAGTTGGACCACAAAGGTCTGTATGAATCAGATCCAACTTGTTCTTTGCTGAATTTTGCTTGCTCCTGAATGAATTTCTCACATGCTTCCCCATCACACATTCCCTGCATATTATATCAACTGGTTTTTCTATGCTAGATAGATCTCTTACTACCTTTACATTACTTATCTTTACTAGGTTATCAAAATTGATATGACATAGTCTTTTATGCCACAACCAAGTGTCATCAACTTTAGCAACAAAAAAATTTGCTTCTGAATTGAGTTGAAAAACATTACCTCTTGTCTTTGAGCCTAATGCAATCATAACACCATCCTTGTTGCTAATGATGCATTTGTCATCTTTGAACTCCAACTGATATCCTTTTCCAAGTAACTGTCCAACACTAAGAAGGTTATGTTTCAAACCATCTACATAGAGAACATCATCAGTACTATTATTTCCATCCAAGGTGATGGCTCCTCTACCAACTATGGGTTTAGGAGTGTTGTCTCCAAATCTAACCATCCCACCATTGTATTTGTCCATATGAAAAAACCTACCTTTATCACCTGTCATGTGATGTGAACAACCACTATCTATAATCCAGTATGTCCTTATGTCAGCTTGTGAAATCAATGCTAGCTCTTGATTCTCTTTCTTATCTTCATGAATTGTCTTATTATTTATTTTGTTTACAATAGCAATGAATCCAATTTCTTCTTCACCTGATTCATCATCTGAAACTCCATCTCCAACATAGTAGCATTCCTTAGAGTACTTAAGCTTGTAATCCTTTTTGAATTTTCTAGCTCTAGTAGGACACTTAGATTTTCTCTTCATCATCATCATCAAAATTACCAAAAGTGTTTGCAGATTTCTTACCATGAACTATTTCTTTGAAGGCTATCTCACTCTTTGGTTCTGTATTCAATCTTGAAATCTCAAAAGTTGAGATTTTTCTGATCAAGGTCTCTCTCTTAAAATTAGATGTAAGCTACATGGTCTCATCAAGGATGTTGATCTTGCTTTCATATTCAGGAGTAAGAGTAGTCATTAACTTGTCCATAATGTCCTCTGAAATCTCTCCACCATTGTTTCTGATTCCAGCAACTGCTTCATTTATTCTTTGATTGTAAGCTCTGATATTTTCTTCAGGAAGCATCTCTAATGCATTGTATCTTTTCTTCCATGTCTTTTTACACACATCCTTTGCTTGCTTGTCTCCTTCAAATATGTCTTCTAGGTGCTTCCATATTTTGTGGGTTGTATCTACCTTTTTTATTTCTGAAAGCTCACCGTCAGACATGGCACTGATAAGAGCTTCTTTAGCTATAGCATTCTGATGAAACAATTCCTTTTTCCTATTAGTAGCATCATCCTTTGCAAGGTCTTCTAAGGTGGGAACCTTGGCTTCTTTGATAGTTACATCAAAAACCTCAAAAGCAATGCACTGCAAATGGGTCACCATCTTGTTCTTCCAATCAAGATAATTCTCTCCATCAAACTTAGGACTTTCTTTCCTAAAGTATGCCATCTGATCAAACTCAAGCTATTAAAATTTCTCTCCGAGGCACTTGGCTTTGATACCAATTGTTAGGAATAGTAAGATACAAAGGATCTACTTGTGCCTCAAAGCCAATTAACAATGTATCCTTTGTATCAAAGCACAAGTAGATCCTTTGTATCTTACAAAGGATCTATTGGTGGGAATTAACACCCACTAATATTCTGCACTAGTGTATAATGATCCTTGTTAGAAAATCCTTAACCCTGTTAGGAGTTGCTTTACAATATATTTAGTATAGTAGACCTGGTCAAGGGTTGGGCCCTGTTAGGAGTTTTTTATAATTATCCCTATTAGGGGAGAGGACACACTGTCTGAGAGCTCACTTCTCAAAGGGGCAAAGGCTACAACCTTCTGAATAACAGATACACACTATATTTGGATCTTGGTGAACTGTACTTTGACCTACTATCTGGATCAGTTCCAATGTATAGCACAAATAATTCATTTGGTCACATAGACCTTCTTCTGATGGCTCAACACTTCACACACTCTGCTTTGCTCTACTTAATCAACCATGAACCACACTTAAGCAATCACAAATGACTGCCTATAAATATCTTTCCTCTAAATGATATAATCAAGTTGGCCTATTAGAACCACCTTGAAATCATATTAGAGAAACCATAACAAACTCCAATAAACATTCTGTCAGCTCTACTATGCACGCAACACAATCTGGGACCTGTCCAATAAGATAATTGTAGACACACGCTACACACTGTTGTCTCTACCAAAACAACTAGATCTTTCTCCTCAAGCTGAATTACTTCATGCGCACTTAACCGAACATCAATAAACCTTCTCTAAGCTTAAATCCAAGGGTGCATACCCTAAAGATAGGTGCAACTCAAGAACCAATAAAATCTCTGTCGGCTCTTCTAAATAAACACAGGAAACTGCTACTAGCAAATAGCGACTGCATATCTTCACTTCTACTAAATATCAGACTATGCATCCATGAATGAAACATCACTAAAATGTATTCAACATATATCCAAGTGCGCAAGGCTCCATGATAACTGTACGGACAATCATACACAGAATATTGCCTGTTACTCTGTCAGAAACACTGCTGACCCAAGCTGCTATATAATTGTCTGTACTAACAGTTAACCTCTGCGCCCATGATATCATGCTGATATCATGTTCATGCTACATATACTGAAAGCTTACTGCATAAGACTTTCATGCATGCTACTTTCTATATGTTGTCATCAATGACAAACATACAGTCAGTACTGGCCTACTGGCAAATCTCCAACATATGTTCCCCATGGAGTTGTAAAGGCTATCTTATATTGTTCTTATTCTTTGACCTTCACTTGATTATAACCTAATAATCCATCCATCATAGAGAGAAATTTATTTCCTATCACCTTTTGTAATAATGCTTCCATGTTAGGCAAGACATAATTATCTTTTAATGATGATATATTCAAATTTATAAAATCCACACAAAGTCTAATATCACCATTCTTCATTCTCATAGGAACCAAATTTGATACCCATGTAGAATGCCTAATTGGTTTTATAATCCCTACATCCCTCAGCTTCATTAATTCCTCTCTCATTTTTGGAGCCAACATTGGGTTTATAGGCCACTCTCTTTGCCTAAATGGTTTTGCATCTAGCTTCAAGGGAACTTCATGCTGAAAAAGATCTCTATATGCTTCAAGGTCATCACATGACCATGTAAACACATACCTATATTTTCTCAACAAATTTATTAAATCTACTTTGATTTTGGGGGTAAGCTTCTTTCCAATGTATACTTCTTTGTGTTAGGAATAAGGTGTCTCAACCTTGGATAATTCCTATTCTTATTATTTGTTTTGTAAAATGTATTTCTTGCAAACAATGTAATTAAGTGTGAGTGTACATGTCCAGTTGGCATGTTGATGTGTCACTCCACTTGATGTGTCAACATCTTGAATTGTGTGTAAGGATATCATGGTTGAAATGGTTATGACAGATTCCTATGACACGTAAGAGCTTGCATTGCAAGTGTATTGTAAACTATAATAGTTTTGATTAATACATTGTGCAGGTTTTGGAGTGCTGGGGTTTTTACCGAAAGGTTTCCCCAGGGTAAATCATTGTGTCATTCTCTATTTTCTGTATTCATGGTATATGGCTGCAATATCATTGTTAAAGTAGTTAACAAATCTGAAATTGTAAGGATTTAAAAGAATTTGCACAATACTTTCCTTTAGAGATTAGTGTAGGAAGCTGTTTCCGCACCTGAGTTTCCTTACACTTTGGGTGTATGGTCATTGCCTAGATTTATTTTCTCTACATCATCTTTATTTGTAGGACTTGATTTTAACTCCACACTATCCTTATTGTCAAAAATTATTTGCAAAGAAACCAATCCTTTTGGAATTTTTTTTGTTTTTAATTGCACTATTCCTTTTCAAAAATAGCACCTCTTTTCCTTCATCTTTCTCCACATATGCATTCCAATCTACAAGCTGGTCTTCATATTGACCCTCACACATGAGAAACTTCATTATTTCATAGTCATAATCAAATACTTGCCAATTCTGAATATTATCTAATATCGCTGGTCTTGTCTTGATCTCAACCTAAGTTATGTCTTCAAATGGAATATATTGTACCTAATAGCCAAGTTAGCCATAAAATATGCTAAAATATTTCTAGATCCATCAATCTAATTAATTGAAAATGCATCAAAGAACTCCAATTGATCCCAAACTTCATTCCTATAACATTTTAGTTTGGTATTTTTAGTAACAAACTTATTTCTAACTTGAGACACAATTAACTATGAATATCAAAAACATTTTGTATTTTTATTCCATGTTTATTAGAAATTCTTAGTCCTAACAAGAGTGCCTCATCTTCAGCTATATTATTAGTACATTCAAAAGATAAGAGGAAAGAGAATTTAAAATATTTTCTAGCAGGAGAAATAAAAACTACTCCAACACCATTTCCTTCTTTACTACAAGCACCATCAAAATACATTTTCCACGTCATTTCTTGATCTTATTTTGCATGAATTTCAATTTGTTCAATATTTTGCATTTATTTTTAGTAATAATTACCTTGAAGTTATACATGTCAGTGTGGAAGAAACAATTCACCTACTCTAGATCATCATCATCAATTATATACGATGATCTAGGTTCCTTGTGGATTCTTAAATCCCTACCATTCACTGGAATAGTTGCATAAGATAAATCCAATTTAATATGCCCACCTACTAAATTAGACCATTGTCTAGATAAAATAATTCCATAATTCACAGGTACTTATACCATAGTAATATCAATCCTATATGATAGTTTAGGACAAGAAGTGAATTCAAATTCTACATTATTCATTATTCCAACAACATACATAGATCTATTATCCATAGCATAACATTTTCCATAAGCGGTATCAACTTTCATTCCAAGTTCCTTCATAACTTCTGATGACATGATATTTACTATTTGTCCCAAGTCTATCATAAAATTATTAACTAACTTGTTGTTAATTAATAATGTAAGATACAAAGGATCTACTTGTGCTCCATTTTTAGTAACATATGTGCATAAATACACAAATGGTGGTGCTTCATTTACCTGTCCTTGATTAGACTCTTCTTTAGAAACATTACCTACATTAGATAATATTTTCAAGGTTTCATTCTTATATTCTAAGACTTTGATCATTTCAAACAAAGGAATAGATATTTTCACCTGTGATAATGTATTAGATATAAAAGAATTACCAAATGAATAAATTTTATTGACCATTGGCTTGTCAATCGATTTTGTTACCTTTGGAATTTCTACCCGCTATTCTTGCTTTTGGGTGTCATCTTTGTTCTTCCTCAAAGTGCTCATCTGGCTATTATTTTGCTTTGGTAATTTGGAAAATATTCCAGCGGGCTTTCCTTGATCAACATTCACGGTCCTATTCCTTTGCTAGTAATTGCTTTGTGCTTGTGCTAAGGCTGCAACAACACATGCTCTTTTTTCTTCATCTGTCATTTTCCTCAAAGTTGGGATTTCATCATCTGAAAATACTTGTAGAGTATTGCATTACTGGTATATCCTTTTTGAATTATTATTTGATATGTATTCATCATCAAAGGAACTATAATCATCTATTTCCCATGATGACTCAGATAAAGAAAAATTGATCGTGGGTTGCTAATCATAATCCTTATCCTCTTCCTCAAGCACACTCTAGGCTATTACACATTGTTAAGGTACATGTGACAATCTACATACATCACACCATGGGCTGTCCCCCAACATATGGTTATTTCTCCTCAAAAGATATGAAGTCTCCTTGTTATGGTTAGGCTTTTTAGGTTTGCCATCCTTCCAATTTGTATTATATGGCATATCATGAAGTCTAGGCCTATCATTTCTATAGGCTGGTGGCCTATCATTTCCATTCTGCTTTACCTTCAAATCCTTAGGCATATCCATTATTTCCTTCAAGTCATCTTTCTTAGGAGCTCTAGGATTGTACAACTTGGGATCATCTCTCTTATTCACTCGACCATAAGCTTTCCTATTATTTTCAATGGTAGTGACAATTTTGAAAGCTTGTTGCAACATTGTTGGCATGTGTGATCTGATTTCGTAATGATTCTTATTGTCAAATGCACTCAAATAAAAATAAATCTAAAAGGAATCAATAGGCCTTATATCCCTTGGTATTCTATTTAGTAGTTTGTTGAACCATTTATTGAATTCTACAACTGATTTATTGAAATTCTTCTTAATACTAGTTAATTCATGAGAAGAAAAAGAAGTATTAGTATGATCACAAAATTCATCAATGAATTGTGTTGCAAATTCTTGCCAACTAGAAATGGATCCATCTGGCAATCCCCTATACCACTCACTAACATCTTCAACTAAGGATTGCACAAATAATTTCATGAATACATCTTCATGGTGGATTTCAAATTCTTCAATGGTATTTTTTAGATTTATGACATGTTGTTCAAAAGATTCTATTCCATTACCAGTGAACTTTGGAATAGTTGTCCCCAATTCATTTTGAATAGGATTTGGATAGCCTACTATCCTAATAAAATTCATCTGCCTATATCTTTTGATCACCATGGGTGCTCTTAATCCAACATTATGTCCACCATGATTATTTATTCTTGGTCCATGATTTTGATGGTTCATGCCTCCTTGATTATTTCCTTTGTGGTTCTGACTGCCATTATATTGGTTACCAAAATTTTTCTACTTTGGGGTGTCATGGTCATGATTTTCCCCACTGTTTGGTTGTATCCAATGGCCATTTCTCTCATTATTACTACTTCTATTTCTTTCCCCAGTGTTTGGTTCAAACAAGGGATTTGTATGACTGTATTGAAAACTTGCTCTCCAATTTTTCTATGAGGAGGATTGTATCTTATTTTCCTTTCTTCTCTTTCTTCCCTTATCCTCTCATCTCTCAATCTCTCCTCTCTTGGTCTTTCATCTTTATTTGTTTTTTATTTTTGTAAAGAGAGTGCACTCCTTTGTATTCCCATCTTCTCTAATATTTCACCTAGTTGCCTTCTACAAGCTCTAGTCCTCTTCTCATCACTTGAGCCCATATTAACCATCTTACAAATAATGGCATCCCATTTTTTATCCTCATATTCTTCATCTACTTTTTCATGACTTACTTCATGTTGAGGATCATGCTCTTCCATATCTATTTGGGAAAAAAGATTACAATTTTCATCATTACTCCCAGGACTGCAATGGCTTGATGTCAGAACTTATTCTTCATTGAAAAATCCTCTTTCCTTGTCAAGGAACCTCTTGTATCCCGCAAGTGCCATTTTTGAGGCTGAATCTTTACTTCAATCTAAGTTCCTTCTAGGACTCAACTCAATATGGTTGTTATGTCCTTTATAGAGAGATCTTCTACCCCACATGTACTTTAATGATAAGTGTCTAGGATCTTTACTTACCCTCTTGCAAGAAAAAATGTTAATCATAAATTACTGTAGAGTCACCACCTCACTTAGAGGAAAATATTATTTTACTGCTATGGGTTCAGGTTTCCAATAGAGTCTAAATCACATCACCAAATATTCTAGAAAATTTCTTAACAAATCCCCATTAGAGTCGCCAATCTGTTGGTTCCCAAATCAATAGATTGGAAATCCTATGAGCTTGCCAACTCAATTATGGGATTTTCCAACTGACTTGGCCAACAAAAGGGAGTGATCAATTATGATCCTCCTCCCCTACACTTTAGGCTATGAAGAACCAAGGAGGGTGGGCATGTACCTCAACCTAATCTCCTCGCTAGAGGAATTTTATATAAGATATCAAAATATATATAAAACTTGAATGCTCTCTCAAGATGACAAGTGAATTCCAGAGACAGAGCAAATTGTGAATATAATAACAACTGAATATTTGAATGCTGTAAGATTACTTCAATAGAAATTCTTTTGAAAAGAATGCTTTATAATAATGTATGAATGCTTTATTCTATAAATGAATTGTAAAATATAAATATAATTATTTGACTGGAAATGCCTCGAAGATGCTTGATTAAATCACCTTAAATAAGTATTGGTCCAGTGCCTTTATCCTCTATAGAGTATTATCATTTCAATTTAAAATGATCCTACGTATAACCTTGTGAGATGGTTTTAACAACTTAATTCTCAAGTAAACCATCACCCCAAAGGCATCTATATGCATCATAATTTAAATGTGCTATTACATTTAGTCTTATAGATTTTAACCTCTTTACAAAAGACCAATAAAATAGAGTGAAGCCTTGACAACCAATCTCCAAACTAATGATCAAACTAAAACTAATTCAAATTATTATGTCATAAGATAGCACATTTAAGTATCTAAATGAAATAGATTATCATAGAGAATCGATCAAATTAAACGAAGATAAATACCATCAGGAATGAAAGGACAACTAGAATTATATTGAAATAAGAATGATTAAATCCAACTAAATACAAACTATGTAATTGTTCTTCTCCACTCGTGCATCTTCAAGAGACAAGACCAAAATGCATCATATAAAAACTGTATTATTTTTTTATTCTATTATTGTATCTCTATCTAGACAAAAGATCCTCCATATATAGATGAGGATTCCATTTTAAAAATGAAAGGGCATACCCCTTCGTTGAAATGACACAACTTGATGCAGGAGCATCCTGGGTGTAAGAGCAATCTTGCATCACCCAAAAATATTTATTTTTGCTTTTCAATAAGGGCTATCTTGTGCAGAGCTGCTATTTCTAGAAACTTTCTATTTTTAGTAAGTTGGTCATACGATCTCAGAATGTTCTGATTTCACATGTGGAGGTTCATCTCTGTCATATCAGCCTGCCTGTAAAGTTTCATGGCTAGATCAAGTCTGGTTTTGAAGATATTGAAAATTTTCGGTTTTGGAAACAGGGTGCAGAAACTTTGAACTCAGTTTTGAAGGCTTTAGAGGCCCCGAATGAGGTCGAATTTTGGGCTGAATGAAGCTTGCTTGATTCAGGCGTTGTAGAGCTCCTCGCGCCCTTTCCGAAATGGGGTTACAATAGTAAATCGGGTCAACTGGTGATGACTTATGGTCTTCGGAAGTTGGGTCACCTGAAATGGCGGAAAATGATTTTTCTTCAAAATTTCTGTTCGGGTTTCAAAATTTATTTTGAGCCGACTATGATGTAATGAAATGTAAAAATAAAAAATAATTCTAAGTTTGGTCGGCCTTATTGGCTAAAATTCTGGAACCTTCCCAATCGGTGAAAAATTGCCTATATAAGGAAGGCTGTATTGTTGTCTTAGGTAGTTCAGAATAGTTCTGGGTAGTAGATCTGGGTATTGATTCGAGGCTTTGTCCTACAGAATATTGTAAGGGAATGCCCATGTGGCTTTGCATATTGTAATTCTGAAAGTTTGTAATTCCACATTTGTGGAGATAATAAGAAGCCAATTTTCTGTTCTTGCATATTGTTGTTGTTTCTCTATTTCTGTTATGTGTTTGTGGTATTAGGGGGAGCACCCTTTATCAAGTGGTATCAGAGCAGGAGTTCTTGAGTGTGTAAACAGATCGCCAACTGTGAGGCAGTTTGCACCAGGACCGTGGCTAGGGTTTCAGCGCGCATTGCGAAAATGCCTCCAGGAAGGGAACGTGGCGGAAGAGCTGGTGTTGTAACACCTGAGGTTAGAGAGCTGCAGAGACAAGTGCGAGCATTGCAAGAAGAGATTCGCAGAGGAATAAATCTTAATGTCAGAGACGAAAGCGAGGATGAAGCCGAAGAAGAATATCAAGAAGGAGAAGTTGAAATTGTGAACCATGAGGAAGAAAGACTTTTTCGGGCGATTTCCAAGATTGGGAAAAGACCTAAGATTGAGGTTCCTACATTTTCTGAAAATCTTAACCCAGAGGAATTGATCGACTGGATCAATGAATGTGAGGAATATTTTGAGTATGAAGATGTTGAGGATCCTGATAGGGTCAAATTTGCGAAGGCCAGACTGAAAGGTCATGCGAAGATCTGGTGGCAAGAAATTCAATTGGAGCGAAATAGAAGAGGGAAAGATAAAATCACAAGATGGGATCGGATGGTGGATAAATTGAAGCGACAGTTCATTCCTGTTGATTATGAGCTTGATCTACTAAAGAAAATGCAAAGTTTGAAGCAAGCAGGAAGATCTGTTCAGGAGTATACAGAGGAGTTCTATCGACTTCTCATCAGAACAGGCCATGCAGAAGCTGATAAGGAGAAAGTTGCCTGATACCTTAATGGGTTAAGGCCAAGCATTCAGGAGGAGCTGAATCTGGTTCGAATGAACAGTATTGAGGAGGCATACCAGTTTGCCCTAAAAGTAGAGGAAAAGCTGAACAAGAAGTTTGAGAGCAGACAAAATGGAAGAGGTCGCGGTGGACGATCTGGTGGACGGTCATATGGTGGCCGAAATGAAGATCCGAAAAAGAAGGATGAGGCTAGTAGCAGTCAGAATCAGCGAGGAAATAATTCCAATCGCTTCTAGGATCAGAATAATAGAGATCAAAGAGGAAGAGGAAGAGGACAAGGATCTGGAAGAGGTGGCTTCCGTGGAACATGTTTTCACTGTGGAGAAGAAGGTCATAGGGCATTTGAATGTCCTCAGCGCCAAGGCAGAACAGACAGGAGAAATGAAGGCCAGGCCAGAATTGCACATGTAGATGAAGATGCCAGATCATCAAATTCTGAAGATGCTGAAAGAGGAGAAACGTTGATTAACAGAAGAGTCCTGTTGAGTGGTGAGAATGAACCTGAGCAAAGGAGGAGCTTGTTTCGCACCAGGTGCAAGTGTGAAGGTAAATGTTGTGATGTGATTATCGATAGTGGAAGCACTGACAATTTGGTGTCAGAAGAGATGGTGACAAAGTTGAAGCTCAAGAGACAGAAACACCCACATCCATATCGGATTGCCTGGGTACAGGATGACCACAAGGTCATGGTCAATGAACAATGCCTGGTGAAGTTCAAGATTGGCGGATACCAAGATGAGGTATTGTGTGATATCATATCTATGGATGCATGTCATATGTTGTTGGGTAGACCATGGCAGTTTGACAGATGTGCTGTACATGATGGCCGTGCGAATACCTATTCCCTGACAAAGGATGGAGTGCGACATAAGCTAAAACCATTGAAGGAGACTGAAGAAAAGGTATGTGGTAATGCAAGGATAACTTTTGTTGATGGAAGAAATTTTCTAGATTGTATGAGGCATGAGCATGTATGTTTTGCTTTAATTCCAAAAGCTGGTAAAGAGGAAGTAGAAGATGTTCCTGTAGAAGTTGCAGATTTGTTGAATGAGTTTCAGGATATTGTATCCGATAACGTGCCTGATGGATTACCACCAGTCAGGAAGATCAGTCATCAAATGGATTTGATCCCAGGAGCAAGTTTTCCGAATAAGGCAGCACACAGAATGACACCTGCAGAAAGTGAGGAGTTGAACAGACAAGTACATGAACTGCTACAGAAAGGATTGATCCGTGAGAGTCTGAGTCCCTGTGCTGTACCAGCGGTATTAGCACCAAAGAAGAATGGAGAGTGGAGGATGTGTACAGATTCTAGGGCAATAAACAAGATCACAATCAAGTACAGGTTTCCATTGCCACGAATGGATGATATTATGGAGTGTTTGAGTGGAGCTGTGTATTTTTCAAAGATAGATCTAAAAAGTGGATATCATCAGATTCGGATCAGAGAAGGAGATGAATGGAAGACTACCTTCAAGACAAAGGAAGGATTGTATGAGTGGTTAGTCATGCCTTTTGGGCTAACCAATGCACCGAGCACTTTCATGCGGCTCATGAACGAGGTTCTGAAAGAATTTCTAGGTAAGTTTGTCATTGTTTACCTAGATGATATTCTGATCTTTAGTAAGACATTGGAGGAGCATATGATGCATATTCGTATGGTATTTGAGAAGCTGAGAGAAGAGAAATTGTTGATTAATTTGAAGAAGTGCAGTTTTGTGAAGAAAGAGTTGGTGTATTTGGGGTTTGTAGTTTCAGGAGAAGGTCTAAAAATGGACCCACAGAAGGTACAGGCTATCCTTGAATGGCCTACTCCAAGGAATGCTACTGAGGTAAGATCTTTTCATGGTCTAGCTAGCTTTTACAGAAAGTTTATCAGAAATTTTAGCAGTATTTGTGGACCCTTGACTGAAACAATGAGAGGGGATAGAAAAGAGTTTAAGTGGACTAATGGGGCAGAAAAGAGTTTTCAATTGTTGAAACAAAAAGTTACAGAACAACCTGTTTTAGCACTTCCAGATTTTAATAAGGTGTTTCAAGTAGATTGTGATGCTAGTGGTACTGCAATAGGAGCTGTTATGAGCCAAGAAGGTAAACCTATTGCTTATTTCAGTGAGAAGTTGAATGATGCCAAGAGAAAATATTCTGTTTATGATCAGGAATTTTATGCTATAGTTCAAGCATTAAAGAAGTGGAGACACTATTTGCTTCCTAAGGAGTTTGTTTTGTATACTGATCATCAAGCTTTGCAATATTTGAATAGTCAAGGAAAGTTGAATCAAAGGCATTTGAAATGGGTTGAATTTTTGCAGAGTTATACATTTGTTTTGAAACACAGGAGTGGAAAGTCTAATAGGGTTGCAGATGCTCTTAGCAGAAGGCAACTACTGCTGACAGAAATGCAGATTGAAGTGGTTGGGTTCAAGGAGCTCAAGAATTTGTATCCAGAGGATCCTGATTTTGGTGAAGCTTGGAAAGCTTGTAAAGAACCTGTTACTCTAGACAGGACGAAATGGTTGGATTTCATCATCCAGGATGATATGCTATTCAGAGGGAGTCAGTTGTGCATTCCACGAAGTTCTATGAGGGAGAATCTCATCAAGGAGAAGCATAGTGGAGGATTGGCTGGACACTTTGGTCGTGATAAAACCCTTGCTTTGGTTGGTGAAAATTATTATTGGCCACAATTGTAGCAAGATGTGAAGAAGTTTGTACAGAGTTGCAGAGTATGTCAGATGGCGAAAGGACTGAAGCAGAATACAGGGTTGTATCAGCCATTACCTATACCAGAGAAGCCTTGGGAGGATATCAGTATGGACTTTGTTCTTGGTTTACCGAGGACACAGCGGGGACACGATTCAATTTTTGTGGTAGTTGACAGATTTTCAAAGATGGCACATTTTATTCCCTGCAAGGAGACTAATGATGCTGTTCATGTAGCAGAATTGTTTTTCAGAGAAGTAGTGAGACTTCATGGTTTGCCAAAGACCATAGTTTCAGATCGGGACACTAAGTTTGTTGGATATTTCTGGCGTACATTGTGGAAGAAGTTAAAGATAGATTTGAAGTTCAGTTCATCACATCATCCACAGACTGATGGACAAACAGAGGTGGTGAATAAGAGTTTGAGAAATTTGCTGAGATGTTTGGTTGGAGATAAGCCAACAGGATGGGATTTGATTTTACCACAGGCAGAATTTGCATATAATAATTCTGTCAACAGGAGCACTGGTAAATCACCATTCCAGATTGTATATGGAAGTAGTCCAAGAAATGCATCTGAATTAAGGAAGATAGATAAAGGAGAAATAAGTAGTGCTGAAGCTGAGGATTTTGCAGAACACTTGAAGAACATCCATGAGGAGGTGAGGAAGCATATTACCAAGATGAACGCACAGTATAAGGCCAAGGCAGATGAGAAAAGGAGGTATAAGGAATTTCAGGTTGGTGATAAAGTCATGGTTCATTTGCGGAAGGAGCGGTTTCCAGTTGGTACATATAACAAGCTGAAAATGAAGAAGTTTGGACCATGTAAGATACTGAAGAAACATGATTCAGGAAATGCATATGAGGTAGAATTGCCTACTGAGCTAAATATTTCACCAGTGTTTAACATTTCAGATTTGACAGAGTATCATGAAGGAGGTGTTGAAGATGAGATCACAGCAGCACAGTGGAGTATTCCAGCAACTAGTTCAGACACTAAGGAGATCGAAGATATACTGGACAGTCGTGTTGGCAGAAGCACAAGGAACAGGACATATGAAGAATATCTGGTCAAGTGGAAAGGACGACCTATTGAAGATTCATCATGGCTAACAAGGGTAGAGGTTAACCGTCTTGGTTTTCCTCTGCACACCTGAGTCATGACAGGGTCACTTCTCAAATTACCCTGGGTGTCTGATGTAGGAGCATCCTGGGTGTAAGAGCAATCTTGCATCACCCAAAAATATTTGTTTTTGCTTTTCAATAAGGGCTATCTTGTGCAGAGCTGCTATTTCTAGAAACTTTCTATTTTTAGTAAGTTGGTCATACGATCTCGGAATGTTCTGATTTCACATGTGGAGGTTCATCTCTGTCATATCAGCCTGCCTGTAAAGTTTCATGGCTAGATCAAGTCTGGTTTTGAAGATATTGAAAATTTTCGGTTTTGGAAACAGGGTGCAGAAACTTTGAACTCAGTTTTGAAGGCTTTAGAGGCCCCGGATGAGGTCGAATTTTGGGTTGAATGAAGCTTGCTTGATTCAGGCGTTGTAGATCTCCTCGTGCCCTTTCCGAAATGGGGTTACAATAGTAAATCGGGTCAACTGGTGATGACTTATGGTCTTCGGAAGTTGGGTCACCTGAAATGGCGGAAAATGATTTTTCTTCAAAATTTCTGTTCGGGTTTCAAAATTTATTTTGAGCCGACTATGATGTAATGAAATGTAAAATAAAAAAATAATTCTAAGTTTGGTCGGCCTTATTGGCTAGAATTCTGGAACCTTCCCAGGCGGTGGAAAATTGCCTATATAAGGAAGGCTGTATTGTTGTCTTAGGTAGTTTAGAATAGTTCTGGGTAGTAGATCTGGGTATTGATTCGATGCTTTGTCCTACAGAATATTGTAAGGGAATGCCCATGTGGCTTTGCATATTGTAATTCTGAAAGTTTGTAATTCCACATTTGTGGAGATAATAAGAAGCCAATTTTCTGTTCTTGCATATTGTTGTTGTTTCTCTATTTCTGTTATGTGTTTGTGGTATTAGGGGGAGCACCCTTCATCAAGTGGTATCAGAGCAGGAGTTCTTGAGTGTGTAAACAGATCGCCGACTGTGAGGCAGTTTGCACCAGGACCGTGGCTAGGGTTTCAGCGCGCATTGCGAAAATGCCTCCACGAAGGGAACGTGGCGGAAGAGCTGGTGTTGTAACACCTGAGGTTAGAGAGCTGCAGAGACAAGTGCGAGCATTGCAAGAAGAGATTCGCAGAGGAATAAATCTTAATGTCAGAGACGAAAGCGAGGATGAAGCCGAAGAAGAATATCAAGAAGGAGAAGTTGAAATTGTGAACCATGAGGAAGAAAGACTTTTTCGGGCGATTTCCAAGATTGGGAAAAGACCTAAGATTGAGGTTCCTACATTTTCTGGAAATCTTAACCCAGAGGAATTGATCGACTGGATCAATGAATGTGAGGAATATTTTGAGTATGAAGATGTTGAGGATCCTGATAGGGTCAAATTTGCGAAGGCCAGACTGAAAGGTCATGCGAAGATCTGGTGGCAAGAAATTCAATTGGAGCGAAATAGAAGAGGGAAAGATAAAATCACAAGATGGG
This sequence comes from Chamaecyparis obtusa, assembly GCA_027943335.1. Lineage (NCBI taxonomy): Eukaryota > Viridiplantae > Streptophyta > Pinopsida > Cupressales > Cupressaceae > Chamaecyparis > Chamaecyparis obtusa. Next base: position 1,230,442 of record BSBK01001129.1, read on the forward strand.
ATCGGATGGTGGATAAATTGAAGCGACAGTTCATTCCTGTTGATTATGAGCTTGATCTACTAAAGAAAATTCAAAGTTTGAAGCAAGCAGGAAGATCTGTTCAGGAGTATACAGAGGAGTTCTATCGACTTCTCATCAGAACAGGCCATGCAGAAGCTGATAAGGAGAAAGTTGCCTGATACCTTAATGGGTTAAGGCCAAGCATTCAGGAGGAGCTGAATCTGGTTCGAATGAACAGTATTGAGGAGGCATACCAGTTTGCCCTAAAAGTAGAGGAAAAGCTGAACAAGAAGTTTGAGAGCAGACAAAATGGAAGAGGTCGCGGTGGACGATCTGGTGGACGGTCATATGGTGGCCGAAATGAAGATCCGAAAAAGAAGGATGAGGCTAGTAGCAGTCAGAATCAGCGAGGAAATAATTCCAATCGCTTCTAGGATCAGAATAATAGAGATCAAAGAGGAAGAGGAAGAGGACAAGGATCTGGAAGAGGTGGCTTCCGTGGAACATGTTTTCACTGTGGAGAAGAAGGTCATAGGGCATTTGAATGTCCTCAGCGCCAAGGCAGAACAGACAGGAGAAATGAAGGCCAGGCCAGAATTGCACATGTAGATGAAGATGCCAGATCATCAAATTCTGAAGATGCTGAAAGAGGAGAAACGTTGATTAATAGAAGAGTCCTGTTGAGTGGTGAGAATGAACCTGAGCAAAGGAGGAGCTTGTTTCGCACCAGGTGCAAGTGTGAAGGTAAATGTTGTGATGTGATTATCGATAGTGGAAGCACTGACAATTTGGTGTCAGAAGAGATGGTGACAAAGTTGAAGCTCAAGAGACAGAAACACCCACATCCATATCGGATTGCCTGGGTACAGGATGACCACAAGGTCATGGTCAATGAACAATGCCTGGTGAAGTTCAAGATTGGCGGATACCAAGATGAGGTATTGTGTGATATCATATCTATGGATGCATGTCATATGTTGTTGGGTAGACCATGGCAGTTTGACAGATGTGCTGTACATGATGGCCGTGCGAATACCTATTCCCTGACAAAGGATGGAGTACGACATAAGCTAAAACCATTGAAGGAGACTGAAGAAAAGGTATGTGGTAATGCAAGGATAACTTTTGTTGATGGAAGAAATTTTCTAGATTGTATGAGGCATGAGCATGTATGTTTTGCTTTAATTCCAAAAGCTGGTAAAGAGGAAGTAGAAGATGTTCCTGTAGAAGTTGCAGATTTGTTGAATGAGTTTCAGGATATTGTATCCGATAACGTGCCTGATGGATTACCACCAGTCAGGAAGATCAGTCATCAAATGGATTTGATCCCAGGAGCAAGTTTGCCGAATAAGGCAGCACACAGAATGACACCTGCAGAAAGTGAGGAGTTGAACAGACAAGTACATGAACTGCTACAGAAAGGATTGATCCGTGAGAGTCTGAGTCCCTGTGCTGTACCAGCGGTATTAGCACCAAAGAAGAATGGAGAGTGGAGGATGTGTACAGATTCTAGGGCAATAAACAAGATCACAATCAAGTACAGGTTTCCATTGCCACGAATGGATGATATTATGGAGTGTTTGAGTGGAGCTGTGTATTTTTCAAAGATAGATCTGAAAAGTGGATATCATCAGATTCGGATCAGAGAAGGAGATGAATGGAAGACTACCTTCAAGACAAAGGAAGGATTGTATGAGTGGTTAGTCATGCCTTTTGGGCTAACCAATGCACCGAGCACTTTCATGCGGCTCATGAACGAGGTTCTGAAAGAATTTCTAGGTAAGTTTGTCATTGTTTACCTAGATGATATTCTGATCTTTAGTAAGACATTGGAGGAGCATATGATGCATATTCGTATGGTATTTGAGAAGCTGAGAGAAGAGAAATTGTTGATTAATTTGAAGAAGTGCAGTTTTGTGAAGAAAGAGTTGGTGTATTTGGGGTTTGTAGTTTCAGGAGAAGGTCTAAAAATGGACCCAGAGAAGGTACAGGCTATCCTTGAATGGCCTACTCCAAGGAATGCTACTGAGGTAAGATCTTTTCATGGTCTAGCTAGCTTTTACAGAAAGTTTATCAGAAATTTTAGCAGTATTTGTGGACCCTTGACTGAAACAATGAGAGGGGATAGAAAAGAGTTTAAGTGGACTAATGGGGCAGAAAAGAGTTTTCAATTGTTGAAACAAAAAGTTACAGAACAACCTGTTTTAGCACTTCCAGATTTTAATAAGGTGTTTCAAGTAGATTGTGATGCTAGTGGTACTGCAATAGGAGCTGTTATGAGCCAAGAAGGTACACCTATTGCTTATTTCAGTGAGAAGTTGAATGATGCCAAGAGAAAATATTCTGTTTATGATCAGGAATTTTATGCTATAGTTCAAGCATTAAAGAAGTGGAGACACTATTTGCTTCCTAAAGAGTTTGTTTTGTATACTGATCATCAAGCTTTGCAATATTTGAATAGTCAAGGAAAGTTGAATCAAAGGCATTTGAAATGGGTTGAATTTTTGCAGAGTTATACATTTGTTTTGAAACACAGGAGTGGAAAGTCTAATAGGGTTGCAGATGCTCTTAGCAGAAGGCAACTACTGCTGACAGAAATGCAGATTGAAGTGGTTGGGTTCAAGGAGCTCAAGAATTTGTATCCAGAGGATCCTGATTTTGGTGAAGCTTGAAAAGCTTGTAAAGAACCTGTTACTCTAGACAGGACGAAATGGTTGGATTTCATCATCCAGGATGATATGCTATTCAGAGGGAGTCAGTTGTGCATTTCACGAAGTTCTATGAGGGAGAATCTCATCAAGGAGAAGCATAGTGGAGGATTGGCTGGACACTTTGGTCGTGATAAAACCCTTGCTTTGGTTGGTGAGAATTATTATTGGCCACAATTGTAGCAAGATGTGAAGAAGTTTGTACAGAGTTGCAGAGTATGTCAGATGGCGAAAGGAGTGAAGCAGAATACAGGGTTGTATCAGCCATTACTTATACCAGAGAAGCCTTGGGAGGATATCAGTATTGACTTTGTTCTTGGTTTACCGAGGACACAGCGGGGACACGATTCAATTTTTGTGGTAGTTGATAGATTTTCAAAGATGGCACATTTTATTCCCTGCAAGAAGATTAATGATGCTGTTCATGTAGCAGAATTGTTTTTCAGAGAAGTAGTGAGACTTCATGGTTTGCCAAAGACCATAGTTTCAGATCGGGACACTAAGTTTGTTGGATATTTCTGGCGTACATTGTGGAAGAAGTTAAAGACAGATTTGAAGTTCAGTTCATCACATCATCCACAGACTGATGGACAAACAGAGGTGGTGAATAGGAGTTTGGGAAATTTGCTGAGATGTTTGGTTGGAGATAAGCCAACAGGATGGGATTTGATTTTACCACAGGCAGAATTTGCATATAATAATTCTGTCAACAGGAGCACTGGTAAATCACCATTCCAGATTGTATATGGAAGTAGTCCAAGAAATGCATCTGAATTAAGGAAGATAGATAAAGGAGAAATAAGTAGTGCTGAAGCTGAGGATTTTGCAGAACACTTGAAGAACATCCATGAGGAGGTGAGGAAGCATATTACCAAGATGAACGCACAGTATAAGGCCAAGGCAGATGAGAAAAGGAGGTATAAGGAATTTCAGGTTGGTGATAAAGTCATGGTTCATTTGCGGAAGGAGCGGTTTCCAGTTGGTACATATAACAAGCTGAAAATGAAGAAGTTTGGACCATGTAAGATACTGAAGAAACATGATTCAGGAAATGCATATGAGGTAGAATTGCCTACTGAGCTAAATATTTCACCAGTGTTTAACATTTCAGATTTGACAGAGTATCATGAAGGAGGTGTTGAAGATGAGATCACAGCAGCACAGTGGAGTATTCCAGCAACTAGTTCAGACACTAAGGAGATCGAAGATATACTGGACAGTCGTGTTGGCAGAAGCACAAGGAACAGGACATATGAAGAATATCTGGTCAAGTGGAAAGGACGACCTATTGAAGATTCATCATGGCTAACAAGGGTAGAGGTTAACCGTCTTGGTTTTCCTCTGCACACCTGAGTCGTGACAGGGTCACTTCTCAAATTACCCTGGGTGTCTGATGCAGGAGCATCCTGGGTGTAAGAGCAATCTTGCATCACCCAAAAATATTTGTTTTTGCTTTTCAATAAGGGCTATCTTGTGCAGAGCTGCTATTTCTAGAAACTTTCTATTTTTAGTAAGTTGGTCATACGATCTCGGAATGTTCTGATTTCACATGTGGAGGTTCATCTCTGTCATATCAGCCTGCCTGTAAAGTTTCATGGCTAGATCAAGTCTGGTTTTGAAGATATTGAAAATTTTCGGTTTTGGAAACAGGGTGCAGAAACTTTGAACTCAGTTTTGAAGGCTTTAGAGGCCCCGGATGAGGTCGAATTTTGGGTTGAATGAAGCTTGCTTGATTTAGGCATTGTAGATCTCCTCGTGCCCTTTCCGAAATGGGGTTACAATAGTAAATCGGGTCAACTGGTGATGACTTATGGTCTTCGGAAGTTGGGTCACCTGAAATGGCGGAAAATGATTTTTCTTCAAAATTTCTGTTCGGGTTTCAAAATTTATTTTGAGCCGACTATGATGTAATGAAATGTAAAATAAAAAAATAATTCTAAGTTTGGTCGGCCTTATTGGCTAAAATTCTGGAACCTTCCCAGGCGGTGGAAAATTGCCTATATAAGGAAGGCTGTATTGTTGTCTTAGGTAGTTTAGAATAGTTCTGGGTAGTAGATCTGGGTATTGATTCGAGGCTTTGTCCTACAGAATATTGTAAGGGAATGCCCATGTGGCTTTGCATATTGTAATTCTGAAAGTTTGTAATTCCACATTTGTGGAGATAATAAGAAGCCAATTTTCTGTTCTTGCATATTGTTGTTGTTTCTCTATTTCTGTTATGTGTTTGTGGTATTAGGGGGAGCACCCTTCATCAAGTGGTATCAGAGCAGGAGTTCTTGAGTGTGTAAACAGATCGCCGACTGTGAGGCAGTTTGCACCAGGACCGTGGCTAGGGTTTCAGCGCGCATTGCGAAAATGCCTCCACGAAGGGAACGTGGCGGAAGAGCTGGTGTTGTAACACCTGAGGTTAGAGAGCTGCAGAGACAAGTGCGAGCATTGCAAGAAGAGATTCGCAGAGGAATAAATCTTAATGTCAGAGACGAAAGCGAGGATGAAGCCGAAGAAGAATATCAAGAAGGAGAAGTTGAAATTGTGAACCATGAGGAAGAAAGACTTTTTCGGGCGATTTCCAAGATTGGGAAAAGACCTAAGATTGAGGTTCCTACATTTTCTAGAAATCTTAACCCAGAGGAATTGATCGACTGGATCAATGAATGTGAGGAATATTTTGAGTATGAAGATGTTGAGGATCCTGATAGGGTCAAATTTGCGAAGGCCAGACTGAAAGGTCATGCGAAGATCTGGTGGCAAGAAATTCAATTGGAGCGAAATAGAAGAGGGAAAGATAAAATCACAAGATGGGATCGGATGGTGGATAAATTGAAGCGACAATTCATTCCTGTTGATTATGAGCTTGATCTACTACAGAAAATGCAAAGTTTGAAGCAAGCAGGAAGATCTGTTCAGGAGTATACAGAGGAGTTCTATCGACTTCTCATCAGAACAGGCCATGCAGAAGCTGATAAGGAGAAAGTTGCCCGATACCTTAATGGGTTAAGGCCAAGCATTCAGGAGGAGCTGAATCTGGTTCGAATGAACAGTATTGAGGAGGCATACCAGTTTGCCCTAAAAGTAGAGGAAAAGCTGAACAAGAAGTTTGAGAGCAGACAAAATGGAAGAGGTCGCGGTGGACGATCTGGTGGACGGTCATATGGTGGCCGAAATGAAGATCCAAAAAAGAAGGATGAGGCTAGTAGCAGTCAGAATCAGCGAGAAAATAATTCCAATCGCTTCTAGGATCAGAATAATAGAGATCAAAGAGGAAGAGGAAGAGGACAAGGATCTGGAAGAGGTGGCTTCCGTGGAACATGTTTTCACTGTGGAGAAGAAGGTCATAGGGCATTTGAATGTCCTCAGCGCCAAGGCAGAACAGACAGGAGAAATGAAGGCCAGGCCAGAATTGCACATGTAGATGAAGATGCCAGATCATCAAATTCTGAAGATGCTGAAAGAGGAGAAACGTTGATTAACAGAAGAGTCCTGTTGAGTGGTGAGAATGAACCTGAGCAAAGGAGGAGCTTGTTTCGCACCAGGTGCAAGTGTGAAGGTAAATGTTGTGATGTGATTATCGATAGTGGAAGCACTGACAATTTGGTGTCAGAAGAGATGGTGACAAAGTTGAAGCTCAAGAGACAGAAACACCCACATCCATATCGGATTGCCTGGGTACAGGATGACCACAAGGTCATGGTCAATGAACAATGCCTGGTGAAGTTCAAGATTGGCGGATACCAAGATGAGGTATTGTGTGATATCATATCTATGGATGCATGTCATATGTTGTTGGGTAGACCATGGCAGTTTGACAGATGTGCTGTACATGATGGCCGTGCGAATACCTATTCCCTGACAAAGGATGGAGTGCGACATAAGCTAAAACCATTGAAGGAGACTGAAGAAAAGGTATGTGGTAATGCAAGGATAACTTTTGTTGATGGAAGAAATTTTCTAGATTGTATGAGGCATGAGCATGTATGTTTTGCTTTAATTCCAAAAGCTGGTAAAGAGGAAGTAGAAGATGTTCCTGTAGAAGTTGCAGATTTGTTAAATGAGTTTCAGGATATTGTATCCGATAACGTGCCTGATGGATTACCATCAGTCAGGAAGATCAGTCATCAAATGGATTTGATCCCAAGAGCAAGTTTGCCGAATAAGGCAGCACACAGAATGACACCTGCAGAAAGTGAGGAGTTGAACAGACAAGTACATGAACTGCTACAGAAAGGATTGATCCGTGAGAGTCTGAGTCCCTGTGCTGTACCAGCGGTATTAGCACCAAAGAAGAATGGAGAGTGGAGGATGTGTACAGATTCTAGGGCAATAAACAAGATCACAATCAAGTACAGGTTTCCATTGTCACGAATGGATGATATTATGGAGTGTTTGAGTGGAGCTGTGTATTTTTCAAAGATAGATCTGAAAAGTGGATATCATCAGATTCGGATCAGAGAAGGAGATGAATGGAAGACTGCCTTCAAGACAAAGGAAGGATTGTATGAGTGGTTAGTCATGCCTTTTGGGCTAACCAATGCACCGAGCACTTTCATGCGGCTCATGAACGAGGTTCTGAAAGAATTTCTAGGTAAGTTTGTCATTGTTTACCTAGATGATATTCTGATCTTTAGTAAGACATTGGAGGAGCATATGATGCATATTCGTATGGTATTTGAGAAGCTGAGAAAAGAGAAATTGTTGATTAATTTGAAGAAGTGCAGTTTTGTGAAGAAAGAGTTGGTGTATTTGGGGTTTGTAGTTTCAGGAGAAGGTCTAAAAATGGACCCAGAGAAGGTACAGGCTATCCTTGAATGGCCTACTCCAAGGAATGCTACTGAGGTAAGATCTTTTCATGGTCTAGCTAGCTTTTACAGAAATTTTATCAGAAATTTTAGCAGTATTTGTGGACCCTTGACTGAAACAATGAGAGGGGATAGAAAAGAGTTTAAGTGGACTAATGGGGCAGAAAAGAGTTTTCAATTGTTGAAACAAAAAGTTACAGAACAACCTGTTTTAGCACTTCCAGATTTTAATAAGGTGTTTCAAGTAGATTGTGATGCTAGTGGTACTGCAATAGGAGCTGTTATGAGCCAAGAAGGTAAACCTATTGCTTATTTCAGTGAGAAGTTGAATGATGCCAAGAGAAAATATTCTGTTTATGATCAGGAATTTTATGCTATAGTTCAAGCATTAAAGAAGTGGAGACACTATTTGCTTCCTAAGGAGTTTGTTTTGTATACTGATCATCAAGCTTTGCAATATTTGAATAGTCAAGGAAAGTTGAATCAAAGGCATTTGAAATGGGTTGAATTTTTGCAGAGTTATACATTTGTTTTGAAACACAGGAGTGGAAAGTCTAATAGGGTTGCAGATGCTCTTAGCAGAAGGCAACTACTGCTGACAGAAATGCAGATTGAAGTGGTTGGGTTCAAGGAGCTCAAGAATTTGTATCCAGAGGATCCTGATTTTGGTGAAGCTTGGAAAGCTTGTAAAGAACCTGTTACTCTAGACAGGACGAAATGGTTGGATTTCATCATCCAGGATGATATGCTATTCAGAGGGAGTCAGTTGTGCATTCCACGAAGTTCTATGAGGGAGAATCTCATCAAGGAGAAGCATAGTGGAGGATTGGCTGGACACTTTGGTCGTGATAAAACCCTTGCTTTGGTTGGTGAGAATTATTATTGGCCACAATTGTAGCAAGATGTGAAGAAGTTTGTACAGAGTTGCAGAGTATGTCAGATGGCGAAAGGAGTGAAGCAGAATACAGGGTTGTATCAGCCATTACCTATACCAGAGAAGCCTTGGGAGGATATCAGTATGGACTTTGTTCTTGGTTTACCGAGGACACAGCGGGGACACGATTCAATTTTTGTGGTAGTTGACAGATTTTCAAAGATGGCACATTTTATTCCCTGCAAGAAGACTAATGATGCTGTTCATGTAGCAGAATTGTTTTTCAGAGAAGTAGTGAGACTTCATGGTTTGCCAAAGACCATAGTTTCAGATCGGGACACTAAGTTTGTTGGATATTTCTGGCGTACATTGTGGAAGAAGTTAAAGACAGATTTGAAGTTCAGTTCATCACATCATCCACAGACTGATGGACAAACAGAGGTGGTGAATAGGAGTTTGGGAAATTTGCTGAGATGTTTGGTTGGAGATAAGCCAACAGGATGGGATTTGATTTTACCACAGACAGAATTTGCATATAATAATTCTGTCAACAGGAGCACTGGTAAATCACCATTCCAGATTGTATATGGAAGTAGTCCAAGAAATGCATCTGAATTAAGGAAGATAGATAAAGGAGAAATAAGTAGTGCTGAAGCTGAGGATTTTGCAGAACACTTGAAGAACATCCATGAGGAGGTGAGGAAGCATATTACCAAGATGAACGCACAGTATAAGGCCAAGGCAGATGAGAAAAGGAGGTATAAGGAATTTCAGGTTGGTGATAAAGTCATGGTTCATTTGCGGAAGGAGTGGTTTCCAGTTGGTACATATAACAAGCTGAAAATGAAGAAGTTTGGACCATGTAAGATACTGAAGAAACATGATTCAAGAAATGCATATGAGGTAGAATTGCCTACTGAGCTAAATATTTCACCAGTGTTTAACATTTCAGATTTGACAGAGTATCATGAAGGAGGTGTTGAAGATGAGATCACAGCAGCACAGTGGAGTATTCCAGCAACTAGTTCAGACACTAAGGAGATCGAAGATATACTGGACAGTCGTGTTGGGAGAAGCACAAGGAACAGGACATATGAAGAATATCTGGTCAAGTGGAAAGGATGACCTATTGAAGATTCATAATGGCTAACAAGGGTAGAGGTTAACCGTCTTGGTTTTCCTCTGCACACCTGAGTCGTGACAGGGTCACTTCTCAAATTACCCTGGGTGTCTGATGTAGGAGCATCCTGGGTGTAAGAGCAATCTTGCATCACCCAAAAATATTTGTTTTTGCTTTTCAATAAGGGCTATCTTGTGCAGAGCTGCTATTTCTAGAAACTTTCTATTTTTAGTAAGTTGGTCATACGATCTCGAAATGTTCTGATTTCACATGTGGAGGTTCATCTCTGTCATATCAGCCTGCCTGTAAAGTTTCATGGCTAGATCAAGTCTGGTTTTGAAGATATTGAAAATTTTCGGTTTTGGAAACAGGGTGCAGAAACTTTGAACTCAGTTTTGAAGGCTTTAGAGGCCCCGGATGAGGTCGAATTTTGGGCCGAATGAAGCTTGCTTGATTTAGGCGTTGTAGAGCTCCTCGCGCCCTTTTCGAAATGGGGTTACAATAGTAAATCGGGTCAACTGGTGATGACTTATGGTCTTCGGAAGTTGGGTCACCTGAAATGGCGGAAAATGATTTTTCTTCAAAATTTCTGTTCGGGTTTCAAAATTTATTTTGAGCTGACTATGATGTAATGAAATGTAAAATAAAAAAATAATTCTAAGTTTGGTCGGCCTTATTGGCTAAAATTCTGGAACCTTCCCAGGCGGTGGAAAATTGCCTATATAAGGAAGGCTGTATTGTTGTCTTAGGCAGTTCAGAATAGTTCTGGGTAGTAGATCTGGGTATTGATTCGAGGCTTTGTCCTACAAAATATTGTAAGGGAATGCCCATGTGGCTTTGCATATTGTAATTCTGAAAGTTTGTAATTCCACATTTGTGGAGATAATAAGAAGCCAATTTTCTGTTCTTGCATATTGTTGTTGTTTCTCTATTTCTGTTATGTGTTTGTGGTATTAAGGGGAGCACCCTTCATCACAACTGTTCCTAACTTACAACTAAACAAACTAATCTAACTAGACATAAATTTCATTGAACAAACAAGATACAAAAGGACCGATTACAACAAGACAATAATGAACATAAACTTTTGAAAACAAGGATTAATTGCCAAGTAGTCTGCCACATTTTTGAATATGGTTTAGGTACTTTCTGAAGCATAAATGTCAACATCACAAATGATGTCCTTGGTAGTGATATCTAGCAAAATGTTCCATTTGTGAAATGGCTCCTTCTAACTCCAATCCATTAGCTTGGGTAACATCTAAGGCACTACTAATGACACTCTGGCATTCTTTCATTCATGGATCTCTATCCTTCAAGTCTCTCTTATGATGTTGGCAACCCCTATTTTATAACAACCCAAAATTTTGGAGTTCCTTTTCTTCTCAAACTTCACTTGGTCAATCACACCTTGACTGCCATGTGGTAGCTTCTGATTGGCTTGTCATTCCACCCATGCACCACCTAGACACCATGTTGGCTCCACCTTGGCATCATGCCACATCATCACATATTGGTTAGCCTTGCCACATGGCATCACCTCATGATCTTGTGCTGACATCACCCTTGTATCTACTAAGATGGGAGGATCAAAAAATTTTCCATCTGTCCTCCTTGGCCCACCATCCATCTCCTTTGCCTGCGCTACATGCCACCTTCTTGTGACCCTAGGTACCTTCTCTTTCCTCATCATCCTAGACCACATGATCATGAGCGCCCAACACCTGCCATCATATTACACGGGACCCATCACTGATCCACACCAACTGACCTTCCATATACATTGTAATATCGTGATCCCATGCTTATTTTTTATCCTCAAGCCCGTAGTTCGTGGGATCACAGACACTCACCATTTGTCATCCCCAAGCCTGCCATCTATCTCAACTCCATTCGCTACATGGCAACCTCTAGCAATTGTGTGATTTTTCTCTCTCTATGTCACCCAAGATCGTGGGATTACAAGATGATGCCATATGTTGAATCTTAGACCCACAACCTCATCTTGGAATGCGTGCCACTTTTCACCCTCTGATTCTCCCTTGGAATACCAAATAACTACCTGATTATCTGCCACATCATCTACTAAGTCATTGTGGGCCCACAAAATATCATTAAGTCATCCGCCAAGTCCAAGCTACTTTTGCGCGTGAGCCCTTCTTGCCAAAAGTTGACATGCCTTAGGCAATTTAATAGCGATGCATTGATATATAAAAAGACAAGTTTGGCACATCCCAAACCAATGTGGGATAAATCCCTTAAATGCACTCTACATAAAACTACCACCCTTGTTCTGTGCATGTGCATCATAGGCCAAGTTTGGATTGGTATGAAGATTTTTTGATTCTCCCTGCATAGAACGTCACCTCCAAACTCTGACATTGTCGCCCCATGAAAGTTTGAACGCTTGCCATTGAAGCATATATTTTGGGAAAACATGAATCTCCATCCATGTCAACTCATGATTGAGAACACCACATGCCTCTAGTCACACTTGCACTTTAATCTCTCTCAGAAATGTCTAGTAAGCTTCTTCTCCAACTTGAGAAGATATCTTTCCACCCTGTCTCATCTCAGTGCTACACTTAAGCTGCCCAACTAATGGTTGGTTTTCAAGAGCCAAGTCACATATGGATGAGAATAGATGACATGAGATCATTCATCCCACACACAAAGAACCAGCAATAACTATTCTTATAGAATGAGAAAATAATGTTCACTTAAAATTTGCAAATACCTAAGATCAAAATGAGAATGCCCAATGAGCCAAATTCATTTAAAACGTGAGATCAAAATCAATCTATATGTAGAGCAAAACAAAATGAAAATTTGTGTGCTAACAAGGGGAACACACAATTCAATGTGTGTGTAGAAGTGGTAAGAAATACATAGTAAAGGGTTTAAAGTGTATATGATGTGGGAAAGGGGCAATAGAGTGTTGGGGAAAACTAAGGGAGCATGTGAAAGTTTGGAAGGTAAAGTTATGGGAAATGGTAGACTAGCAATAGGCAAAGTGGAACCGTGTCTTAGGGAGAGGTAAAGCAGTGTTGGGTGGAGAAGGTAGGGATTTTTTTAGAAAATAAGGAAACCAAGTTTGCAATATGTAGGTATGGGTAAGGGTGGAAGGAATCAGGTATTAGAAAGAGTGTGAATAGAAGAAATGTGTTACATAAGGACGATCAAATGATAAAAGCAAAAAAAAAAGTGATGAATTAGGTCAATTAGTGTTTATGGAAGACAAAGCACAAAATATGAAAGAAGATACACATGTAAAATTGATGAAATACGAAAGAGAAGGGGAATTAATTGGTTTTTGGTTTACATTGATAAATATTATAAAACAAGGACAAACAATGTTGGGTTTGCCAAATGAAAGATAAAAAAGACAAGAATAGAGGTAAAATTTTTACCTTTAGAGAGTTTTTTTCCTTAATTATTTATATAAAAAGGAATTGACATTTATGGATCCCCAATGAATTATGTATGTATAGATGTATGTATTCATGCATGCATGTATGTGTAACATATATGTAAATGTATACATATATACATACAAATGTACATTCATGCACACACATAATACTTTCATATATATATATATATTATTAAAATTATATCAAATTTATATAATTTTAAAATTTGAAATAAAATATCTTATATTAATTAAAATTTATAATGATTATTAAAAAAAAAATGCAAAGCAGAGATGCTTATATTTATATAAAGGTAGTATGAATCATTGGTAACAAGTTAACAACAAAAGAAAGGAAGCAAAATTGAAATGCAAGGCTTGCATTTCAAGTAAACCCCTGCAAAAGAATCAATCAACACACCAAATCTATCCTTACTGAAAACCTACTGCTTTACCGTCAAGAAAACTTTGCTGGAAAATTGTGTGTTCTCTCGTTCATTTTATTAGTATTTCAATCCACTATTTTATCTTATGTCATGGGTTAATTCTTTTCCTGTCCTCCTATTATTTCTTTCTTGCTTCGATAGATTTCTTCAATTATTCTTTGTGCATGAAAAGAAAACTAATTATAAGTGAGAGCCATGAATCATGAAGCATAGGCAAAGCAATTTTGTGATTTTCTACTCTTATCTTAATCAAGGAAAATCATCTCTCAAAGTCCAATTAGCATTCTTTGATTTTGCTTCCGTAGATCTTGTATCTTAACTCACTCCAGCAAAGATGGGACAAGCCTGGGGAAATTTGCAGGGCGCATTCAAAGGTATTCTAATTAAATCATCCCCATTTTATTACAAAATTTTCAGTGCCCAATAATTTTTTTCTTGTTCATTAATATAACATTTTTTATTTTTTATTTATTTTTCTTTCTTGCAGCTAAGATAACAGAAGAGAAAGTGAGAGTTATCACAGACCATATATTTGATCGTGCAATGGAGGATGCAAAGAAAAAAGAAAAGGCTAAGGCTAAGAATCCTTCATCACCACAGATAGAAAAATCCACTCTCACCTTTGATGAGATGCATTCTGCAATAGTTCAAGTCTTTCAGTAAGAATAACATCACCAACTTTTATTTCCTCTATTAATATATAGAATAGAGTTTAGATATTTGGAATTGTAATTATATATCGATGAATTAAAAGAATTAAAAAATTATTGTTATAACGAGGTCTTAGATACATTGAAAGACTAAAAACATAAAACTATGCAAGTAAGAGGAATTACTAAATCTTCTAACATGAATGTGATGGATGAACAGAGAATTGAACAAGAACATTCCTGGTGCCAAGTATAGTCCTCCTACAAAGGACCAGGTCGCAGAAATGCTCAAGGTTTGTCCTCTTATCAGTACAATTGAATGTTTACTATGAAAACTTAAATATATCATGTAGTTTCCACAGTCTATACAAATATGCAATAAATTTTTGAATTACCAATCATATAATATGATCTATTATCAAAATGAATGGTAGAAAAGACAAGGAGATTAAAAGAAGACAGATCAATCTATCACATAGCTTAAATATTAGCATTTAAGTAATGTTCAATTTTAGTGCGTACTTTTGGATTTGATTGTGTGAATGTTTTTAGCATTAATTTTTTGGTTAGGATGATCACACTCCGTTATCCTTGTTTTCTATTATCCTGATCCGAAATGTTCATACTAAAAACATTCACACAATCAAATTCAAAAACAGTCATCGATTAATTTATAGATTGTGGAAATCTAATCAATCTGAATATACAATTTATTTATAATATGACCTTGTTGAATGGATCCCATCTCATAAGTTATACAAATGCATTGAGTGCAGGATTTTGATACAAATGAAGATAAGCAGATTGATCGAGAGGAGTTTTCACAATTTGTACAAAAGTTTACAGTAGATCTGGTGCGCAAATATGCAAAAGAGTTGCTGATAATGACTGTGGCAATCCCTGCAGCAGCCATAGTGACCAAGAGGGCTACCAGGGGAGTCCCTTTTCTGGGCAACCTGGTTGCTAAAGTACCCACTACAGTTTTTGTAGCCGGTGTCACATCTGCAGCTGTGGTCTTATTCAAGACAAAGTAGAATCTTTTATCAGCCCACATAGATATTTGGGAAATTCAATATTTTTATTTGCTGTCATGGAAATAAGAGCCCCTTTAATGCTAAAGATTTGTTACTTTGATGCCAAGAAATGGGCAGGATGATTCTTGATAAAGCAGTAACTGTCTTTATTGTATATGATTTTTTATCAACTTCCTCAATATACAGAAGTAAATAAATAAATAAATAAATAAATAATTGAGACTGTTCAAATGTGACATGTTTGGAATCTTTCTTGGGCAACAAGTTTTATAAACTTTGGTTGTTTTAAGAGAATCATGCTTGACTAGCTTTATGAAAAAATAGAAAATGAAAAACTAATTGAAGTGAACAAAGAATTAAGGCTGAGAGAGATCAATTATCTCTATGATTGTTTCTTGCTTGACAAGTTTTTATATAGGGAATGGTTCTCGCCATGAAGGAAAGATTGGGTGATTCCAACACCAGAAACGTTGTAGCTTCCTTTGCCAAATAGTTTAATTGATTAGCACTTACAAAATCTTTCGTTAATGGTATACTGATGTAGAGATAAAAAAAACACTCTTTAATAATAATTAAGATTTATGGATCTTGTATGAGAATTTTAAATATATAAGTAGATTGATATTTGATGTTAAGATGTTAATGTTGATGATTTGATTGGGTGGTGTAGTTTATTATTAGAGTGGAATTTTCATATGAATGATTATGGGTATTTTGTTTTTGATATATTTTTAATGTTTGTTATGGAAATGTTCATGCATAATTTCTATTTAGAATGATGTGATCACGCCTACTTTACCAAAATTTTGTCTTATACTATTATAACTTCAAAGACCTATACATTTACGATGATATTTGATTCAAGACTTGTTCATGCACTAATAAGCACCTTGGTGAGTCTATTGTACGAGTGATGCATGGAACTTTCTTAGCTCCTAGTCAAACCATTTTGCTAGTTTTATGTAAGATTCAAAGAAACAAAAGACACATATATATAATAGAAAAAAGTAGTATTTATATCACTATTGATGCAATGTCTATATGGTGCACTACTTAATTTTATATTATCCTAAGATATGTTGAATGCTCAATGATGTGTTTAGAAATAGTGTTCTAATGTCCTGTCTGACTTATTTTAAAATATCTCCCAGGCTTAGATATTTTGGCATGCTAGATGATAAACAATTTAGCTTGATTAGTGCAAGGCCCAATTCAAGGTAAGTTATAAACATGTTTGAATTTTGAGGATGCAACCATGCAAGTGATTCTATATAATGGATTTAATCACATCTATTATCTAATCTAGATAGATGTAGACCACTAGGGCTAAAATGGTTGAAGGTTGATGGATTTTATAAATTTTGTTAGTTTAGTCTCAAAATATTTTAAAATAGGTATATTAGGATATCCCAAACAATTCTTGAGACACTAACATTTTCTAACATGTGGTAAAACCCCCCTCATGTGACACCTATGTGGCATATTTTTCCCTTTAAACCACATGGAACAATTTTATGAAATGAGACTTGCCACTTTATATCATTTTGGGGGTCGAATAAATTCATAGAAATATAAAATTATATTAGTACTTAGATTGATTACAAAAAATAATGACATGTATTTGACACATTGAAAAAATAACAAATGAAATGAAATTCTCAAAAATATCTAGCTCTTCATACTATTTTTGACACTTCTTTAATTAAAAAATGTTTCAACCTTGAATTATATGTAAAGGATAATAAATTACTAGAGTTATGATTAAGTCAATTGGGAGGGGCCCCAAACCTTTAACACCAAACCCAAAGGCAAACCAAAAAAGAATTCACAAGCAGTGAATTCTACTAGCAAAACACCCAATAACTAAACTAACGAAAGGACCATCAAAGAAAAAAAAATAAGGAAACCCCCTCCAAAAAACATAGAGGTTCGAAGACTAAAGGGAAGGGGCCTTTACCTCCTCTTCTAAGTTTAATTCCTTCAACGTATCTAAGAAAGAGCCCTTTTTTGAGGGTGTTGAGTTGAGGCCAAAGTAGCAGGACCAACCTTCTCCATTGACAAACTTCTAACTCTTTCCTCCTTTGGATTTTCTATATTCAAGCTCATCATGTAGGATTTGGAGAGAACCTGAAGTCCTCTCCACCATGTCCTTGCTAAATTTAACAATTTACTCAAGCTTCTTGTTAAACTAATCATGATTAAAATTGACATTGGCTAATGCATACGACATTTCATGATTTTCTTCCTCCGAGGGGATCAAATCATGAAGCTGACAAACTAAATCATGAAGCTCATGAACTAAATCATGAAGCTCACGAACTTGATCATTGATGAAGGTCTATTTGTCTAATATGATAGGTAGCTCATCTATCATTTCCCAAGTATGAGTATCCTCAACACCCTGTGACCACTTCCCTGCTTTGGTGCCTGCCTTTGTCAGGGCCTCAAGCTTGTTTATTTTTTTCTTGGCTGTATGGAGTTGCACCAATAACCATCTCATGATTATGTTTTTGTCTATTATAAAGGACACACATGCTATCAACTTTCTCCACAATGTGGGGGAAGCTAGCTAATTCATCCTCATGGGTGGGATTATGAGAATAAGGGAGGGAGACATTATAAGGGGAATAAATCTCATAGGTTTCATTGTGAGGAGAAGGGGGGCCAAAGGCCTTGTGAGGGTAAAGGGGTTCACATGGGTCTGATTTAAGTTCTTAAGAGGGGTATTCTCAGGAGTCCATTCTAAATTCATAGACCACAAGGAAGAATAATCCTTGGAGACTTCAAGTGATTCCTTAGGAGTCAAATTTTTCCCTTTTTCGATGGTTTTCATCTTTTCCTTTATTTGGGGATTAATCCTAGTCAAGGAACTAGGAGGCAGGGTATTTGTAGTAGAGGAGGAAACCCTTTTCCCATCTTTCTAGTTGGAGAGTTCAACAACAATAGGGGAACATTTAGGTACCAAACTAGGAGTAAGACCTAAATGGAAGTTATACATTCTAAGCCCTTGGTGAAAATGGAGGCCCCCATTGAGTTTGGATTTCTTAATGGATTGAGAGAGCGACAACAAAATCTAGAAAGAAAAATTGAGCTTTATGTCATGTTTGAAATGATTAAGCATATAGAACAGATGAGAGTGAAAATATTCAAATCTACCTTCCAAAGTGATGAATTTGATGACTACCAAAGCCATGTATTTCTGTTATGTCGAGAGCTCTTCATGATTGAAACCATTCTGAAGTTGAGGAATCTTTTTGCCAGGGTAGAGAAACTTCTTGAAATCATTCTTGTAATGATCCTTCGAGTTTCTTGGAAGACCTACCTTAAGAAACCAAACAACTAATAACAGTGTAGTTGATTCAATGGAGAATGCAAAGGAAATCCTATCAATGATAACCTTTCCTTCATCCCAATATTTAGTTTTTTTTTTAGACAACTCTAGGTTGAAATCCTTCATCTCCTCAAGACAATTATCCATATTGTTTGATTCAAGGATAGGCAAGAGGATAGAATCATTCTTGAACTCTTCACAATTATCTAGTATAGCCTAGATGATCTCCCCTCCCAAGTCAGCTTGGTAAGAAAGAAACCCCAAAAGAACAAAGCAAGGAAAAATAAAGAGAGAAAAATTTCCAAAATAGATTTTGAGGAAAGCAAGGAAATCATCCCCACAAAAAGTCTTTCCTCCATATAATTCTTACCTCTACAATCATAGAAAATCATCATGAACATGTAGGGGGTTGGACATCCATCTCCATGTGTGAGGCGATTTTGAAATATAGTTGCACATGCCTAATAAGGCAAGTCTTGAAGAACGAACCAAGTTTGGAGAAAAGTAGTGTAACAACCAATAGCCACCAATCTATTTGTTGAGTTGTTTCCCTCACAAAGGGTACGTTGAATACTTAAATTTTCTAATATGGACATTAAAACTCTACTTTTGGAGATGACATCACTGGTCTCCCATCTTGGGTTCATTAACCCTTTTAACATCACGATGACATTAAGAGAATCCCCTTCAATAATAAGATTTTGGTATCCAAAATGGGCAGCAAACTTAATACCATAATGAGCCCCCACCACCTCAACCATATGGGTAGTGTGAATCCCCAAATTCATGGCATAAGCCAATTTTAAATTGTCATGTTCATCTTTGATGAACCCACCCCCACTTGCTTGACTCGGGTTCTTGAATGAGGAACCATCAAAGTTGTGTTTAAGCTATCTAGGTTCGGGGGTAACAAATTACTAGAATTAAAATTTAATTTAATTAATATAAAAAAATTCAACAAAAATACTACAAATTATTTACAACATGACCTATGTTTAAGAAAGAATGAAAATATTTTATTCATATCTTAATTTATGTATTATGGGAAATATCACTTATTGAAAGATAATAGACCTATAATTTTGACCCTATTTAAATTTTTTTTAAAATGATACAAATTATTTTGTTAATTTATTTTTACATTCTAAATATTTTGCTCATTTACTTGATAGAATGTGGGTGTGTGTTCGGAGTTGGGGGCCAATTTCGCGGAAGTCCGCGGCGGAGGAAAACAAGTAATACAAATTGGGCGCCCGATATTTACGAATCGGGCGCCCGTTTAGCTTCGGGAGCCCGAGCAATTTTCAAATTGGGTGCCCATTTAAAAATCGGGCGCCCATTTAGGATCGGGCACCCAAAGCAAAACGGGTGCCCGATTTGTTTAGAACGGGCGCTTGATTTGAAAATCTATATATTTTTTCTTTTAAACGAAATTCTTGTCATTTTCATCCATAGCGAAAATGGAATCACGTTTGGTACAACTCAGGTGCCCGATTTAGCTTCCCCTATCGACCCCACTTGCCATTTTTTTTGTCTTCCAGGTACATACTATTCTTTTTTATTATTTTTTTATGATTTTTGTTTTTTAAAATGTGTAGTTTCAGGTTATTTTTAATTTAAAAATGTATAGTTTAATGTTATTTTCAAAATTATTGCATAAATTTAATTATATTTTATCTTTCAAAGTTGTAATTCTTTTTTATTTCAATTTCCTTAATAAATTACCATACTAAAGTAGAAAACTAGTAAAATTTAGGTATATACAAAATTACATTGCAAAACCCTACATAGAAAACCAAAACCCTAGATAATAAAGCAAAAACATAAACCTAAATAACAAATTAATTTACGAAACCCTAAACTTAGAAAATCAAAATAGAAATTTAGAAAACCAAAATATAAATTTAAAAACACAGACACACTCTCTCTCTCTCTCTCTCTTCCTCTCTCTCTTTCTCTCTCTCATCTTTCTCTCTCCTCTCTCTCTCTCTCTCTCCTCTTTCTCTCTCCTCTCTATGTACTCTTGTTTTTTATTATCTTAGAAAACCAAATTTTAGAAAATCATTTAATATAAATAAATAGAAAACCAAAACATAAATTTAGTTCATGCTATGTTTAATGTTATTTTCAAAATTATTGCATAAATTTAATTTTATATTTTATCTTTCAAAGTTGTAATTCTTTTTTATTTCAATTTACTTCAAGTAAATTACTGTACTAAAGTAGAAAAATGGTAAAATTTAGGTATACAAAATTACATTGCAAAACCCTACATAGAAAACTAAAACCCTAGATAATAAAACAAAAACCTAAACCTAGATAAAAAGTTAATTTACGAAACCCTAAACTTAGAAAATCAAAATATAAATTTAGAAAACCAAAAAATAAATTTAGTTCAACCAAAACATAAATTTAAAAACACAGACACACACACACACACTCTCTCTCCTCTCTCTCTCTCTCTCTCTCTCTCTTCCTCTCTCTCTCTCTCCTCTCTCTCTCTCTCACTCTCTCTTAAGTTGTAAGGTAAAATATATTTTACAGTATGTTAATTGTAAATTATCATGTTTTTATTTGTTCTTAAGTTTTTATATTTTATATTTTACAGTATGTTAATTGTAAATTATCATGTTAATTGTCTCTCTCTCTCTCTCTCTCTCTCTCTCCCCCCTCTTTCTCCTCTCTCTCACACTCTCTCTCTTCTTTCTCCTCTCTCTTCCCTCCCCTCTCTCTCTCTCTCTCTCTCCTCTTAAGTTTTGATTATTTAAGTCATTCAAGTTGTAAGGTAAAATATATTTTACAGTATGTTAATTGTAAATTATCATGTTTTTATTTGTACGCAGATTGACAGTATGGATGATTTTCACATTGATGAGCTTATAGGTCAGCATGCACCACCACCTCCTCCTCCACCTCCCCCTCTCCCTCCACCCCCCCTCCACCTCCACCCAGAGAGCTCAAAGATAATATTAGGAGAAATGTAGAGGACATCTTGAGAGACATAAACATTATTAGGCATGATCCATATCCGTCTGTCTAGCTACTACGCCTTGCAGATAGCATGCAAGGTGTAGTAGATTCCATACATACATTAGACTATGAGATTGATAGTTTTGAGTCATGGAGGGAGTCTATGCATGTATATTATGCTGATGGTCTCTCTTATAAAGAGGTTAATAAGTTAAAAATTACAAAAAATGATTTGGCACGCTATTTTTTGAACCCTACAACGGGTGAGCAGATAGTTGGCAAGAAGCCACACATTTCCATTAGATGGTGTAGACACCCCGAGATAGCAGAGCATTTTTGGGAGCGGTGGTGGATGGTATTTGACCATCCACCACACGCTAATCATGAGGTCCCACTTTATTTTTTGAAGAAATTATGGGCTGAATTTGAATTAGGTAAGAAACCCAATTATTTTGACATGAGAGCATTTTAGGGGGTTGGCCGGGGCATGCCACAGGATAGGCCAGGGGCCAAATTGAGTGACAGAACTAGAAATCATGTGCGCAATAAGCCCCTCATTCCTCTTCCAACTCCTGTACTTCCTGCACCTGTCCATCATCGAGCAGTGCAATCATCTCTTGGTTCTTTGAGTGCCCTTACGGGCAATTTGTTACAGCACATGACCCAGGTGAGGACTGTCCCCAACATAGCACACATTTTCATGAGTTGTGGGGGTATATGTATGGGTCCCTAGTCTGATCCTGATGCTGCCCATGCTGCCCATGGTGGATATGGTGATGATGCTAGTGGTGCACATGGTGGATATGCCGATGATGATGATGGCGCACATGGTGATGCCGGAGATGATATCTCATCATATGTTGATTTCCTCAATGTAGACAATGATCATCATACATAGGTAAATTTAATTATAATTTAAATATAGAGTAATATTAAATTTCTTATTTATACAATTATGAGTCATAACATGTGGATTTTTTGGTGAACAGAGGAGGGTTGACCCTCCAACATTCATTAGCTGTCATCATATGACATCGACACCTCGACATCTTAGTGCTCCATTCACGGTATGCACTTTGATCTTGATACATTTAAACTTTAAACAAAATAAACTTTAATTGATAATGTGTTGGACATATTTTTGTGATTTTGTAGGGTCTCTCATGTATGACTGAGATTGGTAGTCCTTCATTCTCTGACCCACCAGTCACCGAGATTCAGCCGCATATACCTGTAGTATGTTTTTCATTTATTAATTTTAAGTATTTGTATCTTACTAATTTATGTACAACTTTGATTCACACTTATTTTTTTGTAATTGTAGGATTTTGGATTGTCTCATGTTGCACAATCCCATTTACGTCCTCACTCATCGGTGACATTAGCTACGTGTCACACACAGGTAATGTACACATGTTTTTATTTCATATTTATATATTTAATCAAGTTATATATACTTTATAATTTATGTATATATGTACTATAAGTTTGATTCATGCTTTATATATGTTGTTCAGGTCGACACCACCATGAGTCTTGGCATGGCTACAGGATTAAGCCAAATGCATCCATCGACACTATCCTTTGAGGTGATGATTAATTTAAGTAATTTTTCAATGTCTTGTGTGTATCTAGATCTTTTTCAATGTCCTATGTGTATCTAGATCTTAGATGATTAATTTAAATAATTTTTAATTTGTACTTTAAATTTTTTTACAGGACTTGGCTTCATCCACTTTTCATGTAGTTGAGGATGAGGGTGCTCGAGACTAGACAGAGCAGGATCAGGGTGCTCAAGACCAGATAGAGCAAGATGAGGGTACTCAGGACCAGACAAAGCATGTTGATGCATCACAGTCCTCTTCACATGGAGTGAAGAGGACTGTAGATCAGCTAGATGAGTAAAGTTAGATTATGATGACTATTTGAACTATTTGGACTTGTTCTTTTTATTTATGATGACTATTTGAACTTGTTTTATGATGACTATTTGGACTTGTTTTATGATTACTATTTAGGCTTGTTTAGACTTCTTCATATTATTTTTACTTGTTGTTAGAGTAGGACTTGCATCATACTAGTCCACTTGTTATCATATATTGTACTTGGACTTGTTTTTAGAGTAGGACTTTGTTTTGTGATTGTATGTATATATCATGAGTTGATATGATGAACATTATGATACATGTAAATTATTTTAGGACTTGTTATGTTATTTATCTTAGTCATGAGTTGTTATGTCATTTATCAATTTATCTTAATCAGGACTTGTTATGTAATTTATCAATTTATCATTAAAAAAATATCTATCTAACAATGAGATCTATTAATTCATGTGTAATTGATCTAAGTATAATATCTAGATACGTGTTACTTGAGTAATATGAACACTTTGATTAACTATAAAAAAAATCATCTAGATCTAACAATGACATCTATTAATACATGTAAAATTGACAAGAACAATATGGATACATTACAAACTTAATAACTATTAAACAATGAGATCTATTAAGTGAACATAATCTGACCAATGAGCATAGTTTAATATTTGTAACAACAAAATTAGGTGAATACAAAGTTATAAATTTAACTTAAATATTTAAAACAAAATTCGATGTATAAAAGTGAGTTCATGTGATCTTAAATTATTAACCCAAAATTGTACGAATACAAGAGTGCATTGTACTACATAAATAACTTTCATGTCTATGTTCTTCCAGACATCCTGCATCATAAAAATAAACATGTTGAAATGTTAGAATTTATAAACGTTCATTTAAAGTTAATTTTAATTTTAATTTCAAATCTATATCTCTAAATTATAAATTATGACACTTCAAAGAAGATGTGTAGAAAACATATACAAATATGACAATTGAACAAAAACTTACATGTATGAATTTGATTCAACCTAATGTACCATCAACATACTCTCTTTTCTGCAATGCAGATCTATGTTCTTCCTGACATCCTACATCATAAAAATAAACATGTTGAAATGTTAGAATTTGTGTACTCGAGTTCATTTAAAGTTAATATGACAATTGAACAAAAACTTACATGTATAAATTTGATTCAACATAATGTACCATCAACATCCTCTCTTTTCTGCAATGCATCTAGATGTTCTTCCCGACATGGACTGCATCATAAAAATAAACATGTTGAAATGTTAGAATTTATGTACTCAAGTTTATTTAAAGTTTATTTTAATTTTAAAGTTAATAAGACAATTGAATAAAAACTTACATGTATAAATTTGATTCAACCTAATGTACCATCAACATCCTCTCTTTTCTGCAATGCGTCTATGATTGCCTCATGCTCTTCCATTGAAAGTGTCCATAAAATTTTATTAGCAGGTCTCCCTTTGTATCTTTCCAAATTGATATTTGTTACCACTACCAAATGGGAATAGTGTATAATCTTCTTTTTTGATTGGTAGTCTTCAAAAGCCGGTAAACCATTCCTTCTTGTTAGGTATTTGCGTAGCCATGTACCAACTACCACAATAGACCCAATTGGATACTGAAAATTATCATCATCTACTTGATGACATATCAACTTTTTATTGGGTTCTACACATCGAGCTAACCAATACTCTGTCTTCTCTTCATTATCCTCAGGTGCAACAACAACATACACATGTCTTGCAAAACCAAATTAAGCATATGTGCACTGTAAACAAAACTTGTTTAAATTAAAGGTTTATAATTCAAATATATATATAATCATAAATTATATGACATACACATGTAACTAATATATAATTTAAAGTTTTACAATAAAATGTATTAAATTACCAGGTTGTATGAGATCTAAAACACGATCATAATCTTCTGATGCAAAGGCATGATCCAGGTGTTCATTTATTATAACATCTTCATCTTGTCTCTCACTAGGTGTTAATGATTTTTGTTGCCATTCTTCAACCCATTTTGTATTCTCGCATTCTTTCCATTCACCTGCAACACAAAATTGATAAAAGCATGCAAGCTCCCTAGTCCATATAGTCCAAGTGTTAGAATTAGAACTCCTAAATGAATGCTGTTTAGCCGATCTGCTGATTGTATTACAATCATATCTTGAAAAGATATTCTTCTCTTCAACTAGCCAGAAAAATGTCTGATTGTAGAGTTCTGACTTGATCCTATAGACAAACTTATTTTACACCATTCAACAATTGCACATGCATCTTTAAATTTTGATTTTTCCTCAAATTTGAGTTGCTCTCTACAAAGGGCTCTCTTAACACATGCACCAGCACCATCATGTTCTCCCTTCCCGTGTCCAACCTCAAAAAAACTCTAGATATGTTGGATATTTATTTTCTTGTGCATCCTACTCAACCAATAAAACATTTTAGCATTCTTGAATTGCCCTGTGCAATTATCTGACCATATTAGATGTTGTGTTATATGAATTTCTCTCTCCCTTAAATTTTCATAAAAGGTATTAAAGCAATATTGGACAAACTCCAATGAGTGTAACTTATTATCACTCATATAGAAATGGTACTCTCTCAATATTTTCCGATCCTCTTCTGTACTATCAGGTGCATGTCTATAGATAATATGAACAAAAATTGTTACTTGCACTGAATTATAATATTATGGTTGGATCTCATCTTGTGGTGCAAGCATGTAGTTCTCTACAAAGTCAACAACTGACAGTATACTATCAATTGGAAATGTATTCTTGCATATGCGAAATTGTCCATCAAGCCATCTAGAATTGTGACAGTGTTTCACATATTTAGGTATGATCTTACTCTTGAATTCATTCATAAAAGCATTAACACTAAGTTTTTCAGTTATTAGGTCACACCATTTTCCAACTTTTCCATCCTTCAATGGATACTCAACAGTTTTAAATCTTTGTACATCAACTAATTGTTGTCCAAAATCAAATGAAATATTTTTATGCAAACATTCATCTAATAATGTAAGATTACCACATACATCACATACACCAGAAACACATGCATTCAAAAGATAAAATTTCTCATTAGGTGGGTTACAAAACAAATTTGATATAAACTCCTTTACAATTTTAGGTGGTATATTTATACCACATT
The DNA here is from genome assembly GCA_027943335.1 of Chamaecyparis obtusa. NCBI lineage: Eukaryota > Viridiplantae > Streptophyta > Pinopsida > Cupressales > Cupressaceae > Chamaecyparis > Chamaecyparis obtusa. Next base: position 1,256,863 of record BSBK01001129.1, read on the forward strand.
CCTACAACATTTCATTAGTATGCATAGTAGAACGTATAGATCAAAAAATATCATAATGATAACGAAATTGAACATGAGTTTTACAACAACAGGTGATTCTTTCTTTGTTAATCCTTACATAACATGGTTTACATTTTTCAAAAGATCTTTGACTAATACTAATAGTTAACACCTTATCATCCACAAATTTTTTATACAATTCTGTTTGAGTCATATCTAAAAGGTGTTTTGGATGTGGATCATGAAATTTTGAACCGAATCTTAATTTAAGAACATCTCTGGCATTAGGGGATACTCTTGTATTATCGTGCCAAAAATTTTTAATCAAAGTTTTGACTTCACCAGTAAGTTTCATGTCAGACCTCGGGAGTCTGCCACTGAAGGTCCATAAATGGTTTGCCGGATCACTTTCAAAGTTAACTCTTCTCTTTATAGCTGTTGTTAAAGTTTTACGATTAATATTAAGATATCCACTTATGTTTGAAATCATTCTTTTATCAGTAGTAGTTTTGTTTACTAAAGCTGTTGTTATTGCTTGCCGTGCCGCATTACTATCTTTAGAATGACTTTTGTTTCCAATTGTGTCAAAGGCACTAGCAATAGTTGATACAACTTGTTTTAGAGACTCATCCTTCCTCTTAGTTTTCACATAAATGCCTAACCTCTTCATCACTTTTCGCATTTTAGACATTTTAATTAATTGTAACATTAATTGACATTGAAACCCAAATTTTTTATTATAAAAAAATTATCTAAACAATTTTCTCGCATGTGTCCTAATCTGTCTTGATGAAACCAAACCACGTAGATTGTCTAACACATCAAATTTTAATTGAAATTGTTCATTTATTTCATTATCATTCAAATGAGTTTCTTTCTCAATCGGTGTTTCTATGTCTACATTTACATTGTTGATTTCAATTTGAATTGGTGTTTGATTTTCAGTTTCAATTGGGGTTTGACTTTCAGTTCCTTTATCATTATGATTAACATTACTAATTTCTAAAATTTCACATGCAATTAAACTTGTTAATCTATTTTCAGGAATAAAATTTAAATCATTTCTATTGTAACCTGCTTCTAGCAAATCATGAACATCTTTATCAGAATAAGTTGTAACAATTGGATGCGAAGACATACCTGTATCCAATACTGGATTAGAAGATGCACCTGATTTTGCTTCTTCAACCTCTACATCCATTATGGTGTCTTCATTGTCCTCTTTTGAAATAATTGTTGAGCTCGATGCTCCAACATTATTCGGGTTTCGAAGTCTTTCTCTTCTTTCTCATTGTCATTTTGCCTCCTCTCTATTTTCTGCAATCTCCTTAGGTGTTAGATTCTTCTTTAACCTCTTTCTACGTTGATTTGATCCTATTTTTGCACCAAAATTCGAATTGAAACAATCTTTTATGAATGTCAGATTCAAAATAAGACAAATAAAAGGAATGTTGGGAGAAATATTCTCTTTGTCTGGTGTGAATCGATAGAAAACAAAATGAAAAGTCACAATCATTAGATCAGGCCCACAGTCTGGTTTTTTTTATTGCAATGGCTCTTTAAGAAACGGGCACCCATTTTAAGTTTCATAAAACGGGTGCCTATTTTTTGATACTAAAAATGAACGCCCGTTTTAGATTTACAAAATGGGCGCTCGTTATTTGAATTTAAATAACGGGCGCTTGATTTGTAAATCTATGGGCGGGAACCTTACCTCTTGGCTTGGGTTTTGGTTCGGGACAGGCTTGGTCCCACTAAGCCTGTGCTTGACCCTACAAAAAAATGGCTAGGGCATTACAGAGTAAAATTTCTGCCTTGCCATAATTTTTAGGACAACTTCCCGAATGAATTTTTTGATAAAATGAAAACCCATTTTAGCTTTTATTGTGCAGATTATAAAAATATAAATTTTATAGTGATATGATGAATTTTAATATTTATACAATATTTATTAAGCCAATGTGATACCTAAACTTGAAATACCAAGGTTAACTAAAACTTTAATAACTTTTTTAATTTTTAATTTTTTGAAAAATGAGTTATATGTCGTCAAACTACATATAATTCTTTTCAATTTTTAAAAAAAAAAATTGAAAAAAAGTGAAGTTATCATCAAATTATGGTGTCCGTACACCAGAGGTTTAAAAAATATACTTTATAGTCAATTAAAAATTAATTTAAAAAAAAATATTCAGTAAAAAAATAAGATAAAATATTTTTATCAATCTACAGTGTTTTAGGTACCTTTTCCCAAAAGGATTCCCAAAAATACATTCATTTACTTCAAAAAAGGGTGTCCATACACGCGTGAGGTGTGGTCCTAAAACATGCATTTTGAAAAAGTGGTTTTTAGACATGCATACTAAAATTCAATTTATACCATGTGGGTATTGAAATAAATTACATATTTGAAAACTAGATTCCGAGCACTAAATTTTATATTACTGAAGTTTTCCAAGATTCAATCTTTAAGTGCTTCAAATTTGGACATCAATTGACAGAAATTTTGAAAAATAGAGAAAACACTTCCACTTTTTGGCCAAAAGTGGGACCCAACTTCTTGCAGCCACCCATGTATTGAATTTTAAATATCATTACTTTTTGTCCCCTAAAGGGAAAATAAATGAGACACATTAATATGTTGAAACCCATTTGTATGATGGTGTAGGATCCATGAAGTGACACTTTAACGTAAATATGTGTATGAAATAAATCCCCCCTCAAATTGGATCATAACATCATTATGGATTTTGATTTAAAAATCTAGATTAGAGTATAATGTGATTACATATGGCAAAGTGTTTGCCTATAAATGAACAAAACAATAAAATTGAAGGATAATGTGAAGAGAAATAAAATATTTCTCTTGTTCTCTGCTCGGTAGTGATAACTTTAAGAAAAAAGATCCTCTTTTTTTGGTAAAATATTAGCAAATCTAGGTTGAGTGCATTAATTTTCATAGAAAATCACTTCTTGTTTTGGAAAAAGAAGATTGATCTCCATGATGAGTTTGTGCGTATTGACAATGTTATTTTTTCTTAGTGAATTTAAATTGATACTAAAATATAGGATATTTTTTTGGAGAATTATCAACTAAAAAATAAAAATCAGATATAGAAAAAGAAATAAATTAATTTGTTTTGAAAATCACCGATTCTCATATTATCTACATTTTGGACCATTTAATGAAAAAAATAAATGTCTTATGCTCTATTCTAGGAGGTTAATTTCACTCATCTTTTTTTATGGAAAAATTCTTGAATAAAAAATTATTTTCTAGAATTACTGCTATACTAAATCATGTTATATAATTGAATAATTGAGCTTACCATTTTGGTGTTGTATCTCACTTGTAGTGCATGGTTTTGTCAAGATGATTTTACCTTGTCAAGCTAATAATTGAATATATATACGTCATTTCATTAACAATGGTTGAAAATTAATATTCTATTTCTATATACATATAAAGAAACAAATACTTTTGGTGAAATAAGTTCTGAAATAAACCATAATCTAATTTTTAAGATCAAAGGTGTAATTAGGATTACACGTTACACAATGACTTAATCTTATTTTAGAGTGCTTCCAATTATCATCGATATTGAATTTACTTGAGCTTACATAATACATTTGGTAACTTCTCTATAATTTTAGTAAAAAAATGTGACATGCCAACAAATTTTCTAACAATTTCATGAAGAATTACATAAACATAGTGTAGATCTTTTAATTATTAGTTTGAATGGCATCCTTGACTGGTAGACCTTGGTGAAATTCAAAGAAGATAAGAGCATGCCTTTTTCTTATACAAAAATAGTCAACACGTCAAATTGATTATTCATATATTGAATATCATCAAGATGGCTATCCATGAAAATATTGTGGACCATTAGAGATCCTATTAGATATCCTAAATAAAAATATTACAATTATCTTGACTAAAGGAATGACTTGTGTGTACTTGCTAAAGTCAATGTCAACCTAGGACTAGGTAAATTCTTACAAAAGGAAACACAATTAATTTGAATCAATAAATCTTACTTGGTAGTTATCACAAGTTAATATTAGAGAGAATATTTAAACTCTTTTCAATCCCAATTCTTCTTCATCCTTTAGTTAAAACTACGTCTCAACTTTTACAAGATTGAGATATCCATGAGGTCAGCCTATAGAAGAAAAAGTCAGATTTCATGATACTTGAGAGGAAATTGATGCTATTTTCATTTTTATTTGTGACAACTATAATCTCACTATGCATGTTAGTAACTCTACCACACTCATTTACCTTTAGACCAATCAACAATAGATATTGGAATTCATAGATACGTTGTAGACTAAAGTGATTTCATTAGGTTCTACCTTTAAAGATTTAAAAAGGTAGAGATAGATCAATTATACTTTCTATTTTGCCTAAATTGATTCTTCAAGACCTACATAAATTACACAATTACCTAGGTGTGATATAGCCTAACACCACCCTTAGGTTCAACAGTAATTAATTCAAGAAGCAAGGTCAATGGAAGTGAAATTGTTGTAGGTTCTATGTTAAAAATTATAAATCTAAAGTAAAGGGTGAGTGTTAATCATCCATTAAATGACCATTATCTATATAAATATAAATATGAAGCATTTTCCCTTGAGACCTTTCTTTTTTCTTTGTCTTTTAATATTTTAGTATTTTAGAATACAAATGTAATTCTTGATCTTAGAATTGTATGCTAAGTTTCATGTGAGTTCAAATTTCATATTTTGTATTTTCATACCAAATTTTGTCTATGCCACATGTGAATAAAATGTATAACAATATGCTTTTTATGAATAGTACATTAGCAATTATGTGGTCACATTTTCTAAATTGCTCATTTTTTATTAGTATCTAATATTTACAATAGACTCTTAAGTGAAGAAATACTCAATTTCTAATTGTAAATGTGCACTTCTAGATATGCAAAAGGGATGTTATGGAGTATAAACAATCTTTCCTACATGTTCATTGTTTGAGGTTTTTAATTGATCAATAAGTGTTTTATAATTTACTTTTTAAAAATTTTCCAATGTTAAAAAGATGAATATAAAATTATAATGAAATTATAAAATTACAAAGTCTAGGTTGTGAATAAAAAATACATATTATATTATATCAATCACATATTGACCAAATTACAAGTGCATATTATTATTTCATTTATATATTCTATTTTATCCAACTTGATAAATAGTGGTACTCAAACCCATTCTCATTTTTGAAACCTTATCAAATCAATGGATGTACTATTGAATATCATGACATGATCTACAACTTACTCATAAGACTACTAGAGAGAGCATATAAAATCATCTTTTTAAGACACAAAATCATTAGCCTTATCTATACAAGTAGGTCATGGGAGTGTGGATTGGGGGACTGATAATGTTACATGAGGTTTTCATTTCTTCTAATTTTCTCAAGTTTTGTGATGTGAATTGTAACCCAAATATAAGGGCAATTTTTAGGAAAGAATCCAAACAAGGAATATCATAAATAGTAAGGTAATTGTTTGTTGGGGTCCAAAGACTTCAAAACCATTTCTATTGGCCTTGAACAAATTGCTAGTGACTATGACGTAGCCTAATGATCAAAGAAAGAGTGATATTTCAGCAAAATAGTAGTAGATTATGTGGTATCGAGCCACCTTCTAAAAGATTATTATTTAAATCATGAACTCATTAATCCATTTATATGGTATTGATTTTTATTTTCTTAGATAAATGAATCCCTCCTTGAAATTGTATATGAAATCCATTTTGTTAATAAACCTATATTATACACTGTTTTAGTGCATTACATAAAATTTCTATCAATTAAAGAATGACATTCATTTATATCTTTAGGTTCATTTCAGAATTATTCTATTTCTATAGTTGTTTCATCACTAATTTGTGGACAACAAGTTTAAAATTAAGTTCTATTTTGTTTTTAAAGAAAAAAAATATTGTACTGTCATTTATAATTGATTTTACAAGATAAGGATTTTATGTATAATAGATTAGTATTTTGTCTAGTGACAACTTTAGGAATCAAGCATGTATTAAATATTACTATTGTACTTTTAGTTTGTCTTTTCTGATTAAATCCTACTAACTCTAAGAACACCCTCTTAGATTTAGTTGAACTTAGAGCAAAGGAGAGATTATCTATTCTTATCAATTGACCTTAAATCATCTTCATTTTGGGGAGGAACTGATCAATCTCTATTCAAGATGACATTTTGTTAATCTTAAAGCAAACTAATTCTTCTACAATATAAAGAATGTTTTTGAAACCCAAATAAACCTAAAATTAAATAAAAATGAACACCATTATCCAAATTTCATAAAAAATAACATTGGTTTTTTTATAGAGAAATTTTCAAGCTGAAAGTCAGCCTTGCTAAACTTTTTGGGCTAAGAGCAAAATCATTTTAGCTAACCAATACAGAGCTTGAGCCTCGAGTAAACTTCTTGGGCTAAGAGCAAAGCATTTAAGAGTATACATTCCATCAAATTTACCTGGGGCACAAACCCAACCTTGAATCCCTTATAATGTCAAAGCCTTGCACTCAACAAGACTTGATCACTAATAAATTCTTTAACAACCTTTCAACTTCACCAACAAACAAGAATCAATTGACAAACAATGATTTTTAAACCCAACAAAACATAAAATCAAATGAAAATTACCATCATTATCCAAATTTCACCAAATCACTTTATGTATTACCTCGACTTCATATTATACTCTATTTCTCTTTATGCCAATATTGAGGATATCTTGAGAGCTAAATTTATTCCGTGTGTGCTAAAGGTTGTTCATATGTGGGGACTAATTCATTTTCCAAGATTGGATTTTTGGCAAAGCGAAGAATACTCTCCCTATTTTATAAAGGAAAAGCAAAAACAGCCATTCATAGACAATCTACATAGGCCCCATATTATTATTCCATGCTTAATTCAAGCAACACCCATCTCAATAAAGCCCACACCCTCTATAACATAAGTATATTATTTTCCAACCTTTATCTTCATTCTTCCATTTCCCTGGTCCTAAGCATCCAGAGCTCATTCTAAAAAATGTTGTGATTGTCAATTCATAACAGGCAGAACAAAAGAGACTAGAGAATGGGAAATGCACACAACATTTCCAAAGGCAATTAATTTCATACTTAGCATTTGATTAAGTGGTTGTCTTTATATGTATTTTATCTCTGGTTGGAGTTTAAGAAAATAAAATGTTTTTCAGGGCCTCATACACCAAGAGAAAGAGTGAGGCAGATCACAGATCAAATATTTGACGAAGTTACACAAGGCAAAGAGACAACAAATGTCGATGAAGTCTACACAGGCATTCTTCTCGCATTTAAGTTAGAACTTATAACATTGATCTAATTTTCAAACTTTTTAGATATATTTTGATGAATAAGTGTATGTTATGGAAAAAAATCTATACTTAATATAAATTTATTTATTTATTGGAACAGTGATATCAATAGAATGATGCCAGGCCCTCATCTCGATCCACCTTCAAAGAAAGATGTAGAGGTTTGCTTATTCATAATTTGATTGTCAAAATTAAAATTAAAATTTTGCAATAAAATAGCTTCAAGATTTAATTGTGTAGTTTTTAGATATTTCTGATCACTTCGCTCTTCTCTATAATAGATTTTTCAACGTGATTCAAGTGAAAACATATATAATTAAATTCAGAAATTATCTAGAATTTTTCATTGCTTCAAACTTAAAATTATGGTCTGGTTGACATGGGTTTTTTTGCTTTTAGATTTAACTATGTATATTTTTAACTAGATGTTTTAGATCATTGTTCTCTTTTTCATAAATGTTTTGGATCACTTTCCTCTTTTCTTTTTATAAATTGTTCGGATCACTTTTTTATTCTTTTTTCGATAATAGATCACGGAATGTGATCCAAATGAAAAACAGATAAAAATTGATTTCTTATGTAACTATGCTTACTAATATTATTTTGTTGCAGGAATTTGACAGGGACAGAAATGGGCGTGTAGATAAAGAAGAGTTTGCTGCATTTGTGGAGAAGTTCACATTTGATCTGATAAATCAAATAAGCAAGACTATAACAGTGAGTGCATTAGGAGGGCCTGCTGTGATAATAATGGGTGCCCCAGTGATGGCAGGGATGACAAAGGCCTCTTCTGAAAAAGTACCAGTCATTGGAAAATTGCTCAGCAAGTTACCTGATTCCATGTTTGCTTCAGCCATTACAATTGTTGCCATGCTTTTTCTTCAATCTGCTTCTCGACCTAAGCTAAACTAGTGATTAAACTATGGATGTCCTCTACTTACATGATTTTTATGCAGTGTCTACCACCACCATTTTAAGTATTTATTTCTCATAAATTATTATTTGCTGTCCAATAAACAAGCACTTAGGTATTTCTGGTCAATTCTTTTTACTGAATGTTTGTGGAAGATAAACAATATTTAAATTGAAAATTTGATGATTATTTGAGAAGTGACAAACCTCTTCAATTGTCACATTTGAATGTGACCAATGCCTTGTTGACTATTGGTATCTACTTTTTATGACAGTAATTATAGAATAAAATTTGATTTGATGGTTTCCTTTGTTTAAGGATTATAAAAGCTATTAGATGTGCATGTTGAAAGGAAGAACATATAAATATACAAAATGTTTATATATATATATATATGTGATCAAATTCAATTATTATGGAAAATGGAAATAAGATTGACTTTATAATGTTGTTGTCTTTTGTCTTTAAAATTATACTTTTTAATTATGTATGCATGTGTGTATATATTGCTTATATTCTCATAAAAATATAAGTTTTTAAAAAGATGTTATTTGAGTTGTGACATGGATAAAATTTTGTAAGTTGATAGAAATACTTTATGCGGATACATTATTTAAAATCGAAGAAATGTGTGAAGAATAAAAAATAACTTGGCCATGACCAGTTCCATGAGATTCTACCATACATTCAACTTGAACATCTTAATAATTAAATTTGTACACTGTAAAAGGGAAGGTGCATGTCTCCATTATGCTACTCTTTAGTTTTTCAGCCTAGTACGGAGAGATTCTAATTCCCTTTCAATTTTTCATCTAAGTCAATCAAATTTGTAATTCAGTTCTATTCCTACCAACATCAATCCTTAACTTAAGCCATGTCCCATTCTTAAGACAAAGTAACTCTATTTGACCTGAGAGATTTTAGAAGCCAACTCTTTGTAGTTGGTTTTCAGAGAAAAGGGGGAAGGACCACCTTTAATCAAATAGCCTAAGCTAAGGGGAGGCGATTCGCCAATTCAAAGCTTTGTTAGATGGGCTCAGAATTTGTCAAGTGGTATCTGTAGGGCTTTGCCTTCTTCGCTCAGAGTTCTATGTTGCCATTCACTCATTGACACAATGCACCGCATTTCCTTCATGGTTGGTAGCAGAACGAGAAGCCAAAGTCCTAGGAATCGGGCTTACGCATTCAGATCTTACCGCTGGAGGCATATGCAAGGGTCCAAAATAAGACACATCATTCCTATAGTAAGTAGAGATCTTTCCAGCAAGGACATGATTCCCAACACTATTCCGAGGCAGACATAACTAGTTTGAACAAGGGTTGTAAGAAAAGACCTTACTTCCTGTGACTGGCATTAATCCAAGACTAAGTTGTAGGCGATATAAGTCATCTTCTATCTTAAACTAATCTAAACTAACAACAAATGATTGCACCTACATAAACAAACTGGTACACACCTATGAGAGTTCAACACATGACACATTGACTGATTAAAAGGGAAAGACACTGAGTACCCAAATCCCATGATTTATTAAAAATAATCATGCCAAGGCGAGAGAGAATTCCCAAGAAATAAAATGTTGTAGTATACACCCCTAGACTACAAGCCATAGGGTCTTATTCTCAGAAAAAGTAGAACTTTGTAAATAGTACAGTATATTTCCTCACCTACTTGACATGAGTCCAATATTTCCAACTCCTTTCAAAATATCAGTCGTTGAGGCTTTATAGAACAATCCCCAGTTGAGATGGCATAAGAATGATTACAATTAATTACAATCGATCGACATGCTGAGAAATTTGGAATGGATTGCTCAATTCCCTATGCTACGGATGAATAATTGAATCTTATTGGTCCATCGTAGCGAGATTGCTAGTTGGGTTTCAATTGCAAAGGCATGGTGGTCTGATTAGATTCATCATGATTGTGTGGGAAAATCTGAGCACTTAAAATTGAAAAACTGTCAAGAAAAGTCGTTAGTCGTGAGGCTTTGTCTGGAAGAGAAAATTTTTGGAATGTGTTGATGGGCCCTATCAAAACAAGGGATTCCAAAGGGACATGTGGCGGTCGATCAAAGATTGAAGGAGGTGCGTCCTCCTCGGGGTGGTAAATAACTTTGATGGGTTGACATGTGTCATTTGGTGTCAGCACTGCTTTGAAATTGCGATCAATCCCGCACGACCAAGAACGAAGGCAAAACCGTGGAATTCTCCAAAGCATTTTAGAGGGATCAACAAAACTAATGCATAATTCATATAATTACGTACTAATCACATGTAATAATTATAATCCCTTATTAGATATATACATGTAGACTCAATGATGCTGTGAAAAAGGGGGCTACAGGAATACTGCCACTGCCATGAAATTATTGCCCTTGGATTTTGATCATAATCATTGTACTAATTTACTTATTCATTCATTTACAAATTAAATATAATCAAATAAAGTAAATGATCTTGCAAATAATTACCTTTGTATCAATGTCAAATGTTGCATTGAGAAATTCATCAACCATGACTTTATCATTTATCGTTGCTTGTCCACTATCAACACCGCCATATGTGCATAGAGCTCCACATGATTGACAAAAAATGGGTAAAACTTGAGCCATCAAAGACTCACTTGTCTCACTTTGTACTAGAGGACTTGCAAACTATATGAGGGTCTAAGTGAGTGTGCTAATGGAGCCTAGTGTGTCCACCTTGAGCAATAGTATCCTTCATAAAGAAAAGAATGGTGACATACTCTATGCGAGGTCTAGAAATGGGTCTCTGGACTAGACGTTAGGGTCACATTGCGCCCCCAGTCTATCATGTGAGAACCCCACATCTCTACCCTAAAACTCATAAAAATAAAATAGTTCAGAACTGCATTGAGGATAAACTCACAATAAAGTTTCCTCAAAAAGTACAAGGGAACCTTGAGATTATTATATGGAGGATTGTCAAAAATCATCCACCATTTATCCCAGAAATTATTTTTGATCCCTTCATGGTGGCAACAATGGATGGGAAACCTCTTGCAATTAATAGTAAGAGGTGCATTCGTTCTAGGATTTGTAAAGAGTGCACAAATATCAACTTTGTTAGTTTTATTCTTTTTTGGATCGTCATATGATAATTTATCTACATAATATTATTTTTTGTCCTCTCTTTTATTTGACCAGAAACTAATTTACCCACTAACCATGCCTACGTGGATCAATATTGATTACAATGACAAGCAATGCCCTATGAGAATTTATACCACTAAAGTCTTTCAACCTTCCAATCATAGTTGCTAATTGATTTTGTGCCTGGGGGATGTCTATGGATTGATGGAGGGGGTTCAGGTACATTTTCTTCATGAATTTTTTCATGAGGAGGTGTCTCAAAGTTTTCTTGAGGTAGATTTAAATATTTGTTGGAAATTAAAATAAAATTTAATTTAAAATTGTAATTAAAATTACATTTTAATAATAAAAGAAACTTACATTTTAATAATAAAAAAGCTAAAAATCCAAATATACTCACCTCTTTTACCTCCTTGGCGTCTTAGTGGTATTTTTGTGACAATCCAATGCACCTATGAAGAAAATTGGGCTCCAATATTGTGTACACCATTCTAAAATATCTAAATATTCCTCTTCCTCATGACTGCGAATAAAAAATTGGGGGTTTGAAATGGGCTTTAGAAAATATATATTATTTTATATATGGCACACACCATATAGGCTTGGTGTATCCAATCCTTAGACTTGACACACAAAACCATAAGGCGTGCACCATATGGCATATAACACATGCCATACCTTTTCTAAGGGACCAAAAAGTGAGTCGCGAATTTTTGATCCCCCATCTTTGTGCACTTACCCCACTAGGGAATAAATGTCAGATGACCTTCTTGGGGGAATACTTAGAGAATAGGCATAGACACATATTCAAAACTAGTGACTATTTGGTGATGCATGCTACAAGGATGATTTTTGGGACTGAGTATCTTTGAGTCTGACCATCACTTTAGGGTGAATCCAGATGTGGTTGCCATGTTTCTCACCTCCATCCTAGACACAAGAGAGACTAAGAAAATGCCAACTTGAGGCTTTGCAAAAAGCTAGTCAAAGATAACTTATTGGGAGAATCGGATGATGTCATAGAGAACATGAATAGAAATCTGTGAATTCCACTACCCAAAGACTTCTATGTGGTAAGAAGGCATGGTAGAAAAGTGGCTAGAATCCCCACCACGCTCTACCTAGAACTAGAGGTCATTCCATGAATTAAGAGGATGGTTGGGCACAATGTCTCCTTCCTAAAATTGATGTTGGGACTTGAAGAAGAAGAAGATTATTGGCTATGGAAATACATTTGAGATGAGGGGGTCATGGGATTTGAGAAATGAAGTTCACATATGGAGTTGGATAGCAAGGAGGAGGCGATCCCTGAATGCAGGAGTGGCAAGCAGACATTGGACGATGAAGTTTCTTTGATTTCCTTGGAGGACTTGGAGGATCATGGTGCCTATGACTATAATTGTGAATTTAAAGCTCATCTAGACTTTGGAAATGCCAAAAAATAATAATGTTTTATTTTCTTGTGTTGTGTATGGGTTGGGATTTTAGTATAAGACAATAATAATGCTCCATTTTTTTATAAGGAGCTTGAGATGAGACTAGTAAGCTCCATTTTGTGTGTAGGAGCTTGGTTGGTAGCTTATATCAGGATAATATGTATTTTTTCACTCCCCCTCTTTTTTGTCTAATGGAGTGACAAGGGATAGGGTAAGAAGGGAAGAGTTATGCCCCTTCATAATGCCAATAATATGCTGATAATGTATGGTAGTGTCTTGTCAGGGTGGGTTGTGATGTCAGTTTCAAGATATATGGGGGTGTTTGGAGAAATTATCACCCCTATCATGTAATACTTAATATTTGAATATATACAATATAATGGGTGCAAGATCCCTCTAGCTGAGTTGTGCCTATTAAAAAAACAATAGTAAAACAATCATGACACTTTCAAATTGGATTTCTTAGGTGGATCCTCCCTTTTTAATTTCCATCGCAACATTAGTGACGAGCTTCAAATAGGGGCTTTCAAGTTGCAAAAGAGTGATTTGATACCTTTACATACAATGACAATTAATAGACTTTTGTTAGGTAGATATCTTTACTCCTAATAGTTTTAGCACACTTGAGTTCATCAACTAGTCAACCTAATGTACGCTATTCTCTCCAAATTTTTTTTTTTGATCTTACATTACTTATATCTTTGAAAAATCAGATCTTGTGTGCACTCTTCTGATAAAGTCATGTCCAATCTAACTTTAATACTATGATAAAATCATTAAAAGAAACAAAAAACAATAACAAAAAAAAAATATTATTCAAACGAATATTATTTATGTTATTCATTGAAATTAATTACATAAAATCACAACAAACTCCTATAATCAACCTAACATAATACTTAACTTGAACAACTCTAAGACTCCTACTACTATGAACACGTTCAATTCTCCAAATTCATAATTGCATACAAATACACAATCATTTAATTCTGCAAATTCATAATTGCATACAAATACACAAACATTTAATTCTTCAAATTCATAATTGCATACAAATACATATAAACATTTAATGTGCAGTTATCTCCTCGAGAGGGAAGTTTATTCCTTGTCTACTAATGGTTGTTTATCTATGGGGACTTTATTCCCTTTCTAACAGTAGATTTTGTACGAAGGTAAGAATACCATCCTCTTTTTAACAAGGAAAAACAAAAAACAACCATTCTTAGAACAATATACAGGGGTCCCATATTATTTCATCCTTTATCCAAGCAACACCCATTTGGATAAAGTCTAGACGCTCTGTGAAAAAAGAATTTTACTTTATTCTTTCATTTCCCTGCTCCTAAGCAACCAGAGCCCATTCTAAAATAAATGTGTGATTGCCAGTTGTAACAACAAGCAAGAACAATAGAGAATAAAGAAGAGAGAATGGGGAATGCACAAAACATTGCCAAAGGTAACAATTAATTTCATTCTTATACCATACTTAGCTTTTGATTTAATGGTTGTCTTTCAAATACTCTTAAATATATGGGATTAATAAATTGTTTTTCAGGGCCTCGTACACCAAGAGAAAGAGTGAGGCAGATCACAGACCAAATATTTGGCAAAGTTACACAAGGCAAAAAGATTCTACTAATGTCGATGATGTCTACACAGGCATTCTTCTCGCATTTAAGTTAGAACTTAAAACATTCATCTAATCTTTACAAAATTATTTCTGAACAAGATATATTTAATATGGGCTTTATTGTGGCTTGTTTATTGAAATAGTGATATCAATAGAATGATGCCGGGCATTCATATTGATCCACCTTCGAAAGAAGATGTAGAGGTTCGTTAATCTGCATTTTGGTATCTACTATTAAAATTAAAATTAGCTTTTTTTATTATTTTGCCATAACTTATTCAAGATTTCTGCAATGATCTTAAATCAATGTGATTTTTTATATAAATTCATAAGATTAAGTCTTGAAAGGTCTGAACACCCGTGTAATATAATATTATTGTTGAATTGATGATGGGCTCTCTAAAATAAAGATCACAATTCAGTTGGTAGAACATTCTAATAACAAATGAAAGTTTATATGCGGAATTCTAATTGATCCATATAAATTGTAGCTTAACAGTTGTTGAACTCAATTTATTTATTTATTTTTGTTGGAGTTCAGAATTTCTTCAGTTAAGAACTAAGGATTGAGGGGTATTCATTTGGCCAAAATTTATTTAGGGCACGATCTCGAGCTCATTTCTTATGATGGCGGAACCTTGCACTCAGCAAGACTTGATCCTTAAGAGACTCATTTAGAACCATTCAACTTCACCAGAAACCAATGGCCCATTGAAAACCCAATTTATTTAAAATATCAATTTTTAGATTGATAATGATTCCTCAAACAGAAATCATAGCTAGTTGTTAGTGTACTTTAAAAACAAATGAAAGTTGTAGATGAGAGTTCTAAGTAATCCATATAAACTGTAGCTCAACAATTTCTGAACCTATTTTATTTTAAAAACATGGATTTCTTCTGTAAGACTATAACTATGCTTAGTGTTATTTTGTTGCAGAGATTTGACAGAGACAAAAATGGGCATGTAGGAAAAGAGCAATTTGCTGCTTTTGTCCTGGACAAGTGCACTTATGATCTGATAAGTGAAATAAGCAAGGGTGTGACAGTTCATTTAGATGGTCTGCTCTGATAATGGTGGGTGCCCCAATCGTAGCAGGGATGACAAAGGAGTCTTCTGAAAAAGTACCACTCGTTGGAAAATCCCTCAACAGCTTGTCTGATTCAGTGTTTGCATCAGCCATTGCTGTTGTGGGAAAGCTTTTGCTTCAAATCACTTGTCGCCCTAAACTGAAGAAGGGATAACCAGGAGACAAAAATATGACTGTTACTTAATGAAAAACAATTTTTTTTTTTTTGAGTGCTGTCTACAAATATTCATTTCTCATATATCAGTTTACTTTCCGATACATTTAAATGTCTATTTTGGGCACCTTCTTTTGTTTTATATTGTAGAAAAATAATACATTAAAGAATGGTTTTTTAAAGATGCCATAGGAGTAATCCAAGGAACAATCAGATTGGTATGTTAAAAAGAAGAAAAAAAATAGAAAATAGTTATGTACATGGTTAAAGCCCATCTTTGTGGAAAGGGGAAGTGAGTGTGAGATTGAGTTTATAATTATATTGTCTTTTGTCTTTAAAATATGGTTTTGTAGATAGAATAACTACCTGATTTGTATTGTCTTTTTGTAGATAGAACTTTTGATAGCTTATAGAAGGGTAATGCTATGTAATTATATTGTTGAAATTAATAGGTATAAAGTCTTTTTTTAGCATGGGGGTTGGGTTGGGTTGGGTTGGGTTGGGTTGGGGGAGTACAAATTATAGATCTAGGTGTATGTTCATATTCTAATGTCAAGGGAAAAGAAGAAGACTAAAACTTGTGTAATAGACTACATATTGATGCAGTTGAATATAGATAAAATAAATAAAAAAATATCATGTACATTCATTAAAATCATATAACATATAATATAAACTATCATATATCTATTAGATTACTTTAGAATGTACCAACATCAACATCTCAATGTATGGCTTTCTTACACATTATTTTCTCAATTACATAAATCTCACATACGTATTCTATTTCTGTTCTTACCTCTCTTATATCTTATCTATAGTATCCTACATGTCTTCTTCTATATATATCTTATCTATGCTCTATATATGTGGTACACATATGGACATTGCTACACTTAGGGATGTGTCCATCTTCCTTTGTTTCTCTTTTATCTTTGACCAAATCAATTCTACATGTCTTATTTTGCTTGAAGCAAAATTAGCTACTTAAAACCTGAATGGAGCAAGTAAAAGTTCAAAGTTGTGTTCCATTTTGAAAATAAACTAGGCATTGATTGTTGCAATGAAGGCATTATATAGAGTTCGAGGATATTTGTAGAAGAGAGAGGAATACACCAGATGAAGAGAAATAGAAGCATGATGTAGAAGTTCAGTATGGAAGCAATTGAAAAAGAAAAGGAGATAATGGAGAATGGACCACTAGTGTTGGAGTTGTTAATTCCAACTTTGTACGTTAATTCCACCACCAGTTAAGAGAAGATTTAATAGTGATTTACTTACAGTTTGGACTGTGATTTACCTCTGATCTTAAGATCTGATGTAAGGACCAAAAATCACACAAAGAGACACGTAAGCTCTAGATCTGAAAAACCCAGAAAGTCAAAAAACATATCAAGTCTGAAAGTAAATAACAACTTTTCCATGACATAATTTAACTTTTGCATTTACAAATATTACATCAATATGAAAATAAAGTCGAATATCCCTGCCATAAAATATGAAGGTTCGACCAAATTGTTGAAATACACAACAAGAATAAAATAATACATGATGCAAGTCAACCATATTGTCGAACATAGAATGTCAAAGTACAGATATACACATATAATAGAGAACATGACCCTAAGGTCAAATAAGTATAAGATATCCAAATACATGCCATTGGACTGTCAGTTGTCCATCTACATGTTCCTGTCTTCTATACCATTGAATAGTCTATCGTCCATCTGCATAACTTGAGATGGAAATGTGATCTGGGTGTTTATTCCACCCAACCACGGAGTGGTTAGCTCCCTCGGGGCTCAACCTAAAATGAAGAGCTCATCGACCCTACGCGACTGATCTATAAACTCGGCACAGATGGATCAGAAATGAATTTGGTGCATGTTGTGATCTAACTACTTTATCACACACAAAGTAGAATGAAACACATATATGGCAGAGAGAAAGTACATAACCAACACAAATTCATTTATGTGTTTACAAGCTTAGGCCTAAGCATAAAAGACCAGATTTCTAATGGCAGGTAAAAGAAAATACATTTTATCCTTCTTTGTGACCCATATTAGACACCCTTTCCCAAGATATCTTACAAAAATTAAATGAACATACACGAATAACATAGTAATTCTGAAGTATGAAGCACACTCACTAAATTAGAATAATACTGAAGCAAAAATAAAGCACTTAACACTAAAGAATAATAGATTCTTTTCACTCCAGTAAAATTTCAACATCACACTTAGCAATCACATAAATTCTGACTATATATATATATATATATATATATATATATATATATATATATATATATATATATATATATATATATATATATATATATATATATATATATAATGAAAATAAACACAAAGTTCTCTATCAATAGCAGTGCTTCTAGTAGAAATAAAATCATATTCTTCAGTCACTAAAACTACACAAGTGATATATGATACTATTCAGAAACGTGATACAAGCCCTATCAATATACATTATACTGTCGAGAAAATAAACATGCTATTGACTATAGACCATATTGCTGAACTTAAATAGCAGCCTTGTAGGGAAAACTAAAAACAAAACTTCACAGTATCAAATACAGATAGAAAAAAGGTGAATCATGAAGTTCATGTAAAAAAAAACAATATGGTTGACATGGAAATAAATGGAACACTTCCAAAGATAAACTCTCACCCATGGAGCTACAACAAATAATGATATTATACAGTTCATAAATCTAAAAAGCCCTTTTCTATTACTTAATTGGGTGGCTCTAACTTTCCTATAATAAAAACCTGATTCCCTTGCTTGAAATTTTGCAGCTCACACATCTCGTTTACACACAGAGAGAAGGAAAAATAAACTAGGCACTTGAACTGTATCAACAAATATTCTACAAAATTAGTGTGGTCTCAGACATGGCATGCAGGCAGAGGATCTACTTGTTCTACAAATTTAGAAACTTTCAAGCATTTGATCGCAAAGTGGAACCATGGATTCCCTCAAATTCTTTGACAGATTGACTAGAAAAGAAAAGGCATTGCAAACTTAGATTCATCTCCTATAGATCCGATTCACACCAAGAGGAATCTAAAACTTTTTCGAATATAGATATACAAAGAATAGAAATGCCTCTACCGATTACGCAATAGGTATAACTATAAAGCTATACTGGGATACTAAAGAAGTTTAGGCAAAACGTATAGATATACCAATATATAAAAATAAATCAACACATCTGGTTTTAGCATGAATCCATCTCAAAAAATTTCTCTATCATGAAACAGGGATTAGTGTGATACGCACTTGAGAAATGTGTGGTCTAAGGCTTCTATCAACAATCATCAAATACAAAAGACTGGTTTGTGGAAGTTATTAACATGAGGGTAGACCGAGATCAACACAAATACAATGTCCAAGCAATAAGAAGTAATGTGACGCTAAAAGAAAGCTGAAGTGGAATTTCTGATGGAAAGATTGATACTATTTAAAAAAATAGACTTTCATCTAAGGAAGGAGCCTAAAGAATATTGCCATTTGCGGATTCGGACTTCATTCTAAGCAAATTTTTTTTAATCCTCAAACATTTGTTACTATTTCAACAATTAACGTATAGCTCTACTACCCAAAAGCACCTAGTTAATAAGGAGAAAATAACAACAAAAAGAATGTGGAACCTAGAACTATTCGTGCCCTATTCAAAAGCCAGATAAAGCCTCCTCCTTGTCGTGTAAAAATCCCCTTTCTTATTGTGTAAAAATTTCCTTACTTGTTGTGTAAAAATTTCCTTCCTTGCTATGTAAAATTTCCCCAATGTTCAACAACGATCTCTCTCTTTCTAACAATCCACTCTTTTTCCTATTGCGTAAGAACCCCCTCATCCGCATCCTTTCTCCTTCTTTAAACCCATGCACTGCCTTCCAAAATTCATGGCGCACATTCCCCTTTTCCCGCGCACCACTCATAGTTGCATTAGTACTCATCTTCAACGTGCCACACAAAAAGTTGGAACCCACAGTTAAGTCAATCTTTTACGGTAACAGAACTCATTCTTTTGCCTTCAATTCCGACATACAAGCAGTCAACAAAGTCTACATTAGTTATCCTCATACATAATAACTTCTTAATGATTTAAGCCATAAAAATCTACTACTTTTGGGTGTGGATTTAGGAGTAAAAAAAGCGGTTATGACATCCTTCCCCTCTAAGAAAGTGCATCGTCCCTGATGCCTTATATTGAAGTTAAAATAAAGCCAAACTCTGTTAACAAGTTTTAACTAAAGACATTCACACACAAATTAACACAAACACTTGAGCAAAGGTAAAAGAAAGAATCTATTCTTACTAATTTATCCAAACATTCTCTTACGAAATAATTCAAGAAACTTGTAAGATTTTCAAATAATTTAAGTGGTGTGTGCTTGCAACCATTATTCCAATCTCATCCCTGCCGAGAAGATAAAAACACTCAACCTTAGTCACATTTCTTCCTTCATCTCCTGTCATGCATGCTCAAACTCAAAAGATCATTAGTAGGTTAGTCCCATTAAACCCATAATCGAATTTAAATTGCATAACATATTCATCATTTTGATTCATCATAAGCAATGATTCATAAAGAAAATAAAAATTCTACATGTAACATCATACTTTTACATCAGTTAAACATTTCATCATAAATTCATGAGAAAAAAATATTAAAAGTATGTCCATATCATTTATTTAATACAACTTGGATCGACAAACTTTCGACCAAGCCAACATAAGTCCAACATCAAAAGTAAAACAATCACATAAATAGTTCTATAACTAAGAGCATCAAATCGGGTTATAACATAGACCCGATGTCTTATGGAAACATAAAAGTAGTTCACTACAAAGCTTAAAGCATAAACATGACAGAAGTAAATCTAAGCAAATAAATGTGGAAAAGATCCATGCATGCCTTCCGCATCTTCCCAAGTCGCACTGTCAACAGAGAATTGGTCCCATTGGACCTTATACTGCAATACATCTCTATCACGCACCTTGATGGTATGTTGATCAATGAGGCGGGTAGGCTGCACCAACACCACCCCTGGATCCTGAACCTATAAGGCATGCCGATCAAGAATATGAGATGCATCAGAATGATAAGGTTTCAACAATGAAACATGAAAGACATTATGGATTCGGGCAATAGCTGGTGGTAGAGCAAGTCTGTAAGCAATGAGGTTGATGACCTCCAAAACATCAAAAGGACCCACATATCTCAGTGCAAGCTTTGAAGACTTGCCAAAAGAGATCAAGATTTTATGTGGTCTCACATGAAGAAACACCTTATCACCTTCCTGGAACTGTCTAAAAGTGCAATTCCTGTCAGCATAACTTTTCTGTCTATCAGCTGCTTCCTTCAGCCGAGTACAAATCAAAATCATCTATTCTTCCATCTCTCTCAACATATCAAGACCAATGATTATCCTGTCCTCTACTCTATCCCAACTGATAGGAGTACGACACTTCCATCCATAAAGTGCCTCAAATGGTGCCATTCCCATAGAAGCATGGTAAGAGTTGTTGTAGGCAAACTCCACCAATGGAAGGTACTCTTCCCATTTATATTGTTGATCTCCATACAATACATACTGAGAAAATCTTCAACCACTTGATTCACTCTCTCAGCCTGTCCGTCTATCTGAGGATGATAAGTGGTACTAAAACTCAACCTAGTTCCCAAAGATGCATTCAAGGTTGTCCAAAACCTTGATGTCATCCTAGTATCCCTATCTGATATGATAGTCTCAAGTACCCTGTGTAAGATCTGAAAATTTCCTGGACAAACCTTTTGGCCAAAGCCAAAGATCCATCTCTCAAACTCCCTGGAATAAAGTGTGCTACCTTGGTTAGTTTATCAACTACGACCAAGATTACATCATGCCTGCGTCATATCATGGGTAAACCCTAGATAAAATCCATACTGATGACTTGCCATTTATACTCTGGTATATCATGTGGGTACAAAAGTCCTGCTGGATGGACATGCTCAGCCTTAACTCACTGACATTCCAAACATTGGGCTACAAAAGCTATCACATCTCACTTTAGCCCTGGCCAAAAATACAGTGGCCTCATATCGGAAATCATCTTGTTTACCACTAGATGTCCTAAAAAAGGAGTACAATGCATTTCCTCTAAAACCACCTTCCTCAACCCTGCTCGGTCGAGAATGTACATACTATCTTGGTATCTCATGATACCATCATCCTCAATAGTGTATCTGTCAAAATGGTGATCTGATGGATCTACAAGAAAAGCTATCTTGACCATCTCATAATGGTCATCCCCTGAAATATTTCCTAACACATGTTCTCTCAACCGAGTTCTAGAAGTAGATATAGCAGAAATGTGTCTTCTCCTGCTTAGAGCATCTGCTACTCTATTCTCTTTTCCCTTGATATACTCGATACCAAAATCATAATCACTCAGAAACTCCAACCATCATCTCTATTAAGCATTGAGATTAGGTTGTGTGAAAATGTACCTAAGTCCCATGTGATCTGTCTTTAACTCAAATGGTTTACCTAAAAGGTAATGTCTCCACATCACTAAAGCATGAACAATTGCTACCAATTCCAAGTCATGAGGTGCATAGTTAATCTCATACTGTTTCCATTTTCGTGACTCATAAGTCACTACTTTGCCACCTTGCATGAGAACACCACCAAGACCTTCACCTGAAGCATCGGTGATAACTATGAAGTGTCCATTAGGATCTGGTATAATCAAGATAGGAGCGAATGTGAG
This sequence comes from Chamaecyparis obtusa, assembly GCA_027943335.1. NCBI lineage: Eukaryota > Viridiplantae > Streptophyta > Pinopsida > Cupressales > Cupressaceae > Chamaecyparis > Chamaecyparis obtusa. The sequence continues at coordinate 1,279,383 of BSBK01001129.1, forward strand.
CTTTTGTTTCAATAACTTGAATGCTCTCTCACATACATCAGTCCACTCGTATCTTTTCCCTTTCCTTTGAAGAGAAGTGATAGGTGCTGCAATTTTTGAGAATCCTTCCACAAATTTTCTGTAGTATCTTGCAAGTTCCATAAAAATTCTCACTTCACTTACATTTTGAGGAGTTGGCCACTCAAGAATAGCTTTGATCTTTGCTGGATCCACTGCAATTCCATCTGCAGAAATGATATGACCCAAATAGTGAATCTCCTTCTTATAAAAAGAACACTTTGACAGTTTTCGATACAACTTCTTGTCTCGTAGATGCTGTAAAACTATCCGCAAATGTTCCTCATGTTCCTCCATATTCTTGGAGTAAATCAGAATGTCATCAATGAATATCTCAACAAACTTATCAAGACAATCCCTGAATACACTATTCATTAGGTTCATAAAAGGTGTAGGCGCATTTGTCAATCCAAAATGTAAGACTACAAATTCATAGTGCCCATACCTTGTCCTGAAAGCTGTTTTGGATATGTCCTCCTCTTTGATCTGGAGTTGATGATATCTAGATCTCAAATCAATTTTGGAGAACACAATTGCTCCCTTCATTTGATCAAAAATTTCATCTATCTGAGGAAGAGGGTATCTATTCTTTATAGCAACCTTATTGAGCATTCGGTAGTCTATGCACAATCGTAAGGTACCATCCTTCTTCTTTACAAAGATCACTAGAGCTCCCCATGGTGAAACACTAGGACGAATAAACCCTTTATCCAAGAATTCTTGCAATTGTAGCTTCAACTCATGCATTTCAGTAGTGGTCATTTGGTATGGTGCCTTGGATTAAGGTTCAGCTCCAGGCATCACATCAATTGAGAAATCAAATTCTCTCTTTGGAGGTAACTCAGGTAACTCTTCAGGAAAAACATCCTTGAATTCCTGCAAGATAGGGAAATCTCTAGACTAGGAGGTGTATCCTGATCTTTGACATAAGCCACATACATCATACACCCTTTTCTCTTTGCCTATTTCAATTACATAGCAGAAATTTGTCTAAGTTCAAGAGACCTCTTCACACCATAGAGTATTACAGGATTACCTGCATCATCAAGGCATTCTACTATTTTATCCTTGCAGTTCACTATGGCCTTATGTTCTATTAACCAATTGATTCCCAAAATGACATCATAGGAACCTAAAGGTGCAACGTACAAGTTTACTTGCGTTTGAAAATCAGGAAGTTCAATCTTGCTACAAGATAAACATTGCTCAACCTTATGCTCTGCCTTATTTCCATATTCTACCATCCATGGTTCTAACATATATCCTGCTCTAACTGGTAATTCAGAAGCAACTCTAGGATCCTTGAAACATTCAGTAGCTCCAGTATCTATTAAAATAGAAATATCATGACCAAGAAGCTTACCAACCATCTGAATGGGTATTCCCTAAAAATTAGCTTGTCTGTTATTCACAACTGCATGAATCAGGTGTTGAGTCTGAGGTCCTGTCCCATCTCTATGGCCTGATCTCTGAGGACAAACACTAGCATAGTGATCACCTCCACAAGAGTAGCAACCATCTCGTGGTCCCTGTTTACCATCAGGTTTATTCTTCCTGTTATCATTCCTGTTGTTGCCCCTATTCTGGTTACCATTTTTGTTTCTTCCAGCATTACCTCTGCCTTTGCCTCTCAAATTCTGCACTTGTTTCCGACCAATGTCCTTTGGTTTATTATCTTGAAACTTCCTCTTATATCCTTGAGGTTCACTATTCCTTTGACTCACTTTGATTGAAGATACCTGCTTTAGTTTCTGCTCTTGTCTCAAAGCCTCCCTGAAAGCAAAATCCATAGTCTCAGGCTCATGCATATCCACTTTTGATCCTATCTCTTTTACGTAATCCGAGAATAAACTTGCGGGTTCTAAACCACTCATCCTGCTGATATTGAGGTACATATTTTACTAGGTGGTAAAATCTCTCATGGTATTCAGTGACAGTTAGAACTCCTTGAATCAAGTTCTGGAATTCAGCCACTTTCCTATCATAATAAAGCTGAGGTAACCACCTCTTACAAAAAAGTACTAGGAATTCTTCCCAAGAGATCTCACCAGGCTACATCCTCTTTTCGGCCATCTCATTGTCCCACCAAGTACCAGCCTCACCAACTAACTGAAAGACACCCCACATAGCTCTAGATTCAACTGAAAGATTACGAACACAAAAATACTTTTCCATGGATACTATCCATGCCTCAGCAGCATCACCAATGGCCTTACCATCAAATGTAGGAGGTATGACCTTCTTGAGATCCTTACTCAGTTCCTCTACTATTCTTTCTCTATTATCCCTTTGATCTGCATTTTGGTTCTGCTGCTCTTCATTCCTCCTATCCTCTTCTTCCTTTCTCAGTGCTTCCAAGCATTGATCTTCTTCCTGTTTCTGTTGAGCTTCCAGTCTATGATCCTCTTCCCTCTTCCTTCTTCATTCTATCTACCTCTTGCATCTTGTTCCAGTTGTTCCATACGGTTATTTTTTTGTTGCAAAAGATTCCTTTGTTCTGTCAAGAGGTTAAGGATTTCATCCATTCTTGGATTTTGTTCCTCATTGCCCCGTCCATTGCTGGATCCTCCCTTATTACTGTTCCTAGTTTACATGGTGTTAAATCACTTCCTACACCAAGCATGAGTACACAACTTAGCAATAGAGGACCAAGGTCCGAGTGTTTAAACACAACTCTGATACCACATGTAAGAACCAAAAATCACACAAAGAGACACATAAGCGCTAGATCTGAAAAACTCAGAAAGTCAAAAACATATCAAGTTTGAAAGTAAATAATGACTTTTCCATGACATAATTTAACTTTTGCATTTACAGAGATTACATCAATATGAAAATAAAGTCGAATATCCTTGCCATAAAATATGAAGGTTTGACCAAACTGTCGAAATACACAACAAGAATAAAATAATACATGATGCATGTCGACCATACTATCGAACATAGAATGTCAAAGTACAGATATACACATATAATAGAGAACATGACCCTAAGGTCGAATAAGTATAAGATATCCAAATACATGACATTGGATTGTCAGTCATCCATCTGCATGTTCCTATCTCCTATGCCATCGAATAGTCTATCATCCACCTGCATAACTTGAGACGGAAATGTGATCCAGGTGTTTATTCCACCCAACCACAGAGTGGTTAGCTCCCTTGGGGCTCATCCTGAAATGAAGAGCTCTCTGACCCTACGCGAGTGATCTATCAACTCAGCACAGATGGATCGGAAAGGAATCTGGTGCATGCTGTGATCTAACTACTTTATCACCCATAAAGTAGAACGAAACACATATATGGAAGAGAGAAAGTACATAGCCAACACAAATTCATTTATGTGTTTACAAGCTTAGGCCTAAGCATAAAATACCAAATTTCTACTAGCAGGTAAAAGTAAATACATTTTACCCTTCTCTGTGACCCATATTCGGCACCCTTTCCCAAGATATCTTACAAAAATTAAATGAACATACACGAATAACACAATAATTTTGAAGTATGAAGCACACTCACTAAATCAGAATAATACTGAAGCAAAAATAAAGCACTTAACACTAAAGATTAATAGATTCTTTTAACTCCAGTAAACTTTCAATAGCACACTCAGCAATCACATAAATTTTGATTATATATATATATATATATAAACAAACACAAAGTTTTATGTCAATAGCGGTGCCTCTAGTAGAAATAAAATCATATTCTTCAGTCACTAAAACTACACAAGTGATATATGATACTATTCAGAAACGTGATACAAGCCCTATCAATATACATTATACTGTCGAGAAAATAAACATGCTATTGACTGCAGACCATACTGCTGAACCCAAATAGCAGCCTTGCAGGGAAAACTAAAAACAAAACTTCATAGTATCAAATACAGATAGAAAAGAGGTGAATCATGAAGTTCATGTAAAAAAAAAAAATGGTTGACATGGAAATAAATGGAACACTTCCAAAGATAAACTCTCACCCATGGAGCTGCAACAGATAATGATATTATACAGTTCATAAATCTAAAAAGCCCTTTTCTATTTCTTAACAAGGTGACTCTAACTTTCCTACAATAAAAACCCGATTCCCTTGCTTGAAATTTTGCAGCTCACACATCTTGTTTACACACATAGACAAGGAAAAATAATCTAGGCACTTGAACTGTTTCAACAAATATTCGACAAAATTAGTGTGGTCTCAGACATGGCATGCATACAGAGGATCTATTTTTTCTACAACTTTAGAAACTTTCAAGCATTTGATCGCAAAGTGGAACCGTGGATTTTACCCTCAAATTCTTTGATAGATTGACTAGAAAAGAAAAGGCATTGCAGACTTAGATTCATCTCCTATAGATCTGATTCACACCAAGAGGAATCTAAAACTTTTTCGAATATAGATATACAAAGAATAGAAATGCCTTTATCGATTACACATCAGGTATAACTATAAAGCTATACTGGGATACTAAAAAAGTTTAGGCAAAACACATAGATATACCAATATATAAAAATAAATCAACACATCTGGTTTTAGCATGAATCAATCTCAGAAATTTTCTCTATCATGAAACAAGGATTAGTGCGATACACACTTGAGAAATGTGTGGTCTAAGGCTTCTATCAACAATCATCAAATACAAAAGATTGGTTCGTTGAAGTTATTAACATGAGGGTAGACCGAGATCAACACAAATACAATGTCCAAGCAATAAGAAGTATTCTGACGCTAAAAGAAAGCTAAAGTAGAATTTCTAATGGAAAGATTGATACTATTAAAAAAAATAGACTTTCATCTAAGGAAGGAGCCTAAAGAATATTGCAATTTGCAGATTCAGACTTCATTCTAAACAAATTTTTTTTCATTTTGTTACTATTTCAACAATTAACGTATAGCTCTACTACCCAAAAGCACCTAGTTAATAAGGAGAAAATAACAACAAAAAGAATGTGGAACCTAGAACTATTCGTGCCCTATTCAAAAGCCAGATAAAGCCTCCTCCTTGCCGTGTAAAAATTTTCTTCCTTGCTGTGTAAAAATTTCCTTCCTTGCTGTGTAAAATTTCCCCAATGTTCAACAACGATCTCTCTCTTTCTAACAATCCACTCTTTTTCCTGTTGCGTAAGAACTCCCTCATCCGCATCCTTTCTCCTGCTTTAAACCCGTGCACTGCATTCCAAAATCCATGGCGCACATTCCCCTTTTCCCGCGTACCACTCATAGTTGCATTAGTACTCATCTTCAACGTGCCACACAAAAAGTTGGAATCCACAGTTAAGTCAATCTTTTATGGTAACAGATCTCATTCTTCCGGCTTCAATTTCGACATACAAGCAGTCAACAAAGTCTACATCAGTTATCCTCATACACAAGGACTTCTTAATGATTTAAGCCATAAAAATCTACTACTTTTGGGCGTAGATTTAGGAGTTGAAAAAGCGGTTATGACATCTGATCCATGATTTTTGGATCACTGCTTCCTTCTTTCAGTCTAACCTGTTTACATCAGACTAAGGCAAGGATATGCTTCAGTTAAATACCAGTTTACCATCCGTAGAAGAGATCATTGTGGTGATTATGGATTTGATTTAAAAATCTAGATTAGAGTATAATCTGATTACATATGACAAAGTGTTTGCCTATAAATGTTCACAAAATGATAAAATTGAAGGATAATGTGAAGAGAAATAAAATATTTCTCTTGTTCTCTACTAGGTAGTGATAACTTTAAGAAAAGGTATCCTCTTTTTTGCTAAAATATTAGCAAATCTAGGTTGAGTGGATTAAATTTTATAGAAAATCACTTCTTGTTTTGGAAAAAGAAGATTGATCTCCATGATGAGTTTGTGTGTATTGGTAGACAATGTTATTTTTTCTTAGTGAATTTAAATTGATACTAAAATATAGGATATTTTTTTGGAGAATTATCAATTCGTACTAAAAAATAAAAATAAAATATAGAAAAAGAAATAAATTAATTTGTTTTGAAAATCACCGTTCTCAAATATCTCCATTTTGTACCATTTAATGAAAAACATAAATGTCTTATGCTCTATTCTAGGAGGTTAATTTCACCCATCTATTTTTATGGAAAAAATCTTCAATAAAAAATTATTTGCTAGAATTACTGCTATCACTAAATCATGTTATATAATTGAATAATTGATCTTACCATTTTGGTATTGTATCTCACTCATTGTGCATGGTTTCATCAAGATGATTGTACCTTGTCAAGCTAATACTTGAATATATATATGTCATTTCATTAACAATGGTTGAAAATTGATAATCTATTTCTATATATAGATAAAGAAACAAATACTTTTGGTGAAATAAGTTTTGAAATAAACCATCATCTAATTTTTAAGATCAAAGGTTGTAATTAGGATTACAAGTTACACAATGACTTAATCTTATTTCAAAGTGTTGCCAATTATCATCGATATTGAATTTAGTTGAGCTTACATAATACATTTGGTAACTTCTCTATAATTTTAGTTAAAAAATGTGACATGCCCACAAATTTGCTAACAATTTCATGAACATAGTGTAAATATTTTAATCAGTAGTTTGAATGGCATCCTTGACTGGTAGACCTTGGTGAAATTCAAAGGAGATTAGAGCATGCCTTTTTCTTATACAAAAATAGTCAACACATCAAATTGATTATTCATATATTGAATATCATCAAGATGGCTATCCATGAACATCTCATGGATCATTAGAGATCCTATTAAATATCCTAAATAAAAATATTACAATTATCTTGACTAAAGGAGTGACTTGTGTGTGCTTGCTAAAGTCAATGTCAACCTAGGACTAGGTAAATTCTTACAAAAGGAAACAAAATTCATTTGAATCAATAAACCTTACTTGGTAGTTATCACAAGTTAATATAATTAGAGAGAATATTTAATCTCTTTTCAATCCCAATTCTTCTTCATCCTTTAGTTAAAACTAGGTCTCAAATTTTACAAGATTGAGATATCCATGAGGTCAGCCTATAGAAGAAAAAGTCAAATTTCATGATACTTGAGAGGAAACTGATGTTGTTTTCATTTTTGTTTGTGACAATTATAATCTCACTATGCATGTCAGTAACACTTCTAGTGCACTCATTTACCTTTAGACCAATCAACAATAGATATTGGAACTCCTAGATATGTTGTAGACTAAAGTGATAAATCATTAGGTTCTACCTTTAAAGATTTAAAAAGGTAGAGAGAGATCAATTATACTTTCTATTTTGCATAGATTGATGCTTCAAGACCTACATAAATTACATGATTACCTAGGGGTGATATAGCCTAACACCACCCTTAAGTTCAACAATAATTAATTCAAGAAGCAAGGTCAATAGAAGTGAAATTGTTGTAGGTTCTATGTTAAAAATTATAAATCTAAAGTGAAGGGTTAGTGTTAATCTTCCATTAAATGACCATTATCTATATAAATATAAATATGAAGTGTTTTCCCCTAAGACCTTTCTTTTTTATTTGTCTTTTAATATTTTGATATTTTAGAATAAAAATGTAATTCTTGATGTTAGAATTGTATGCTAAGTTTCATGTGAGTTCAAACTTCATATTTTGTATTTTCATACCAAATTTTGTTTATGCCAAATGTGAATAAAATGCATAAGAATATGCTTTTTACGAATAGTACATTAACAATTATGTGGTCATGAACTTTCTAAATTACTCCATTTTTATTAGTATCTAATATTTACAATAGACTCCTAAGTGAATAAATATTCAATTTCTAGTTATAAATGTGCACTTCTAGATATGCAAAAGGGATGTTATGGAGTATAAACAATCTTTCTTGCATGTTCACTATTTGAGGTTTTTAATTGATCAATAAGTGTATTTTATTTACTTTAAAAAAAAATTCTAGTGTTAAAAAGATGTAGATATAAAATTATAATGAAATTATAAAATTACAAAGTCTAGGTTGTGAATAAAAAATACATATTATATTATATCAATCACATATTGACCAAATTACAAGTGCATATTATTATTTCATTTATATATTCTATTTTTTTCAACTTGATAAATAGTGGTACCCAAACCCATTTCTCATTTTTGAAACCTTATCAAATCAATGGATGTACGACTGAATATCATTGCATGATCTACAACTTACTCATAAGACTACTAGAGAACGTATAAAACCATCTTTTTAAGACACAAAATCATTAGCCTTATCTATACAAGTAGGTCATGGGAGTGTAGATTGGGGTTGTGTTACATGACATTTTCATTTCTTCTATTTTTCTCAAGTTTTGTGATGTGAATTGTAACCCAAATCTAAGGGCAATTTTTAGGAAAGAATACAAACAAGGAATATTATACATAGTAAGGTAATTGTTTGTTGGGGTCCAAAGACTTCAGAACCATTTCCATTGGCCTTGAACAAATTGCTACTGACTATGAGGTAGCCTAATGATCAAAGAAAGAGTGATATTTCAGTAAAATAGTAGTAGATTATGTGGCATCGAGCCACCTTCTAAAATATTATTATTTAAATCATGAACTAATTAATCCATTTATATGGTACTGATTTTTATTTTCTTAGATAAATGAATCCCTCCTTGAAATTGTATATGAAATCTATTTTGTTAATGAACCTATTGTATACACTGTTTTAGTGCATTACATAAAATTGCTATGAATTAAAGAATGGCATTCAAATATCTTTAGGTTCTTTTTGGAATTATTCTATTTCTACAGTTGTTTCATCACTAATTTGTGGGCAACAAGTTTAAAATTGAGTTCTATTTTGTTTTTTAAGAATAAAAATATTGTACTATCATTTATAATTGATTTTACAAGATAATAATTTTATGTATAATAGATTAGTATTTTGTCTAGTGACAACTTTAAGAATCAAACATGTATTAGATATTACTATTGTTCTTTTAGTTTGTCTTTTATGATTAAATTCTACTAACTCTAGGAACACCCTCTTAGATTCAGTTGAGCTTGGAGCAAAGGAGAGATTTTCTATTCTTATCAATTGACCTTAAATCATCTTCATTTTGGGATGAACTGATCAATCTCTATTCAAGATAACATTTTGTTAACCTTAAAGCAAACTAATTCTTCTAAAATATAAAGAATGATTTTGAAACCCAAATAAATCCAAAATTAAATAAAAACTAACATCATTATCCAAATTTCATAAAAAATAACATTGATTTTTTTAGAGAGAAATTTTCATGCAGAAGGTCATTTTAGCTACAATACAGAGCTTGAGCATCGGGATAAACTTCTTGGGCTAAGAGCAAAGCATTGAGTCCAATATTTACTCTACCAAATTTATCTGGGGCACAATCCCAACCTCGTCCCTTATAATGTCAAAACCTTGCATTCAGCAAGACTTGATTGATAGTAGACTCTTTAAGAACCTTTCAACTTCACCAAGAGACAAGAGCCCATTGACAAACAATAGTTTTTAAACCCAACAAAACATAAAATCAAATAAAAATTACAATCATTATCCAAATTTCACCAAATCACTTTATGTATTACCTCTACTTCATATTATACTCTATTTCTCTTTATGCCAATATTGAGGATATCTTGAGAGCTAAATTTATTCTGTGTCTGCTAAAGGTTGTTCATATGTGGGGACTAATTCATTTTCCAAGATTGGATTTTTGGCAAAGCGAAGAATACTCTCCCTATTTTATAAAGGAAAAGCAAAAACAGCCATTCATAGACAATCTACACAGGCCCCATATTATTATTGCATGCTTAATTCAAGCAACACCCATCTCAATAAAGTCCACACCCTCTATAATAAAAGTATTTTATTTTCCACCCTTTTACTTTATTCTTTCATTTCCCTGGTCCTAAGCATCCAGAGCTCATTCTAATAAATGTTGTGATTGTCAATTCAGAATAGGCAGAACAATAGAGAATAGAGAATGGGGAACGCACTCAACATTTCCAGAGGCAATTATTTTCAAACTTAGCATTTGATTAAATGGGTGTCTCATATATATTTTATCTCTAGTTGGAGTTTAAAGAAAATATAAATATTTTTCAGGGCCTCATACACCAAGAGAAAGAGTGAGGCAGATCACAGATCAAATATTTGACAAAGTTACACAAGGCAAAGAGTCTGCAAATGTCAATGAAGTCTACACAGGCATTCTTCTCACATTTAAGTTAGAACTTATAACATTGATCTATTTTCAAACTTTATATATATATATATAAATATATTTTTGATCAATAAAGAGCCGAAGCTGAAGGAGTGTATTAATTTGAAAAAAAATATAACTTATATTTTGATGAATAAGTACATATTATGCTTAATATAAATTTGTTTATTGAAACAGTGATATCAATAGAAGGATGCCAGGCCCTCATCTGGATCCACCTTCAAAGGAAGATGTAGAGGTTTGTTTCTTTATATTTTAATTGTCAAAATTAAAATTTTTGTTAACAAAGTTTTTTTGAGTTCATGTAGTATTGTAATAAAATAGCTTTTAGATCTAATTGTGTATGAATTTCATTTATGTTTCTGATCATTTTCCTATTTTTTATAATGAATTTTTCAATATGATCAAGTAAAAATATATATAACTAAATTCAGAAACTACCACATTCAAATTTTTAATTGTTTAACTTAAAATTATAGTTGAAAATGGTTTTTTTTTTTTTTGGGTCCATGTAGTATTGCAATTAGATTTAGCTATGTATATTTTTCACTAGATGTTTCAGATCATTGTTCTCTTTTTCATAAATGTTTTGAATCACTTTCCTCTTTTCTTCTTTTTTCTATAAATGGTTTGGATTTTTTTTTCTTTTTTTTCTTTTAATAGATCACGAAATATGTTCCAAATGAAAAACAGATAAAAATCGATTATTATGTAATTATGCTTATTATTATTTTGCTGCAGAAATTTGACAGGGACAGAAATGGGTATGTAGATAAAGAAGAGTTTGCTGCATTTGTGGAGAAGTTCACGTTTGATCTGATAAATCATATAAGCAAGACAATAACAGTGAGTGCATTAGGAGGGCCCGCTGTGATAATAATGGGTGCCCCAGTGATGGCAGGGATGACAAAGGCCTCTTTTGAAAAAGTACCAGTCATTGGAAAATTGCTGAGCAAGATACCTGATTCCATGTTTGCTTCAGCCATTACAGTTGTTGCCATGCTTTTTCTTCAATCTGCTTCTCGACCTAAGCTAAACAAGTGATTAAACTATTCATGTCCTCTACTTACATGATTTTTATGCAGTGTCTACCACCACCATCTTTAAAAGTATTTATTTCTCATAAATTATTATTTGCTGTCCAATGAACAAGCACTTAGGTATTTCTGGTCCATTCTTTTTACTGAATGTTTGTGGAAGATAAACAATATTTAAATTGAAAATTTGATGATTATTTGAGAAGTGACAAACCTCTTTAATTGTCACATTTGAATGTGACCAATGCCTTGTTGACTATTGGTATCTACTTTTTTTTTACTGTAATTATAGAATAAAATTTGATGGCTTCCTTTGTTTAAGGATTATAAAAGCTATTAGATGGGCATGTTGAAAGGAAGAACATATAAATATAGAAAATGTTTATATATGATTAAATTCAATTTTTATGGAAAACAGAAATAAGATCAAGTTTATAATGTTGTTGTCTTTTGTCTTTAAAACTATGTTTTTTATATTATGTATGCATGTGTATATATTGCTTATATTCTCATAAAAATATAAGTTTCTAAAAGGATGTTATTCGAGTTGTAACATGGACAAAATTTTGTAAGTTGATAAAAATATTTTATGCGGATACATTATTTAAAATTGAAGAAATGTGTGAAGAACACAAAATAACTTGGCCATGACCATTTCTATGAGATTCTACTATACATTCAAGTTGAACATCTTAATAATTAAATTTGTACACTGTAAAAGGGAAGGTGCATGTCTCCATTATGCTACTCTTTAGTTTTTCAGCCTAGTATGGAGAGATTCTAATTCCCTTTCAATTTTTCATCTAAGTCCATCAAATTTGTAATTCAGTTCTATTCCTACCAACATCAATCCTTAACTTAAACCATGTTCCATTCTTAAGACAAAGGAGCTCTATTTGACCTCAAAGAATTTAGAAGCCGACTCTTTGTGGTTGGTTTTCAGAGAAAAGGGGGAAGGACCGCCTTTAATCAACTAGCCTAAGCTAAGGGGATGCGATTCGCCAATTCAAAGCTTTGTTAGACAGGCTCAGAATTTTTCAAGTGGTGTCTGTAGGGCTTTGCCTTCTTTGGTCAGAGTTCTATGTCGCCATTCACTCATCAAAACGGTGCACCACATTCCCTTCATGGTTGGCAGGAGAATGAGAAGCCAAAGTCCTAGAAATTGGGCTCATGCATTCAGATCTTACAGTGGGAGGCCTCTGCAAAGTCTGAAATACCTTAATTCATGAGACTGGCATTCCAAGAGAGTAGGTTGTAGGCGATACAAGTCATCTTCTATCTTAAACTAAACTAACAACAGATGATTTCACCTACATAAACAAGCTGGCACACACCTATGAGATTTCAACACATGACACATTGACTGAATAAAATGAAAAGACACTGAGTGCACAAACCCCATGATTTATTAAGAACAAACATGCCAAGGAGAGAGAGAATGCCCAAGAAAGAAAATGTTATAGTATACACCCCTAGAATACAAGCCATAGGGTCTTCTTCTTAGAAAAAGTAGAACTCTGTAAATAGTATAGTATATTTCCTCACCTACTCGACAAGAGTCCAATATTTCTAACTCCTTTCAAAATACCAATCGTCGGAGCTTTATAGAACAACCCTCAGTTGAGATGGGATAAGAATGATTACAATTAATTACAATTGATCGACATGCCGAGAAATCCAACATGGATTGCTCAATTCCCTGTGCTATGGGCAAATGCTTGAATCTTATTGGTCCATCACAACAAGATTGCTAGCTAGGTTTCAATTGCAAAGGCATGCCGGTCTGATTAGAGTCACCATGATTGCGTGGGAAAATTTGAGCACTTAAAATTGAACTACTATCTAGAGAAGTCATTAGTCGTGAGGCTTTGTTTGGAAGAGAAATTGTTTGGAATGCATTGACAGGCCCTATCAAACCAAGGGTGTCCAAAGGGACATGTGGCAGTGGGTCAGAACTTGAGGGAGGTGCATCCTCCACGGGGTGGTAAATAACTCTAATAGGTTGACACGTGTCAGCTGGTGTCAACACTTCTTTGAAACTATGATTGCTTTCGCACGACCAAGAATGAAGGCGAAACCGTGGACTTCTCCAAAGCGGTGTAGAGGGATCTACAAAACTAATGAACAATTCATATAATTATGTACTACTCACATGTAATAATTATAATCCCTTATTAGATATACATGTGGACTCGATGATGTTGTGAAAAAGGGGGCTGAAGGAATACTGCCACTACCATAAAAACATTGCCCTTGAATTTTGATCATAATCATTGTACTAATTTACTTATTCATTCATTTACAAATTAAATATAATCAAATAAATTAAATGAGCTTGCAAATAATTACCTCTGTATCAATGTCAAATGTTGCATTGAGAAATTCATCAACCATGACTTTATCATCTATCATTGCTTGTCCACTATCATCACCGCCATATGTGCATAGAGCTCCACATGATTGACAAAAAATGGGTAAAACTTGAGCCCTCAAAGACTCACTTGTCTTGAACTTTGTACTAGAGGACTTGCAAACTATATGAGGGTCTAAGTGAGTGTGCTAATGGAGCCTAGTCTGTCCACCTCAATAGTATCCTTCACAAAACAAGGAATGGTGACATTCTCTATGAGAGGTCAGGAAATGGGTCTCCGGACTAGATGTTAGGGTCACACTGTGCCCCCGGTCTATCATGTGAGCACCCCCTACCTCTACCCTAAAATTCATAAAAATAAAATAGTTCAGAACCGCACTGAGGACAAACTCACAATAAAGTTTCCTCAAAAAGTACAAGGGAACCTTGAGATTATTATATGGAGGATTGTCAAAAATCATCCACCATCTATCCCATAAATTATTTTTAATCCCTTCATGGTGGCAACAATGGATGTGGAACCTCTTGCAATTAATAGTAAGAGGTGCATTTGTTCTAGGATTTGTAAAGAGTGCACAAATATCAACTTTGTTAATTTTATTCTTTTTTGGATCCTCATATGATAATTTATCTACATAATATTATTTTTTGTCCTCTGACCAGAAACTCATTTGCCCACTAATCGTGCCTATGTGGATCAATATTGATTGCAATGACAATCAATGCCCTATGAGAATTTATACCACTAAAGTCTTTCAACCTTCCAATCATAGTTGCTAATTGATTTTTGTTGTTTTCTATTTGGTTTATAAGATTGTCTTCTGTGCTTGGGGGATGTCTATGGATTGATGGAGGAGGATCAGGTACATTTTCTTCATGAATGTCTTCATGAGGAGGTGTCTCAAAGTTTTCTTGAGGTATATTTAAATATCTGTTGGAAATTAAAATAAAATTTAATTTAAAATCCTAATTACAATTACATTTTAATAATAAAAGAAACTTACATTTTAATAATAAAAAAGCTAAAAATCTAAATATACTCACCTCTTTTACCTCCTTGGCGTCTTGGTAGTATTTTTGTGACGATCCAATGCACCTATGAAGAAAATTGGGCTTCCAATATTGCATACACCATTCTAAAATTTCTAAATATTCCTCTTCCTTGTGATTGCGAATAAAAAAATGGGGGTTTGAAATAGGCTTTATAAAATATTTAATCTTTTATATATGGTGCACACCATATAGGATGCATGCTACAAGGATGATTTTTGAGATTGAGTATCTTTGAGTTTGACCATCACTTTAGGGTGAATCTAGATGTGGTTTCCATGTTTCTCACCTCCATCCTGGACACAAGAGAGACTAAGGAAATGCCAAAGAGGCTTTGCAAAAAGCTAGTCAAAGATAACCTATTGGGAGAATTGGATGATGTCCTAGAGAACATGAATAAAAATTTATGAATTCCACTCCCCCAAAGACTTCTATGTGGTAAGAAGTCGTGGTAGAGAAGTGGCTAGAATCCCCACTATGCTCTACCTAGAATTGGAGGTCATTACATGAAATAAGAGGATGGTTGGGCACAATGTCTCCTTCCTAAAATTGATGTTGGGACTTGAAGAAGAAGAACAAGATTGTTGGCTATGGAAATACATTTGAGATGAGGGGTCATGGGATTTGAGAAATAAAGTTCACGTATAGAGCTAGATAGCAAGGAGGAGGCGATCCCTGAATGCAAGAATGGCAAGTGGATATTGGATGATGAAGTTTCTTTGATCTCCTTGGAGGACTTGGAGGATCATGATGCCTATGTCTATAATTGTAAGTATAAAGCTCATCTGGACTTTGGAAAATGCCAGAAAAATAAATATATTTTATGTTCTTGTGTTGTATATGGGTTGGGATTTTAGTATAAGACAATAATAATGCTCCAATTTTTTATAAGGAGCTTGAGATTATGCTAGTAAGCTCCATTTTGTGTGTAGGAGCTTGGTTGGTAGCTTATATTAGGATAATATGTATTTTGTCACTCCCCCTCTTTTTTATCTAATGGAGTGACAAGGGATAGGGTAGGAAGGGAAGAGTTATGCCCCTTAATAATGTCAATAATATGCTGATAATGTATGGTAGTGTCTTGTTAGGGTGGGTTGTGATGTCATTTTCAAGATATATGGGGGTGTTTGGAGAAATTGTCACCCCTATCATGTAATTCTTAATATTTGAATATATACAAAATAATGGGTACAAGATCCCTCTAGTTACATTGTGCCTATTAAAAAACAATAGTGCAACAATCATGACACTTTCAAATTGGATTTCTTAGGTGGATCCTCCCTTTTTAATTGCCATCATGACATTAGTGACGAGCTTCAAATAGGGGCTTTTCAAGTTGCAAAAGAGTGCTTTCATGTCTTTACATACAATGACAATTAGTAGACTTTTGTTAGGTAGATATCTCTACTCCTAGCAGTTTTAGCACACTTGGGTTCATCAACTAGTCAACTTGATATAAGCTATTCTCTACCCAAAAAAGTTATCAATCTTGCATTACTTATATCTTTGAAAAATCAGATTTTAAAATTCAAAAATTCTTTTGAGCACTCTTATGACAGAGCCACCTCCAATCTAACTCTAATACTATAATAAAATGATTAAAAAACAAAAACAAAAGAATATTATTCAAGCGAACATTGTTTATATTATTCAATGAAATTAATTACATAGAATCACATCAAACTCTTATAATCTAGAAACTAAACCTAACATGAAACTATAATTTAGTAATACTCAACTCTCTCTAACTTGAACAACTCTAAGACTCATATCATCATCACTATTATGAACACATTCAATCCTCCAAATTCATAATTGCATACAAATACATATAAACATTTAATGTGCAATTATCTCCTTGAGAGGGAAATTTATTCCTTGTCTACTAATGGTTGTTTATCTATGGGGACTTTATTCCCTTTCTAACAGTAGATTTTGTACGAAGTTAAGAATACTTTCCTCTTTTTAACAAGGAAAAACAAAAAACAACCATTCTTAGAACAATATACACAGGTCCCATGTTATTTCATCCTTTATCCAAGCAACACCCATTTGGATAAAGTCTAGACGCTCTGTGAAAAAAGAATTTTGCTTTATTCTTTCATTTCCCTGTTCCTAAGCAACCAGAGCCCATTCTAAAATAAATGGTGTGATTGCCATTTGTAATAACAAGCAGAGCAATAGAGAATAAAGAAGAGAGAATGGGGAATGCACAAAACATTGCCAAAGGTAACAATTAATTTCATTCGTATACCATACTTAGCTTTTGATTTAATGGTTGTCTTTTAAATACTCTTAAATATATGGGATTAATAAATTGTTTTTCAGGGCCTCGTACACCAAGAGAAAGAGTGAGGCAGATCACAGACCAAATATTTGGCAAAGTTACACAAGGCAAAGATTATACTGATGTCGATGATGTCTACACAGGCATTCTTCTCGCATTTAAGTTAGAACTTGAAACATTCATCTAATCTTTAAATTTATTTTTTCTGAACAAGATATATTTAATTTGGGCTTTATTGTGGTTTGTTTATTGAAATAGTGATATCAATAGAATGATGCCGGGCATTCATATTGATCCACCTTCGAAAGAACATGTAGAGGTTCGTTAATTTGCATTTTGGTATCCAATATTAAAATTAAAATTAGTTTTTTTTATTGTTTTGCCATAACTTAGTCAAGATTTGTGCAGTTATCTTAAATCAATGTAATTTTTTATATAAATTCATAAGACTAAGTCTTGAAAGGTCTGAACACCCATGTAATATAATATTATTGTTGAATTGATGATGGCCTGGCTAAAATAAAGACTACAATTCAGTTGGTAGAACATTGTAATAACAAATGAAAGTTTATATGTGGAATTCTAATTGGTCCATATAAATTGTAGTTAACAGTTGTTGAATTCAATTTATTTATTTATTTTTGTTGGGGGTTCAGAATCTTTTCGGCTAAGAGTCAAGGACTGAGGGGTATTCATTTGGGGCACGATCTCGACCTCATCTCTTATGATGTCGGAGTCTTGCACTCAGCAAAACTTGATCCCTGATAAGCTATCAATTTTTAAATTGACAATGATTCTTCAAACGGAGATACCTAATTGTTAGTGTACGAAAGTTGTAGATGAGAATTCTAAGTAGTTCAACAATTTCTGAACCTAATTTATTTTTAAAAACATGGATTTCTTCTGTAAGACTATAACTATGCTCAGTGTTATTTTGTTGCAGAGATTTGACAGAGACAAAAATGGGCATGTAGGAAAAGAGCAATTTGCTGCTTTTGTCCTGGACAAGTGCACTTATGATCTGATAAGTGAAATAAGAAAGGATGTGACAGTTAGTTCGTTTAGATGGTCTGCTCTGATAATGGTGGGTGCCCCAATCGTAGCAGGGATGACAAAGGAGTCTTCTAAAAAAGTAGCACTCATTGGAAAATCCCTCAACAGGTTGTCTGATTCAGTGTTTGCATCAGCCATTGCTGTTGTGGGAATGCTTTTGCTTCAAAGTACTTCTCGCCCTAAACTGAAGAAGGGATAACCAGGAGACAAAAATATGACTGCTACTTAAATGAAAAACAGAATCATTTTTCTTGAGTGCTGTCTACAAATATTCATTTCTCATATATCAGTTTACTTTCCAATACATTTAAATGTCTATTTTGGGCACCTTCTTTTGTTTTATATTGTAGAAAACAAATACATTAAAGAATGGTTTCTTAAAGAATGCTAGAGGAGTAATCCAAGGAACAATTAGATTGGTATGTTAAAAAGAAGAAAAAAAATAGAAAATAGTTATGTACATGGTTAAAGCCCATCTTTGTGGAAAGGGGAAGTGAGTGTGAGATTGAGTTCATAATTTTAATATGGTTTTGTAGATAGAATAATCATATGTTTGGTGTTTCAAGATGTCATATGGACAATTATAAATATAGTTTTATAGATAGATCAACCACTATTTAATTGAAGATGGTTTGTATAGTGACATGTTTTAAGTTGTGATACATAGATCTTGAAAACAAAATTCAATTTTATTAAGACAATTTTTTAATGAATGATATAAAGAAAAAATGTAGTATCACATCATTGGTAAGAAATCACAAACTTTACCTTAATAATTGATCAAAGGAGTGACACATAAGGAAAAATAAATGTATCAACTAATCCTTGTACATAATAAACATGTTGATCTGTGTAAGACACCCTTAACTACCAATAAACAACTTACTAGGCTTCATTTTACCAATCATTCATTATTGTGTTGAACTTTTGATAGCTTATAGAAGGGAAATGTTGTGTAATTATATTGTTGAAGTAAATAGGGTATAAAGTCTTTTTTAGCAAAAAAACAACGGGGGGTAGGAGGAGCACATATTAGAGATCTAGGTGTATGCTCATACTCTACTGTCAAGGGAAAAGAAGAAGACTAAAACTTGTGTAATAGATTACATATTGGCGTGGTTGAATACAAATACAACAAATATAAAAATACCATGTACATTCATTAAAATCATATAACATACAATACAAACCATCATATATCTATTAGACTACTTTACAATGTACCAACATCAACTTCTCAATGTATGGCTTTCTTACACATTAATTTCTCAATTACATACATCTCACATATGTATTCTATTTATGTTCTTACCTCTCTTATATCTTGTTCTATTGTATCCTATATGTCTTCTTCTATATATATCTTATTTATGTTCTATATATAAGGTACACGTATGCACATTGCTACACTTAGGGATGTGTCCATTTTCCTTTGTGTTCTCTTTTATCTTTGAACAAATCAATTCTACATGTCTTATTTTTCTTGAAGCAAAATTAGCTACTTAAAACCTGAATGGAGCAAGTAAAAGTTTAAATTTGTGTTCTATTTTGAAAACAAACTACTCGCCCAAGATCTCAATTTTTAACTTGAATCAATAAAAAGTAAAAATACTTATGTTTTTTTTTAGGGCAAAGAAAGCAACAAGCTCTCTTTTCTTATTGGTGATATTGTCGATGGTTGCAAAGCCTTTGAAGGCATTGATTGTTGCAATGAAGGCATTGTACAGAGTTTGAGGATGTTAGCAAAAGCGAGAGGAAGACACTAGATGAAGAGAAATAGAAGAAAGACGTACAAGTCCAATTTGGAAGCAATTCAAAAAGAAAAGGAGATAGTGGAGAATGGACCGCTAGAGCTGATGAACATTAAATTGGGGAGAGCAATGGAGTCGAGGAAAAGAACCATGGAAAGGTCTACTAGAACAAAGGTCATGGTGGCCAGAGACTTGGCATAAGACATTCATTGATGACAAGAGGCATTTTTGGTGGAAGGGTTAGAAAGACTTCAGGCATTTTGGGAACTCCCCTCCCATATTGTATTATGGGAGGAAGAATTATTGGTCAGATGGAACATTTTCTCAGCCTTAGAGACACCCACTAGCTTTTAGGTATGAGTATCAAGGCTCAACAGAGAAAACAATTTTTTTGAGATCAAGCCCCTTTGTTTCCAAGAGAGTATGGGATCCTGGAAGAAGTAATCAGACTCATAAGAAACTTAGAGACACTAGAGGAAGGGGATTGGACATTTTATTGAACAATCAGGATAGGGGAGGAACTCCACAAAGTTTTCTAGCTCAAAATGCACTAAGGAGCACACAAAAGGAGAGGCCATTCAACTCTCAATATACCAAAAATCACCCACAAGTAAAGCCTTTATTAGGTTTTTTACTGGGAAGGAGAAACATGATAAGGTTGCTAGGGAACATGGTGGTAAAGAAAAGAGTGAATAAAAATCACCCACACTACTCACCAATCCCACTTTGGAAGAAAAGGAAATGGCAAGATAAAGAAATAACATTCTATAACAACATTCCCATCTTTCCAACTTCGAAGAGGGGTGCTCCATTCAACCCACAACTTCCTTAGAAAGCCTACACACAATATTACTAGGTCATAAATGTGAGAAGGCACCAACTAAGACAACAATTAAAGGAAGGTTTTTTTGGGAATAGACTTGGAGAGAACTGGAATGGAAGGGATGTAAGAACTAATGGTAGGAGGAAAGCTTGGTTAATTAGAGCATGGTGAAGGGTAGACTTATCTCAACAACAAAAGGGTCTTTTGGAAACCTACATGGAAGAAGGATGTTATTCGACAAAAGTGGATTAGGAAGAATAATAGTGGTGAAGAAGATACAAATAGAAGACTAGACAAGCCCGGTGGTAGACAAATTGAAGGTAGTTTAGATTATTTAATAGAGGGATAGAAGAGACTCAAGGGGCATTGGGTACCAATGAGAATTTAGATAATTCATGAAGTCTCTAGCAATCTCAATAAGAAGAAGATCCAACCATAGAACAATGATGTATTCAAATTCAATTGGAGGTTGAGGTTCTTCAGCCCATGAAGAGATATTTAAGGAAAATGACTTTAATCTGTAAGTTTTGGAACTCTTCTTCTTCACATAATGCATTATTGCAATGAATTAGATAAAATTGATAGGAAATAGTGAAAATTTCTTTCCTAGATTATTCAAGTGGTATTTTCATAGTTATTTTTGCCTCAAAAGAGATAAGGGACAAGTTATTTAGAAGGAAATGTTGGTTAATCCTTAAGGGGTATGAATTGAATATGTAGTTGTGGGTCCCCAACTTCTCAAAATCTAAACTGAATATGAGATTTATCCCATTTTGGATTACTCTCTCAAACCTTCCTTCAGAATATAGGTGTCCAGAGACTTTGGAATTCATTGGTAATGAGTTAGAATTTTTTTGAACCATGATTCCTCATCTGTAGAAATCTATGGTTCTACAAGGCTATGCATTCTTTTTTACACTACTAAAGCATGACTATGCTCCATTAAATTTCTTCTTAACTCAAGGGAATGGGTTCAAAAAATTCAATATGAAATTGAAGATAAAACTTTGATCCAAGGAATGCTTGAACCAACAACTAATCCTATGGGCACGATGCCTTCCTGCAACGTTCTGTAGGACTGCAAGCATCGCCCTCTACTTCGCGTCTGGTTGTAGCGCCTAGAGCTATTGCCTTAGGTGAGTGTTTGACTATTGCGCTTGAGACTTCTATCTCTTGTGTCGGTGCTGCTTGTGCCCTTTTAGTCGATTCTTTGGGCATGCCTCCTTCTAGTGGTGCATGTCCTCGGGTTGGGGGGGCTGCGCTTGTTGTCCCTGTGTCTCCTTCTCTTTCTGCAGGATGCATGGTTGTTTCTCTGGCTGTGGGTGCGGGTTTGGGTGAGAAGGGGTTTTCCCGCCCAAAAGTTTTTAAAAAATTTGTTTTGGGGTTTGTAGGCTCAGGTCATCATGCAAAGGGACTTGCTCCTGTGGGAATTGATTTGGATTCTTCTAGACCTCTACCTCCTATTTCTGCTTTTGGCCCTATTGCCCCTTCTGATAATGCTATTTTCAGGATGGTTGCAACCACTGTTGATTGTGTTGGAGTGGGTTCTTATGCTAAAGCTGCCTTTAAGGCATTGCACGAGTCTAGGGGATCTTCCTGTGGTGTGCCTTCTACTATTACAATATCTACTAGTGGCCCTCTATCTGTTAAGCTCTTTGATGCTATCAAAGGGGAGCTGGATACTTGCTATGAGAACCTTAGGGTTCAAGCTCTGATTTTTCACTTTCGAGGGTTCTGGTTGACTCTGCCTCAACTCCATGACTTGATTTCCCAAAATTGGGAACCAATAATATCAGATAACGTCCATATATTTCCCTTGGCAAAAGGTTTCTTTGTTGCTAAATTTGATAGATATAAGGATAGAACTAAGATCTTGTGTGAAAATTTCTTCAGTTGGGAGGAGGATAAATTTTTGCTTATGGTAAAACCCTGACGCCCAGATTTTAATCCTTCCACTGAAGTTTTCAATAATATTCCTATTTGGGTTAGACTCCCAAATCTCCCTCTCCATCTCTGGCAAGGTGCTGTCGTAGAGGAGGTCGGTGAGGCTTTGGGGGAGTTTCTACTTATTGATGATGATTCTTCTAATATGTACCACTCTACCTTTGCCCATATTTTGGTAGATATTGACATTTTGCAGGGCCTTCCTTCCAAAATTAAAATTGAATCATCTAAAGGCTGTTGGATGCAACAACTGGATTTTGAGGGTATCCCCTTTAGGTGTAGAAAATGTTTTAAAACAGGTCATCATGCTTCTCTCTGCAGTGCTGATTTAAATAAGAAGAAAACCTCTCATACTTGGTGGAAGGATGCCTCTACCAAGCATTATACAGTACTGAAAAGCTCTTTGCAAATTTTGAAGGATTCTACTCCTGTCTCGGGCTCTCAGAAGCCTACTGTTGAAAATGATTCGAATCCATTTTTGCCTCTTGTTGTAAGTTATATAAGGACTGATGTTGAGGCTAATCTTAATTGCTCTGCTATGCAAGTACCCCCTCTCTCTTTGCTGGTGGATCCTAGGCTTTCTGCTAGCGATTTTGTGGCCACTTCTCTTGCCAACCCTATTGGTGTGATTTCTGATGTGGAACATGTTGTTCCTGCTTCTCTTGCTAGGAATTGTTTGGTTTTGTTTCAGAACCTTTGTTGGCAGATCCCAGGCTTTTTGTTGGCAATTCTATGGCTACTTCTCCTGCCAGCCCTGCTAGTGTGATTTTTATTGTGGAACTTGTTGATCCTGCTTCTCATGCTGGGAGTTGTTCTAGTTTTGTTTCAGAACCATTGATGGGGGCTGGTTCCTCTATTTTGAATTCCTTGCACTGGTAGGATGAGGCATCAAGAGTTGAAGATGGTTAGATCACTGTTAAAGGGAAACAATCTAAGAAGTCTTCATCTTCATTTGACATGACTCTTTGTTCTCATAAAAAGGGGAACTTCAAATAGTATTGTGGCTATCTTCTTAGTACTGTTGTTTCCAATGCTCATTTTTTAGTAGTGTTCTCGGTTTATTGTTTGAGTGTCCTACCTTTTTTCTTGGTAGGACTGATTTGTTTTGGGAGCTTATAATGTTCTATCTTAAGTCTGTATCTGTTAAAGGGTTTTGGGGCCCCTTCAAAACTTGATGTTACCTCAATAAAAAAATTTGATCAGAGGAGATGAGGATATTGAGGAATCTCATACACTTGCTTCACAAAGGGGGGTTGCTTGTGAAGATATCTCAAATCATCAATGTTCACAAAAATGGGAAGTAAATTTTGTTAACAAATTCATAGAGGCTTCTAATAAGCAAGAGGAAAAGTAAGATGTTATGTGAACTGTGAAACTCAAATCTAGAACAACATAAAAGAGTCTTTTGGAACCATTGAAAGAGTAAGACATGTCTCATTTGATCAAAACATGCTATCATTTGGCAGACAAATATGGTGTTTGCTCAAGAAACTTGAAGAATAGAAGAATTTAAACAAATTAGCTATTAAGAATGTTAGCAAGAATGGATTATTCTATATTTGGAATCTTTTAGATATGGAGCGAAAAGTGATCAGAGCTAAAAGTGAGTATTTTAAGGACCATTATTCATAGACTATAAATTCTACTCTTAAAACTATTGGTTGTTTAGGAAAGAAAAAAATGGTAAATGTAAATATAGTAGAACTATGGAGAAGAGCCAACTGACATTGGAGAGGTTTGTAACACAATCTGACAGAGAGAGAGAGAGAGAGAGAGAGAGAGAGAGAGAGAGAGAGAATTGGTTGATGCTGATATAATGAACTAGTAAGATTATGGAAGAATTCCACTACAGTTAAACATAGTCTATTTTTTGAGGGAAGGCCATTGGTATAAGAAACATGTGGATGAGTTTGTAAACAAACAAAAGTATCAGTTTTCAGGGGATTGTATTTTAATAAGAAACTGAAGTTGTAAAGAAGTGATAAATATTTTGAAACTTCATTTTTATAGATGTCTGATGTGTGTGTTAGGTCATTATGTAAGTTTCTTGAGGGAGGATGTAGTGAAGGGGTATAAAATTTTCAAAACTTTAGTGCATTAGTTGTTTATGTCAAGATGTTGTGTAAGCATGAGATGCCAACAAAACCCATTTTTTGATGGTGTAGCTCATTATGTGTTTAGAGATGTGGTGCAAGTAGACATATCAAAGTGAGTGGTGGTGTAGAATTATAGAAATAATGATGGGGGCAGCTGGCTAAGAACATGTGTTTCCTTTTGGTGCCACCTTTTATAAGTAGAGAAAAGTGGGAATAATGAGAAAATATGTTGCTTTGACACATTGCACATGAGTTGGTATGAGGGACAAGTCTATAGTGACAACTACATTCCTTTTGTTTCATCTTTTCTCTAGCAACCTTTCTAATTTTCTTCATCTCTAGTCTCTTTTTATGGTTGTGTCCTTCCTTCCCTAGCTTGGAACAATTTGGCGGGTTCCTTTCCTATAGAATGGATTTGCCTATGTGTTTCATTCCTGTTAAGAACCCTAGGCAAATGGCTTTCCTTGGGGAGGTTACTCAAGAAAGATGGGGCAAAATAATCAATGAAGATATGTGGATGATGTAAATTTAAGTGCAGTCCTTGATGAATAATGGGGAAAGAGTTTATTTGTGTTGATCATTGGTTTAGGGTGAATATGGACATCCCCCCAAAAATTGTGGAAATCCTTCTGGTTAAGAATCTAACGAAATTGGAGGCTATGCACATTTATTGAAGGATTTTTTATAATAATTTTCTATGTGATATGGAAAGGTTTGTGGAGAAGGTGGATGATAATCTTCAAATTCCTTACCTAGAAGATTATGTTTTTGAAGAGGAAGATGGGCAAAGTTTAACCTTGGACCACCCGAAGAGGCACTTTCTTACACTAAGGGATAGGAAGGGATTTGAGAATCGTAAATTAGTGATAGCAAGGAATGTGGAGCTTTTATAGAGATAGTCTAGAGTAGAAGAGACTGTGGTTTTTAACTGGTGGATACATTATCTTTTTGAGGAAGGGTTTTTCATTCCTTCTTATCTACGATTGGAGAGGGTAGTGATAAAGAAAGAAAGAGATGAGATTAAGAGGGAAGTTGTTAAGGAACTAAGAAAAAAGACTCCCATCAGAAAATCAATTTTAAAGGTAGAGATGCATGGGAAACCTTGATATGGAAAAGCACGAACCCTATTGGGCAAATTTTCCTCCCTGCCACAAGCAACTGGTAACTCGCAGAAGATGGAAAGAAAATGCTCAAGATTGGGCAACCGCTATTGCCCAATCTCTATGGATTGAAAAAGGTTTTGAAGGCCATAATTATGGGCATGTGCTAGATAAGAAATTTTGCCTCTTGGTCTTGATAAATCTATTTTATTTTGAACAATTATGTATGTTCTTGAAGGGTTGTCTGGTTAGGGCTCTTTGTCTATTAAAGTTTTATTTTTGGATTGGACCTTATCAAACTACTATATCTCTAGTCTTATTATGTATTTAATCTATATTTAGCAATACAAATCTTGGCTTAGGCTTTTTACTGATAAAAAAAATACACATGTTTAAAAGTTTAAATGATGTAAGCTAATAAAAGTCTATTTTCAGTGAAAATTTTATGTTTATATTTTAAAAAATAAATAAATATTTTTTAATATAGTTTTTTTTGTAAATTGAGATTATAATGTATTTGTTTACAAAATATCAAAAAATAAGGGTAGGAGAGATGCAATTTTTTAAGATTTATTATTTTCCTTCAATTTTTATTGTATTAATATTTTGAAACTTTAGTGTGCATGGATTATTTTTTTCCCATTTCAAATAATATAATTTAAAAAATAGATCTTGAGTGTTGTACATCTCATCTACACAAGAAAAGACATATCAAAAGAAGTTGTCATTTGCCACATAACTGAACACTTGCAAATGTGTCAATTAATTTAACTACCTTAATTCATTTGTTTGATTAGACTTCCTTTTAACTTTTACATTTGGTAGAATTGATTCTATATGTTTTATATTTGGACTCTAATATTTTCATTTAAATATCATATTGGATTATAAGAGGCAAAGCTTAAATTATTTGATTTTCTATTTTATCTAATTCCATTTTAAAACAAAATTGATAAAGTTCAACCTACACTTCAAATGTGTGTTTGCAACTAAATATCTTTTGAGGATAATATCAAGATTTTTTTTTGGCTAAAATGCTTTAATTTGATAGTTATATTATAAAACTATACTTCAGATCCATATTTGCAATTGGGCTTGTGATATTTACTTTTGGTGAAACAAGAGCCAATCTTAACTTTTTGAAGCCTTTTAGATGCTATGGAATAACTGAAAATGACTCTAAGATTATCAAAAAACTATACTCACCCAAATTTCATAAGAATATGGTATGTAAATCAAAATAATATTTTTTTTTTTTAATTTCATTATTTTTTATTCTCTAAGAACATTTGATGATTTAAGAGAAGAGTATACTAGGTTTTTGAGAAAATTATTAGTAAACATCTTAGCCAATCACATGTACTCCAATCAACAAATGATCAAAGATCAAAGTTGTGCAATGAAGAGAGAATCCTAAAAGCGTACATGAGAATAAAGGAAACATTCACACTACTCTTTTTTACTTAAAAAATATAGCACAAATAAGGGCACACACATCCAAGAGGTGTAATAACTCTATATGTCCAAAATAGTTAAAAGTTTAACCTACTCGGTATGTGTCAAATTACATAGTTGTACCAACTTAGATGAAGATTAACAAATGGTTATGAAAGATGTTATTTAAACTTAAAAGAGATTGTGAGACACAACTACCGTGAGAATCTAGCTAATGGATTGTTCCAATTGTTCTCATAATAACCATGTCTAAATAACCTAAACAAGATTACTAATTTGTATGGGCAGAAATAAATATCATCAAATAAAAAGAAAATAAAAACCTACACTAACATTTATTTGTCCTTATTGTCTTGTATATCAACGAAGGCTAAATATGTGAAATGACACATATTGACAATTAAATGTGCAGTCTTATTTGCCCACACAAATATCTACAATTCTTTAAAGTATTATGATGTTAACTCAACTTCCCATAAATTTGTAATCAACATCTCACACAATTGTTTGAATTTTCTAATTCTAAAACCACCATGCCAATACCTAGGCTGATAAAGTAGTCCAAAAAAATCCACCACCACCTAATTCTTAGATAAATATAAAACACTCCACAAGATCAAATGGAGAAAACATTCATACTAAAGCTACTTAAAAAATCATATTTGAGTTGCTAAAGTCCATATAGTCAATAGTGACTTTGGTTAATTGAAATGGCATTGAATAAGATTGTAGTGCAAAGTATAATAGTTCTGGATTAAACTTGAATGATTTTTCATCATCAACATTTCCGATCATACTACAAGATCTATCATTAGGATGAAGCAATAGATAGAGAGCGAAAAAAATGAAATATGATCGGAAACGTTGATGATGAAAAATCACACAGTTTAATTCAGAAAAACAACTATCTAACATAATAGATTGTGAAAATTACATGAATCTTATAATAGCTCTACCATGTTATATAAGGCATAAATGACTTGATCAACTTTTTATATACAGCTTACATATAATTAAGAGAACCCAAAAACATTTAGAGAACAAAGTGCAACTTTTTGAATTGGAGATTTAGAATTTCCATAACAAAATCTCACTCCACCTAAAAGGTTTTTTATTTGTGGTCCCTCTAAGGACTCCACTTATTTCACCTTCATACCTGTGAGGGGGGGCAGGAAGCACTTATTTCTCCAGTACCTACATGTAAAACAAAAATGTAGAAAAATTACTGCAGTCGGATGTGGTGAGTTTCATTGTCTGATAAAGTATAGAATTAATAAACAATATTATTTCAGGAGCATGTACCATTCTCGTACATCAAACAGTAAAAGTTCATTATTATACTGTTGTATTCTGCATTCTTTTACTATGGAAGAAAACTCATTATTCTCACAACAGTGCAGAATTCTGACTTCCATCTTCATTGTTATATTATTCTATAGCCCATTTAAGTTCATCTCCCAAATTTATGTATAACTAACTTACGTATATAGCATTTTTTTATTATTATTAAATTTCTCTTTTTCCCAAACTATAAAGGAAGTGATGTCCATGCCTTAAAAAGAGATTTTAGTACGGTAATTTACAGTGACTAAGAAAGGCTACAGACTATGGTCACATGGGTTTTGTCAGATACTCTATTTGATTTGAACAAAAAGTTATAGCATGGGACCGTTCTAAATTCAAAGCGATGTTCACAAGTCATGATAGTGCAAGTGTATCAATAGTCGTTAAAGATAATTTCGAACACCTGACTGTCTTTACTATACATTTGATATTTATTTTTAGTTGTCTACATATAGGACTTGGCTACTTAAAAAATATTTTTTGGCTTCTCAGTGTTAACAAAGCTCTCTGTAGAGTTCATTGAGCATCGAAGGATCAAAAAATGACCATTCAAGTGTCGCCTAATACCTAATAATCATGTATTCAAAACTGCAAGTACTTATGGACAAATGTCCTACTAGTCTAACACAAATGGGTCAATTATGAACCAAAAAAAGCTAAACAATGATCAACTATTTGTACATGCAAAACTTATTAATGCGCTTTTAATTATCACTCTTTTGACTCCTTTAAAATTAGTAATTGAGGTGTATGTGCACGGTTATTAGAGCAGACTACTAGTGCTCTTCTCTTATGAGACTATCTATTTTTCAGTCTAATGACGACTTACAATATATGACACTCTGATATTTCATGCAGAATGCAGATTTTTACTTTTGACCTAAATAATATTTTTCCATCTGTATATACTAACAGAAAGAGGCAGCCTTATGTTCTGTAATGCTCATTGATCTGTCAGTATCAATCAACTTTTGCTTGGTCCCCATTTTTTTCCTTCTCTGTCCCTTTTTAAGTTAGATTTAGCCATTACTTATAAGCATTACTATAAATAGTGAGTCTTGTACAAGGATTTTGGAGAGCCCAGTAAGAAGACCTGGATTGTGTTTTACCTCTTTATTGAGAGAGCTTGTTTATGGCATCTGCAGTAGCTTTTGTAGCAGAGGCTTATGTCTACAAGTCCAAGAGATTCAGCCTCCCAGAAGAAACCAAGTTAGAGGTTAAGGAGATAAAGCATAAGAAATATAGCATGAAGAAGGTGACAAGTAGCTGCTCTGGGGCTCTCAAATTTTTCATTTCATGTATTGTCTGTGAGACTAAAGGATTTACTTAGTCACTGTTTCTCAGTATGTTAAGGGAAAAAAACAGCATTAATATGGGCTTTTTTAAATGCTGATTCATAGCCTTAGTGTTAAGGGTGTGTTGTTTGTGTAATATATGTTGTATACAACATTTACCCTTAGTTTAAGGGTGGTTTGTTTTTGTAATATATGTTGTATTACAACATTTTTCTAGTGTAAGAGCTGATTTGTGAAGGTTGTGAAGCTGATACTGTTTAGTTGTATTACAATTAGGGTATTGTTTTTGAAGTCCAAACCTGCATTTCTAATTAAAAGTTTTTGTTTTCCCACTTGGAAAGTAAAGTTTTGGGTTCTGATTAGTGCCAGATATGTGTTAATCTTGCAAAATCAAATTTATTTTGTGTTCTTACTACTATATGGTTTCTCTAGTGTAACTAGCTGTTGTTAGACTCTTCATTAGTTTCCAGCATATCAATTTCTAACAGAAATTCTAAGTTATGTTGCATACACCAGGGGAATGACTGTTAACTAACGATATACAAGTTAGTCATAAACGGTGCAGGAGTGGGTTGTAAATTTCATGTCTATCTTCTGTTTCTACTAAAGAATAACAGATATTTTATAGCTTCAAATCACTTAGTTTAGATGGCTCTATTATTTTTTCTAGTATTTTTTATCTATAAAGTTATTTTACCTATTTTCTTTTAAGAACTATAGACTTACGGATATTTATTCTTTCAAATTCATTTTTGACTCAATTTTGACCTCACTCTTCATGATGTTGTAACCTTGCACTCAACAATGATCCCTGCTGGGCTCTTGAAAAACATTTCAACTTTAACAACAGACCGAAGACCCATTGACAAGTCCTATGAATTTTAAACTGTTGGAAGACTCACTGAGCACCTAGGTATGTCTGCTTTTATGATGGATTTCGTTAAAAGTAGCAAAGTAGTTGTCATTCAATGTGCTTATTTTCTTTGGGACACGACAAATACAAATATCGTATTTAATAAATTTCTTAATTATTTTAAATAGAGCATTTCGAGGTCTCTTCATGTGAGTAGCACTTTAGGCTATGCAATTGCCTCTTTCCTCGAAAGTGGGGTTGACAAAGTTGTTGGTAGAATTTTCTTAAAGTATAATATGAAGAGTTGTGTCGATGGAGAATATGTTTCAAAATGGCTTGGTCATCCTTCGCCAAGTTTCTCTGATCCACTTTCCACTCTCTGACTTTCTTTGCTTCTCCCGCACGCCAATGTTTCGATGATGTGGGTCCTACTCCAATCTCTATGACGTTTTCGCTTACGTTTAGCTGGATGCCTTTTCCAGATTTGGGTTTGACCAGAAACCAAACCTGATTTCCTTGCTATAAATGTAGAAGTAGATAACGAATCGACAACTTCATTTTAATCTCCACATTTCAGAAATCCAGAGGAAATGGGGACTTGTTTATCTTCACTAATACAGGACGATGTTGAGCAAGATCCAGTGAAGGTAGCACAAGTTTTAAACGAATCTGATTCGATGAATTTGAAGGAGCATTTTTCACCTCTTGACAAAATTCTCATAGGTAGATCAGAGTGATGGGTATTCATAGGTAGATCAGAGTGATGGGTATTCATAGGTAGATTAGAGCAATCAAAAATCTTTAACTATTTACTTAGATAATGTTCAATAATTTATTAATGATGTCAATTGAAATGTTTTTGATTTGAATGTCTAAATTTATTGATCAACATTTCAGATCATAATTTATAATTTATTGATCCATCATTAGGATGAAGATCTTATACTATCTACTTTCTTCATTTTAATTATAGTTCATGGAGTATGATTTGGAACTTGATGAAAAAATTCAGCTAATCAAAACTAAAATTTTTCAAAGTAGTATCATAAATTGAACAAATTTCATGTAATTAATAAAAATAGTTATGTAATATCATAACTTTTACTTTATAAATTTCAATTAGATCCTAAAACCAACATTCATTCTTAAGATCTTTAGTTTAGTATTGTTAAATTTTGACATTCCAACTTAAAATATAATTATTACTCCCAATTTTTATTTTTTTATAATCTTTCTAAGCTATAATATGATTATTCAGCCAATAATTGGTTCATTTAAAGTATTCTTTTAGGGAAAGCTTTTGAATGTCACGTGGAAGGACAAGAGACAATATATCACACACGCGAATACAAAAACTGCACTATTGTTCATTCAACTATCACATTCGACTTTTGAAAGTACTTTTTTAATTAGCCAAAAAAAGTATAGTCAAAAGTGCATTGCGATCCCTAAATAGACATTTGTTGTCAATATTCTAAACTAATTTCAAGTCTAAGCCTTCTTTTATGGACAAGATATGAGATCTCATTTTCTAATGTATAGGTTATATATAAAAAAGATGTATATTATGTTAGAAATAAGGAATACTGAGAGGGCGGGGGGGTTGAATTAGTATTCTACAAACTTTATCTTCTGCCCAATTATGGATATAACAGATTATTTTTCTGTTCCTCTCATCTTGCAATATTCTTATTTCATCATAAAGCTTCTGAACTTTCTTTTCTGCATCACATACCTTCACATTAGGTCTAGAAAGAAGGTTACATTCATTCTGAATCTCAACTTCCTTCAACTTGATCTTCTATTCCTCTTTTGCTGTCAAAATCTCTGGTTTTGTACACTGTATGTATAATGATTTTCCTGTCTCCAAATGTTTCCTCAAGTTCTTGATACAAGTATCAAAACTGCTAATATCATTTTTGATATTCTGACTGATGTTCAAAAGCATTTCAGCTTCATAAGCTGGTTGAGCTCTCACTTTTGCAATATCAGATAGGTTAGTGAATTCATTGTCAAAAGTGTTCATTACCTTCTTAGCTTTCTCCAAAGGGTCTGCCTCTGTGATTTGAGTAGTTACAATGCTTTCTAACTTCTCAGTAAGGTCCTTCAAACTCCCTTCAAGATTCTTCACTTTCTTGTTCTTGCCAATGATTTTATTCAAAGATCTCATATAGGTCAAGTTGGACAGAGTCCTTGTCTCTCATGGTTGGATTGCTAATTTTTCTTGCTCTCTTTTTGCACTTAATCATATTGGGTCGGATCATTATCCTATTTCCTTTATAGCTAATTCCTTCAGAGGAAAAGGCAATACTCCTTTCGGAATGGAGAAAATGTGGTTGAATCACCCTGATTTCAAAAACAAAATAAAAGAGTGGTGGAGTATTAAAGTGGAAGGAAAAGCTATGTTCCAGGTGGCAAAAAAAATGGCTAATATCAAATCTAAAGTTAGACACTAGAATAAGGATGTCTTTGGAGATATCTTCCAAACTAAAAGCAAAATAAAAATGGACCTTAAAGAAATCCAAGATAAGATACAGAGTATAGGGTTGACAGAAGATTCTAGAAAAGAAGAAAGTATTATTCTTGTGGATTACCATAATATCATATCTAAAGAGGAAACATTTTGGAGACAGAGATCCAGATCTCTTTGGCTGAAAGCAGGTGACAGAAATACCAGATTCTTTCATTTAACAGTGATGAAACACAAGGCAATGAATAGAATCAACTCATTGATAACGCAAAGGGGCACTCTTGAAAAAGAGGAAGAGATAAGGAAAGATATGATGGACCATTTTGCTTCGATCCTGTCTAGAGAATAAAGCCTCAATCATGATGATCAGAATTATTTGCTGAGCTCTATTCCCCCGCTGGTGGAGGCTGAGGATAATATCCTTCTTAAATCTATTCCTTCGAAGGAGGATATTTTTAAGGCAATCCATTCCTTTGAAGGTGAAAAATCCCCCAGGCCAGATGGATTTCAAATGTTTTTCTTTTAACATTTCTGGGAAATTATTGGAGAAGATATTTGTGGAGTTGTGAAAGAATTCTATGGCTCTAAAGCTATGCTTAAAGAGCTCAACTCTACCTTCAAAGCTCTGATTCCTAAAAAACTAGGAGCTAACACAGTTGATAGCTTTAGACCTATTAGTCTTTTTAACTCTTTGTATAAGATTATATCTAAAGTTATGACCTCTAAGATTCTCAAGATCCTCCCTCGTATCATTTCCCCCCAACAAAATGGTTTTGTGCTGGGTCAATAAATTTTGGACTTGATCATGGTTGTTCATGAGAATATTCATTCACTGGAAAAATCGAGGAAACAGGGGTTCCTTATGAAACTTGATCAATCAAAAGCTTATGATAGAGTCGATTGGGTGTTTCTTATGAAAATTCTTCTAGCATTTGGTTTTGATGAGGGAGTGATTAAAATTATTATGCAACTTGTTACTACTATTTCTTCCTCGATGATTGTGAATGGGGGATCCTCTCCTTTCTTCAAACCTTCCAGAGGGTTACGTCAAGGCGATCCTATATCACCTAACCTTTTTGCTATCATGGTGGAAAGTCTAGGGAGATTCCTTTCCCTTCAGGTGTCTCAAGGTTTGATTATGGGTTTACACCCAACTTCTGGAGGGATTGTCTGCTCGCATGAACAATTTGTTGATGATACAATTCTGATGGGAGAATCTACTGTTAAAGAGGCAAGGAATATCAAAAAGGTGTTAAATGTGTATGCTAATGCTACAGGTCAACTCATTAATTGGGAGAAGAGTGCCCTATTTTTCTTCAATACTCCTGAAGCCAGAATGAACAGAATTTTTGCGATTCTTGGGTGCAAGTTGGGAAGCCTCTTGACCACTTATCTTGGTTTGCCCCTGTGCTTGAAACCGAAGGCTAATTTCTAGAATGAAATCCTTGATAGATTTAAATTGAAACTGGTGGGTTGGAAAGGGGCGATTCTCAGTCAAGTTGGGAAAGTTCAATTGCTGAAGGCTACGTTGCAAAATCTTCCGGTCTATGCCCTTAGCCTGTTCAAAATACCTCAAAAGTTTTCTGACTTAATAGAGAAGATCCAAAAAAGGTTCATGTGGTTAGGAGTGGAAGAGAAAAAGAGACTTAGTCTTGTGGCTTGGGAGAAGATTTTCAAGCCAAAGAAGATGGGGGGTCTAGGAATAAGGAGCATTAATTTAATTATACCAATAAAGCTCTCCTAGCTAAGCAATGTTGGAGAATCTTTGAAGATGAGAAAGAATGGAATATGATAATGAAAAGGAAATATCATCTTAGCAATCTTGAAGGAATGCTCCAAACTCAAAATGAGATCCAGGGATCTTTTATCTAGAATAGTATTAGTAAAGGCAAGAATCTCATTGGCAAAGGGTTTATTTGGAAACTGGGAAACGACAGAAAAATTCATTTTTGGAAGGATAAATGGATGTCCGAGAAGCCTCTTATAGAGAATGAAGAGTCATGGGGGAATGCTATTCAAGATTGTATAGACACTATATCAGATTAAAAGAAGTGAACAAACAATTAAACAATTGGTTTATTAGAGAGAATGAGGCTGATAAAATTATCTAGGGTCCGATGACTTCTGGAAAGTTTTCAGTTGCTTCTCCTCCCTAATGAGGCTCAGCCTTTATGGGCATAGGTATGGAATAAGGACCTTACCCCTAAAATTAACATGTTCTTTTGGCTAGTTGTTCAAAATAAAATTCTCACACAGGACAATCTCTTGAAAAGAGGGTTTCAAATGCCTAATAGATGTGCCCTGTGTTGTCATGAAGTGGAGAATTGCAATCATCTTATGATACATTGCTCTTTCACTAGAGAGGTGTGCGACATTGCTATGTCCTCCCTTGAGTTCAACTGGGTGAAACCTAACTCTATCCAGGATTTTTTCCAGCAGTGGCAGAGTCCTTGACAAAAATGCCAGGAATATCTAAAAAATTGCCTTTCCCCACTTTACCTGGCTTATCTGGAAGGAGAGAAACAATAGAATCTTTAGAGAGAAAAAGGCCCCTCCTGTTGTGGTTGCTAGTTCTATTACTAGAAGCATAATGGAAAACTATAGAAGTATGGGAAGGGATGACAGTAGCCTTTGGGATCCTCAACTTGAGAAGGACAATACTATCTCATGGGAGAGACTAAAGAAGAGCTAGAATCATAATCCTAGAGATAATGTTAGGTGGATTGCACCTCCCTATGGATGGTTTAAAGGGAACTTTGATGGCTCGATGAAGGGAAACCCTGGAAGGGCTAGAGGTGGAGGGATAATTAGAGATAATGTTGGAAACTGCTTAGGAGCGATTGCAGTCCCGCTAAGAATTCAAACCAGCCACGTGGCGGAGGCTAAAGCTGCTCTTTATTTGGTTTTGATGGAAAAAAATTTGGGATGCACGAAATTATGGCTAGAAGGGGACTCACTAAATATAATTAATGCCATAAAAGGGAAATCTAACATCTCGTGGACTATAGAACACATCATCAACAAAATAAATTTTTTATTGAACTCCTTCGAAGAAAGCCATGTCACCCACATATATCGTGAAGGCAATAAACCAGTGGACAAGTTGGCTAATGATGGTACTTTGTGTGACATCATCCAGAAGTGGAGAGGGGAAGCGAATCTCAAGAGTGAGATTTCAAGTCTAATCAACTATGACAGGATTAATCACAATGAAGGAAATATCACTTAAATTAATGATGATAAGGACAAATCATTTATCGAAGAGGCTTGCATGTAAGGAGAAGTGTGGGAACTTTACTCTGCAAATAATAAGGCATGAACAAAGGGTTATTATCGATAACCAAAAAAGCATTGAGAACTTGAGAAGCAAGGCGGAGATTTCTGGTAAGAAGCCAAACCAGTACATGAAAAACCAAAAAAATTATGGGAGGTGGTTTGAAGAGGGAGGAACCTTCTGACTGTGACAAATGGAGATAGGACATAAAAGTGTGGAAGAAGCTGAAAAAAGGGGGTGTTACTTAGTTTATGAAGAAGCTTCATGGGCACAAAAAATAGATCACATCTTTGTTTGTGGATGGCTGGAATAATGGTAAGGTGTTTCTTTGGGGCAAATCCTTCAAGCTTACTATCTCTAGCTTAGTTGATATTATTGGTTTACCTATTGATGGAACCCATTTTCATAGAGGCAATCATAGGCTAGGAACTGAAGCCTTTTCTATTTTTCCCAATACTGATGATGAGAAAGCCCTTATGACTAAGGGGAAAGGTGACTATGTGGTTATTACTAATATTGATGAATTTTGGGCTAAAATTTTGAAGGCCATGATTGAATATTTTACTCTGGATGGGCGGTATTTGAAAATCTATAATTTCCATTTTGTGTTTGCTAACCACTTCAAGCACAAAAGGAAAATTTCTTTCCCTTACTATCTTTTAAGCTCTCTGAATAGCAGCATTACAGGGCACAGGAAAAAGGCTTCTAACCCTGTGCTGCATGAAGGCTTAATCCTTCTTATTTTTGAGCACATAAGGGACAACATTTCGGACCTTGTCCCTAAAAAGATCTCGGATAAGAGAAAGGTGAAGATTGAGGGGGAGATTGAACCTGAGGCCAGTAAGAAGAGGAAGAAAATTAAAGGGAATTCTCTTGTTGCTTCTGATAACAAAGATATCAAAGAGGAGGAGTTAGAGAAAAATCATAATACGAGAGGAAAGGGTATTCTCAAGAAAGATAATGAGAAGGAGTCCAAGGAGGAAGAGACAAGCATTGAGAAAGAGGAAGAGCATGAAAAAGATCAAGAAGAGGAAATGAATGAATGGCTGGATGAGGGGAATGATGACAAAGAGGAGACTAGCAATGAAGAAGGAGAAGAAAAGGAGGAAGTGGAAGAGGAAGAGGAAGGAACCTAGGTCTACTCTTTTGATGAAGCAATGAAAGATACCCCTGATGATAATGAGGGAGTTGAGAAAGGGGATGAAGGAACTCATTCCATGGAGGCTGATTCTCAGAATGTCCCTGTGGAAGAAAACATAAACAATGCTATGCCTGAGAAGGGGGATGGAAAAACCAGAGAGGAGGATTTTAAAGATGAAAAAGCTTTTTCAAAGGGAATTATGGGTGGACAAGAGAATGATGGTAAGGAGGCTGGCAATACTCCTTCTGCTAGTGATACTCGTGAAGAGACCGTAATAAGAGGAAAGGAAGGTAAGGATGAGAAGACCATGCTGGAGACTATTAACAACACTGAGGAACCTGTTATTCTTCAGAGGGAAGTTTCTATGTAGAAGGAGAAGAGCAATATGGAGACACAGGATGAGAATAGGGACTGGAAAAAGGAAATGCAGGAAATGAAAATCCATATCCAGGATATGGAAAAAATATGAAAAACATGAATACTAAGATGGGAAAAATGGAAAATAAGTTGTTTGATAAGGATAAAAATAAAAATACTAAAGAGGAGGGAACTTCTGAGATGAGTAAAAAGGTTAAAGACAAGATGAAAGATTTAGAAACTAAAATCAACAACCATGACAGTATGATAAAAGGTGTCCTAAACCATAACAACAAGGGTTTGAAGGTGACCATTATGAATTTGAAAATGTTGCATAACTACCTGGAGAAGAACATGTTGGAAAGAACTACTATCACCATTGATGAGGAAGCTAGAAACACTGGGCCAGGGATGAGAGCTAGAGGGCATACATAGAGAAAGGTCCTTGAAAAACCTAAAGAGCTGAAGAAACTGCAACAAACCATCCAGAAGATGGAAGATCTCCAGAAGATAGCCGAGGAGATGATAATAGTTAATTAGCTTGTTCTGGCTGGTAGATGTTTTGTTGTTGGTTTTTTCTTTAGTTTCATCTGTTGAACTGTTCGCCTGGTAGTCCCTGTTGTTATTTTCTAGCAGGTGTTTCATTTTGTTAACTTTAATGCTCTATCTTTATGTTGTTTTAAACTCTAATTTCGAGTCCATGTAAAACCTGTTTTTACCTTAATTAAAAACTAATCTAGAATGAATTGAAATGATATGCAATTAATCTAGAAATGCTATGAAGATGAATGCAAAAGTATGCAAAAGCTATGAAAAACTATGAAATGATCTCACAAAATTGCCTGTCGCAAAAGCATGATATTTCATATGCAATTTTGCCAAAGTAATTGTACAAATTTGAGAGATGTATTATGAAGAGCTAAGCCTTGATTTTATAGAAATACAGGCTTTGAGGATGCATTAAGAAAAGCCATAAATCACTCTTGAAAAACTTAGATTGATTTTTGAGTTAATAAGAAATTAAGAATAAATAAACTCACAAAATCATGCAAAAACAACTTTTAACTCAAAATAGAGTTTTAGATCAATTTCCAACTCACAATCACATGTTGAGTTTAAATTTAAAATTGGTTGTTAATTTCTAGTTGCCTGCTTTTCTGATTGTATATGATTTATTTTGAATTAATTTAGAAATAAAGTGATTTATTCTCAACTTAACTGATTTTAAATTTAAAATAACTGATTTATGGGTTAATTAATTATTTTAATCAAACTTTATTCCAAAACTATATTATTAAATTTGACAATTTAATTTAATCAATTAAATAAGAATTCAACTGATTATTTTTAGCAAATTTGATTTATTGTCAAATAAAATAATATTAATTAGGAATAAATAGAATTAAATCTAATTAAATAATTAAGTGGCAGAATTAAATTAATTAATTAATTATTCATCATATTCAATTAATCAACTTTAGGATAAATAATGACATTTATCACCAAATAATATTCAATTAAAGATAATTATGATAAATTAGAAATATTCAAGGAATATTCCCCGATGCAGAATTAAGATAAAATCAATTAGGATTTCGATGTGTAGATGTGCCTTAGGTTAGGACTTTGATGTTGATTTCGATCGAATTGTTGATGTAAGAGGTTAATGAACCTATAGCCCATTTTTGGGGTATTATAGTCGGCCCTAGAGGCTAGAGTGTTGGGAGGAGAGAAAAAACATCCACTGGGGTTTGCAAAATCATCCAAAGGATTAAAAATGTTCCTGAAGCTTCCCCTTCCATTTCTAGACTGTCCAGGAAAAGAACTTGCAATGTAGGTGCCTCCACTTCGAAGAGAAAGTGAAATAAAAGAAAAGAAACTGCCAATATCCCTAAAACACCACAATCCATAAGGACCAGGTCCACATCTAGGAGAGATAAGGGTAAAACTAAGGAGACAAAAGAGGAAATATTAGAGCAGCAACCTAGTAGTAATAATGATAATGTTGAAGAAACCTTACATTCTCATGGGGAAGAAACTCCAGAAAATCCTCCTTAAGCAGCTATGGAGGAAATGACCACTAGCACGAGGAAATGAAACAGTCCTCTGTGCTTGTCCACACCTCCCAGAAGGAGAAGTGCAAGGATTTTTGAAAGGGTTGTTGAGCCTTCTATTCCAATTGTTAACCTAGAATCCTCTGAATCCATAGGGAGGTCCTCTTGAGAGGAAATGTTTCAACAAAATGTAGCCAGTGACACTAAATTCAACAACCAGAGTCCACAAATATAAGTTAACCCTAGTGTTAACTATATACTTATTGATAGTGATGAGGATTCTAAGGAGGCCGAAGAGTTTGTAAATAACTCTATTAGGCAAGACATTTGTAGTGATTCTGAGGACTCTCCTTTTGAAGAGTACTCAGAATTTGGGAAAGATACTATTGAAGAAGTGCCAAAACAAATTAATCAGGATGGATTAGAGACGTTGGCTAAGGTGACAACTGAGTCTAGTGATGAGGGAAATGTAGTGAAAACTCTTGTTCTATGGAAAGGAGAATCCTCCACACCAAAAAGCACAATAAAAACCCCTCACTTGGCGTCTGGTTGGGTAGATATTCTCAATCAAGGACCCTTACCACCACCAGATTTGTCTACACCCTTGGATGCAAGGATAAATTTATATCAACAATTGTTGTGGGAAAAGCCATGGTGGAAATTAGAAAAGGAAAAATTGAAGCGTGTCATTGATGAGTAAGGCCATCAAATAGAACAGAAATCAAATCAAATTGAGGTGTTGAAGAGGAGGATTGATCAAATTACAAGATTGATTTCAAAGCTCATGGAATGTAGATCACCATCTCCGATGTATGCATTATTCCTTAAGGAATATCTTGTTAATTTCAAATTGACAAGAATTGTAGAAGGACTCAGTCCCTCTCTCTCAACCCCCCGTGAATTCTATGATGCATTCCAGTCTGCTCCAATGACTGAAAAATTTATTGTGTGAGCTATACCTACATAACTTGGCAGTCCTAGATGATACAGAGTGGAACTCACTCCTCTATGTAGGAGATGTGCAATTAAGGGCAGTTATGTCCTGGATACAGAATGAATCAGCAGGGAGCACCAAGCTGCACCTTATAGAAATAATGAGATGACAACTCCCTTTCTTATGAGGCCTGAAGTTCAACATTCTAGGCGGACATATCTAGATTGGCTTTTTGTTACAGTGAATTCAAGTGGAGCTAGCAAAATATATCTAGTAAGAGAGCAAGCTTTTATAGATTGGGACCAACATTCATCTTGTAATATTGCAGCAGTAATCAGTGCCTCAAGACAAATATGGATATGGATGTCACATGATTTGAAGATAAGGGAACCTCACTCTCCACAAAATTTAACCCTTGCTACTAGAAGAGTTCCATGGTACATCATGTTGGGAAGGACTCTCCTTAATTACTAGTTTCCATTAAGGTTTCAGCCTCCTGTACTCCTACAGCCATTGTTAGCAATGAATGACAGTGCAGCAGATCATGATATGTCTATAGAGGTTCAGCGATGGGAAAGGCTCAGAGCAAATCATGGGTATTTCAATTATGTTAATGATGAGTATGGGGAAAAGATAGCTAGTGACTTGAGACTTTGTGCCAGGATCTAGAATTTCATGGTTGCTGGGGACCAACAATAGCACAGTTGGGGGGAATGATGGGCTTATAAAAGGCCATCTTTCTTAGTACTTTTTATCCTTCTTTCAAATAGTTATTTTGCAAGCAGACATGAATTTATGGTTTTCAAGCATATGAACTTATATATATATATATATATATATATATATATATATATATATATATATATATATATCTCTCTCTGTGTGTATGTGTGTGAAGACATGAAATAGAAATGTGGATAGTTTAAAGACATGGTATTTTCTTGAATTCATGGATAGGAATGGTATAATGCAGTAGCTATACATGTTAATGAATGTTTCCTTGCCTAAGCTATGTTTTGGGTAGTCTTCCTCCTGTAGCCATAGGATTTGCAAGAGTGTTAATTAGAACTTTATACCATTTTTCCCAATATTAATGATAGGGATATATATGTATATGGGAGGTTGTGTGTGCATTGATTGTTTTGCAGGTGTTTACCACAAGCATTCAAAAACTGACATAGTGGCGCTGGAATAGTCAAAGCCAACCATGGATTGCAAGATCTTTGCAAGTGGAGCAAATCAATCGCTATTTTCTGTTGCATGCAGCGCATGGATTTAGTTCCCTCAACATGCTATATTCCTGGAGATTTATTCATGTTTAATGTTGTTTCTATTTTGAAACTTTATGAGTTTGTAGCTGATCCTCATTTATGAAGTGATCATAGATTTAGGAGGTACTTGTAGTTTTCCTTCAAATAATCGACTGTTGTAACTCTTTAGGAGTTAGTCGAATGAATTGGTTTTTATAACAGAACTATTGTGATATTGTTTTCAATCAAGTGTAATCATTTTGCTATGGATGAATAGAATGCTCAGTTTGATTTTATATCTTTTATCTTGATTGTATTTCCTGTTCACTCATTCAAGGGGGCCCACTTGATGAGTGAATTGTTCTATTAGTGTAGAATTCATTTTCCTATTTATTTCTAAGTAAGGTAGAACTCTGATGTTCCTATGGCTACTGATAACATAATTGGTAGACTGTTCCTGCAACATAGGCAGTTGTATGCAAATTAGATGTCTAACAACTAGAAATGATAAATTAACTATAAAAGCCAATGAATCTATCTAATGCAAACACAATGAAGAATGCAAAGTAACTATGAAATGATTAAAATAATTCATTTACCTTCACCTACCATGCAGCTTGTCTCCATTGTCCTCCTATGCTCTGATTTCTTGGATGTGTTGAGCTCTCAGATTTCCAATTTGAAGCTCTTTGCCCAAGATGATACCAAAGTGTGGAGATTGAATGATTGAATGCAAAACTAATTCTTAATTATGCAAATGAAATGATGATAGCGTGGATGCTTCACAAAGTGATATGAATATGCTTGATAATGAGTGCTTGATCTTGATTGTTTGATTGCTTATTGCTTGAATGCTTGATTACAAAAATACCTATTA
Source organism: Chamaecyparis obtusa (assembly GCA_027943335.1). Classification (NCBI taxonomy): domain Eukaryota; kingdom Viridiplantae; phylum Streptophyta; class Pinopsida; order Cupressales; family Cupressaceae; genus Chamaecyparis; species Chamaecyparis obtusa. Next base: position 1,322,432 of record BSBK01001129.1, read on the forward strand.
GCTCTCAAATGGGAAATGAGGCTCCTTTTATAATTTTTGGAGGATCTAGGTCTAGGTGGTAGAATCCTACGGTTGAGAATGAAAGGTGGAAAATCCTAGGGCTAGGATTGTGTTGGTTGAAGGAGTTGAGAGAAAGGGGGATGTAGTTGGAATGTGAGAGGAAGAATAGGGATGATGTTCCTCTCATATTGACATGGAGGAGAAGAAGGTGGAAGGGAAAGACACATGTCAAGTGTCTCACAAAGACCAAAGAGAGAAAGAGGGAGAGACCTTTTCCTCATGAGGACTCTTTGCACAAGTGTCCTATGAGTCATCCTTGAGGCTTATAGGTGGCTTGAGAAGCTCCTTAGGAATAGGGAATGTCCCTTGAATTGGTTGTTGAGAGGACATGTGGTCATGAGACCAAGTCCTATAAGGCCACATAGCCCTTAAGAATAGGACATGTGTGGGTGAGGATAAATATGAATAAATAATTAATAATAATTATTTATCTTAGCCAAGGTGATGTGTTAGGTGACTAGGTGGATGAAGTGGACTAGGAGACTTAGTCATATTTAGGTGATTGTGTATTTAATTAAATCACTTAAATAGACTATTTAGAAGACTTAGGATATAGACTTAGACTATAGTGAATTTATTAAATAAATTGAAATAATTTACTTAATAAATAGAAGAAATAAATATTAATTAAATAATAAATATTTAATTAATTTATCAAGTCAATAGTAATTAAATAATAAATATTTAATTAATAAATGAAGCCATTTTTAAGTGTATACATTTTGCCCCTCTTTGAAATAATGTGCTGGTCACATTGTTTCAAAGAAAAATCAAGCATTTTTTTTTTTTTGCTCCTGCCCTAGACAATGTCTCAAATGACCTATGCATGCCCCCTTGAGAGATTGATTGACAAAAAAGATTATTTGAATTTTGTATTGGATTTTTTTTATTTATTTAGTTTATTTTATGTTTTTTTTTTATTGTACAATCAAGCTCACGAAAGAATGGTATAAAATATGGATGAAAACGGGGTGTAATGGAAGAAAAATGGGAGATAGGGTCCACACACCAAGCACACTGGGTCCACAGGCTATACATAGGGCTAAGGGGTCCACAATAGGCTCATTGTGCACACTTGTCACTTGGAGATCAGAGCACGAGAGAGAGAAGAGCAGAGCCGCCAGGATGTCGTTCCCCTTGTCAGATCACCGCTTCGAGAGAGTCAGACGCTTCCAGCGACCACCTGATTCGGGTGAACCGGTAGGTGACTCGATCCTGCTTTGTAATTCCATGATTTGATGCATGTTAGATTAGATTTGGAGCATGTTTAGGGTAGATGAAATGATAGATTAGATTAGAAAATTTTTAGTTTTTTAGGTGAAGGATGAATGCGCAGCAACTTGTGACGTTTGCGTAGAAATTCAAATTCCAGTGGTTCTAGCAGGTGCGATTGGGGGATTCATATGCCCTGATCAGAGGTCACACGGATTTGCAGTTGGATGGGGCCGCACATTATAGCGGGTGATGGAGGGGACCCGATTTGCTTGGGGGGTGTGTTTATTAGCACACCTATATCATGATTTACATCAGGTGGTGTACCACAGGGGTGCATCTCTATCAGCAGGGGTGACACTACTCCATGTTTGGGCATGGGAGCATATTGCAGTGACGAGGCCATTGGAGATTAGATTCTGGGGTGCAGGGCAGCCCTATATTCATTTGTACTCAGTTTTATCTCAGGCAAAATTGGGACATTTAGAGTTTTGGCGGTACACGTTTGATACATTGGACACAGTGACATGGAGACCCTACCTAGGGTGTGAGCCATGGGATGATGAGCGGCAGCTGGGATTCTATTTTGAGTCACGATGGTTGATAGTGCAGATGCCCTTTATTATTAAGAGACAGCTGGTGAACTGGGTTCTGCAACAGTTTGGCAGGATATAGGGTATGCCCCAGGGAGTGAATGAGTTTGCACGGACACATCAGGAGAGATGGGATTGTGGGCCCATGGCATCATTTGATGTTGCGTGGAAGGAGTTTTTGGATGCACCATTCCAGGCATGGTCTATGAGGCAGACAATTGTCGATCTTGGGATGACGGCAGATTTGGAGCAGTTTTTGAGAGATCATCTTGTACCACGCATCACAGATTTAGCAGCGAGACCTCCAGAGAGAGATCCCGTAGACAAACGTTAGGGGAGGCAGCGAGGATGAGATAGGAGGGGATGAGGGAGAGGAGGAGATGGAGGAGGAGATGAAGATGGTGGAGATGGAGGTGGCGGAGATGGAGGGAGAGGTGAGAGAGCTGGCCCATGGATGAGGGGAGGTGAAGTGAGATAGAGAGGATAGGGACGGAGACAGCCTCCGGTATAGCCACCACAGCCAGTTGCAGGAGCTCCCTTACAGGTACCAATTACTCAGGTACAGATACCAGTTGCTGCAGTACAGGGAGCAGCTGCACAGGGATAGGCACAGGTGCCACAAGTACAGGTACAAAGACAGGCAGGGCAGGCACAGGATGACATAGACATTCTATTAGCCCAGGTTGGTGTGGTACAGGGTGGCGTACAAGATGCGACTGATGCTGAGATGCTGGACCTACAGGCACAGGATGAGCAGGCAGACATGGACATTGGGGGACAGGATCCCTATTTACAGAGGGATGCGGTAGAGGAGGAGCCAGATATTGATGCACTGCTAGTCAGACTAGCAGTTACACAGGTACAGGCATAGTGGGTGCCAGGTCTAGAGAGACATATTGGGAGGCTAGAGCACTAGATGGATGTCCTGAGACATGAGAGGGATGTAGTGATTGAGAGACTTGGGGAGTCTGAGATGTTATTAGATGAGTTATAGAGGACAGAGGACCTAGGTCCCCATGGGGATATCATGAGATCCATGATACATGCCGGGAAGGAGATATCCTACTGGCGAGAGGCATACAGACAGGCAGTCCCAAGAGATCAATGGATCGGGAGTTATAGGGAGAGCTCAGTGGGGATGAGGACTGTAGTGCGTGACAGAGGAGCACCAGCTGGTGGAGAGGGTGTGTCATCATGCCCTCTGAGAGCACCGATAGGTTCAGGAGGTCAGGGTGGATCCTCAGCATCAGGGAGTGCAGCAGCACAGGGCCACATTGCATCCCGTAGACAGTGACAGACAGAGTCTGGAGGCAGTGGGTCATAGATGTTGAGAGAGCATTGTATACACTATTGTACCATTATGATTCATTGTATCATTATATTTTGACTTGATGGACATTGACTATGGACACATTTTTATTGATTTATATCATTGGACATTCGGATATTTTTGTTGTTTTATGGATTGTATATGATGGATGCTATATGATGCAGTTCTATCATGATTTTCTTTGATGATTTATATACATGTGCATACTGACATATGCAGGATGTGATGATTTACTTTAATATGCATAAAATGCATGTCTTAGAATGCAAAATGATTTATATTTTGATTTGATATTTTTGATGCTTAATGGTTAATAATAATCATATGATGGTGACATAAATGCATGTCTTAAATGAATTTACTAATGCTATGTGATGATCAATGCAATGTTGTGATGAACAATGTGGATAATGGATAATAAATGAATGATGTAAATGAATGATAATGTATAATAAATGAATAAAATGTGTATAATGTATAATAAATGAATGATATAAGGCAAATGATATCTAATGTAATAAATGATAATGTACCTAAGATTATTGAATGTAATAACTGATAACATGATAAAAATGAGATGAAATGATAGCTATAATAAATGATCAAAATATAAATGAACACTCCTAATGAAGATAACATATATCTCTAAATGTTTAAGTGCAAAATGTTAAATGCAAAAAGTCGTAATATGTTTGGTTGTCCAAATGTCCTCAACTTAAATAACAATGTGTCTAACATAAGAAGAATATACTAAGAGAACAGATAACCTAATAAGAAAGGTAACCTATAAATCTCTATAAAAGGAGCACTGAGTTGTAAGTCATGAACTGTTTAAATGAAATGCAATATGAAATGAATGTATCTCCACAACGTTAGGTAACATCTTAGAACTTCATAATAACTAGAACTTGAGTTTCATCATTGAGCTCATTATGTTGCAAGAAAATGCAAGCATCATGGTATAATTAAACCAGGATGACCTGAGCACTTTTTGCATGGAGTTTAATATTGCAAACTTGACAAGCATCTAGGTATAATTGAACCGAGATGACCTGAGTTTCATTTGTGTAACAGAAAAGGAATATTCCCCCCCTCCATCGGGTAACAAATATTTGGAGTCGAGGTATGCGATGGTGTATCACCACAAATAGCATTTGTTTAGAACAACATGATTTGCATGCTGTCAATACTATGAACTGGATGAAGGCACTTATACACAGACACCCCAATTACTTGTTCCTTTGATTTCATCAGAAAATACCCCACAAATAGCAATCAAAGAAAATATCATGCCCCATCCCCGCTATTCTAATCAATGACATATGAGAGTTTCAAACTCATGTCAAAGATATCCCGGAATAGCATAGGAAGCATGCTAACAATGAAATCTAGATATGAATGCATTAGTTATAACAAATCAGTCTAACATGCCTGCCATGAATATACATTTATTTTTCCAAAAAGATTAATTTAGGATATGTTGATCAATTCAAGTGATGATGTATAGTCAAGATGTATAGATAAGCAGTCACAATTCGAAAGATAGATCATAGATTCTGATTCAGCATGAAGATACCATTGTGAAAGAACATTTTGATTGTGTTTGCCTTGCTTGGTGAAGATAACTCCATTATGTCCTCTAAGAGTCATGACTATTATAGATCCACTTCCCAAACTAGGTCGAGGACATGCCCCCAGCTAGGTGATGGACTGACTTATTATGGGTAAAGAAAGATGCAACAAGACTAGGATGAAGACAATGACAAAAGATCAAGCTATGATGGGATTTTATTATGGATAGATACAATGGATGGTGTATGGATTGGCCATTTTATTATGATATATACATGGTGGGGACAAGGATTGAATAACTGTTTTATTATGGATATATACAATGAACGGATACACTAAAAGAATCCTAATAGATAGAGGAGCTAACCTGTCACACATAGCGCCTGTTTCCAGGTTTTCACCATATGCTTTTATTGCAGTTTTTCTTTTGATTTTATGATTTTTTTGTATTTTTGATTATTTTATTTACATAATATATATACAGCCTATATACATGCCCCTTGCATTGGGATTTCATGGATAGAACTTCTTGAGATGGATACTGTTAAGAGGTTCATCCAAGGGATCCCCTTCAGGTGTAGATAACTGATAAGCTCCAGAACCATAGACTGTTGTAATCACAAAAGGTCCTAACCAATTAGGTTTGAACTTGCCCTTCTTTTCACGATGCTGTTGATTTTTTGGATTTTCTCGAAGGACTAAGTCACCCAACTGAAAGTCTCTGATCTTTACCTTGCTGTTGTACTGACAAGACAGACACTGCTGATAAACTTTCAAATGATCATAGGCGCATTGACGATGTTCATCCAAGAGTTCTAATTCAGTCAAGCGTGCAACTCTATACTCTTCATCAGGAATTAAATCTTTAAGAGTAACACAAAGTGAAGGCAACTCGACCTCAAGGGGCAAGACTGCTTCAGATCTATAGACAAGGGAGTATGGAGTGGCTCTATTAGGAGTACGGATGGATGTGCTGTAAGCCCATAAGGATGGATTAAGTTGAAGATGCCAATCACGGCCAGCATCATTGACAGTCTTTTATAGGATTTTAACAATTGTTTTGTTTGATGCCTCAGCTTGGCCATTTCCTTGAGGATAGTAGATTGTGGAATAGTTGTGGTAGTGTGGAATTTGGTGCACAAGTCATCCATGTCCTAGTTTTGAAACTATTTCCCATGATCAGTGATAAGATACATAGATATACCATATCGGCAAATGATATAGTTTAAGATAAACATGGAGATTTGTTTCCCCGTGGCGGTAATTAATGGAACAACCTCAATCCATTTAGTGAAGTATTCTGTGGCAGTGAGAATCCATTTGTGGCCATTGGAAGATGGAGGATTGATAGCGCCCACGAGGTCGAGTCCCCACTGACTGAATGGAAAAGTAGTTGTAAAAGGATGTAACTCTTGTGTTGGAGCATGGATAAGGTTTTCATGTATCTGACATTTCTTGCATGCCCTAGCAAAATGAAAGGAGTCCGCTTCCATGGTAGGCCAATAATAACCCATACGCATGAGTTTCTTAGCCAAAGAGGGACCACTCGAATGTGTCCCACAAATACCTTCATGTACATCACGTAAGGAAAGTTGGGCTTCATCATGTTCGAGACATCACAGGAGAGTACCATCAAAACCTCGTCGATAAAGGGTGTCGGATATTAAGATATAGCGGGAGGCTTGGCGGAGAAAAGTTCATTTTTGATTGTGGGATAGGTCGGGAGGTAAAGTGTTATCTTTGAGGTAAGAATAGATCTTTCCATAGGTTGGGGAGTCATGTCCAATTAGATGACATATAATACTCGTATCAGGGTCATCATATGCCAGACAAGTCAAGGATTCCACCAAGAACTCAAAATGGGCCTTGGTATCTTCTATATCAAATAAAGAAGCAATCGTTTCCATGGCATTAGCAGCCTTGTTTTCATGTCGAGGAATCTGCTCAAAAGTGATGAAAGAGAAATACTTTTTAAATTCATCCACCATACGTTTATATGGAAATAACTTATCATCTTTGGTCTGGTAATCATCATTAACCTGGTTAACAATCAGCTGAGAATCTCCGTAGACATTTATTTTAGATACGTTCCATTGTAAAGCCATTTTTAACCCAATCAGCAAAGCCTCATATTCTGCTACATTATTAGTGCAAGGAAATAACAACTTGAAAGATTTCAGAATAGTGTATCCTTTTGGCGTGATAAAAAGTATACCAGCTCCTGAACCCTGTTGAGTGTATGAGCCATCAAAGTATAATTTCCATGTTTGTGTAGACAAAGCTAAGATATGAGCATCAGGAAACTCTATGTGTATAGGGTGGTCATCCGTTAATGGAGCATTAGCTAGTTGATCTACCATCACTTGACCTTTGATAGCCTTCCTATCTACATATTCCATATCAAACTCACTAAGTAGCATGACCCACTTAGCCAACCTGCCTGTCAATGCAGTCTTGCTTAACAAAAACTTTAAAGGATCAGTCTTTGCAATAAGCTGAGTAGAATGTGACAACATGTAATGTCGCCACTTCTGTGAAGCAAAGACAACAACTAGACATGCTCTTTCAATAGGGGAATAGTTTAACTCATATCCCACTAGAGTGCAACTAATGTAGTAGATGGCTTTTTCTTTTCCTTCATGATCTTGCTGAGCGAGAAGAGCACCTAGTGAGGCTGTCGTGGCTGAAATGTAGAGCAAGAGTGGCTTGCCAAGAATTGGTGACATCAGAGTTGGAGGATTCGCTAGATACTGCTTGATTTTGTTGAAAGGTTCCTCACACTTATCATCCCATTGGAATAAGATATTTTTATGCAGCAAATGTTGAAAGGGATGACTGCGATCTGCTAGTTGAGAAACAAATCTTCAAATGGATTGTAGACGCCTCTGTAAAGATCTTAGCTGACTGATGTTAGTGGGGGAAGCCATCTCCAATATTTCTTTAACCTTTTCTGGATCTACTTTGATTCCTTTAGCTGAGACAATGTACCCTAACAGTTTACCAGATGTGACCCCGAATGCACATTTCTTTGGATTGAGTCGAATCTGATATTTTTCCATCCGGGTGAATATTCTATCTAACACTCTCAAATGACCAGCTTTGTCTTTGGATTTTGCTAAAATGTCATCAACATAATCTTCCATGATGGTATGCATCATGTCATGGAAGATCGTGGTCATGGCTCTTTGGTAAGTTGCTCCAGCATTTTTGAGGCCAAATGGCATTACATTTTAGTAGTATGTACCCCATGGACAAGTAAAAGTAGTTTTTTCCTGGTCTTCTGGCGTAATCTTGATTTGGTTATAGCCAGAAAATCCATCCATTAATGATAACATCTCATGCCTAGTTGTTAGGTCAACAATCATATCAATATTTGGCAAAGGGAAGTCATCTTTCGGACAAGCTTTATTAAGATCTTGAAAATCAATACAAATCCTGATAGACTTGTCTGGTTTTGAAACCAGAACAATATTTGAAATCCACTCAGCATAATCAATAGCCTGAATGAATCCAACATCTAGGAGCTTCTTCAATTCTGCTTTCACTATTAGAGAAATGTGAGGATGCATTTTGCGGAGCTTCTGCTTGATTGGTTTTACACCTAGTTTGATAGATAAATGATGCATAATGAGATTGGGGTCCAAACCAGGCATATCAGCATAGGACCAAGCAAAGTTGATTTGTTGTTCTTTGAAGAATTTTGCAAAAGCTTCTTTCTCTGATTCTATCAAGGATGCTACTACCTTGAGGATACGTGGAGACTCCTCTGTTCCAATGTTAAGTGGTACTGTTGGTTCTATAAGAATGGTAGATTGCTCTCGATCTAGATAGTTGGGAAGAGTGTCAATCCTTCCATTGTCAGGCACCTCAGAGAGGTTTTCACCATCAGATGCATCTTTTCTTTTTACTATTTTTGGATCTAATACTGCCACTGAGTGGTTTTCACCATTAAATCTGCTGATTATTTTTATATTTTTATGACTGAAAGGATTGGCACTCTCTCCAAAATAGGCCATATCATTAAGTTCTATCAGAAATCCTGACTTGTGATCCCCTGGTGGTAAATGATCCTTGATACCAAGATAGTCAATGATCACGTCATCATTATGGAAGACATCAAGTTCTAGGTGATCGGGAGAATCCCAATCAATAAGGTCAGGATGGACAAGGGGCATTGGATCATTTGGGTTGGTTTCAAAAGAAGAGAGGGTATTGATAGAAAATTTGTTAAGGTTTATGATAGTATCAGTGAGGTCTATTTCCATACTCTCATCCGAATCATCTGTTACAAGATAACGCTCACTTCGCTCATGATCAACATGAGTAGTATTACATGGGACCAATCCTAGTGAGTCACTCATTGAACTCTTGCCCTCATGGTAATCGTTACTATATTGATGGACAATATTGACTCCTATTTCTTCAGTACCATCAAAGAAGGAATCCCATTCATAATCATTAGAATCAGAATCATCATTATCTTCAAGTCTATCAATGATTCTTTCAGCTATCCTTTGTTTCTCGGGATCTACATACATACCATGCTTTCTGAATTGTAAGGCAGGAGCTTTAGATGTCTCATGAAAAGGTGGTATTTTTGCTTTTCCTTTTGGTTCTTGTGGTCCTTCTCCTTTATATCCTAATCCTATAGTGTCTCTTTGATAATTGGGATTTTGCAAAATTGGTTTTATAACACCTTCTCTTTGTAACCCTAGAGGTCCAGCACCTTGATATCCCATCTTTTGTAGCAAAGTATACCCTTTTCCATAGACATCAGGTGATATATATTCATGTTTAGTATCCTCTTCAATCTTCTATGTCTTAAGCCAATAATTTGCATTACGCTCAGCTACCTCTTTGGATATTGTGCCCCCACTTATAAATGTGTTATAAACAAGTGTGGAAGGGGGTTCTAATTGTTGTTTAGTGATCAAAGACCTACCATATGATTTGGGAGATAAAGGTAATTCAGTGATACAAAGAGCTTGACCTAAAGTATATTCTCCCATACTTCTTTCTTTGATATCTATCTTGTTCCCATCTGATTTAGAAGTTGATGCTATATTACTAGGGTCACCAGGTGTGGTTACAAAAGATCCAGTATGATTATTGGGAACCAAAGAATCAGAAATCTTCACATTGCTACAATATTGAAAAGGATTATAATCTCCTTTGATAGTGATCTCCTGACCATTGTGAAGGAATTTTATACATTGATGATAAGTTGATGGCACAACTTGCATGGAATGAATCCATGGTCTTCCCAAAAGAATGTTATAAGCAAGATCCATGTCCAAAACTTGACAAGATACATCTTTGACAATAGGACCAATACTAATTGGAAGAACAACGGACCCCTTGGATGATCGCTCTTCCTCATCATAGGCTTTTATTGTGATTTTCTTTTTTGGATCAACGACATTCTCATAAAATCCCAATGCAAGGACTAACTTTAACGTGCAAATATTCAAACCAGCTCCCCCATCTATTAATACTCTTTTAATCTTGTGATTCTGGACAAGGACTTCAATATGTAAAGGAGCATTATGAGGTTGGGTAATGGCTAAATCATCATTTTCAGTAAAGGAAAAATAGTGTGGGGTTGTTAAATGGCCCACCATAGCTTGAAATTGATTAGGATCTAGAGTTGTTGGAACCTGGGTCTCTAAGAGAGCTTTTTCAAGGATATCTTTGTGAGATGGGGAAAGATGCAAAAGCTCTAAGATGCATATCTGGGCCGGTGTCTTTTTGAGCTGTTCCAAAAGATTGTATTGGTTGGAAGTATTGGGTATGGACTTTGGGACATAAATGGACTTGTTCTGAGTAGTGCTTGGTTTAGACTGGACTCCTTGGAGAGTAACCTTGGCTTGAGCATGAGTAGTAGCATGGATTGGTTGACTCTCTGATTTTCCCTTTATGGTAATGACATTGGAATAATATGCAGAAGGATGACGGTCAGAAATGTTACCAACATATCTATAGGGTGTGTTATTATAATTGGCTTGGTTGTCACCCTTATTGTTGGAAGAACCTCCCTTTTCATGCTCAAGAAGTGGATCTTTGAAGGTCGTATGTGATTCATTTGAGACATGTCCGTCAACACTAATTTCACCGCTTTCGATTAAGTCTTGGATCACATTTTTAAGCCTTTGGCATTCATTAGTTATATGTCCTTTTCCTCTGTGGAATTCACAATAATCATTTCCATTCCACCAAGAAGGCTTCACTCTAGGTTCATAATCTTTTGATTCAGGAAGCGTGATGAGTTTCTTGGTGATTAACTTCTGTAATGCTAATTCGACAGATTCCCCTAAAGGAGTAAAGTTTCTTCGAGGTGAGATAAAAGGCAATCTTGGTTTAGGTGAATCCTTGGTGGTATTTTGATTTGCTGACTGATTGTTGTATGTAGCTTGAGTAGTGTTGGTCGTGCTTGTGAGATTTAGAAGAGGTTTTGTCGGTTGGACATTATGATTATCAACAATTTCGTCATTGACAATGTTTTTGTTTTTATTCCAATATTTCAATTTGTCATTGTTGGAATTGGAATTATAAGTGTTGGAATTCGAATTTGAAGATCCAACATTGTCTTTGGAATAAAGTTTTATCTCAACTTTTCAGACCATGGCTTCCTCAATCTTGATACCATTTTCTATGAGCTTATTGGAATTTGGTGGACATTGCAATTGTAACCTATAACTCATTTTTGGTGTAAGGTTATGCACAAAAATATCCATCTTTTCTTGTTCAGGAATCGTCCGTGGATATTTAGAAAACAATTGACGCCATCTTTGCAAAAAAGTAAGGAAAGGTTCTCCATTCTTTTGATGTGCATTGCAAAGATCAAGCATAGTGACCTCATGTTTGATGTTATATGAATAATGAGTCACAAATTTGTCAAGAAGCTCATTGAAAGATTTTATGTCGGGGGGAAGTTTGGAGAACCATTCCATGGCTTGTCCTCCTAAACTTCGTGGAAATAGTCACATAAGATAAGTGTCATTGTGAGCGACTTCAATACAAGCAGCACAAAACTCACGAATATGGTCTTGTGGATCCGAATTCCCTTTGTATTTGTCAAATTTTGGTACCTCAAAATGAGGAGGGAATGGAATCATTGCTAAATTCTTATCAAAAGGATAAGGACATATATCATCCAAGGAATACTTCTTTGTTGATGATCCAGTTTGGATGTCACAGATTTGTTGTTGAAGCATTTGGATTTGTTGTAGGATGGGATCCAAAGATAATGTGCTTCCTTGTGTGTTTTGGGAAACATTATGCTATTGAGTATGTTGAGGATCATTGGATTGCTGATTATTTTGAAAAACATTTTGTTGTTGATCACTATGGGACGCATTGGATTGTTGATTGATCTGAGAAGCATTGGATTATTGATTGATTTGAGAAGCATTGGATTGTTGATTGATTTCCTTTGCTCCATGTGGATCTTGAGAACCTTTAAGGATATCTTGATTTTTCGTATGAGCTAGTTCTCTAAGATAGGTAACATCAAAATCACTTGGTAACTTAGCTCCTTGTTGAGCAAGCATGATGAAATACATCTCTTTATCCAAGCCTATGAGTCATTCCATGACTTGTAAAAATTTAGGATCTTGTGTAGTATCCCTAAGTTCCTCATCAGTAGGTTCGTCATCAAATGTGAGAGGATGAGTTTTCTTAGGAAGCTCTTTGGGCCAAGGATTCTCTTCATTTCTGTTATTGCCTTCCATTTTGTCTAGGGATTCTTGATTAATAGGTTGTTTGAGTTTCTGAGATCGAGTTTGAACCATAAAACGGATGAAATTGATTGTGGGATGAAAGATTTTTGATAAAAAGATATGGAGAATGATTGGTAGAAAAGATATGATAAGTACTAAAAATTGGTGTCAAGAAAAAATAATCTAAGTAAGCTTGATGGTTAAGGAAAATATATCTCGATATGATAAGCTCACCAAGATCAAAGTCTGATAGATAAGGTAAATTTTCAACACCACACTGAGAATCTTAAGATTGGAAGAAAGTGATTTGTTGACTCTTGAGGAAGGAATGATGATGAAAAGTGATGAAAGTGGTCAAAATAGAAATCAGAGGTCTATGTAACTCGACTATTTTTCTAGAATCTTACTAAGGACGAAAATGGGTATCTGAAAAAGTGATTTTGAAATTCCAAAAGCCTGTGGGAATGCTCTTTGTTGTAAATGCGTAGCAACAAATGTGCAGGACAGTGTGATATATGCGTAATAAAATGAAACAAATGTGTAGCAAATTTTGACAAATGCGATCTGATAAATGTAAATGCGCAGTAACATAGATCGTATGTGCAGCAAGATTTGATGTATGCGCAGGTTGTCAAATTTTTGATGATTTTGTTGGTTTGATGATTTGGAAATTTATTTATTTTTCTGATGTTTTCTGGCTTTTTGGCAAAGTAAAAATGCATAAACACACACATGCAAGACAAAGATGATTTTAATCTAATTTAATCTAGTATGAATGCACAAACACACTTACAATCCTAAGGTTGGCAAGGACTATATCTGCTGAATCCCCACTAGGATAATAAAATCCAGCCACGCAAATCCACAGCGGACAGCCTAGGAAATTGGAGGCATGGGCTCCTCCTTACAGTGCACTCACTTCTCAGGCACACCAAGTTCCGAATTCAATGGGTCATTACTTCCTAAAGAACTGCTATCTCTACTATGAACCGTGAGTAATATGGGGTGTCTTCACGAGCTTGGGTGACTCCTTGAGCCAGCAGATAGAAGGTTTTTGGCCACTAAACAAAAGTTTGTAGTAAGGACATCCATTCAGGTGTTTGTGATCAAGTCATTTTCCCAATTAAGGGGGCTCTCCCAATCCTTTCAAAGCAAGGCTTTCACCTCTACTAAGTAGGACTTTAACGCACCACTGGGGTACTGGAGGAGATTTTGGTTGCCACAATGAATTCACACCTGTCTAATGTGAGACTAATCACACTAGCATTTTTTATATACCGATTTGGAAGGGCTTGGCTTTAGCCTGTTACTGGTTGGGTTGTTCCTTGGGGTGAGTACTTCTTTTCCCACCAAAGACTGCCCTCTAAAAATTATAATAGTTTCTCTTACACCCAAGGTCCACAAATGGCGAGGGGAGAGGATATGTTGTTATAATTTTGGGATTACAGATATGCTATTAAGCAAAACATAATAGACACTTGAATCTATGCTAAGGAAAACACACAAAGCAAAAACATGTCATATTTTAAGCCCAAACGAGATTATAGTTTATTTTGCAAACCCCTTGGCAATCTGCAATCAAACTGTTAGAAATATTTTTAGCAATGGGGTCTTCACAATTACATCCTGCAAAACACCCTAAAAATACTACCAGAACGAACAGACACTTGTCAAAATGTTAGCTAAAAACAAATCTAACAGAAAATTCAATTTTTCTACAGAAACTGATAAATGCGCAGAATAGTGATATAAATGCGCAGCAAGTATAGATGTATGCGCAGGAATTATGTATGCATGAAATAGTTTAATGAATGCACAATCTGGTGGTATATATGCGTAGTTACTATGGATGCACAGTGAAAATGGATATATGCGCAAAATAGTTAAATGAATGCGCAGAAAATATGACAGAGAAGAAAAACCAGATGGGAGAAAATGGATGCGCAGCAGAAATGAACAGATACATAGGAATCGTGGACAAATGCGTAGAAATAACCTGTAGAAAAACCTGCACACGGAAAACTAAAAACTGAAAGTGAAAAGCCCAGTTGGGTCCTCCTTCTAGCGCCAAAAAATGTATGCAAATTAGATGTCTAACAACTAGAAATGATAAATTAACTATAAAAGCCAATGAATCTATCTAATGCAAACACAATGAAGAATGCAAAGTAACTATGAAATGATTAAAATAATTCATTTACCTTCACCTACCATGCAGCTTGTCTCCATTGTCCTCCTATGCTCTAATTTCTTGGATGTGTTGAGCTCTCAAATTTCCAATTTGAAGCTCTTTGCCCAAGATGATACCAAAGTGTGGAGATTGAATGATTGAATGCAAAACTAATTCCTAATTATGCAAATGAAATGATGATAGTGTGGATGCTTCACAAAGTGATATGAATATGCTTGATAATGAGTGCTTGATCTTGATTACTTGATTGCTTATTGCTTGAATGCTTGATTACAAAAATACCTATTAGCTCTCAAATGGGAAATGAGGCTCCTTTTATAAATTTTTGGAGGATCTAGGTCTAGGTGGCAGAATCCTACGATTGAGAATGAAAGGTGGAAAATCCTAGGGCTAGGATTGACTTGGTTGAAGGAGTTGAGAGAAAGGGGGATGTAGTTGGAATGTGAGAGGAAGAATAGGGATGATGTTCCTCTCATATTGACATGGAGGAGAAGGTGTAAGGGAAAGACACATGTCAAGTGTCTCACAAAGACCAAAGAGAGAAAGAGGGAGAGACCTTTTCCTCATGAGGACTCTTTGCACAAGTGTCCTATGAGTCATCCTTGAGGCTTAGAGGTGGCTTGAGAAGCTCCTTAGGAATAGGGAATGTCCCTTGAATTGGTTGTTCAGAGGACATGTGGTCATGAGACCAAGTCCTATGAGGCCACATAGCCCTTAAGAATAGGACATGTGTGGGTGAGGATAAATATGAATAAATAATTAATAATAATTATTTATGTTAGCCAAGGTGATGTGTTAGGTGACTAGGTGGATGAAGTGGACTAGGAGACTTAGTCATATTTAGGTGATTGTGTATTTAATTAAATCACTTAAATAGACTATTTAGAAGACTTAGGATATAGAATTAGACTATAGTGAATTTATTAAATAAATTGAAATAATTTACTTAATAAATAGAAGAAATAAATATTAATTAAATAATAAATATTTAATTAATTTATCAAGTCAATGGTAATTAAATAATAAATATTTACTTAATAAATGAAGCCATTTTTAAGTGTATACAACAGTTAGAGCAATTCCTACTCGCGATTCCATGATTTGTTAGAATAAGTTCATTTGCTAGTTTAGCATAGTTTCCCTGAAGCATAAGCATTTGAATTCCGTAGGATAGTGATAAGACTGAGAAATTTTGGAGCATATACTTTGTGAATGCCATTCCAAGTTTATGTCCCTGGTTGATAATTAAATGAGACCGAATAATTCATTTAGAAACCAATTAGGGTGTCCAATCTTGAAATAGGCAGTCCATTGCTATGGGTTTATGATACCATTATTTGGCCAAGCACTTCTCTCTGTAGTGTTGATTTCAATAAGAAGAAAACCTCTCATACTTGGTGGAAGGATGCCTCTACCAAGCATTATACAATATTGAAAAGCTCTTCACAAATTTTGAAGGATTTTGCTCCTATCTCGGGCTCTTAGAAGCCTATTGTTGAAAATGATTTGAATCCAATTTTGCCTCATGTCATTCCTATAAGGATTGATGTTGAGGTTGATCTTAATTGCTCTGTTGTGCAAGTACCCCTCTCTCTTTGCTAGCGGATCACAGGCTTTATATTGGCGGTTCTGTGGCTACTTCTCCTGCTAGCCCTGCTGGTGTGATTTCTGATGTGGAACATGTTTTTCCTGCTTCTCTTGTTGGGAGTTGTTCTGGTTTTGTTTTAGAACATTTTTTGGTAGATCCTAGGCTTTCTACTGGGAGTTGTGCGGCTTCTTCTCCTACTAGCCCTGCTCATGTGATTTATGTTGTGGAACTTGTTGTTCTTGCTTCTCATGCTGGGAGTTGTTCTAGTTTTGTTTCAGAATTGTTGTTGGGGGTTGGTTCCTCTATTTTGAATTCCTTACATTGGTAGGATGAGGCAGCAAGAGTCAAAGATGGTCAGATCACTATTAAAGGGAAACAATCTAAGAAGTCTTCCTCTTCGTTTGACATGACTCTTTGTTCTCATAAAAAGGGGAACTTCAAATAGTATTGTGGCTATCTTCTCAGTACTATTGTTTCTAATGCTCCATTTTTAGCAGTGTTCTAGGTTTGTTGTTTGAGCATCCTTCCTTTTTTCTTGGTTGGATTGATTTGTTTTGGGAGCTTATAACATTCTATCTTAAGTATGTATTTGTTAAAGGGTTTTGGGGCCCCTTCAAAACCTGATGTTACCTTAATCAAAAACTTTGATCAGAGGAGATGGGGATATTAAGGAATCTCATACACTTGCTTCACAAAGGGGAGTTGGTTGTGAAGATATCTCAAATCATCAATGTTCACAAAAATGGGAAGTAAATTTTGTTAACAAATTCATAGAGGCTTCTAATAAGCAAGAGGAAAAGTAAGATGTTATGTGAACTGTGAAACTCAAATTTAGAACAACATAAAAGAGTATTTTGGAATGATTGAAAGAGTAAGACATGTCTCATTTGATCAAAACATACTATTGTTTGGTAGACAAATATGGTGTTTGTTCAAGAAACTTGAAGAATAGAAGAATTTAAACAAATTAGCTATTAAGAATGTTAGCAAGAATGGATTATTCTCTATTTGGAATCTTTTAGATATGGAATGAAGAGTGATCAGAGCTAAAAGTGAAATATTTTAAGGACCATTATTCATAGACTATAAATTCTACTCTTAAAACTATTGGTTGTTTAGGAAAGAGAAAAATGGTAAATGTAAATATAGTAGAACTATGGAGAAGAGCCAACTAACATTGGAGAGGTTTGTAACACAATTCGACACACACACACACACACATAGAGAGAGAGTAAGACATGTCTCATTTGATCAAAACATACTATTGTTTGGTAGACAAATATGGTGTTTGTTCAAGAAACTTGAAGAACAAAAGAATTTAAACAAATTAGCTATTAAGAATGTTAGCAAGAATGGATTATTCTCTATTTGGAATCTTTTAGATATGGGATGAAGAGTGATCAGAGCTAAAAGTGAAATATTTTAAGGACCATTATTCATAGACTATAAATTCTACTCTTAAAACTATTGTTTGTTTACGAAAGAAAAAATGGTAAATGTAAATATAGTAGAACTATGGAGAAGAGCCAACTAACATTGGAGAGGTTTGTAACACAATCCGACACACACACACACATGTATATATATAAATATATATATATATATAAATATATATATATATATATATATATATATATATATATATATATATATATATATATATATATATATATATATATATATATATAAAGAGAGAGAGAGAGAGAGAGAGAGAGAGAGAGAGAGAGAGAGAGAGAGAGTTTATTTTAGAATTGGTTGATGTTGATATAATGAACTAGTAAGATTATGGAAGAATTCCACTATAGTTAAACATAGTCTATTTTTTGAGGGAAGGCCATTGGTATAAGAAACTAGTGGATGAGTTTGTAAACAAACAAAAGTATCAGTTTTCAGGGGATTGTATTTTAATAAGAAATTGAAGTTGTAAAGAAGTGATAAATATTTTGAAACTTCATTTTTATAGATGTTTGATGTGTGTGTCAGGTCATTATGTAAGTTTCTTGAGGGAGGATGTAGTGAAGGGGTATAAAATTTTCAAAACTTTAGTGCATTAGTTGTTTATGTCAAGATGTTGTGTAAGCATGAGATGCCAACAAAACCCATTTTTTGATGGTGTTTCAAATAAAATGATGTTTTATAGCTCATTATGAGTTTAGAGATGTGGTGCAAGTAGACATAACAAAGTGAGTGGTGGTGTAGAATTCTAGAAATAATGATGGGGGCAGCTAGCTAAGAACATGTGTTTCCTTTTGGTGCCACCTTTTATAAGTAGTGAAAAGTGGGAAAATGAGAAAATTTGTTGCTTTGACACCTTGCACATGAGTTGGTAGGAAAATGAGAAAATTTGTTGCTTTGACACCTTGCACATGATTTGGTAGGAAAATGAGAAAATTTGTTGCTTTGACACCTTGCACATGAGTTGGTATGAGGGACAAGTCTATAGTGACAACTACATTCCTTTTGTTTCATCTTTTCTCTAGCAACCTTTCTAATTTTCTTCATCTCTAGTCTCTTTTATGGTTGTTTCCTTCCTTCCCTAGCTTGGAACAATTTGGTGGGTTCCTTTCCTATAGAATGGATTTGCCTATGTGTTTCATTCCTGTTAAGAACCCTAGGAAAATGGCTTTCCTTGGGGAGGTTACTCAAGAAAGATGGGGCAAAATAATCAATGAAGATATGTGGATGATGTAAATTTAAGTGCAGTCCTTGATGAATAATGGGGAAAGAGTTTATTTGTGTTGATCATTGGTTTAGGGTGAATATGGACATCCCCCCAAAAATTGTGGAAATCCTTCTGGTTAAGAATCTAAGGAAATTGGAGGCTATGCACATTTATTGAAGGATTTTTTATAATAATTTTCTATGTGATATGGAAAGGTTTGTGGAGAAGGTGGATGATAATCTTCAAATTCCTTACCTAGAAGATTATGTTTTTGAAGAGGAAGATGGGCAAAGTTTAACCTTGGACCACCCGAAGAGGCACATTCTTACACTAAGGGATAGGAAGGGATTTGAGAATCGTAAATTAGTGATAGCAAGGAATGTGGAGCTTTTATAGAGATAGTCTAGAGTAGAAGAGACTATGGTTTTTAACTGGTGGATACATTATCTTTTTGAGGAAGGGTTTTTCATTCCTTCTTATCTACGATTGGAGAGGGTAGTGATAAAGAAAGAAAGAGATGAGATTAAGAGGGAAGTTGTTAAGGAACTAAGAAAAAGACTCCCATCAGACAATCGATTTTAAAGGTAGAGATGCATGGGAAACCTTGATATGGAAAAGCATGAACCCTATTGGGAAAACTTTCCTCCCTGCCACAAGCAATTGGTAACTCGCAGAAGGTGGAAAGAAAATGCTCAAGATTGGGCAACCGCTATTGCCCAATCTCTATGGATTGAAAAAGGTTATGAAGGCCATACTTATGGGCATGTGCTAGATAAGGAATTTTGCCTCTTGGTCTTGATAAATCTATTTTATTTTGAACAATTTATGTATGTTCTTGAAGGATTGTCTGGTTAGCGCTCTTTGTCTATTGAAGTTTTATTTTTGGATTGGACCTTATTAGACTGCTATATCTCTAGTCTTATTATGTATTTAATCTATATTTAGCAATACAAATCTTGGCTTAGGCCTTTTACTGATAAAAAAAATACATATGTTTAGAAGTTTAAATGATGTAAGCTAATAAAAATATATTTTTAGTGAAAATTTTATGTTTGTATTTTAAAATAAAAATAAATATTTTTTAATATAGTTTTTTTGTAAATTGAGATTATAATGTATTTGTTTACAAAATATCAAAAAATAAGGGTAGGAGAGATGCAATTTTTTAAGATTTATTATTTTCCTTCAATTTTTATTGTATTAATATTTTGAATCTTTAGTGTGCATGGATTATTTTTTTCCCATTTCAAATAATATAATTTGAAAAATAGATCTTGAGTGTTGTACATCTCATCTACACAAGAAAAGGCATTTCAAAAGAAGTTGTCATTTGCCACATATCTGAACACTTGCAAATGTGTCAATTAATTTAACTACCTTAATTCATTTGTTTGATTAGACTTCCTTTTAACTTTTACATTTGGTAGAATTGATTCTATATGTTTTATATTTGGACTCTAATATTTTCATTTAAATATCATATTGGATTATAAGAGGCAAAGCTTAAATTATTTGATTTTCTATTTTATCTAATCCTATTTTAAAACAAAATTGATAAAGTTCAGCCTACACTTCAAATGTGTGTTTGCAACTGAATATCTTTTGAGGATAAGATCAAGATTTTTTTGGCTAAAATGCTTTAATTTGATAGTTATATTATAAAACCATACTTCAAATCCATATTTGCAATTGAGCTTGTTATATTTACTTTTGGTGAAACGGGAGCCAATCTTAACTTTTTGAAGCCTTTTAGATGCTATGGAATAACTGAAAATGACTCTAAGATTATCAAAAAGCTATACTCACCCAAATTCCATAAGAATATGGTATGTAAATCAAAATAATATTGATATTTTTTTATTACGTTATTTTTTATTCTCTAAGAACATTTGATGATTTAAGAGAAGAGTATACTAGGTTTTTGAGAAAATTATTAGTAAACATCTTAGCCAATCACATGTACTCCAATCAACAAATGATCAAAGATCAAAGTTGTGCAATGAAGAGAGAATCCTAAAAGTGTACTTTAGAATAAAGGAAACATTTACACTACTCTTTTTTACTTACAAAAAAGAGAGGTAAGTGATGTATATATAGCACAAATAAGGGCACACACATCCAAGAGGTGTAATAACTCCATATGTCCAAACTAGTAAAAAGTTTAACCTACTCGGTATGTGTCAAATTACATAGTTGGACCAACTTAGATGAAGATTAACAAATGGTTATGAAAGATGTTATTTAAACTTAAAAGAGATTGTGAGACGCGACTATCGTGACAATCTAGCTAATGGATTGTTCGAATTGTTTTCATAATAACCATGTCTAAATAACCTAAACAAGATTACTAATTTGTATGGGCAAAAATAAATATCGTCGAATAAAAAGAAATGGAAATGGCAAGATAAAGAAATAACATTCTATAACAACATTCCCATCTTTCCAACTTCGAAGAGGGGTGCTCCATTCAACCCACAACTTCCTCAGAAAGCCTACACACAATATTACTAGGTCATAAATGTGAGAAGGCACCAACTAAGACAACAATTAAAGGAAGGTTTTTTTGGGAATAGACTTGGAGAGAACTGGAATGGAAGGGATGTAAGAACTAATGGTAGGAAGAAAGCTTGGTTAATTAGAGCAT
Source organism: Chamaecyparis obtusa (assembly GCA_027943335.1). Taxonomy (NCBI): domain Eukaryota; kingdom Viridiplantae; phylum Streptophyta; class Pinopsida; order Cupressales; family Cupressaceae; genus Chamaecyparis; species Chamaecyparis obtusa. The sequence continues at coordinate 1,344,002 of BSBK01001129.1, forward strand.
GGTGAAGGGTAGATTTATCTCAACAACAAAAGGTTCTTTTGGAAACCTACATGGAAGAAGGATGTTATTCGACAAAAGTGGATTAGGAAGAATAATAGTGGTGAAGAAGATACGAATAGAAGACTAGACAAGCCTAGTGGTAGACAAATTGAAGGTAGTTCAGATGATTTAATAGAGGGATAGAAGAGACTCAAGGGGCATTGGGTACCAATGAGAATTTAGATAATTCATGAAGTCTCTAGCAATCTCAATAAGAAGAAGATCCAACCATAGAACAATGATGTATTCAAATTCAATTGGAGGTTGAGGTTCTTCAGCCCATGAAGAGATATTTAAGGAAAATGACTTTAATCTGTAAGTTTTGGAACTCTTCTTCTTCACATAATGCATTATTGCAATGAATTAGATAAAATTGATAGGAAATAGTAAAAATTTCTTTCCTAGATTATTCAAGTGGTATTTTCATAGTTATTTTTGCCTCAAAAGAGATAAGGGACAAGTTATTTAGAAGGAAATGTTGGTTAATCCTTAAGGGGTATGAATTGAATATGTAGTTGTGGGTCCCCAACTTCTCAAAATCTAAACTGAATATGAGATTTATCCCATTTTGGATTACTCTCTCAAACCTTCCTTTAGAATATAGGTGTCCAAAGACTTTGGAATTCATTGGTAATGAGTTAGAATATTTTTTGAACCATGATTCCTCATCTGTAGAAATCTATGGTTCTACAAGGCTATGCATTCTTTTTTACACTACTAAAGCATGACTATGCTCCATTAAATTTCTTCTTAACTCAAGGGAATGGGTTCAAAAAATTCAATATGAAATTGAAGATACAACTTTGATCCAAGGAATGCTTGAACCAACAACTAATCCTATGGGCACGATGCCTTCCTACAATGTTTTGCAGGACTGCAAGCATCGCCCTCTACTTCGCGTCTAGTTGCAGCGCCTAGAGGTGTTGCCTTAGGTGAGTGTTCAACTATTGTGCTTGAGACTTCTGTCTCTTGTGTCAGTGTTTCTCTTGCCCTTTTAGTCGATTCTTTGGGCGTGCCTCCTTCTAGTGGTGCACGTCCTTGGATTGGGGGGGTTGTGCTTGTTGTCCCTGTGTCTCCTTCTCTTTCTGCAGGATGCATGGTTGTTTCTCTGGCTATGGGTGCGGGTTTGGGTGAGAAGGGGTTTTCCCGCCCAAAAGTTTTAAAAAAATTTGCTTTGGGGTTTGTAGGCTCAGGTCATCATGTGAAGGGGCTTGCTCCTATGGGAGTTGATTTGGATTCTTCTGGACCTCTACCTCCTATTTCTGCTTTTGGCCCTATTGCCCCTTCTGATAATGCTATTTCCAGGACGGTTGTAGCCACTGTTGATTGTGTTGGAGTGGGTTCTTATGCTAAAGCTGCCTCTAAGGCATTGCACGGGTCTAGGGGATCTTCCTGTGGTGTGCCCTCTACTATTACGATATCTGCTAGTGGCCCTCTATCTGTTAAGCTCTCTGATGCTGCCGAAGGGGAGTTGGATACTTGCTATGAGAACCTTAGGGTTCAAGCTCTGATTTTTCACTTTCAAGGGTTCTGGTCGACTCTGACTCAACTCCATGACTTGATTTCCCAAAATTGGGAACCAATAATTTCAGATAACGTCCATATCTTTCCCTTGGCAAAAGGTTTCTTTGTTGCTAAATTTGATAGATATAAGGATAGAACTAAGATCTTGTGTGAAAATTTCTTCAGTTGGGAGGAGGATAAATTTTTGCTTATGGTAAAACCTTGACGCCCAGATTTTAATCCTTCCATTGAAGTTTTCAATAATATTCCTATTTGGGTTAGACTCCCAAATCTCCCTCTCCATCTCTGGCAAGGTGTTGTCCTGGAGGAGGTCGGTGAGGCTTTGGGGGAGTTTCTACTTATTGATGATGATTCTTCTAATATGTACCACTCTACCTTTGCCTATATTCTGGTAGATATTGACATTTTGCAAGGCCTTCCTTCCAAAATTAAAATTGAATCATCTAAAGGCTGTTGGACGCAACAATTGGATTTTGAGGGTATCCCCTTTAGGTGTAGAAAATGTTTTAAAAGAGGTCATCATGCTTCTCTCTACAGTGTTGATTTCAATAAGAAGAAAACCTCTCATACTTGGTGGAAGGATGCCTCTACCAAGCATTATACAGTACTGAAAAGCTCTTTGCAAATTTTGAAGGATTCTACTCCTGTCTCGGGCTCTCAGAAGCCTACTGTTGAAAATTATTCGAATCCAGTTTTGCCTCTTGTTGTTCCTTATATAAGGACTAATGTTGAGGCTGATCTTAATTGCTCTGCTATGCAAGTACCCCCTCTCTCTTTGTTGGTGGATCCTAGGCTTTCTGCTAGCAATTTTGCGGCCACTTCTCTTGCCAGCCCTATTGGTGTGATTTTTGATGTGGAACATGTTGTTCCTGCTTCTCTTGCTGGGAGTTGTTTGGTTTTCTTTTAGAACCTTTGCTGCAAATCCCAGGCTTTTTGTTGGCAATTCTATGGCTACTTCTCCTGCCAGCCCTGCTGGTGTGATTTTTATTGTGGAACTTGTTGATCCTGCTTCTCATGTTGGGAGTTGTTCTAGTTTTGTTTCGGAACCATTGATGGGGGTTGGTTCCTCTATTTTGAATTCCTTGCACTGGCAGGATGAGGCATCAAGAGTTGAAGATGGTCAGATCACTGTTAAAGGGAAACAATCTAAGAAGTCTTCATCTTCATTTGACATGACTCTTTGTTCTCATAAAAAGGGGAACTTCAAATAGTATTGTGGCTATCTTCTTAGTACTGTTGTTTCTAATGCTCATTTTTTAGCAGTGTTTTAGGTTTGTTGTTTGAGTGTCTTGCCTTTTTTCTTGGTTGGACTGATTTGTTTTGGGAGCTTATAATGTTCTATCTTAAGTCTGTATCTGTTAAAGGGTTTTGGGGCCCCTTCAAAACTTGATGTTACCTCAATAAAAAACTTTGATCAGAGGAGATGGGGATATTGAGGAATCTCATACACTTGCTTCACAAAGGGGGGTTGCTTGTGAAGATATCTCAAATCATCAATGTTCACAAAAATGGGAAGTAAATTTTGTTAACAAATTCATAGAGGCTTCTAATAAGCAAGAGGAAAAGTAAGATGTTATGTGAACTGTGAAACTCAAATCTAGAACAACATAAAAGAGTCTTTTGGAACCATTGAAAGAGTAAGACATGTCTCATTTGATCAAAACATGCTATCATTTGGCAGACAAATATGGTGTTTGCTCAAGAAACTTGAAGAATAGAAGAATTTAAACAAATTAGCTATTAAGAATGTTAGCAAGAATGGATTATTCTCTATTTGGAATCTTTTAGATATGGAGCGAAAAGTGATCAGAGCTAAAAGTGAGTATTTTAAGGACCATTATTCATAGACTATAAATTCTACTCTTAAAACTATTGGTTGTTTAGGAAAGAAAAAAATGGTAAATGTAAATATAGTAGAACTATGGAGAAGAGCCAACTAACATTGGAGAGGTTTGTAACACAATCTGACACACACACACACACACACACACATAGAGATAGAGAGAGAGAGAGAGAGAGAGAGAGAATTGGTTGATGCTGATATAATGAACTAGTAAGATTATGGAAGAATTCCACTACAGTTAAACATAGTCTATTTTTTGAGGGAAGGCCATTGGTATAAGAAACATGTGGATGAGTTTGTAAACAAACAAAAGTATCAGTTTTCAGGGGATTGTATTTTAATAAGAAACTGAAGTTGTAAAGAAGTGATAAATATTTTGAAACTTCATTTTTATAGATGTCTGATGTGTGTGTTAGGTCATTATGTAAGTTTCTTGAGGGAGGATGTAGTGAAGGGGTATAAAATTTTCAAAACTTTAGTGCATTAGTTGTTTATGTCAAGATGTTGTGTAAGCATGAGATGCCAACAAAACCCATTTTTTGATGGTGTAGCTCATTATGTGTTTAGAGATGTGGTGCAAGTAGACATATCAAAGTGAGTGGTGGTGTAGAATTATAGAAATAATGATGGGGGCAGCTGGCTAAGAACATGTGTTTCCTTTTGGTGCCACCTTTTATAAGTAGAGAAAAGTGGGAATAATGAGAAAATTTGTTGCTTTGACACCTTGCACATGAGTTGGTATGAGGGACAAGTCTATAGTGACAACTACATTCCTTTTGTTTCATCTTTTCTCTAGCAACCTTTCTAATTTTCTTCATCTCTAGTCTCTTTTATGGTTGTGTCCTTCCTTCCCTAGCTTGGAACAATTTGGTGGGTTCCTTTCCTATAGAATGGATTTGCCTATGTGTTTCATTCCTGTTAAGAACCCTAGGAAAATGGCTTTCCTTGGGGAGGTTACTCAAGAAAGATGGGGCAAAATAATCAATGAAGATATGTGGATGATGTAAATTTAAGTGCAGTCCTTGATGAATAATGGGGAAAGAGTTTATTTGTGTTGATCATTGGTTTAGGGTGAATATGGACATCCCCCCAAAAATTGTGGAAATCCTTCTGGTTAAGAATCTAAGGAAATTGGAGGCTATGCACATTTATTGAAGGATTTTTTATAATAATTTTCTATGTGATATGGAAAGGTTTGTGGAGAAGGTGGATGATAATCTTCAAATTCCTTACCTAGAAGATTATGTTTTTGAAGAGGAAGATGGGAAAAGTTTAACCTTGGACCACCCGAAGAGGCACATTCTTACACTAAGGGATAGGAAGGGATTTGAGAATCGTAAATTAGTGATAGCAAGGAATGTGGAGCTTTTATAGAGATAGTCTAGAGTAGAAGAGACTGTGGTTTTTAACTGGTGGATACATTATCTTTTTGAGGAAGGGTTTTTCATTCCTTCTTATCTACGATTGGAGAGGGTAGTGATAAAGAAAGAAAGAGATGAGATTAAGAGGGAAGTTGTTAAGGAACTAAGAAAAAAGACTCCCATCAGAAAATCAATTTTAAAGGTAGAGATGCATGGGAAACCTTGATATGGAAAAGCACGAACCCTATTGGGCAAATTTTCCTCCCTGCCACAAGCAACTGGTAACTCGCAGAAGATGGAAAGAAAATGCTCAAGATTGGGCAACCGCTATCGCCCAATCTCTATGGATTGAAAAAGGTTTTGAAGGCCATAATTATGGGCATGTGCTAGATAAGAAATTTTGCCTCTTGGTCTTGATAAATCTATTTTATTTTGAACAATTATGTATGTTCTTGAAAGATTGTCTAGTTAGGGCTCTTTGTCTATTAAAGTTTTATTTTTGGATTGGACCTTATCAAACTACTATATCTCTAGTCTTATTATGTATTTAATCTATATTTAGCAATACAAATCTTGGCTTAGGCTTTTTACTGATAAAAAAAATACATATGTTTAAAAGTTTAAATGATGTAAGCTAATAAAAGTATATTTTTAGTGAAAATTTTATGTTTATATTTTAAAAAATAAATAAATATTTTTTAATATAGTTTTTTTTGTAAATTGAGATTATAATGTATTTGTTTACAAAATATCGAAAAATAAGGGTAGGAGAGATGCAATTTTTTAAGATTTATTATTTTCCTTCAATTTTTATTGTATTAATATTTTGAAACTTTAGTGTGCATGGATTATTTTTTTCCCATTTCAAATAATATAATTTAAAAAATAGATCTTGAGTGTTGTACATCTCATCTACACAAGAAAAGACATATCAAAAGAAGTTGTCATTTGCCACATAACTGAACACTTGCAAATGTGTCAATTAATTTAACTACCTTAATTCATTTGTTTGATTAGACTTCCTTTTAACTTTTACATTTGGTAGAATTGATTCTATATGTTTTATATTTGGACTCTAATATTTTCATTTAAATATCATATTGGATAATAAGAGGCAAAGCTTAAATTATTTGATTTTCTATTTTATCTAATTCCATTTTAAAACAAAATTGATAAAGTTCAACCTACACTTCAAATGTGTGTTTCCAACTAAATATCTTTTGAGGATAATATCAAGGTTTTTTTTTGGCTAAAATGCTTTAATTTGATAGTTATATTATAAAACTATACTTCAGATCCATATTTGCAATTGGGCTTGTGATATTTACTTTTGGTGAAACAAGAGCCAATGTTAACTTTTTGAAGCCTTTTAGATGCTATGGAATAACTGAAAATGACTCTAAGATTATCAAAAAACTATACTCACCCAAATTTCATAAGAATATGGTATGTAAATCAAAATAATATTGTTTTTTTTTTATTACATTATTTTTTATTCTCTAAGAACATTTGATGATTTAAGAGAAGAGTATACTAGGTTTTTGAGAAAATTATTAGTAAACATCTTAGCCGATCACATGTACTCCAATCAACAAATGATCAAAGATCAAAGTTGTGCAATGAAGAGAGAATCCTAAAAGCATACATGAGAATAAAGGAAACATTCACACTACTCTTTTTTACTTAAAAAAATATAGCACAAATAAGGGCACACACATCCAAGAGGTGTAATAACTCTATATGTCCAAAATAGTTAAAAGTTTAACCTACTCGGTATGTGTCAAATTACATAGTTGGACCAACTTAGATGAAGATTAACAAATGGTTATGAAAGATGTTATTTAAACTTAAAAGAGATTGTGAGACACAACTACCATGAGAATCTAGCTAATGGATTGTTCCAATTGTTCTCATAATAACCATGTCTAAATAACCTAAACAAGATTACTAATTTGTATGGGCAGAAATAAATATCATCAAATAAAAAGAAAATAAAAACCTACACTAACATTTATTTGTCCTTATTGTCTTGTATATCAACGAAGGCTAAATATGTGAAATGACACATATTGACAATTAAATGTGCAGTCTTATTTGCCCACACAAATATCTACAATTCTTTAAAGTATTATGATGTTAACTCAACTTCCCATAAATTTGTAATCAACATCTCACACAATTGTTTGAATTTTCTAATTCTAAAACCACCATGCCAATACCTAGGCTGATAAAGTAGTCCAAAAAAATCCACCACCACCTAATTCTTAGATAAATATAAAACACTCCACAAGATCAAATGGAGAAAACATTCATATTAAAGCTACTTAAAAAATCATATTTGAGTTGCTAAAGTCCATATAGTCAATAGTGACTTTGGTTAATTGAAATGGCATTGAATAAGATTGTAGTGCAAAGTATAATAGTTCTGGATTAAACTTGAATGATTTTTCATCATCAACATTTCCAATCATACTACAAGATCTATCATTAGGATGAAGCAATAGATAGAGAGCGAAAAAAATGAAATATGATCGGAAACGTTGATGATGAAAAATCACACACAGTTTAATTCAGAAAAACAACTATCTAACATAATAGATTGTGAAAATTACATGAATCTTATAATAGCTCTACCATGTTATATAAGGCATAAATGACTTGATCAACTTTTTATATACAGCTTACATATAATTAAGAGAACCCAAAAACATTTAGAGAACAAAGTGCAACTTTTTCAATTGGAGATTTAGAATTTCCATAACAAAATCTCACTCCACCTAAAAGGTTTTTTATTTGTGGTCCCTCTAAGGACTCCACTTATTTCACCTTCATACCTGTGAGGGGGGGCAGGAAGCACTTATTTCTCCAGTACCTACATGTAAAACAAAAATGTAGAAAAATTACTGCAGTCGGATGTGGTGAGTTTCATTGTCTGATAAAGTATAGAATTAATAAACAATATTATTTCAGGAGCATGTACCATTCTCGTACATCAAACAGTAAAAGTTCATTATTATACTGTTGTATTCTGCATTCTTTTACTATGGAAGAAAACTCATTATTCTCACAACAGTGCAGAATTCTGACTTCCATCTTCATTGTTATATTATTCTATAGCCCATTTAAGTTCATCTCCCAAATTTATGTATAACTAACTTACGTATATAGCATTTTTTTATTATTATTAAATTTCTCTTTTTCCCAAACTATAAAGGAAGTGATGTCCATGCCTTAAAAAGAGATTTTAGTACGGTAATTTACAGTGACTAAGAAAGGCTACAGACTATGGTCACATGGGTTTTGTCAGATACTCTATTTGATTTGAACAAAAAGTTATAGCATGGGACCGTTCTAAATTCAAAGCGATGTTCACAAGTCATGATAGTGCAAGTGTATCAATAGTCGTTAAAGATAATTTCGAACACCTGACTGTCTTTACTATACATTTGATATTTATTTTTAGTTGTCTACATATAGGACTTGGCTACTTAAAAAATATTTTTTGGCTTCTCAGTGTTAACAAAGCTCTCTGTAGAGTTCATTGAGCATCGAAGGATCAAAAAATGACCATTCAAGTGTCGCCTAATACCTAATAATCATGTATTCAAAACTGCAAGTACTTATGGACAAATGTCCTACTAGTCTAACACAAATGGGTCAATTATGAACCAAAAAAAGCTAAACAATGATCAACTATTTGTACATGCAAAACTTATTAATGCGCTTTTAATTATCACTCTTTTGACTCCTTTAAAATTAGTAATTGAGGTGTATGTGCACGGTTATTAGAGCAGACTACTAGTGCTCTTCTCTTATGAGACTATCTATTTTTCAGTCTAATGACGACTTACAATATATGACACTCTGATATTTCATGCAGAATGCAGATTTTTACTTTTGACCTAAATAATATTTTTCCATCTGTATATACTAACAGAAAGAGGCAGCCTTATGTTCTGTAATGCTCATTGATCTGTCAGTATCAATCAACTTTTGCTTGGTCCCCATTTTTTTCCTTCTCTGTCCCTTTTTAAGTTAGATTTAGCCATTACTTATAAGCATTACTATAAATAGTGAGTCTTGTACAAGGATTTTGGAGAGCCCAGTAAGAAGACCTGGATTGTGTTTTACCTCTTTATTGAGAGAGCTTGTTTATGGCATCTGCAGTAGCTTTTGTAGCAGAGGCTTATGTCTACAAGTCCAAGAGATTCAGCCTCCCAGAAGAAACCAAGTTAGAGGTTAAGGAGATAAAGCATAAGAAATATAGCATGAAGAAGGTGACAAGTAGCTGCTCTGGGGCTCTCAAATTTTTCATTTCATGTATTGTCTGTGAGACTAAAGGATTTACTTAGTCACTGTTTCTCAGTATGTTAAGGGAAAAAAACAGCATTAATATGGGCTTTTTTAAATGCTGATTCATAGCCTTAGTGTTAAGGGTGTGTTGTTTGTGTAATATATGTTGTATACAACATTTACCCTTAGTTTAAGGGTGGTTTGTTTTTGTAATATATGTTGTATTACAACATTTTTCTAGTGTAAGAGCTGATTTGTGAAGGTTGTGAAGCTGATACTGTTTAGTTGTATTACAATTAGGGTATTGTTTTTGAAGTCCAAACCTGCATTTCTAATTAAAAGTTTTTGTTTTCCCACTTGGAAAGTAAAGTTTTGGGTTCTGATTAGTGCCAGATATGTGTTAATCTTGCAAAATCAAATTTATTTTGTGTTCTTACTACTATATGGTTTCTCAGGTGTAACTAGCTGTTGTTAGACTCTTCATTAGTTTCCAGCATATCAATTTCTAACAGAAATTCTAAGTTATGTTGCATACACCAGAGGAATGACTGTTAACTAACAATATACAAGTTAGTCATAAACGGTGCAGGAGTGGGTTGTAAATTTCATGTCTATCTTCTGTTTCTACTAAAGAATAACAGATATTTTATAGCTTCAAATCACTTAGTTTAGATGGCTCTATTATTTTTTCTAGTATTTTTTATCTATAAAGTTATTTTACCTATTTTCTTTTAAGAACTATAGACTTAGGGATATTTATTCTTCCAAATTCATTTTTGACTCAATTTTGACCTCACTCTTCATGATGTTGTAACCTTGCACTCAACAATGATCCCTGCTGGGCTCTTCAAGAACATTTCAACTTTAACAACAGACTGAAGACCCATTGACAAGTCCTATGAATTTTAAACTGTTGGAAGACTCACTGAAATGGGTATTCATAAGTAGATCAGAGTGATGGGTATTCATAGGTAGATTAGAGCAATCAAGAATCTTTAACTATTTACTTAGATAATGTTCAATAATTTATTAATGATGTCAATTGAAATGTTTTTGATTTGAATGTCTAAATTTATTGATCAACATTTCAGATCATAATTTATAATTTATTGATCCATCATTAGGATGAAGATCTTATACTATCTACTTTCTTCATTTTAATTATAGTTCATGGAGTATGATTTGGAATTTGATGAAAAAATTCAGCTAATCAAAACTAAAATCTTTCCAAGTAGTATCATAAATTGAACAAATTTCATGTAATTAATAAAAATAGTTATGTAATATCATAACTTTTACTTTATAAATTTCAATTAGATCCTAAAACCAACATTCATTTTTAAGATCTTTAGTTTAGTATTGTTAAATTTTGACATTCCAACTTAAAATATAATTATTACTCCCAATTTTTATTTTTTTATAATCTTTCTAAGTTATAATATGGCTATTCAGCCAATAATTGGTTCATTTAAAGTATTCTTTTAGTGAAAGCTTTTGAATGTCACGTGGAAGGGCAAGAGAATATATCACACACAAGCGAATACAAGAACTACACTATTGTTCATTCAGCTATCACATTCCACTTTTGAAAGTACTTTTTTAATTAGCCAAAAAAAGTAGAGTCAAAAGTGCATTGCGATCTCTAGATAGACATTTGTTGTCAATATTCTAAACTAATTTCAGGTCTAAGCCTTCTTTTATGGAGAAGATATGAGATCTCATTTTCTAATGTATAGGTTATATATAAACAAGATGTATATTAGTTATCCCAAATACATATAAAAGAATTCCCTATAAAATGTCTCAAATGCATAAATGATTTTTAATTTAAAAAAAATTATAATAGAAATATATAATTCTTTCATAACAAGATGGGTTATCAATTTTCTCATTAAAAATTTTAAAAATTTCACATCTATCTATAAACATAACATCTTCAAATCACATATATCTAATAACTAATCAATTCCAAATACCTACATAATCATCCTTTCATAATCCTGAATATATAATTATATTTTAAATTTACACACACTCATAAGATATTATAATTGCAAAAGTTTTAGCTTTTTTCTTAATATTATATTACCCTAATGAGCTCTTCAAGGAGCTGGCGAGATTGTTACCTAGAACATAAGACAAAGGTTCAAGTTTCTTTTAGAGAAATGTTAATGTGCTGTATAAATACCAATGGACTCTTTAATAATATATTACAGATTAATCTTAATAAAAATATTTTTTTGAAATTGAATAAAATTACATTAATTTTGTTTGTGAAAAGTAAATTTTTAAAAAGATTTGATGTGACTATCACGAATTGAATTTTACTTTTACAAACAATGTCTAATTAGAAAAGATAAAATTATATTATAATGATCCACAATATTATGAATGGATTTGATTTTAATATATGAAATTGTCAAAGAAGTCTAGATTGAACACTTAAATATATGTTCATATTCATTGATAAAAAGAAGTATAAATTTTTAATTTTTAATTATAAAGAAGAGTGAAAAATGAAATTACTTGCAAAATCAATGTTCGGTTGCGGTGAGCGTGGATCGAACACGCGACCTTCAGATCTTCAGTCTGACGCTCTCCCAACTGAGCTATCCCCGCACAGAGGTTTTATAAAATACGATTAATTAAAGTACCTTTTCGTTTACCGTAAATAATTTTGTTGCCCTCTACGGCACGGGAAGCAACGTCATGACCGGTAAATACAACTATAAAATAAATATTGTACATATTAGAAAACCGAAAAAGCGCCCGTGGCCTAATGGATAAGGCGTCTGACTTCTAATCAGGCGATTGTGGGTTCGAGTCCCACCGGGCGTGTAAATTTTCCTAAATGTTTAGAGCGTACACGTTCTTCTGCGTTGAGACTATGTTTAACAGATTATCTAGTTTTGCATGTCATTTTCTATTTATTTATGTGCTTATTTGAGAAATGTGCTTTCATGGATAGATGCATTGATAAATGACGTGAGTTTGGTTAATGTTCCTTGCCCTTGCTCTCTTTCATGTGCATCTTTATACATTCATCCTATTAAATTATTCATAATTATGGTTACACTTATTTCCACTTACACAAAATTCATTGTGATTTAGTCCATTTTGTCTCAAGCCTAGTTAATGGTCACAAGATCATCCACATAGTTATGAACTTGTTTTGCCTTATTTTTAATTCAATTGTAATCAATTTCAAGTCTTAACCCTTCTTGCATATGGCTAACTAAATACTAGTTTATACAATATGTTGATATTAGCTTGTATTTTAAAGAGCATCTATTCTAGTCATTTGATGATTCACATATTGTTTTTTCACACATTTCAATTGATACACTAAAATTATATAATTCTATGTAAACATTATAAGAGCATTTCATAACAAAATATTGTTATTTTGAATGGTAGATTTAATATGGATGAACTTTATTCCTTATGACTAATCAATAGACTTCAAGTTATTTTTAAATACCATCAAACATCCTAATTATCTAGGAAGAGAAGAGAAAACTATCGTACATTAAGTATATCAAAAGTAGTAGTTTATTAATCACATGTCAAGTTCTTAATTATGGAACAAGTTTGCAATCATTGATTTGCACCTACTTAATGTCAATGAAATATAATGATTTCAAGGTGATTACAAGCTTATCATTTATTGTTCCTAATCTTAAGGCATATCAAACTCAAAGCTATATAGTCTTTCAACACAAATTAGTTATGGAGCTAAGTACATTTACTTTTGTTTACATTTTGTGCATTCAATTATTGTAAATTATCAAAGTGTCATTTCTCCAACTCTCATTCATTAGGCAAGGTTGATTTGTGTTTATGTGTATCCATTTCATTAGATAACATGAGTTTCAACTTACAGAAAGGTAATTTTGTATATTTTGGTAAATCTGATTTATCTTAAACACTACCTATCTTGCTTTCAAGGTCGAACTAATTAATACTTAGATTATATATATATATATATATATATATATAGAGAGAGAGAGAGAGAGAGAGAGAGAGAGAGAGAGAGAGATATCTTTATATGCTTATATATCTCAATAACTTAAGGTTTGGGTACTTAATGAGCTATATTTTGTCCCACCATCCCACCCAAGATTCTAATAGTATAATATCATGTCCTCTCTTGCAAAGCATTGAAATTATGGAGTTTCCCTTACCAATACGGCTTTCGTCCCAACTATGTTTTCATCTATACTTTTGTCAAGGTTTCAAACTTTCATATTTAGATATTACTGACAATCATCACATGTCTTCATTCCTTGTTTTGTTGGACTATTAGACTTGTCCAACCTCATACCTCTCTTCAAAACTCCAAATCTTCACAAGCCTTTATTGGGGAGTCAAACTTCATATCACTAGCATATCTCCCTTTTGGACCTCAATCCTTGACTCGTGGTATAAGTTGCACAATATCCCCAATAATCCAATTCTAACTACTCCTTTTGTCTCTCATTTTTCATCCCACCTATGGTCTAACACATCAATGCACCATGATGCTTATTCTTGACATTTGACTCCAATTGTGATACCATATTACTAGCAACATTATTTACTCGGGGGGTGTGGCTCCATATGTATTTTCTATCACAAGACCTGATAATATTTCCCTAGCTACCATTAATGTGGTGGTTAGATTTTGTGGCTACATATCTTCGCATCATTAATAATAGTAGTAATTGAAGGTTTCAAGCAACTTCCTTTGCATCACCTAATATCTTTTATATGTTCATGAACATGGTTTTGGGTGCAATTGAAAGGAAAATGATGCTAATAGATATGGACACTCTCATCTATGTACTTCTCTTGTACTTAATGATATCCGTGTCGATTTCAACCTTTTATAGATGGTATTTTATCTTGGAAGCCTAGAATAAAAAAAATTAAACATGCACAAAATTAGCTAGAATTATATTGAGCACTTGTTTTCAAACAAGTAGATCCAAGGAAAAAACCCTACAAATATGTATGAGTAGAGGAAAACAATCCTACTAGTTCATGAGTGGTCAAGAATAAAATCCTTATTGTTCAAAGATGTAATTCTCACAATTGAGATTTAATAGTGGTTGGCATCAACCATATCAAGGCAACATGATACTTGGAGTTGTCACCGTAGAAATATTTCTCTAGAGGTGTCCACAGTAGACATTATCCATAAGAACAAACCAAACTCAAGTGCAAAAGGTTGTGAATATCAATTGTAGCCTTCTCAATCCATGAAACTATTGAAGTAGTGTTTGGAATGTATTTCTTACTTTTTCTAAATGTAAGAACTACCTTGGATAATGATTGTGTGTTGAAAATATATTTTAACCAATTATTAATGAATGTAAATCTATGTTCTCAAACTGGGTTTACCAAATTACACATTATATATATGAGTTATCTTTTAGTTTGTTGGTTATTTTTGTCCACACCATTTAGGATTAGGGATATAGTGAAAAAAAATAAGAAAATCTAGGGTATAACCTTGTAATAGATTTGAAATACTATTGTATTTTCATTAATATATAAATATATAGAAAAAAGGCCCTACATGTAATATAGGATACAATATATCAAACCTAAGCCATGATATATGGTTGTGTTTGCTAAAAAAAGAGAACTCATGTTAGTAAATGATATCAATTAAGGATATTACTTGGTTATGGTTGTTAAAGTAGTTCCATTAATATTCTATTGGGGACAATATAGATGTATCAAAGCTAGTTTTCTTACTAGTTCACGAGTGATGAGATTCCTCAATATTTTAATGCTTGGTGAGGCAAGCTCTTCGGAAGTCAATGCTACCAAGAACAAAGGTGATGATGACAACAAGTAGAGGAAAATGGTTGGATATTAGTTTATGAACCTCTCGTATCCATTTTCCTCAATAGAGAAGATGAAGAGATTGCTACTAAAAAAATTATATCGGTTGTTTGCTTCCAGAGTGTTTAGTGTGTCTTATGTAGATACATGATGATGATTGAATTCTTTTGTCTTTATTGAATCTATGAATATTTTTATCTTTTATGTCTTGAATCTAATCTAATTGCATGAATTTAACCTATATTTATTTGGAATCAACATGTATATGTCTATTCATTAAGTGCATGTGTTTTAAAAATATTATACTAGATACATGGACATTCTACATGTAGTACATCAATATTTACATAGACGCATACTTCATATGTCATGATAATCCTATGTTTGTAAAGATCTATACATGACTCTCCCAAAATAATCTTTTATACAATTTATGGTAAATTGATGAAGTTGTTATAAGAGACTATAAAACGGTCTACCAAATATCAGAGTCTCTCAAAAGATTTGAAGGAACCCATGTCATTTGTTAAATATATAGATTTATCTTTCCCAAACTATCTAAATTTGAAAAAAACTAAGAGTAAATGAGTACCAAAATAAGAACCAGAGAAGGAGCACAACCTAACTCTAGGAAAAGAAAATGGGAAAGAAAAAAAGGTTTGTACAATATGTTGAGAACATAGAATCAAATATCTAACCAAGACCAAAATATAAATATTTTTCTAAGGCACCCTATCACAACAAATCATAGGGATCCCCACACAAAAGGTGAATTAAGATGTACCAAAAATGAGGTTAGGATGAAACAACTCTATTTTTATTATAAGGAGTCATGGATTCCTAATCATAGGTTCCTTAGTAAGAAAAGAATGTAGTACACTACATTAGTGTTGCATAAGCACTTAAACTCAAATGTGCATGAGATAATTGTGAATATAGGAGATTGTGTACCTGATATGGAGATAAAGAAGAAATAATAGAAAATAAAATTGAACTAGCTACAAAGCAACACATGAATGCCTTGTATGAGGATGCAACCACTCTTACCCAAGAAATATAAATGGTTAAAGACACCACTCTTAGTAAAGAACATATAAATCCATTGAATATAAAAAGTAAGAATTGACAAGAAACCCACATCATTAGAATCACAACAATACAAGTATGGAAGTCCTAACATTGACAACTCAAAGCACATAGTCTTGGGATTGCAAATTGCAGTGATTAATATTTATCCAATTATAATATCAAAATTTACATATCCTTACAATTTCATGCTATGTTATATGTCAGTTTGGTGTCTATTCTCGTAGAGTTTTTGTAGGTTCATTTTATCCCTTGAATTAGCCATTTTCCTACATAAATTACAAAAAAACCTTTCTCGTGATCACATTATGGTGTCATATTTGTGTTACCCTTACATTTTTCTTGTATTTCATCATTTTTCATGTAAATTGTCTAACACTTGTGCATTGCATGGACATACATGGATGACACTAGCATCCAACAATAATTTTTATTTGATGGAAACTTTCATTTATTTTTTCCACTTGTCACCTTCCAAGGTCAATGGAAATAACTCAAAATTATTCAAGTAGCTCCTCAACCTCTCTCTTCCCTCCTCTATTTTTAATCAATTTTCGTTTGTGTACCCTCTTGATTCCCCCATTCACTTTCAAGCTCTCATACCACATATATATGTAGCTCTCTTGCATTCTAATATTATTCTTGTTGTTGTGCTCTTGAGCACCTTGTGATCCTCATAACCCTTTCTCCTTCATTGTGTTTTTTCACAATTATTATTTTTAGATGCAAAGTAAGAACACACACTATTGTCTATTTATCAACATATTCGCTACTACGGAGTTGGAGATGCCAAAGCAGAATTTTAATGGAGATGAATCCTCATATAGCCCATAACATTCTTCTTTTTCCTTTTCTTTGTAGAGATATTGAGAGAAATCAATTATACAAAGGTCTGCATGTATTTTCTAATTTGTAAATAAATTTATATTCTTTGGTTGAATATTATAAATCTTATTATTTACTTCATTTCTTTATATGGATTTTTTGTATAGCATTTGTTGGTGCCCTTTTATTTCTTTATTTTGTAGGCTAGGAAAACAACAAGATTGAGTTTCCACAATTTTAGAGGATTTCTATATTATGATGACATGAATGACAATGCAAAGTGTAGACATTCATGTAATGCACTAGTATCCTAGATAATAACTTTCTCTACTTGGCTCCAAGTTCCTTATTTTGCCCTCTCTTCCATTTTGTACCTTATTTTTGTAAATCTTTATATTAGAAAATAGAATCTTTAGCTTTCTTATATTGTCTTAGCTAAAAATAAAAGACTTTCTTTTAAAGCATTTCTAGGATTGTATAGTTATTCTATTAAGCAATAACAAACCTATGTAATCCTTATGCAAATGATAGAGAAAATGATTTAGCTAATGTATCTTAGGTAAATCGTCATTCTTCCTATTTTAGACGAAACAAACCAAAATGGATTTGTCTACTCAAATTCATCAAAGAAGAAATATGTATCACCCAATCTTCAATATGAATGCAATTTAAAAGTTGAAGAAGATAAACATGACATGGATTCAGTTTACATTGTCATTTTGACAATTTTGTCAACATAAAAAGTAGTCTAAGCATGGGAAAAGATTAAATATATCATTTTTAGGAAAGGAAACATCAATCCCTAGGCTCAAATAAAAAAATTGGCTAGTCCCAAGGGACTAGAGTTCAAGAACTCAAGGTCCATTTCCATGATTCATCTCAATAGAGGATGCAAAACTCTACTATCATAGAAGTTGTCACAATAATAATCAAGTATATGTATTTGTTTCCTAAGATTCGTGAGTGGTGTATGATGGAACAAAAAAAGGTTTAAGCAATGGATGATCTCATTTCAAAGGTGACTAGGCCAAAGTTTCGTGTCCTTATCAATGGCCAAATTTAATTGAAGATAATATTAAACATTCAAATTGTAATACATATTTTTTTTGATGACGGTGGAATTTGGAACAAACTAACTTGTATACCCACTAGACCCAACCATAAGACCTAGATACACAAAGGAAACCAACATCATCCAATAGAGCTCTTCCCTAATAATGCATAATCAAAAAATAAACAAACCAATATTACCAAATGCACTCAAGAAACGCTTGATTTTTTTTTCCTCCAATCTTCCACGAACTTGTAATGGGAATGTTAGCGTTCTTGAATTTGTTAGCACATGCAAAAAAATGTATGTGAGAATGGAGATGGTTGATTGAGGTAAACTATGCAAATGAAAGTATGAAGGGTATGATAATGATATGATGAAAGCTACGGGTTCTCAAAGATATTAATTATGCAAGGGCATAAGTTCTCCAAAAGATCAAGCGCATAAAAGCATTTGTTATGAGCCCAAATGAAGAGAAAATTATGTTTCATAGAAGTCTTATGAAAATCAAGGGCTAGGATTAAGAGGTGCTAGGAGAGTGGCTAGGATTGAAGAGTAGATGAGAAGATGTGGAGGATTAAGGAGATTAAGAGGAAATAGAAAATTAGTGGTTGAGATGGATTAGTAGGTAGGGATATCAACTTTCCAAGATATTTGGTCATGTGAAGAAGGAAAAGCCAAATATAGAGATAAGTGTCATTTGTCACAAGCTCAAATTTTTTGGAGTGATCTATGTGATTGAAGGTGATTGGTGGCAATGAGAAGAAGAGGATATGTGAATTTATAAAATAAATAAATCTATTTATTTCATAAACAAGAGAAAAGGAAATGGTAAATGGGTAATTAAATAAATAAGAATTTATTTACATTTAGGATAGAAAAGGCTAAGTGAATTAAATGAATAAATATGAATATATATTTAAATAATAGATGAAGAGGATTTAATGAATTAATTAAATAAATGATATATTTTCGTTTAATTAATAGATGAGTTTTCTTAATTTCACAAGGACATTTTTAGGTGTCTACATTGTGAAATAGTAGTTGAAAGGGAACATAATGCAGTAAATTATATTTTTAATGAAGATATCATTAGTCCTAATATATTTAGTATGCAATGCACCTATATAAGAAAACCACTCAATATAGTCATAAGAGTAGCATAAAATATGTAATGTGATGTTTTTTGTGGGAATTGAAATGTGCATAGGTGCACATTTGTTGCATCTCATGTAAATCTATATATATAATCAATTATCTAGATCTGAAGGAAGAGATTCAAAATTTGAAGGTCTCCTTATGGAACTATGGGAGTAGACACAAAAGGGATGCCATCTTATCAGGAAAGTTGCTTTGGGAGATCATTTGTTAGTGAGTTTTATAACATGCATACTCTCTTAGTTTACGGTACAAGAACATCATCTTTATTGTGATTTTCTTCTATCTTTAAATTAACATACTATGATGTATGATAATATTTTTCCAAAATCATCATTGGATACAATAATTAAATAGGCCAAAGAGTTGTTTGAGTGTAAGCTAGCAAAAAAAGGATGGAGTAAGCATAAATTTTTAATGTTGTGATGTTCACATAGAGTTCTTGGTTGTACCATTAAATGTGATTAATGCTTATGTTAGTTTCCAATTCAAGGTAGATAAGGTATTCAATGTTCCAATGAGATGATCAAATTTAAAAAATAATAATGAATTTTTGATAAGTAAGAAGATAACGAAAGATCAAAGGAAGTACTTAAATATGATCATTGAGATTCCATGGCAATAAGAACTTTTTTCTATTAAAAAAAAGTGATTTTGATTACATGAATGTTTTATGCTTGATCCATACTAAATTATTGCTCCAAACATGCATATGAATCCAAAGATAACTTATTTTTTCAAGTTTGGGTGTACTATGTTGTCATAACTCTATTGATAATATCCTTGAGCTTATGCAACCATGATATAAGGGTTGTTACAGGATTTCACATGTCCCAAAACCCTTAACCAACATGATAAAGAAAGGAAACCATGCATGGGTAGATGTAATACAAGAATATTTTGATAAGCCTCTGAAGGCTATCATACCATGTCTCATTTTTTTCCATTTTAGATTTGTTGCTCCATGTGTGGTATATGCTACAAGATATGAGCTAGAAGAATAAAGTAATAAAGTTAAAAAGAATGATGGTTTACTCAAGATAAATTTGGTGAAACTCAAGTGGCAAGAATAAGGTTTTGAGATGTAGATATTGTATCATCCTAAGAAGTTAGCACCCATTCATTTGGAAGCTCTAGGAAATTTTTGGGCCTCATTGTAGTGATCTCCTAGACTCGGATGTGTTTATGCTTGATTTCCTACTTCCATCTTTCCTTTCTCCTTGAATCTCTCAACATCTCCCGCATCTTGAAGACCATCGTAAAATGTGCCCCTTTGGGACTAGGTCAACCCAAGTCGGCTTAGTCCTTGGGGGTTGTTTTTTAATGGGCTCCAAGCCCAATGTGGGGATATTTCTTTTCCCTCTCTTGGTTGTTGTCGACCTGTCAATTTTGGATCCCAAAATGACTATAAAAGGGAATTCAAGCTTCTCATTTTGACATCCATTTGTGTCCATGATTATCCACTCTTATGTGATTACATCCATAGTATCCATATGCAATCAAATCTGTGTGCAAGCAATTATTGGTAATTTCAAGTGCTCTCTTTTGGATTCAAGATTTGAAGCCAAGGCTTCCAATTCAAGATCTTCAAGTTTCCTTCCATTCAAAGGAAATCTTCTCTCATTGATGCAAGTTTATCTTTTCCATGGTGGCTAAGTAGACGAATTCACAAGCAAGCAAGAAGATCTGCCTTCCATCCTTCTTCCTATCTTTCTCCATTAAAGTGATCAAGCATACATACATTCAAGATCTTGGATTTGGAAAGTGTAGATCAATTTCATTGTGAAGACATCCTTTATTCTACAACACATTTCAAGCATACATCTTCATGGGTTTATTGGATCCACATCCATCCATGAGGGTTTGACAAGCAAGGTGAATACTTACATTTGTCTTATTTTACATGCTTTACTTATTTCCTTTCAAGGTTAATTCTTATCCAGGGGCTTGACCAAGGCAAACCCCTTTTCATAATAATTTCCCCATTTTTCTTGTGTGTAGTTGTAGATTTGGATTTTCATGATTTCAAAACCAAGGCTTGGTCCTCTACAGATTTTATCCTTCCAAGACTAGGCTAAATTTTTGGGACTAGGCCGACTTTTGTGACATGTTCCTGAGAGTTTGAAAATTGCACGATCAGATGTTACAGGTCTCACAATCCCTTATCTCATATGGTTTCTTATTCCAATAGGTTTTTGACAGTCAATTGCAGATTTGAAGTTCACTTGTCCTCTTCTAGCAATCAAGGTGAGTACATCATTCCTATTTTCCTTTAGCACTTACTTTGATACATTTATATATAATATTATACATTGTTGGTTATCATCTTCTTTATCATTGCATAAGTGTTTGTCATACTATACATTTTGTATACATAAATTTTTGTTCGTACAATAAATACCACATCCCATCAAGCTCCCCCTTTATCTAGATCGTGCATTAGCACCCCTTATCTATATTATAGATACAAACCTTGGAGAAGTAACTGCAAGTTAGGGAACACACACAACATCAAATGTTTGCATTTTTTGTTAAAGTAATGCAATAATACTTGAATTGGTGACACAATTTGTGCTTGAAGATGAAAATAATAAGATACTTTATGTAGCTAACAAGAAAGGAAGAGTTCCTAAAAACAAATTTGTCAAGCCCATGGAAGGAATAGTAAACGAATTCATGCTCCAAGTCTTAGGTGCTAGGAATAAATATTGTGTAGATAGTTTTGAAACATATTTAAGAAGTCATCAACCATACATGGTTGGGATGAGTGTTGGATTCGACAACCCTAAGTCAAGGACCAAGCTAAAGGTGATCTCTAACAATGAAGATCTATTATTCTCAATATTTCCAGCTTTCTCTATAAATTCTCTGCAATCATTAAAGGATTTTTTGTTACACGGTGAAGGATCTTTTAGGACATTACCAGGGTTGAAATTCTATTATCTAGTGTGAATAAATTCTAGCCTTTGTTTTCTTGGTTTCAAATACAAAAACTCAATTTAGCACTAGGTTGCTATGATCCTTTCAATAATCTTAATAAATTCATAGGAATATTTTTTGTTTGATGTTGCATGTGGAAGATATCCCCTATTAGGGTCACTAAGTACAACCATCCTAGTTGTAAGCTTTGGCTATAGAGATAGCTACCTAAGATATAGAGGCCTATAGGAAATCACAACAACAAAAGAGAATCAATATAACAAGAACAAATTATATTCTCATAAGAATACAATAGAATAGTTGAATTCATTGAATTCACTTTTTAATGGATCAACTAGAATGAGATTACAGAGACCCTTGGCTAAATAGACCAAGGTGAGAATATAGGACTACATAAGATTATGACAAGTGTCTTAGTCTTACGACATGATACACAAATAGAAACATTATCACCCACATAAGGTGGAAAAGTGAAAGTGTCACACATCCACTATAGGTGGATCACCTCCAAGGTGGAAAGATGTTTGTGCCACACGCCCACTAAAGATGGATCACCTTCCAGTGTAGAAATTTATTTGTTCAACACATTCACTAAAGGTGGAAAAATGATAAAGTGGTAAGTGTGCCAAAGGTGGAAAATTAATACTAAGATAGAATTGGACTTGAAGTGGGAATATTCCTATGTTGTTCCTAAGTAAACTTACGTAATATGTGTATTTAGAACCTAGGAGAATGACTTACTAGGTGCGATAATTAAACATACAACACTAGTCAACATTTTGATTTGTTGGGAGAAATCTCAAGCTTGAACTTGATTCTTACTATAGCTATTTTTTTGCCCATAAATAATTTTCTCCACACCAATCAACTGTGAAATGCAAGTAAATTTTGACGACAATAATCCAAGGGAGGTGAGCATACTCTTGGACCTACCATGGGCACATTCCAAGGAAAAGGAGATAATTATTTATATGACATCTTCCATTTGAAGGAATCCTTTGACATCATATAAAGAAACGTCAAGAATGTTTGTGAGTTTGATGGAAGAAGCTCAAATTCATATCCATTCTTACAGGAATACGAACTAATAAGAAGAGGAAGAAGTGGTTCTTAGATTTGGCTACTATGTTTCACAAAGAAAAAGATAAACATTTATGTCCATATTATGTGTATATTTGGAGACGCTACCACAATCATTTCCAACTACTAATCACCTAAATTGCAGCCACCCAATTTCTATTAGTTATGGTGTTGAGTAAAGGGTGTCATCCAAAACTAAGGAAAAATGATTTTGAAACCATCCACCCTGTGTAAATTATGAGCTCCACAAGAAAATCTCAAGGAATCCAAATAAAAACCAATAGTGTAGCATAAGTATGGTGAAATAACTCCCAAAGTAGTTACTATGGAATGAAAATTTGAGTAAGGTAGACTTATCATGTCTCCTTTTCCATAATTTGTGTTGCTACATCCAAAATGCCTATTCACTCTCAATAGTGTAAACCTTGATCCAAATTCGTATACAATTTATTTCCTACTTAGGATCCCTAAAATTTATAAGTCTAGAGGTATGACTAGTTTTCTAAGTGAATTTAAGTTATCAAAGTTCCAAATTTTCCCTTCCCGACATGACTTTCCTCCCAAGTCTACTATCTTAAGTAATTCCATTGAGGTTTTTTACTTCCCCATTCAAGCATACCCCATGACCATTGCCCACCCTTGTTACTTTCTCCTATTAGACTATCAAACTTTCCCATGTTATTATATCTCTATAAGAAACTTTGCTCCTTCGCAAACCTTTGTTGGGGAGTTGGACTTCTTCTCACCAACATGTCTACCTTATGAACCTTGATCCTTAACTTGTAGTATGAGTTGTTGGTATCCCTAATGCCCCGATTTTGACTACTATGATTGTTTCTCATTTCTCATCCCACCTAATGCTTAACACATAAATACATTATGATGCTTATTGTTGACATGCAACTCTAACTCTTGTACCATATTAATAGTGGAATTATTTATTGGATTGCATAGCTCCACATGTATTTTCTAATGTGGAAGCGCAATATGTTTTTCGAGGTGCCATTAATATGATAGTTAGGGGTTGTGGTCATGGATTGGCATGCCATTATATATGGGATTTGTTGAAGGTTTTGAGTATCTTCTCCCATACCCACCAATACCTTTCTATGCACATGGATGTGTTTTGGGTGTAAGTTAAAGGAGAACAACACCAATAGATATATGTACTCTATCTGTGTACTTTTTAAATGCCCAATGATATGCATGTTGATTTTGAGCTCTCTAAGGATGGCATTTTAAGTCGGAAGTCTAAAAATGAAAATAAATTTTGAACATACACTAGAGGTCAAACAAATAGATTTGAGGATGAAATCTCATGGATTTGAGATGACCAGAGGATGAAAAACCTACTAGTTTGTGAGTGTTTGAGGACAAAATCCTTGTTGGCCAAAGAAGCTATTCTGCCTAGGGGTCATAGTTCATATTTAATGGTGACCAACATCCAACATCAACAATGTCAAAGACTATACAACATTTGCAATTATCACATTAGAAGAAATTTTTCCAAATGTGTCCATGGTGGTGGTTACCAACAAGAACAAACCAAACTAAAGTGCATAAAGTTTTCAACACCAACCAAAATGAAAGCTAGTGAAGCAACTATTGTAAAGTATTTCTTGCTTTCTATAAATGTAAGAATGAGATCATAATGATAAATGAATGTAAATCTATGTTTTCGATTTGGGTTCAACATTGGTCACTATATGAATTATATTTTGTTTTGCTAGCTATTTTCATCTACACCATTTCGGAGTTAGGGAAACAATGGGAGGGGATAAACAAATCTTAGGCTTAAACATATAATATATTCATAACCCTAATGTCCTTGTATCAACATATAAATTTTTGGAGAATGGTCTTACATAGAATATAGGCTACAATTATGAAACATTGGTCATGATTTATGATTACACCTAATTGAAAGAGAGGACCCTAGTTAGTACACATTAATATTTATTGTGGATATTACTTACGTACATGGATCAAATAAATATTTGAAATGGGTTTTTTAAGTAGGCTTATTAATAGTTTATTGGGGACATTACATATCACTCATCAAGGTTTGTTCTATGGCTAATTTACATTCATTTATTTTAAATTATAATTTTTTTATCTATCATATCACATGGCACATTTATCCGTGATATACTTATGGACTTTTACACTATGGATATGTATGCATTTTCTATAAAGGTTTTTGTCAACAAATGTACTATATTTTCCCTCTTTTATTGTGTTGAGTAATGCCTATCCTATGTTATTAGAGATGCATAATTCATTTGTTAGAAAATAATGAAACAATAGCTCAATAATTGAAAACATTAAATGTTGAAGCATTAACAAATAATAACACCTCCAAATCAATCTCATTCTCCAAAAAACTTACAAGGAAACCTCCACAACTAATACAATTCATAGTTGCGTACAAATAAATATGCATTGCATTGTTTCAAGGGACGTTACAACTTCAATTTTTGAATTCATCAAAAAATTTCTAAAGCCTTATATTCTTCCATCTTGCTTCTAGCTTTATACTAACTCAACTAAAAATCTAATCTTCCAAAAATTAACTTTAATTAAAAAAAGCATCATTATTACTTAAGGATGGCTTGGAAGATAAGTCTAAATCATTGATGATAAATTACGCTTTGGACGTTCTAGCTAAATAAAAGATTTTCACTTTAGTTCTTCAAAATGAAATGTCAAATAGACTAACTTGAACCACCTAACATTTCCCTTCACCTTTACATTGAACATTTGTGAAAGTTCCTATCCAAGCTAAAAAATTAGCACACATACTAAGTATGAATTTATCATGTGATTTATCCATGCATAACATTAGTGTGTACATAGAGATGATACATCTCTTACATGTGATAATTTCATACATTCATGTTCTTACATGAATTGCCTTTTTCTACATGATTCAATCATTCTTCAAAATCTCATGTTGAGAATGAGGATAGTTACCGTTCATGTTCCCTCCCTTTACATGATGATATTTTGTGCTCAATTATACTTTGTTAGCTTCTCGTGTTAATTTTACTGATGTTGCATTATCATATCTATATTGTATAATGACAATAGAATCATTGGTGAGGAACTTACTACATGATGATTGTGATGGTTCTAGTGTGTCATCCTTAAATGAGAAGTATTTCTTACTTGTTGATGATATGCATATAGATGATGACATTAATTGATTGGTGAGTTTATATTGTACCTCAGTCATATAATTTTATAATGGTATGATTCAACTTGTTGTTCTATACTTCTTTTTCTATATTGGCCAATGCTTTGATAAGTTCATGACATCTTACCTCGATATTGTTGGCCATGGAAGAGTTAGATTCTCAAATGGGAAAATCAAATGAATCTTAGGAGTTTTTAATCCACATTGTCCATTTCATAGATAACCTAAGACTGTAAATCACCTTTTTGGGTTCTCAACTAGAGCTTAAGAAACTTGGACTTAGACTTATGAATTCTCAAATTTGTTTGAGTTGATCAATGGTTTTGTTGGGAGATTGGACATGCCTCCCATTTAAATTTACCCAAATTCAGCATGCTTTCAAAGTAGAGTTTTTTTAAAGCATTTGGAATACAAGCTCTACTATTTTTATTGGTTGTGTAGTTGATATTCATTTTTCACTTTAACTAAAGCTATGATTTGCTTGAATATGCATAATGATTTTCTCCAATGTGCTTATGCGTATTCAAGTGCAAGTGAACAAAGTTGCACTTTAACATCTCCAAGTGCTTTAAGATCATCAAGGCAATGCCCTTTTTATAGTTTCCAAAATGTTGTCTCCTTCCACCTCCAACCAAGTTCACTCCACTCCATAAAGGTAAAAACATGGACATAGTCAACTACTGAAAGAGATCATTTTCTCAATCACATGGTTCTTAGCTACCTTCCAAATGAGCAAATAATCGTATTGCCTTTAGATGGTCTCAACCTTTTTTATTTCCATCAATCTCTCCACATGGGTTTGGAGCTCTTGGATTGCCATATTCTAGCAAGTTCCCTCCCTTAGACCTACTAATTTCTCTTGTCCATGTATAGGAACCTACAAATGAAGATCAAGAAGAGGAGGGTGCTCTTACTAGATGGAAGAAAATTGTTGATGGTTCTATCCTTAATGATGTATGAGGTAAATTAAATGACCATGATCCTCCCCTAATTGTATACATCTCAATGTCTAGTGGCTTAGCTTGTTCTTGCATGGAATTGGCTTTGTTAGACTTTGTTTCACTTATTTACCTTGCTATTTGAACTTGACCCCACATAGACTTTGAACACATATTTGACCCCTACCTATGTATATTAATCTCTTTTTAGTATTAAAATAATAATCAAACCATTATTCATTTTAAATAATAATAAAATCAAATTGAGTTTTTCTAGGCAAAGGTTTGCCTTCTCCTTTTTCTCCTTTCCCAAAAGAGTACTCAGCAAACATATGCCTATGTACATTGACCTCACTTGACTTAAATTCTTGTACAATTCAGCTTGTATTTCTTCTTTTGGTTTCTCTATGAAAATTTTCATGCAACTCTAGCATGGACTTGTTGAAGCATATAAAGAAAGAGAAGATGATGGGAGAAATCTTGCAAGCTAGCACCATGAGTATGTCATACATGCACTGGGAAAGTGTAGCATTCATTCCCAATTGTATTTGTACTATCAATGGAGCTAAAAAATTTGTAATATGGGGATCGCCATTACTATTCCTTTACAAATTTTTAGAATTCTTGTGAACTCGTTGACTAAGCAAGTCCTTGGGGATGTTAGTTGGCACTTGGCTTTGGTTATTAATCAAACTCTCCCGTTATATAGGCCTCTTGACTCTATCATTTTCACACACATCCGTCAAGAGTGGAATGGTGTAGCTGACTGCCTAACTAAGTGGGCTTCAATTCACATGCAGGACTGTAATATTGTTGATAAGAGGCGATTGCCCCCTAACTTATCTTGTGTTTTTGGTGAACTTGTTGACCATGATAGGGCTCTTTAGATATTTCTATTAAGCTCTTTTTTGTATCTCTTTGTGCTTCAATAAAATTTTACCCCTCTTTTAGTCAAGAGATTCAATAACTGATAGGGTCCAATAACCGCTATGTTTTTGTCCTAGTGACCCCCCAATAACTACTCACTTTTTGTCCACTTAATTAATCTCACATGTACCAATAACTGCTCACTTTATGTACCAATAGTTAATCATTTTTTAGCTTTTTTAATTCATGATTGGCCCATTTGTGGACCATTACTCGGATCTTTGTGCACCACTATTGGACATTTGTCCACAAGTATTGGTGAATTTGAGTGAGCAAGTATTGGCAAACTAGGGGTCCATTTCTGGGTGGCACTTTGAAACAACCACTCTTTGATCATTTGGTGTTTGACAGTCTCTATAGAGAGATCTGTGAATACCCAGAAGCTGAAACCTTAGCTTTTAGAAGTTAACTCGCATGCAAAGACAACCAAAAAAATCATCAAAATCTGCAATACCATTTACGATCTACAGATATGCAGAGTTTGAGTATGCGAGTATTGGGTCTCTTCCCCTAGGGCCCGTTTGGTTGCACCCCATAACCGGGTTATGCCGCCTATAACCCGGTTATGGGGTGCAAATCCCTGTTTGGGAACCCTTTTACAAAATTAGAATGTGGATTTACGTGTCCTCATTTTGCCGAAAATGTGGATTTCAGTATTCCACCTTAGGAGGTGGAATGACTTTGGACTCCACGGTTATGTGCTCAAATAAATCCAATTTAATCTGGTGGTCGGGTCCGAGCAACTCCACGTTTTTGGAGTTAAACCCCATTTTAATCTTCGTCGATGCAGTTGACGTATCCACGTTTTTGCGACAGCGATTTCTGCTGCGTGTTGGAGGGTTTGGCTTCTGGTGTTCGACGCTCGAGCTGCTGCGTGCTGGAGGGTTTGGCTTCTCTGCGAAGTGTTTGCACGAAAATTCATCTGCTGACTACAGGTTTTGTCGCCCACATTTCTATTCAAAATTGCATATTCCAGATTAATGTGGTCGACTTTGAAACACCCCAACTGTACTTATCAATCTTCTGCATATGACATAATTTTATTTGCAAATTATCTTCATTAACATGGCACTGGTTTACTGCATTTGTCTTGCATCTCTATTTTTCCTTAGGGCATTAGCTTTTGTATCAAATTGTATTTCGATGGCATCATGTTCAGTTGCATCTGTGTTGTTTCATGTGTATATATTACCAGCAAGGGCACATTTTTCTTCTTTTGTTGGTATTCATTGTTTGATAAGCCCAAGAACTAGGCGAGGGCATGGTTCTAATGTATCATCTCTTTTACTTTAAGAGGCCCAATGATGCAAAAGCTAGGGCACTATTGCATTGCCACTGGTACCATGTGCCGTAATCCCGTATCTTGCTTTGTTGTGACTCCTTTGTTGAAGATGGCACAAATGTTGTTTATATTGTTTGATGGTAACATGATTATATGAATCCTTTAGCCCAAAGACTTAGGGAACCATGGCTATGCACTGCTCTTTGTTTTAAAAATGAAGGTACTGCGTATGTACCTGGCCTGATAATGTAAGGCTAGGGAAATCAAATTGTCGCCCTCTGCATAAGCATTAGGCTCAAGGGTACATACGCATGACAAATTGCATATTACATTATAAATTTGGTGTATTGCATATGTTTGTTTCTCTTGCATGGCACCCTAAAACTACAGGTCTGCGAACAAGGCATAATGTGTACAGCCCGTGAAAATAGGGTTAAACCCTTAACCTTGATTATGATGAATTTACCTAAACCAAGGGTTAAGGGTTTACCTAAACCAAGGGTTAAGGGTTTACCTAAATCTTTCAATGAATTCTGAAGGGTTTACCTATTCCAGGATTTTATATCAGACAGGTAAACCTGTCTCCTCTAAGCCATTGTTAGTTTGTTTTGACTGTCAAGTATATAATGACTGTCTCCTGAATTGATGCCTAGCTCCTCTAAGCCATTGTTAGTTTGTTTTGAACAAAGGGCATAAAATCCTTTGATTGTCCTCTGCTTCAACTGCATGCAAGGAATAATTTTTTTTTGTAATGCATTGTTATTGTGTTTTCCACCCCTGCACAAATATTAGATTTATACTGAGATATCTCAATAATCCTATCCCATGTTTAACTATATATATATATATATATATATATATATATATATATATATATATATATATATATATATATATATATATATATATATATATATATATATATATATATATATATATATATATTTTCGTTCAACAGGTAAACAAACTAACAATGGCTTAGAGGAGCTAGGCATCAATGTTTGCTAAAATATCAGATGTTGTCAAGTACCATCAAACAGAGTCAGTCATTTCCTGGGCAAATATTAATTGCTTTAAAATATCAGGCGAGACCATAGAAGAAATTAGTAAAATGAGAATTCCAGTTTTAAATTTCTAAGGTGTGATTTTTTATCATGGCATTGCTCCAATCCCTTCAGTATTAGCATAGTATAGCACTAAGGTGAAGGGAAGTTATTCAGTAGTATAGATATTCAGTGGGACACTCTCCCAGCTGAGCTTGAAAATCACAGAAATATACCGTGAAATTCTTCTGAACTACTTAATAGTTTGAAGTCTGCCTATGTCCTGTGCGCTTCTTCTTCTTCTTAGATTAGTTTCAAAGAAGTTGATCAATGGTTGCACCAATAATCTTTTTGATCATTAAACTAGTTTTCATGTCAATCATTGAAAAGAGATCCTCCTCTATTTGTTCATCAATCATGATAGCCAGATCCCTTTCTGCTAAACGTCGTAAAGTGGTAACAACAGCTTACCATAGTGTTGGACATTCAAGTAGAATTGAAGGTTACTCTCCTAAACTTATCTCTTGATTGATAGATAGAACACAAGAGAGTTCCCCAGATTCATTTTTAAAACAAATACCATTCAGGGACCATATGTGAACAGAATCCTTAGTATCCCCTCCCATCAGACATAATGACTGCACTGTTATATGTATTTATACTGATAGTGACATTCCCCCTACACCCTCATGAATACATCCTAGTGCAAGTGAAATAGATTCTCTGTAATTAAAATAAGTTTCTCCAGTAGCAAGGACCTTGATGATGCTCACTATCTCATAGATGATCATTGATGTTGAGACTTGTATGAGATCCTACAAAGGAAAATAATTAGAATTTTTTTTCAGAATTTCTTAAATTATCAACATGATAGAATTAATAATTGTGAAAAATGTATAGTGTATTTATCAAAATAGTTGGCATGTTACATTATGAGATTGCACTACTATATTACACATTTGGGGTAAAAGTTACATTAGACTAATAGCTTAATATAGGACTAATGCCTCTCAAATTTGTTTAAATCCTTGATCCATTCATGGGCAATTCTGTCAACCTAATTATCTTTGTTTGTTTGCCCCTATTAATTATTTACTATCATCAGATTTTAGAACTACATGGCATGGGAAACATTTAGAAGTTGAGCTGATAATGGTCTCAAAATAGAAAGCCTATACAAAAACCACAGAGAAACGACAACATTGAAAACCCACATACATTTATTTGAAAACCCTATTTCATTTAATATCTATTGCATACATTTTATACCAGATATTATAATACGAAAAATATCACCACATATGTTCCTTGTAGAACATATGTGGTGATATTTTTTTTGTAGGTACATACATAGACATTTACATTAGAGGTTATAAATCCATGTTCTGCAAGGAACATATGTGGTGATATTTTTCCTATTATAATATCTGGTATAAAATGTGCCATCTTTTATGCCATGATTTTATTCAAATGAGGACATCCCTTCATTCAGAAATGATGGGCGCTGTGAGATGTCCTCATTTTCACAGGGATAGTCACAAATGAGGACAGCCACTGTATAGAAAACATGATAATGTACAGTCACTATAAGGACAGTCACAAATAAGGCCGTCTTACAGTGACTATACATTATCATGTTGTCTTTACAGTGACTGTCCTTATTTGCGATTGTCCTTGTCACAAATGAGGACATCTCACAGTGACTGCCCCTTGTGTAATTTTCACTTGAATGTATTGCCTATTATCAAGGAGAAAAGCATTTGCATGGTTCAATACCAATACATTCAAGTAGCAATTACACAAGGGACAGTCACTGTGAGATGTCCTCATTTAGTGCATCTGATTACATTATGTCCTCTCTAACATAGTATTGGATGATCGTACATTACTATCTATTCCTTCCTAGGGACATAGATTAACTTGACACAAAATATGCATTGTCTTTTCTATTCCTTCCTAGGGACATAGATTAACTTGACACAAAATATGATCGTACATTACTATCTATTCCTTCCTTGTATTTTCTCTATATAACAAAGTACAAATCATTGCATAGGAGAACCTCATCTATAACTTCAATATGCTCTTAAAGCCTTATTTCCTTGATTAGGATATATCAAACTACTTTATGCTATTCTATGTTTTGCTTGATAGGAAAATCATGAAGTCTTACATATAAGACGATTTTCCTTTAAACTCTCAATGCTACAATCTTTATCCACCACATCTAGGACATCGGTACGTATGTATACATGTATGTATGTATGTATGTCTGTATGTATACATGTATGTATATATGTATGCTTGTATGTATATATGTATGATAGCAATTTAGATTAGATGATCATGCACAGTGCTTGCATCTACATAGCTAGTCCTCGTTGTATCTATATAGGTATGTACTCTTGCATTGTTCTTTATGGGCTTATGATCCTAACCAGTTGGTAGTCCTTGCTGTATTCCATTTACTATTGCTTGCTCCCATACTTCATTTCTTGATATACAATCATGTTTGACAACGTTTATGTTGTCCACGTTTCAGGCGACCGATGGATCCTGACGATAGTATACAAGCGTATGCACAAATACTTAGGAATACCACATACACCCAGATTATCTCTTGTCTCTGTGCCTTGGTTGTTGTGCTCAAAATACTGCAAGCTAAAGAAGGTAGCAACAGAGGGAAAAGAATCTGAAAAGGCAATTCATTTTATAGAGAGATTGTTCACTCTACTGAAGTTGATTGTCATGATCAGATTCGGATGAGTCGGGTTGCCTTCTCTAAACTAGCTATGATATTAAGGCAGAGAGGAACATTGAAGGATAGCAGACACTTGACAATAGATGAACAACTAGTGATGTTCCTCCACACTCTTGGGCACAATCTTCGGAACCGCAAGATTGCCCATAACTTTGGGCACTCCGGAGAGACAGTCAGTAGGTACTTTCACAAGGTATTGACGAGCATCTTAGCACTTCATGGAGATTACTTCAAACCGCCTGGACTGGGCACTCCTCCTGAAATTACTGGGAACCCCCGTATGGTTCTGTACTTCAAGGTGCATTGTTTGCTCTTTTGATTATGTTGTTTGGTACAGTGTTCCCCACCATATCAGAGGCTGATTTTGCATTTTCCCATACACCATATTTGATAGGACTGTGTTGGAGCTATAGATGGAACACACATCCCAGTCACTGTCGAGATTGAGAAGCAGAGTAAATATCGTGATAGAAAAGGGAACCTGTCGCAAAATGTGCTCGCTGCAGTTTCCTTTAACTGCATGTTCCAGTACATTCTTGCCGGCTGGGAAGGGTCTGCTGCCGATAGTCATGTTCTAGGTTCAGCTCTGACTAGAGCAGAACCACTTGAGGTCCCCCCCGGTAAGCCAAATCATAGTTTAATGTACTAAAGGGCACACTATGTATTTAGTCCTAACACTCTGCTAACGCTCTGCAGGAAAATATTATCTAGTGGACGCGGGATATCCGAATGCCCCTGGATTTCTTGCTCCTTACCGATCTACACGGTACCACTTGAAGGAATTTTCAAGAGAAAACCCAATACAAAATGCCAGGGAGTTGTTCAACAACCGACACGTCTCTCTCAGAAATGCAGTAGAACGCACCTTCGGTATTGTGAAGCGGCATTTTCCAATCCTGAGACATGCAACGACTTATGATATCATGACACAATCCTATATTGTTTTGGCGTGTTGCATACTTCACAATTACATCACGGAAGTGGATGGCATACTTGAGGTGGAAGTGGAAGAGGAGGATGATCATGATTGTGGTGGGGTCGATGTGCCAATGTTACAGACATATGGCTTCTCTCAACAGGATAGACATGAGTGGTCACAGTTCCGGGATGACCTGGCGAGTAGGATGTGGGAAGACTATAGACATAGAGAATAGCTATACTTTCTTGTTGGTTAATGATTGTGCAGTATAGTGGTTTCCTTTGATATTTGATGTATGGTTGTATGGTTTCCTTTTGATGACATATGCAAAGATATTGATGTATGGTTGTATGTTTTCCTTTTGATGGATACTTGATTCTGACAATGCCTTGTATACATGATTCTGATTTTCCTTTCGATGTATGGTTGTATGTTTTCCTTTTGATGTATGGTTGTATGGTTTCCTTATACTATGCCTTGTATACATGATTCTGATTTTCCTTTGGATGTATGGTTGTATGGTTTCCTTTGATATTTGATGTATGGTTGTATGGTTTCCTTTTGATGACATATGCAGAGATATTGATGTATGGTTGTATGTTTTCCTTTTGATGGATACTTGATTCTGACAATGCCTTGTATACATGATTTTGATTTTCCTTTCGATGTATGGTTGTATGTTTTCCTTTTGATGTATGGTTGTATGGTTTCCTTATACTATGCCTTGTATACATGATTCTGATTTTCCTTTGGATGTATGGTTGTATGGTTTCCTTTTGATGCATGTTGTTTGGTTTCCTTATGCTATGCCTTGTATACATGATGCCTTGTATGTATTTATCTCCTGACATTGATAGCCATGTGCAGACTACTACATGGCAATGACCGAGCTACTCATGAGCATTGATGGCAGTGCTCAAGACCCGATTATGTTGGAAGAGCCTTCGTCCAGTAAGAAAATGATCTGGACCAAACGTATGGAAAGGGTTTTCCTTGATTTCCTCATTGACCAAGTCCACCTTGGAAGAAAATGCGAAGGTGGCTTCAAAAAAGAAGCGTGGGCTGCCATTGAAAGGCAATTCAATGCGGAGTTGACTATGAACCTAAGCAAAGACCAATTCAAGAACAAGCTGAAAACTTGGAAGCAAGGATTCAAGCTTGTGAGAGATTTGAGGAGCAAAAGCGGCTTCGGTTGGAACGAAGTAACGCAGATTGTGGAGGCAGCGGATTCGGTCTGGGACAAACTTTTCGAGGTAAATTTGTCTTTTCATGACTTTTATATCCGCTCTCTTAACTATGCAAATCTGGTTTTTGTTGTGCATGTTGTTCTGATAGTCCAATGCACATTTTTTGGTGTTTGTGTAGTCTCGAGAGTACAGATCAGCTAGGATGTTCAAAAGAACATCTTTCCCATACTACAATGACCTTGCCATAATTGTTGGCAATGACATCGCTGATGGGACTGCCACAACAACTGCTGGCGAGGCCGAGGAAGGGCACTGTAACCGCCCTGCACAGTTAGATGATGATGATGATGATGATGCTAGTGTTGATGTTGATGGGCCCCAGTGTGGCACATCTTTTGAGACTCAGCGTGATCTGGATGATGAGACTGCAACTCCCCAATCATGTCCAAGCACGGGATCATCGCAGAGGAGGGTAAGGAAGAGGAAGGCAAGTTTGGCATCTTCCTTGGATATGATTTGTGAGACAATGCAGACCTTAACAGAGAGCCTTAAAGTGCCTCAGGTTGTCAAAGTCGACCATTCTCAGGAACAGGCCGTGTTAGGTGGAGCATGGAAAACTTTGAAAGCCATGCCTCAGGTGAGCAGCAGCGATGCGATCACATTCTACCAGATCTTGATGGAGAAGCCAGCCATCCTCAATGGGTTTCTGTCCATGGAAACCGATGAGGACTGGTTGATGTTGATAGATAGAATTTTTCGATCCGCAGATGCATGAGGAATGGTCAAAGATGTGATGTCATCAATTCCTACTTGTCAATACTTTCATTTGAAGACAAATATTTGAAGACTGAACAACAAAATACCAATCTCTGTTTGAAGACTGAACAATACACAATACACAATACAAAAATATTATGCATTACTGTTAGGCATGACCGCTGAGTTCAATTTCTTTAGAGTAGCATTCCTTTATTTTATCTTGGATCTCTTTCGATTTAAACTCTTCTTGCCGCTTCTGACTTGAGAAGTTCAATCTGTTCTTTCTCTGGATCTTTTTTTGTGAAATGGTAAGGACCGAAAGAAATGACTTTATTATAATAGAACTCCGGTTTGTTAACCGAGAGACACTGTGGAACTTTACAAATAAGAGTATCAGGGGATTCACCAGGTCTGGTATCTTTCTCTAATGTTGATTTAACTTGAATATCCAAGTATCATCTGCAATTTCCTCCATTTTCATATTTTCTGTCTTCAACATGACCTATGGTGATCAAAGTATACCTAGTCGGATATGTTTTGCTATGCAAACTGAGGATGTCCTCACTAGCTTGTAATAAGGGTAATTATACTTCTTGTGCTCTTTAGTGCATCAGCAAATTTTTTAGAGATAGTTTTGTCATTGTCACTCCAAACTGATTAATACCTATTTGTCTGTAAAATTATGTGGACTTTGAATTGATCCAATCTCTTCAATCAAGGGTCAATATTATTCAGTATTATTCAATATATGTATGCATTTTATGTTTCCAATTATCAATGCAACACTCTTATTGGATTTCTGCAACTACACATTTTATACACTAGCAAGTTAACTAGGTTTGTTCCCAAACATTTGGAAATACGAAAATTTATTTGAGAACACATCTCATAGTTGATTCTTTAATCACAGGTTGATTGCAACTTCAATTCTCAATGAGTTTTATATCCAACCCATTACACTGAATCTAAAAGAGTAATAAATATGTATTATGCACACAAACTCAAACACCCAATCAAATTATGCACAAATTTACAACAACAAGAACCTGCTTAGATCACTTGACATTTTCCACAAGAAATGAATCAATATACTGTTTTAACTGTAAAGTGCTTTAAGAAAAATTGGGATTGAAAAGAGGGTAAGAAATCCTAGAATACAAAACAAAACTAAAAAATAATCATTTGATTAAACTGACCTCATGGGGGAATTCGTAAATTGATTTTCTTTATCTTTTGACCCAAATGTACAAGAAAGCATGGACCCGTGTTCTGGACAATATATATTACATCTTTCCATAATAGGGGAAGTGATCATCTACTACTGATATCGAGGGCCAGAATCAATTTATAAATTCCATCAATCCCATCCTCTCTTAATAATTTTTCAATAAATGTTTCTGAATGAAAATCATTACTCTGATCAAACATTTTATCGCAAACACAAAAAATATGAAAATTAACCAAAACAAAAATTATTTTGAGCAACCATACTTACATTGATAACCATAGAAAATAAACAATAAACATTTCTTCATGAATATGTTATTGCTGTTCATGAATATGATTGCTGAATATGATACCGAATATGATACTACTGTTCATGAATATGATTGTTGAATATGCTACTGAATATTCAGTATCATAAGTAGTATCATATTCAGTATCATAAGCTGAATATGATACTGCTTATGATACTAAATATTCAGTATCATAAGCAGTATCATATTCAGTATCACAAGCAGTATCATATTAAGTATCATAAGTTGAATATGATACTGAATATGATATTGCTGTTCAACTCCATTCTTAAGATGACAAAGCCGAACACACAGACGAACACGAATGCGCGGCAATCGCTGTTTCCAAACCGTGGAAATGGCTGCATCAAAACGTGGTTATTTGCGGACCCGACGGAAAGATTAAAAATGATTTGAAGTCCAAAAACGTGGAGTTGCCTGGACCCGACGGAAAGATTAAATCTTGTTTAGTTGTCAACAAAACCGTGGATTCGAAAGTCATTCCACCTCCTGAGGTGGAATTCCGAAATCCACGTTTTCGGCGAAATGGGGTCACACAAATTCAGTATCATAAGCTGAATATGATACTGCTTATGATATTGAATATTCAGTATCATAAGCAGTATCATATTCAGTATCACAAGCAGTATCATATTAAGTATCATAAGTTGAATATGATACTGAATATGATATTGTTGTTCAACTCCATTATTAAGATGACAGGAATATGAAGATGATAACCCGATTATGACCTTACAAAATATAGTTTTATGAGAAATGGAATCATTGGATATTTATGTTAGAGCCACTAGTAAGTACCTGTCGGTATTTTTATTGTGTTAATTCTTTGGATCCATGCCAAGATTATTGTGTGTTGCTAGTGGTTATGTTGGCTTTCACAGAGTGTGTTTGTCATTTTATACTTCATTTTATATAGTGCTCGTTTTCCTCTCTATTATTTTGTGTTGGTAGTGATTATGTTGGCTTTCATAGAGTGTGCTTGTCATTTTATATTTCATTTTATGTAGTGCTCATTTTTCTCTCCATTATTTTGTGTTGCTAGTGATTATGTTGGCTTTCACAGAGTGTGCTTGTCAATTTATACTTAATTTTATACAGTGTTTGTCTTTCTCTCCATTTTTTTATTCTTCTCTCCAGTTTTAGGAAACCTTGTTTCTCTCGTCTTTTGAATTTCGAGTGCTTTTAGACATATTAGCTTGCATTTTTTTTTAAGTGGAATACACGAAGGAGTACCGCATGATGAATGCTTCATTTAATGTATTGTTAAGATGTAGTCTCTTAACTATCCATTTCTAGTTCTTCAGACATGATTTTATAGATGTGTTTTGGTAGACGATTGTATTGTTCATGATTTTGTATGTATTAACCATCTTGTTATTATTGTCGCATTACGAAATTAAGTTAAATTATTCTACTTTGTTTAATGCTCTATATCATCTTCAATTTTTTTTCATTTTTTATTCATTTTAAAAAACCATGTGATAGGTACAGAAATAGAAATAGATAGTTTTGAGACTACACATGATAAAGTGAGACTACACATATGCTGACATTAAATATGTTTGAAATAGCTTCTGGATTTGATTTTTTAGATATTTTACGGTCACACTCTGTGATCCTTCGTGGGGATGGAAGAGATAAAAATAACTGAAAGAAAAGTCCATTTTGATCTATTGCAATCATTTTGGTCTCAAACTATCTCTTGCAATCCCGATGATGAATCACAGAGTGTGATCCAAAACTATCTACACAATCGAACCAAGAAGGTATTTCAAATATCGATGCAAAAAATATCCACATATGTTGATAAAAAAATGAGCTATCTGATGATTGTTTACTGTACATGTTTGTAAACAGTCAAAATTTTTGATGGTACTCCTTGGTGTATTCCATTTAAAAATGAACAGGTTTTAGTTTTTGTATCATGTTTACTTTGGAGATGCAGGATTGATCATCGAATGTGGGGCATAAGGGCGCAGACGGTGGATCTACTTGTGCTTTTTTATTTAACGGTGTGTTTTCACACCACCACCCAGTTCATGGATATTGTTATATCTGATGCTATAGTTGTGTCATTATATTTTTTGCATAACTTTATTAATTTGTACCCATATAATATATTCATGTTGTTATAGCGAACAAAATTAATATGAATGAACAAATTTTTGCTTGATACAGTGCTGATGGCTACGAGGAATGCTCCTATGTGTGATTGCGGTGATGGATTACGTTGTGTGTTGAGGAAGTCACAGACAGAGGAGAATCCAGGCCGTAAATTTTGGGGATGTAAAAACTTCTATAAGGTTGTTAAATGCACAATATTTAAATATTTACAAATAATAAATATTAGTCATTATAGCGAGACTAACTTATTTGTATTGTAGGATGGAGCTAGATGCGGTTACTTCCGATGGGTCAATGACACCCCGTCGTTGTCTACATCATCAGTACATTGTACACACAGACCTGTTGTAGATGACGAGTGCAAGAATTGTAAAGGACTAGAGAAAACTATGGCAAAAGCGGAGGCTACATCCAAAGCCGAAATCTTGTTTTTACGACGTCTTCTTTGTGCAACAATCATTCTATTTAGTTTGATCATCTTACTACTTAGTTTGATAATTTTTTGGAGATAGATATATATGTGGACTAGATAACTTATTTATATTTTGATGTGATATGAGCAATGTGTTAGTAGTTTGGAATCTTTGAAATGAAATAAATGTGAATTAAAAATAAATATGTTTAGTATGATAATTAAAGATGATATTTATAATGATTGATTTATATTTGATGTATTTTAATAATTTGTTCTATGATTAATTCAAACGAGTAAGCCATTTAAGGGTAAATACATTTTTTGTCACAATATTCGCATTGTTCCTTCTCTTCACGTACTTCTGACTCTCTACAAGAATACTATCCCTTCTCATGTTAAAAGTTGCAACGACTAGCTCTGTAGGTCTTCCACAATCACTATTGGGAGTAGTTTGAAAAGACAAACAAGGCATATGAGGTAAAATAAAAGGTCCTCATTATCCTATACCACTTGTGTGTGTCATACCAAGTCTTGCTAGGAAAGTAATGAGGTTGCAAGTTCTTGAAAGAAATTATTGGAGTGGGTATGATGCACGACCCTTTCATAGTAAAATTATCTAGATTTATAATGTGGCATTTATAATTTTTACCTTGGCACAACCTTTTACCTTTCCTACAAGTTTTTATATATTTTTCACAAACATTACTATACTTTGGCCACATAAGGGCTTGAAGCTCCATAATCGTAAATCCCAAAAATACCTTGTGGGTTTCAAAGTTTATTTTCTCCATACATTTATCCTATTATATGTCTTCCTTAGTAATATTATAATGTTTGAACATTACAAAGTACACCAACCCCACCTGTGAAGACTACCAAGAGCATCGGTTGACGTTGGACATTGTATTGGTTCTCAAATCAATAGATTGGAAAGCACTAAAAGTATGCCAAGCTTTATTTTATAACTATCCAATTGATTTAGCCAACTGATAGAATTTTTTATATTACCGAGCAATGCAATCTTGTTACTTTCATTGTATTGATATCTTATGATGGATTAAATACACAAATTCAAGTTCAATTAACTTTAAAATTTAAAATTGAAATAAATATAATAAATTAACAAAATATAATAAATATAATTAAATATAATAATAAATAATAAATATAATTATTTATAAATAAATATAATAAATATAATTAACATAGGTCAATAAAATATAATAAATATATCAAAACTCACTAATTATAAATTAATTTAAAAAAATAAAAAATAAAAAATCAGTGTCATATTCCAATTCTAATTTGAGATGAACAACCAAACAAAGAAGATGGAGACCCAAACTCAAATTCTAATTCAAAGTGCAGAACCAAACAGAGAATATGGAGACCTGCATTCTAATCCCAATTCGAAAATGTTCAACCAAACAGAGAATGAGAATTTCATAAATTCGAATTCCTATTGTCAATTTGACAACCAAACGGAGAATGTGGATTTACAAATCCATCTTCCAGAGCAACCAAACAGTCCCAAAAAAGCATAACCAGAGTTTGTATAACCAGGGTATAGATAACCATGATTTGCATTATTTTTCAATTCCCCAACCAAACGGACCCCTAGTTACCACATGCTAATATTGTTTTCATAAAAATGAGCTTCAAATTACGTTTGTCACATGTTTTTCCTCAGTCAACAGTTGTGCCACATTAAATTGTTACTATATTGCCAAAATTGATGAACTTTACAAATGAAAATCTTGTAGTGCAGTATACACCCGGTGAAAGCTCAAATGGAGCATGAATTACAAACCAAAACCAACTCGCTGGATTCCTTTCCTGTCTATATATCACTCACTACGAATCGAATATATGCGTTGCTGTGGTGCTTCCTATTAAAACCTTTACTTTGCCTCTTAATCTAAACAATGTTTTGTAATATGAGATGGAGGTTTGTTAAAGCACTACAGGACCCTTTAGTTAGCACCCTCTTCTTTCTTCTTCTCTTTATTTTTTACAGCAGCATGCGATTTGTCACTAGCCACACCATTCTCTTTACAAGCGATCTCCGCTGTCTTCATATCAACTCCATTCTCCTGTACAATAGAGGAATTGGTTTTCTCAATACAGGCATCAAGTTTTTGTAGCATTTTGGTTGATTCTTTTTCCCTCTTGGATTTCATGACCTCTTCGTACCTCAGGAAACTAGGTTGGTTTGTAGAGGAGAGCAACCTTGCCCACATACGGTCAGTGGTATTGACTTGCTTCTGGGTCTCTGTAATATGCTGCAGAGGATATGAAAAATAACCCAGTTTAGTATGCCAGAGTTCAGTGCTGGGCTAAGATACACCCTAGAAGTTTATTCAAACATAAATGAGTGTAATTAGATGAACTATAATATGTTCCTCAGATGGGAGCATCCTGCTGTGATCTACCATAAATATGACCTTAAAATGCCAGAAAGCTCTTTTCCTCTATTGTTCATAATAAGCCTGTCCACTGTTTGTTTGGTCAAATATTCACTGTTTTGTGAGAGTATACTTACAGCATTCGGAATATAAACATGTTTGCCATTCACCGAACCAACAGTGAAACCAGTGTATCCCGCCATAGCTCCATGAATGGCGTTTTGGGCCAGAAGAGAACAGTAAACATTGTCTGATGCATTGCTTGGAATCGCACGGACCATGTAAGTTGGGTCTGCAAAAGAGAGTGTTTGGATGAAATCATATCTACTTTTCCAACCTAGAAAGTAAAAAGATTCTTTAGGTGGCACTCGAAATTCTGTGAAAGGAAACAGATGAGAGGAAAATCTGCCGAAAGAAGAAAGATGTAGAAAAAAGGATCAAAGATAGGATTTCAGTATGGCAAGGGATATACCGATATACTTCAAGTTCAGGACTTTGTGCTCTGTACGAAAATGATCCTGAAGACAACAATATGAATGCTATTTTTTTTAAATGGCTTTGATAGATTTAATTTTGTTAGAATGTCGATAAAATCTTTGAAACAACGTTATAACCGATTTTTAAACTCGCCTTGAATTTTTGGGAGAGCCATAATCCAATGTCCAGCAATAATTGGTTTCCTGAATCATCCGCTTTATCCATACTCTGCATAGATTCAGCAACAAGATCCTGTCCCGCACCTTCCGCAACAACTATTACAGCATGCCCATTTTCAGTAATACGTTTCTGAACAAATTCATAAAGCCCACCTTCCCCTTCAAGATAGAAGGGGGATTCAGGGATTAGACAACAATCCTGCACAAAGACACCAAATCTTGTCAGAGATAATGACAGGTTTCCTTGGCTCAAAGAAACATCTGAAAGCCTCATGTGGTAAGCTTCAGA
Organism: Chamaecyparis obtusa; assembly: GCA_027943335.1. Taxonomy (NCBI): domain Eukaryota; kingdom Viridiplantae; phylum Streptophyta; class Pinopsida; order Cupressales; family Cupressaceae; genus Chamaecyparis; species Chamaecyparis obtusa. The sequence goes on from BSBK01001129.1 coordinate 1,387,473, forward strand.
ACCTGGTAGAGCTAACTATTTATTACGATTACATTCAACTGACACTTTCTTGCATTCTTATGTAGCAATGGAAATATCTGTGGCACATTTCAGTTAATAGACCTAAATTAAAGCAAGGCCTTACCACATCCCTGTTGGCCAGTGTGGCGTACATAGCAATGAATCCTGCATCAGAAAAGAAACCCACTCATTTCTTTATCAAATTGATCTTTCAGAAATTTGTACTATCAGAAGATTACATACTACATATTCTCAATTGTAGCAAATAGAGTGACACTCAAATACAGACCTCAATCTGCTTTTAGAATTCCGGGGCACTAATTTGTCCTATAGTACTCTATGGCTTACAGACTTACTTTAAAGTTTCACTTCTATGACATAAACAATCAGTTGATTTGGACATTTTCATCATGAATAGGAAACATAAAACCATAAAGATTGGCTTTATGATGTCTCAAAGAAAACAATAATTACCACCCTCTCAACTTACCACTGTATCGACCCATAAGCTTAACCAGACCCACACCATTTTCTGCACTCTCTGCTTCTACATGTGCCGCATTGATTGCCCTTTGTGCTTCCTCCACAGCCGTATCAAAACCAAATGACTTATCAATGATCTGAAAATTCATATCCAAAAGAAAGGTCAGTATTTCTCACTCCTGAATCTGCTCATCATAGAAAATGCAAAGCCAAAACAGTAGAAATTGTATGCACCAAATCATCTGGACAAATTCAAGAGTTTAATTAGCAATAGTTAATTCATATTGACAATGTTAATGGCTCGTGATAAATCATAATTTATATTAAGCTCAAAGTTTCATAATACCGCAATGTCATTATCAACAGTCTTAGGAATCCCAGCAACTGCCACTTTCATACCCCGTCTTCGGATTTCCTGCATATGATTTCAGCATTCACAGCAACATTGGTTACAAAATTACAGTGGAACATGAAAAATGGAACATGATGAAGTGACGATCTTAAATTTCTAGAAGATAGCAAGCTGCTATTCAGGCTTCAAGATTAATATTAAAATCAAATATCAAAAAAAAGGAATTTCAACACACACGTAATCTCCAAAATTAGAACATTTACAAGCCCTGATGCAATAGATAAGCCATTATTTCTGAGTAAGATCTCATTCACAGGACAACATAGGAAGAGCACAAATTAAGAAGGTTTCAAAATGTGGTGTTGGAATGGATGCCTATTTCCTAAACATAAAGGATACGAATCTGCAAAAACTTCTTTTGAATCCTTTACAAAAGGCCTTCTGCTTGGAGGATCCAAACCAATGCACCTCAAGGAATTTTCTCATCTACTCAACATGCAACTAAGAAAATTGGTACTAGGACATTTTGCCCTTTGGATCAAGAATATGTTTTTGTGTAGTATCGCTGTATACTCTACAGAGCTCAAGTTGTGGTATTTGGGAAAGATTTATATACCTCATAGATAACCGTTGCTCCTCTCTGAGTTCCATCACCTCCAAGTATGTAGACCTATACGCAAAACGGTAATAGTCATGATCCGCCATGCTATATATATCTCTAGAAAGCACCAAATTGTAAAGGAAAAGGGAGTTATATTCAGATTAAAAATCTGTTACCTGATTGATGCCACGGTCTTGAATGCTGTCAACTATTTTAGAAGTGACATGACCACCCCGTGAAGTACCAAGAATTGTACCCCCACGTTTGTGAATATCATTGACAACTTTTGGATTTAATGGAATTGTATTGTGAGAATAAAAACCTTTGTAGCCTCCCTGCAGAGTATAATCCATAAATTTTACATTGCTTAGGAAAATAATGCATTTAGCAACTACTTCCTTCAACCAAAATAATCTAGAACATATATCTTTTTCAGAATTTCATCATTCATATTAAGAGTCGTTAAATCTAACAAATATGCAATTAACAGAAGCATTTTGTTGAAATTCTATGCAACTACATTTTTAGAATTCACCAGCAACCATCTCAAATACAAATAAATGTAATGTAAGCATTGATCCAAATCATCCTGAATGTACTATGCTGTAAGTTTTTAAAATGCTGAAATTTTTAAAATAAAGAAGTCAACAAATTTATGTTGAATTTGGCAGTCATGCAAACGATGTTTCAGTAAAATCAAGACTTCTTTAGATCATTAAGATCTTCAATCTTCATAGAGTAACAAAAGTGACTGGCATTGTTAGCAATCCAGACATTATTGACAGCCAAAGTGAATGTTTACAGACAAGGACAGTAGTAATATACTGAAAGTAATCAAAGCTTCAAACTTTAGAAAAGTGTAGGGAAAGACTGAAATTTTGCTTATGTGGAAAGGAGATGCCAGACCACTTATGAAGGATCCCAAAGGTATTCCTGTACCATAGATTTTTACATGTTTTCTTGAATGATGTGGGGACTCGGCTTTGATCTTGACTGTGGGGCACAAAGAGATGTGCTCTCGCTTCTCTGCTGAGATAGGATCATAGGAGGAGATAGCACTCTCACTTTTAATTAATCTAAAATAACTCAGTTTTTCAGCTAAAGGGAAATAATGGATAAGGCATCCACTCACCACAATACCAAGCACATCAGTAACTCCATACATGTTCTGTAAACCGCATACAATTTCACGAATGACAGTATTCAGTCCGGGGCACAATCCTCCACATGTTACTATACATGCACGCACTTCATCGAGTTTAAAACAGACCTGTTGAGTGAAATCAGCATCATGAAGTCAGTGTGAGCATGCAAAGGGCCTCCATCTAGAAGTCTATATCTATAGAATATACATACCTTTTCCCGTGGTCCTGCACGACGAAAATGAATTCCTCTGGGGCTGTTCATCCGCACAACAATCTGAGATATGGACAAACAAATAATATACTAAGCCGTTAGTTTCATGATAGCAACTATATGTATGAAATGCAACCTTAGAAGTAAAAACTTACATCTTTAGGAACCACATCATCCAGATGAACAAAATACTGCCTGGAAAAGGCCAAAACAACAAACATTAAACGAGAAAACAAAATGAAGTGTAGAATAACAAACCCTGGTAATAATTCGCAGTAAGCTCTGAAATCTCCCAAAGAACATCATAAGGCATATCGAATGAATGCATCTTGTGAAATATGTGTATGACACTTAACAGTAAACCATCACTCTTGAATTGAAAAGCAGAATATTATGAATGAATTTCATGGTCTAAACTTACTCAACATCAGAATAGGCAGGGTTGTCTTGTAGAGGATTGGTATAAGTCTGCAAATGGCAAAAACATTTGAATTAGCCAGATGAAACATTTGTGTTTACTTTCAAAATAAAAAAGAAATTTTCTGTTTAAAGTTCTAGTATTTATATCAAAGATCAATCACAGACTGTCAATCAAAGCAGCAGGGCACAACTAGATATCGGGCCTAATTGTAAAGGTCAAGGGGAAAGAAAATTTAGTCTTGTTAATAATAATTTAAAATTAATATGAAGAGTGAAATAAAATAATTTGCAAGTGATTGCCATGATAAGTAACGTAATTCAAGCCCATCTGGGCATTCCCTGGGACTCTAGAGCTATGGTCATGAGATCAAAACTTAATGGGCACAGAATTTTAACAATACATATGAGTAAAGTGAAAGCCCCCTTTTTGGCCAAAGAGAATCTCATCTGATAAGAGCCGTACAAAATCAACAAGAAAACAAAACATGGATCCTCTTGTTTCCAACAGGGTTCTCATTCGGTAAGAGCCCTAAAAAATAAATAAGAAAGCAAAACATGAGGGAAGCTGCGAAGGTTTCAGTAAAACATATTTTCCAATGGATACTTATTATTATTTTTTAAATATTCATCAATCATGCACATTTTTAATAATTCATACGCTACATGTGTGATAGCCTACAGCGTCTAAACAAGCCAGAGTCATACCAGACGAAGCCCCAACAAACCAAAGAGTATTTGAACTTGTAACTATAGAACTTTTTAAAATAATTGATAGACTCAAAATAATTATGGTTTTCAAAGAGTAATTGAACTCGTAACTAGTGAAATTACTTTACATGAAAGAAACAGAAAAGTAACGAAATACAGGGTTTCTTGCAACTAGTGTTGCTAAATTAGGAAGCCAAAAAACTGAAACGCAAGAACTACCAATACTATGTAGCACTTGCAGAATATTTCCCAGCATATTACTTATGTTGATTGGTTGCTTAATAAGGTTAAGCATTTCTGTCAAATGTAGCATAAGATTTCTGAGAAGAAAAAGAATTCGTTTCTAATATCTCTGTTAATTCCACATTTTCAAGAAATACAGAAGAAAAATATTACAAAAAAGATTTAGAATCCAAATTACAATGCAAGTGTGGATAGACATTTCAGCTATAAGAAATACACTAGAAGGCAATCTTGCTACTAGCAGTAACCCCTTCCATATTATTGTACACCTATAGACGATATTGAAAAGAACTATCCTCTTGATCAATTTGAAATGAAATCTTCTGTAGAATTATAAGGCAGATCCTAACTATATGCTCTCCTTATAAGAAACGCATCAAAAGGAGTGATTACCACTAGCAACAGCACCTTCAATGCTAGGAAAGTAGATATGCAATATCTGAAAGGGTTTTATTTCTAAAATTACAATGATTATGCCCATGCATGCTCTAATGACAGCAAGTTCAATGCAGATTTGGATACAAGCTCTAATGGCAGTACCTTCAATGCAAACGTAGACACACTCTGTAACGACAGTATCTTCGATGCAGATGTAGATTCATACTCTAGTTATAAGAGACGCATCAAAAGGCGCTTCCACTGATATTGCAACACAAATGAGCTAAATTAAAAAGGGCTATCTGCTTGATCTGTTTGAATTTTGAAATGACCCAATTCCTAAAACCACAATGTAGAATTTGATACGAGCGCCGGTTCTAAGAAGCATACCTATACTTCTGCTTGCTTCTGGCAACTCCGCCTTTAATACCATAACCTACTACCCATATTTTGGAAAGAAAATTATGTAACTAACCTATTTGAAATGCCCTGATTTCTAGAGTTGCAATGCAAAGAAGCTACACGCTTCTGGTTATAAAGGACTCGCCAAAAGTAGTCATTGCAACTAACAAGTAACAACAGCGCCAAATACAAATATTTAAGAACGTTTTGGTTCCCAGCGTATCAAATTGCAATGTTGTTGGGATCGTTTGCTTGAGATTGGGAAATTTTCCAGGGGATGACGAGTTCTGTAGGAAGACCGCAAATGTCGGAATTAATTAAACCATGGAGCCGATCCCACAAGAACATTGTAATTTATAAAAAGGCTATTTGAAATGGAGCGATTTGCTGCCAATTGATTTTCAAAACATTGCATATATCTGCTACAAATAAGCTCTAAAGATGATACAGGGAAAGCATTTTATAGAAAGAAATAATGGATTCTTACTGTTAAGTTGGGCAGCCAATCTGAGAGATGAGGAACGCCATCTAACACGAACCCACAATCAGAATTCTCTCTCTGCAACTCTGCACTCGGAATCCGAACACCGCTACGCCCTAAATGACCGGTTTTCCGGCGATGAAAACAGCTTAATCTAACGTCCCCAGACGAGAACAAGAACTTCTGTTTTAAAACAACCCGAGTGATCCTACGGCTGCCACCATAGAACCTGCTGCAGGAGTAATGGCATGACTGTTTCTGGGCGACCAAGTGCTGAGTACTGAAATCAGAAATGCAAGCAGAGGTGGCCATTCAAATCCACGAAACTTAAAATTTTCTTCTTCAATATGAAATTCGAACACAGAAATAACAGTAAGTAAGCCGATCGTTCGTTGCAGTGGACACATTAGAAGAGACCCGTTAATATAATAGTTTTTTGCAGGTTGTTTAGTGTAAAATTGCGGCAGAGTGCCGACAAACCGCGGTTTGAGTCAAAATCCGCCATTACTGTTGCCGAAAGTTCTCAAAAAGAAAAGCGGGAGAAAATGTGATTGAGTATACAATTCAATGTCTGCTAAACCAGGGTCCCAACATCTGGCTTTCTTGTGCAGCCGTTGTTTTGGGATTTGTCTCTTATGATTCAAACTTTTTGAAAAAAAAAAATTTCAATGTAGAATTTGGATCAAAGTCTTCGTAGTTATTAGTTATTAGGGAAGTTATTTGGTGTATAACGATTTTATTGGAGATTAAAATATCTTGAATTTAAAAGAATAATATTTTATTGGAGATTAAAATATCTTGAATTTAATAGAATATTATCAAAAGAGATGAGTTACAACAAGTTATTTTCATATAAATATTTTTTAGAAAACTAATGTTAAAAGTTTTTAAAAGGGTGGGTGAGTTAATCATTAATATATTTTATAAGAATGTAAAATGAATTTAGTTAAATTTTGGATTCGACTCTGAATGATGGCATGACTGAATTTTGAAGAATTAGAGGTAAGTTGTATGCAATGAAAGGGGATAATTGAAAAAAAAAAGAGACAAGCTAAAATAAAAAAAAAATTTGATATAAATATTTTTGGGAAAATTATTGTTAAAAGTTCTTAAGGGGGTGGGTGAGTTAATCATTAATATAATTTGTAAGAATGTAAAATGAATTTAGCTAAATTTTGGATTGGATAATTTAAAACTTAAAGGGTGGCATGACAAAATTTTGAAGAATTAAGGGTAAGTTGTATGCAATAAAGAGGGATAATTGATTTATTTAGGATTAAGAATATTGAAGAACAAATCAAATAATAAGATAAAAGTTTAGGCTTTCCTATTCAACTATAACTTTATAATAAAAATAAGATTAGATATATTTAAGTCGAAGGTGATATGCAAGTAATTATTATTGAAGTTTATTTGGTTTGAAACTTAATAGACTAGTCAATACAATAGACTTATAAAGAAGCAAGCCATAAAGCAAATTTCCTAAGAAATGAGGTTGAATTAGAATAATCAAAACAAAATACTCCTTAGAAGTAAATGAAGGAATAGCTAATAATAAAACACATATAAGCATTTATCATTTAATGTTATATTAGCTACCAACTTAAAATTGGTGATAGGAAATGATGATTCAAGAAGATGGACCATAGAGTAATAATTGGTAAAGGGTGGACGTTAGGGGAAATCTCAATAAGGTGACCAAAGTATGAGCTCTTCATTTATGGTTTTTTTATATCTTTTACTTTGACAATTTATAAATGCCAGTGACTTGTGTCACCTCAACATCAAATGGTGTTCTTAGTTGTTATAATGGATATTAGACTCAAAAGTACATATTAGACTCAAAAGAATCATCAATGGCTATATGATAATGAATTCTTGCAAGTTGATGGATAAAAGAAAGTTGGTTCCACATATAAGAGAAGTGTTAGGAAAGAAATTGTCAAGTATAGATATTCATTTTAGAGAAAATGGGTACCTATTTAGGTTTGGGCTCCCGAATCAAAATTTATAGTCATGCAAAATGTGTTAATAAATATAGCTTCGATCAGATAAAAGAATTATTATGATATATATATATATATATATATATATATATATATAATAATAATATGTAGATAATAATAATATTAATATTATTATTATATACATATATATTAAAATATATTATCATTATTATTATATCTATATATATTAATATATATAGTAGTTATGATCGAATTAATATAATGATTCATTAAATGAATCGACTATGCACTATCGAGTGAGTATTATTAACAAATATATTGAATACCGATTAATATCGAGTGAGCATATATCAGGTGTCTTGGACATTATCGTCAGGTTGCCCTACGATGTATTGTGACTGTTATGTATTAACAGTCACGATACTATCGTGACTGTTAATACATAATAGTCACGATAAGTGACTATATTAATCGTGACTGTTAATACATAACAGTCACGATAAGTGACTATATTATATCAAAGCAACTAATGTGATTTACATTAAAATAAACTGATTATTGTTATGAACAGTCACATCATTGTCACGTGAACAGTCACGTCTCTTCTTCTTCGCATTTGCTAGTTAATATATATATAGAGATTCAAATATGTAGATTCAATCAATCACCAAGGCAATTGAAATCTACTACATAAATTCAGTTTACATCTTATCTTCTGATCTCAAATTATTTAACAAAATGATTATCCATTTTGATTTTCACAACAACACCTATTATTAATTACATAATATTTTGCTCATTTTTAGAATGGGTTTGTGTTTTGAAGCATATACATGTTTCATAAAATTTAAAATTTGAGAATGTGCATTTGCCCTTGTTTTAAGCTTGAAAACCCAACAATCCCCCTAGACCTACAAGTACAATGTCATGAAAACAAGAGAAAAAATGACTTTGGCAATATAAATGATGATTTTTTTATAACAATTTATATGAAATTAAAATCAATAATGACAATATAATAACTAATTTTCAAATATATAATTTTTAATGATTAGATTCTTTTTTATATTTTTTAATTAATTTGTAAGGAAACTAGTCCATAAACTTGAAATGTTAGATTTTCATTTTTTTTAACTCTTATATTTTTTTATTTCTTCTTTAAAAAATCATATAACATGAATCTACATATAATTATTCACACAATGGATTAAAATCAAGAAATGAATAGTTTAGCTTAATTATATTATCACATTCCACATTTAGGTATTGAAATTTTTTTTTTAAATAATAATCTGGTATAGTTAATGTGGTGGAACTAATGAGGCATGGGTTGCCTACTACAATACCAACATGGGCACATTGTGAAGGCATGGCCTCCCATCCTTTCAAGGCGAGACCAATATTATACAAGCCTATTATATTGGTCGTGGATAAGCTCCCTACAAAATGCACCATTGACCAAATTTCAAAAACCAGAAAACACAATCACTATGTTTTTGCGAATCTAAAAAAAAAAAATCTTTGTTAGGTTATGTAGGGAGCTTAGCCTGTGCCATATATATTTACCATTCACACGCAACACCCAATGGGTCATTGCCATTAATTCCCACTTATCACTGACCCTTGGAAGGAATGAGAGCCACGAGATTTAATGCAATTTAGTCAGTGCAATAGAGAATACCATAACTAGAAAAGTGAGTGGAAACATATGCCAGAATCATCTATGTTTTCAATCTTGTCCTTAAAAGATAAGTATATTTCTCCATGTGTTCTTTTCCAAAATAGGTGCATTTCTAAATTAGCTACTTAGTTAAAAGTGGATAGTTTCTCACTAATATATTGTACCAAAGAATCCCTATTAGTAAGATTTATTATTTAAGGAGCAGATGTAGATCATTGATCCAAGATTTTTAGTTGTCTATGGGGCTCAAAAACCTAAATCTTAGATGATTTTTGAAGGGTGTAATTATCTTTTAAAATTCTTTCATTCTAAACTTTGTGTAAGTTAGTAAATTATTATTAACAAATGGTTTACATTAGGTTTGAAGGAAAATGAGAGGAAGACTAATGGCTTGTCTAATTTATTAATTAGACTTATGTTTTATTTTATCTATAGTGAGAGTCTATATATTTGATTATAAATCATTAATAATTGTAATAAGTAAAATATATCTATGTTTTTATTATGGCTTGAAAACTACTTGGAAAAGTTGACAACTAGCATATACCCAAGAATTATTATAATTAAAATGAAGGACTTAATAATTGATTTGATTTGATAGACCAACCCCTTTATTGCATTTTGGATAAATTAGTGACCGAGACTAAAAATGGTCCCAGTGGGGCATCATGAAATTAATTTTGTGGTAGTGTTCATATCGATAAACGTCCTTTGAATTATGTTTGACAATGATGTCAATATTAAACCCATCTCTTATTTTTGAATTTATGCCTAAACATACAATTATGTAAGAGAAATCTAATAAGTTAGAGCAAGGGTTTGTAAACCACAAAGAAAAGATGTTGATTGAATTCTTAAGTATAATAATCTTCATGTATGGGAACTAAGGAAAGGGTACCATGATTATGTGGGTCTATTAAATACACTATTGTATGCACCCTAAAATGGTCGCCTAGACTTTGGGCCCCATTTATTCGATTTATCAATCCTGAATCAATATTTTCAATAATCAATATTTTCAACATTATCAATTTCTTGATCAAATCTTAATTTCGATCATATATTGGATTTTTATCCTTGGATTAACCATTTTATCCTAAGCTTTTATTTACTTAAAAGGAATATTTCCTCTCCTTTTATTAAATAAAAAGCCCCACCTTTTCTTCTTATCCTAAGTTGCACAAATAAAGCACTATTCTTATTTTATAAAAAAGGGAAAAAACACTTTTTGTCTCATATGGACATAAAGTCAACTCCTATTTTCCTATTGGAGGATACTTGTGCACATGGATTGCTCCTCTTTCAAGCTCCACCGTTGATTGAGACTTTTGCCTCTTAATCTCCATGGTCCATTCCTTTGCATTTCTTATAAAAGGAGAGCTCTTTCCCTCATTTTAGGTCACTTATTTTTATGCTAACTCTATGTTGCAGTAATTCTTGAAGACTTTGGAGCTTTTTGGAGATCATTGTTGCATTACATCTTAGAGTTCTTCATTTGCTTCATAGTTTAGTTTCCATTCTTGCATAGTAGTTCATGTTTATTCTTTCATAGCTTAGATTTCACTTTCAAGCTTTAGAATAACTCATCTAGCTTAATAGGAAGGGTTGTAACACATTGCTATTTCCATTTCATAGCTTAGTTTGTACTTCCATTTTCATAGCATAGCTTGCACATTTGCATTCTCATTCTTAGCTTGCATTGCATTGTATTTCCATTTGATTCTTTGGAGATATTGGCACTCTTGCCCTTGTCCTCATTCGAATCTCTCATTGTATGGTTGACTAGCAAGGTCACAAGCTCAATAGCTCTAGCTGAGAGCAAATTCATAATCTTGCAACTCCATGCATAGAGAGCTATGGATCGATTTGTGAGGGCTCATTCTTGAGTTTCCTTGCATGTAAGGATTCATAGAAGTGCACTACTTTTGTGTGTACATTTTTGGCACCCACTGTGGGGCAGAGTAGATAAACTGTCCTTTAGTTTCTTGCATTTTCATCATTTTTTTTTTTCGGATTAATTTGCAGAAATTCTACATTCTCTGGTTTTCTGTCTCAGAGTATTGCGTGATATACCTTATAATACCAATGTGACACTTCACATCTCAGAAGAAACGCACGCACGTATTGAGGTTTATCGTCTGGTGTCGTGCAAAGTATTGCTCGCCTATTGTGTAGTATATCGCCCAGACTGAGGTATATCACCTAGATACAGGAAACTATGTCGCGTGATACTGGTGAAGTCTGAGGTATATCGCCTGATACAACAGAGAGCTGGATTTTGAGTTTTATCAACTGAATTTGATCACATTTAGTTTGCTAGCTTACTTTGATGCATTTAAACAGGGTTAATTTACATTTCTTAGTCTAAATTGATCAGGTTTTTACATTGCTTTCACTTAGATTTTGGTTTTCCTAACCCTAGTTGTCTAACAAGTTGTGGTTGTAGGAGCTTTGCTTGAAAGGAAATCGCTATAAATCGCATGTCAAAGAGGGCTACTAACATTTTTGCAGGGCTGCCCAAAGCATAAACAAAAGCAAAAAGAAATTTTTTTAAAGTGTTTGTGATTTATTTCCTTTCAAGTGTGGCATTTACTAATTGTATTAGGAACTTTAATACCTTGTGAAAGAGATTTTGAGGTGGTAGGAGAAGTATGGTCTTCACCTTTAGGTGAACCAAAAAATCTTGACCCATCTTAAGGTTTTGGAAGCAAGGGAGTAATTAAATTTGCCTGGTGTGTTTGGGAGAAGTTTTTGAGATAGGGGAGTATGCTCTTCACCCTTGTGGTGAACCAAAAACCTTGAACCTCAAAAATCATCCACTTTTTGTTTAGTTTAGGATCCTTTAGCGGGCTTGCTCTTGAGCAATCAAGAGGAACGACCCAAGTGGGGACAAGCTAATACCGAGCTATTCCAACCCACTATAAACTCAAGGCTATCAAGGACACAAAACCTTGGTAGACATAACACTTGTTTTCACTTGATGTGAGTAGCTCATGGGATTGTGACCATGGGGAAAACATTGAGCAAGAATGCTTAAGGTAATCTTGAGGCCGCGAGGTTCGAGGCCTCTTTGAGGAGCAAGAGGGGTGTTGTGAACGGAAGCCCTTATTAAGAACCTTTAGATAGAAGCCACCTTATTTAGCCACTTATCTTCTTAGTCCAAGGATTGATCCAAGTGGAACAACCCGGATCACCTTAAGATACTCGCCATATGTGTTCCTTTGGTTGTGTCTTTGGCACTTCCATAACAAAGCCAACATCTATTGTGGGTAACCACTTTGTGTGAGGCAAGGGGACACCAAGTTGTGGGCTAAGTTGGTAAGTAGTGAGCCTTGACTTTTTAGGATAGATTTTCTTGAATTATCTTTGATTGTGTGATACCAGTGTAAACGTTCTCAATATACAAACAATCAGTAGCATTCATAGGGTGCAATTTTATTTTTGATATCACAAGTGTTTGTCTTGGCAAGGTTGCTTTTGCCCTTGTTTCAAGTGTTTTGAGACATGTTTGATCCCTCACTATTTGCAAACTTGCCAAAATTCTGCTGATATTGTGATTGAGATCGAAAACATCAACCCTCAAACTGAAAATTTTGACCAAACAGACCCAAAAATGCAAATTTTACACAGTTCTGGTCAAGAGTTAAATAATTTTGCAACAGTATCGCCTACTTTGAGAAGAAACATCACGCAATAGTTCACCCCTACTGGACTATCGCCTGACCTGCCTGGTGTTTATCGGCCGGATATTGTGAGGTCTATCACCTGGTGTAAGGTGAAGTATCACCTAGTTATAGGTGTATCGCCCTGTTAGCCTAGAGTATATCGCCTGGGTAGTTTCTGTCGTGCTTTTAGTTTGGTCAATTTCAATTGCTGTTAGTCAGGTTAGGTCTTTGAGTAGGTTTCTTACTTTGTCATTAGAGACCTGTCTTGGCTCTAAATTTCTGGTTTTAGTCCTCTGGGATAGCATCATCTGATTTATGAGGTCACTTTGGGAATAATTGTCAAGTTAGAAGGCCATTCTTGGTGACAAAGTTTATCTCTAGGATTGTTAGCTACATTCTTGGAAAATTTTAGTGCTCTTATTGTCCAAATCGCTTTCATTTAAATCTCAATTTCAATTATATTTTGGCCTAGTCCAACCTCCTGGTTCAAAAGTGCAAGGGTAGTCACCCTTTGATTTGAAGCACCTCTTTGACGGTGTTGGTAAAGCCCCTTTGATATTTCTATCTTTTCATTTCTCTTTGGACAATAGAGAACTTTGATTATCCTAGTTTGGTGTTGACACTTTGAGAGGTCATCTTATCATTAAGAGTCTCTTTCTTTCATGTCAGTTACAACAAGGTACCAAGTCAATCAAGGGAAGCGACCCCCTGTTGTCTTTAGCCAGTTACCACCAGTTAAGACTCGTCAACAACATAAGGGAAAAGGACCCCTTTTTGATCAATCTCCTAAGAGTGAATCTGAGGTTTGTTTTAATCCAAAGGGTAATCCTAGTGAAGTGAGCACCTCTTTAGCACCACTTTCATCAAGTATGGATATGAGTTACACTTTCACTCGACAACAAAGAGAAGCCATGAATCAAACTCTTGAGGATATTTTCCAATGACATAGGAGTACCAAAGAGCATGGTGGTTCTTCTCATACTAGTCCACCCGGGTCACCCCCCAACAACACAAGATATTTTGATGCTCACCAACGAGCTACGAGACATTACCAACAAACTCACTCAGATTCAGGGTCACAACACGAGGACCAGAATAATGAGTCTAGTGACCACCACATCAACACAGCCAACGCAATAAGGCATTCAAGACAACCTTCTCCACTTAACGATACCTCTCGATATGTGAATACGAGGTTGAAAAGCATTGAAAGGAGAAGCAAGCCTATCTAGATGAACAAGCTACCAAAAAGGAGAAATTTAGACAACTAGAGGAAGAGGAACGTGCATTATTGGACATAAGAAAAAGAGTCACCCAAGAAGAATAAGATAGGCTCTATGCAAAACAACTCCAAAATTAATTTAATGGGAGGGGTACCAATAGTGGGACCAACTCACCCCCATCTACCCCTTCACCAAGTCCTAGAAGAAGGTTAAGGATGCCCTCAAGATCCCCAAGTCCTAGAGGTAGAAGGACTTCAAGATACGATCACCATAGGAGACAATCATCTCCTAGACTTTCAAAACAACCCTCTCAACGAGCACATCATGGCTCACAACATGGAGGAAGTTATGTCGACTTCAATCATATAGATTTTATGACTATGCAACAAGAACCATCCTTTCAAGCATATGTAGAAAGGTATGTGGAACAAAACAAGGAGTAGTTCCTAGAAAGTCTCATAAAAAAAGGTGCTAAGGTCCCATACAATTTTGATGTGGACCGAAAGGTAAAGAAGCAAGATCCATCAACTAATGAGGTGATCAAACAACTTCAAAGGGATATAGAAAGGATGAGGGCTCCTAAGAGCACATTTAATTTGGATTCCATATGTCCCAACCCAATCGACAAGAGTGTGGTGTTGGTTGAGTTTCCTAAGAAAATTGAGTTTCTAACCTATGACAAATATGATGGCATTGGTGATCCTCATGACCATGTTAGACAATTCTATATAATGAGCTTTTCTTTTCACCATGAAGACTCCTATTTGATGAGATTATTTCCAAGGAGCCTCAAGGGTCAAGCCATGGAGTGGTTTACTAACCTTACTCCTCTAGTTAAGACATTTAAAGAGCTTGTGGAAAGATTTGTCCAACATTTTGGTTACAACTTATCAAGGTCGGTCACCATGCTTGATTTGTGCAAACTCAAGAAGAATCAAGGGGAATCCTTTGTTACCTTTCTACAAAGATGGAGACGTTTTTGCTCGAAATATCCAAGGAAAATTCCTGAGGAGGAAAGAATAGACATCATTGTGAGAAATTTAATACCGTAGCTAAGGTATGAGGTCAGGAAGATCCCATTTAATTCTTTTGATACCATGGTGGAAGTGGCATGTCGCATAGAGGATGTCCTAAAAGAACAAGGAATTTTGGCTAAACCAACTAATAACAACAATGGCCAAAACAACAACAATAATGGTAATAAAGACAAAAAGAACCCTTATTGGAACAAGAATAAGCAAGTGGTCAATGACGGAGTTGTTGACTCATCTCAACCTAAGAATGAAGGAGTTCTTAATCTCTCCAATGCAGTCCAAGCCATGAAGCTACAAACATCTTCAACACAAGAAGAGAATAAACCCAAGTATCAAGCGAGACCTAAAATAGAAAAGAGGCAATTTACCAAACTTGGGGACTCCTATGCAGACATTTTCAAGACGTTAATTACTCATAATTTGGTGCACCCCCAAGATCTTGCAAAGCACCACATACCAGATCCTAAGCCTCATTGGTGGGATGAGAAGGCCTTTTGTGTCTTTCACAATGGAATTGGACATAATATAGAAAATTGTTTTAAACTTAAAGATCTTGTCCAAGATCTCATTGAAAGTGGATGATTACAAGTTGATGGTTTAACCACTAATGCGGATCATAAAGCTTTTAAAGAACCCTTGCCCAAATATGAGAAAGGAGAGAATTCTAACAACAAGAATGGCAAGGCTGCTATCAACTACACCTACACAAATGTTGAAAATGTTATTAATATGCTTGAAGTTGTTTGTGACAATGTCAACATGATGAGAGGGAAAGACCCTTATGGATATGATGTGGATTCAAATCCTATGCTTGATGAAGGACCCGTTGTGGTCCTAAGAGGTCCTCACTCATGAAGGATGTCTCAACCCCTCAATGTTGTCACTAGAAGCCAGTCTCAAGCTCCCATTGTTATTAGAGGTCCTAACTCTAGTAAGTCTAAGCAGCTAGTGTCAAAGGGTGTTCTTCCAAAATTTGTTGTTGGTCCTGAGTTGAATTATAATCTTGTTGACCAATTACAATGTACACCAGCACAGATTTCAATCTTTGAGCTTTTGGAACTATCCCCTAAGCATAAGTGTGTCCTTGAGGATGCCTTGCGAGCGGCTAATGTCCCTAATGATATAGATGTAGATCAATTCCATAATATGGTCAACCACTTGGCTAGCCCTCACTACCTTACATTCTCAAAAGAAGATGACAAGTCATTAAGCCACCCACACAATTTGACCCTTCATATAGAGGTTATGATCCACAAGACTCGTGTCAGGCGTGTGTTGATAGATGGGGGTGCTAGGCTTAATATTTGTTCTTTGAGCTTATTGAAGGCCTTGGGTTATTCAGAAGAAGTCATTGACACAAGGAAGAAAATAACTATCAAGGCTTATGATGAAGTAGAACGTAGTTCTAAAGGATTGGTCGTTCTTCCTATCTGAATTGATCCTGTAGAGAAAGATATTTTGTTCCAGATTGTTGATGTTGGTCCTTTGGCTTACAATATTTTGTTAGGTAGACCATGGATACATGAGATGCAAGCGGTCCCGTCTACCTATCATCAGTGTGTAAAATTCCCTTATAATGGAATAGAAGTTTGCATACCTAGAGACAGCACATTGTCAGTCAACACAATTTTAGCAGGGTCTCACATTCCTTTGAATAGGGAGGCTAACACTTTTGATACTACATTTGAACAATGCAAGAATAAATTCAAGACCATAGATCTTGGTATGGGGGATTACAAATTGGATTCATTCACAAAATTGCCAATTTCCCCTAGGTCTTATTGCAAACCTTCTCAAGAAATGAAGCTCTCGTCTTCGGCCATGACATTGTTCGATAAGTTTGTGGAATCCTTAGTTCTGATTTAAGAAGAAAAAGAAGAGGTTGCCATTAGGGACTGGATTTACCGAGAAAAGAAATACCTACATAATGAGAATTTTGCACCTTCCCCTAGAGCTTATGGGAGAGGGTATACATTGGTCAAGAATATGGGTTATCCAGGATAGGGTCCCCTTAGTCATAGGCTGGATGCTAGGGCTAAACCTCTTAACCATGCCCTTTTTGGACAAAGGAATAAGTCAACAGTTGGCTTAGGTTTTGAAAATAAGAAACAAAAAAGTGTCCCTGTCTCAGCTGCGACGGACAATGACAATGACTCAGACTACACACCTAATCTCTCTAATCAACAAGACATGTCTGATGATTGGGTGCCTTCAACAAATCTCCTTTGGGGAGATTCACAAGATTTGACAACTGACAGTATGAATGCTAGATTGACAATGGACAGTGTTGCTATCCTAGCTACGACAGATAGTAACAATGCTAGTGTTAGAGAAGGGGAAACTCTTCCCAATCTTGAGGCTTCTACATCACAAGGCCCAAATAAAGATTTAGAAACAGACTCACATGAGTTTGAATGGGACTCACTTTCAAATGCAACAGTTGATTTGGACATGGATGTTGTCCATACTTATAGTACTCAACCCGATGTGACCAACGAGCCTAGTGTAGGACTGGAGGATTGGACTCCTTGAATTGCCTTAGTGGACGATGCTTTGTTTGATAGGACAAATCTTGACTCAGGTATCTTAGGAGGGGACCGGATGAATCCCGATTGTATGGTCACCAGAGATAACACCTTCCACATACACAATATTGAACCAGTCATTGACCTACCCCTTGTTCATTTCCACCTAATTGACTGGTCTCAGCGATATCAAGAGCCTAAACTTCTCATTTTTTAGAATGACTATGAAATTGCCTATTATCTAAATGCTCTTGAACCTGTAGTCTCTTCCACCAGCGAACCGACAAAAAGTATGACGGATCCTGATATTAAGTACCTCAGTCTAAAAATAAAAGAAAAAGAAAAAAAGAAAGATGGTTCTGATGGTGAAAACCACTTTGTGGTGGTGTTAGAACCCAAAATAGTAAAAAGAAAAGACATATCCGAAGGTGAAAACCTTTTTGAGGTGCCTAAGGATGGGGTACTTAATAACTTGCCAAGTCACTTCCAAGATAGGTCATCAGTTCTCATTGAGCCCACACAACCAGTCAATTTGAATACAGAAGAGGCTCCCCAAATAGTGCACCTAGCTCAGTCTCTATCAGTTGGAGAAAAAGAGGCATATACAAAATTTTTGCAAAAGAAGAAAATCAACTTTTCTTGGACATATTTTGATATGCCGGGGCTTGACACTGATCTTATTATGCATAATCTATCTATAGCTCCAGGAATAAAATCAGTTAAACAAAAGTTGAGGAAAATGCATCCTCACATAGCTCTTCTTGTTAAAGCTGAATTAGAAAAGCTCTTACGCGCAGGATTCATTTGAGCTATCGACTATGCTGAGTGGATCTCCAATATTGTTCCAGTTTCAAAACATGATGGGTCCATTCGCATTTGCACAAACTTCAGAGACCTCAACAAAGCATGCCCAAAGGATGACTTTCCACTCCCTAACATAGACATGATAGTGGATATGACCGCGGGCTATGAGATATACTCTTTAATGGATGGCTTTTCCGGATATAACCAAATAAAAATAGCTCCTGAAGATCAAGAGAAAATAGCTTTCACATGTGCATGTGGAACCTATTGTTGGAACGTCATGCCATTTGGCCTAAAGAATGCAGGAGCAACATACCAGTGAGCTATGACCACAATTTTTCATGATATGATGCATAAGAACATGGAAGATTATGTGGATGATACCTTGGCTAAATCTAAAAAATGGGACACACACCTCGATGATCTGGAAGTAATTCTAGATCGCATGGCACAGTTTCAGCTTAGATTGAATCCAAAAAAGTGTGCCTTTGGAGTTTCCTTAGGTAAACTCCTAGGATTCATAATTTCAGCAAAAGGAATAGAGGTTGATCCCGAAAAGGTCCAAGCTATATTAGATATGCCACCTCCAAGAAATATCAGTCAAATGAGAAGTCTTCAGGGACGTCTCCAGTCGATCAAGAGGTTTATTTCTCAGCTTGCAGATAGAACACAACCTTTTAATAAGACATTGCATAAGGGTGCTTCTTGCGTGTGGAATGAGGAATGCCAAAAGAGCCTAGATCAAATTAAACAATACTTGGCTAATCCTCCAATTTTGATGCCACCTATTCCTAGGAAACCATTGATTTTATACATTTCAGCAACAGAGTCTTCCTTAGGGGCATTGTTGGCTCAATTAGATGATACTGGGAAAGAAAAGGCCATTTACTACATTAGTCGTACTCTAGTATCTTATGAGATCAATTATAATAGCATTGAAAAGTCTTGTCTAGCAGTAGTGTTTGCTTCCCAAAAGTTGTGACACTATATGCTTGCTCATACTATACATTTGGTTGCAAAAATTGATCCTCTTAAGTACTTGCTTAGTAAGGCTTCCCTCACGAGTAGGCTTGCCAAGTGGATGATGGTTTTATCTAAATTTGATATAGAGTACATTGAAAGAAAGGCCATAAAAGGGCAAGCTATTGCTAACCAATTAGTTGACTTTCGAGTTAAGGATAGTATGTCTATTCAAGTAGAATTCCCAGATGAACACATACTGTATATGACTACCCGCACTTGGAAGATGTTCTTTGATGGTTCCCACATGCAAAATGGATCAGGTGCTGGAGTATTATTTGTCTCTCCACATGGGTACAACATTCCAAAGTCTTACAAACTTTTATTCCCATGTACAAATAATATTGCCGAATATGAAGCTTTGACCAATGGATTGAAAATGGCTATAGAGTGGAACATAATAGAATTACATGTCTTTGGGGATTCATTATCAACCAAGTCAATGAGGAGTATCAAATCAAGGATGATAAATTGGTACCTTACAAAAAGATGGTTGAATCATTGAGACGTTACTTTACATTTGTGACATTTCAACAGATCCCTAGGTAAGAGAACAAAGCTGCAGATTCTATGGCCACATTAGCTTCACTCCTTTAGTTGGAACAACATGAATACAGATTTGAATTCCTGGTGGAAGTGCTACAGCATCCCATATTTGACTCATCTGAAAGCAATGTCATTTGTACCCTTGTCACACATGAGTCTTCCCGCTATGGTGCTATCTATTCATATCTATGCGATGGTATCATCCCTGACACTTTCAACCATTCTGAATGTTGAAACCTCATCTGTAACGCCTCTCACCACACCCTTATCTCTAGTGATTTATATAGGAGGGGTTTAGATGGGACACTTCTTAGGTGCTTGGAAAAGGAGGAATCCAACCAAGCATTAGCAGACATCCACTAGGGCATTTGTGGTGGACATTCTAATGGTCTTGCCATGGCCCGAAAGTTGCTTAGGGTGGGGTATTACTGGCCCACAATGCAGACAGATGCAGTAGCTTTCGCTAAGTCTTGTGAGAAATGTCAAAATCATTGAAACCTGATTCATGCGCCAGGTAGGGAGCTAATTCCTTCCATTTCTCATTGGCCATTTCAGCGCTGGGCCTTTGACCTTGTTGGACAAATTCACCCCAACTCATCAGGTGGACATAAGTTTATCATCACAGCTACTGATTATTTCACAAAATGGGTAGAAGCAGTCCCTCTTTCTGTTGCCTCGGGCAAAATAGTTTCACTCTTTATCCTGAATCATATTATTTGCCAATTTGGAGTGCCTTCTGAGATTATTACTGATAATGGAGGACAATTCAAGAACAAGGACCTAAAGCATTTATGCAAAAAGTTTAAAATCAAACAGCATTGGTCCTCTATCTATTTTCCACAGGGAAATGGACAGGCAGAAGCCTCTAATAAAACCATTCTTAAAATCCTTCATAGAACAGTACACAAGAATGGTAGAGATTGGCACTTACAAATCAATCTGGCACTATGGGCCTATAGAACTAGCATTCATACACCTACAAGAGCTACTCCTTTTTATCTTACCTATGGCACTGAAGCAGTGTTGCCTTTAGAAGTAGAGATACCTTCACTTAGAGTCTCGCTCAAAGGTTTAATTACATATGAGGATTACCGCGCCATGAGGTTGCAAGAACTAGAACTTCTAGATGAGAAGCGTAAGGCTTCCTTTGATCACATGAGAGTATACCAAAAGTGTATGTCCAAAGCATTCAACAAGAAGGTTCGCCCTAGGGAATTTTAGATAGGTGATCTTGTTTTGAGAGAGAACCCTAAGAATCAAGTGAACAGAGAACAAAATGGCAAGTTCAAACCTAATTGGCTTGGACCATACATTATTACAGTAGCTTTTGGTACAGGTGCATATTTACTGTCGAATGAAGATGGAGAACAGCTCCCTGAGCCCATCAACATTTTGCACCTAAAGAAGTTCTATCCTTGATGCCCATTTCTGTCTGGGGGCATCCTTTGCACATATTTATTGATCCTAAAAAAAAACCAAAAAAATATATATATGATGCTGAAAAAATCCTTAAAAGCATATACAGTCCTGAAAAAATACAAAAAAATAAAGAAATAGCAAAAAAATTCAAAAAAATAGAAAAAGTGTCTTGGTGAAAACTTGGAAATAGGCACCTTGGTAGCAAAAATCCAAAAAAATGAAAAAAAGAAAAAAGAAAATTGCAATAAATCCAAGTGGTGAAAACCTGGAAATAGGTGCTACTTGAGGACTTTTGCACCCCTATTTCTTAGCATGCGTCCTCGACACTAAGCCTTTCTCCATCATACCTTGACCTTATTTGGCTTAGTCTGGAATTGGTCTTTACCTTTGTCTAGGGGGCATAACTGTTCGCATAGGTCCTTTAGGTGCATTTGTCTCTTGGGGCATTTCACAACAGGTGTTTTTCAACACCACCCCAAATAGTGTTTCTCAACACTACCCTTGCGTCGAGTGTTTCTTAACACTTATCAGATGTCTTACCCAATAGTCTAGTATGATGCAACATTGCTCATTTGCAAATATGATACTCAAAGTTTGACTCTATGACCAACACACACACACACACTTAAATAATCAACTTGTTGAGATATGTTGACTTTATTTTCCTTTGTGTGCTGTCTATGTGGATTTCTTTGATGAGTGGTCTCTCCCTGAGAAGTTTTTGATGATGCATAGCTAGAAGACTGAGGGTATGAGAACATATTTTATTTCTTTATCTTCTTGTGGGTATATTTCATTGATCCTAACTGTCATGAGCATCTATGCTAGTCTTACTTGACACTACAGATTGACAAGGTATTATCCTTGACTGTTTTATGTGAGTGCATGCTTCTAGTTATCCTGACTTTCATGTGTCTTGATACAAGCATAATCTCTCCATATCAAATTTAGGTGATCTCAGTGCATTAGTCATCTTGACCTCCATGTCTTTGGTGCCTAGGTGGGATTTCCACATTCTATCTGATATAGATCATATTCAGATTCACATAGTCATACTAGTGTGTATTGTATGATCTTACGATGTTACCAATAATGCTCGATGATGATAATTAGATGTCTATAGGCGTTGTGACCTTGCAAGTCAACCACTTGTCATAGTAGCTTGAATTTTTAGGTTCATGTTAGTCTAATTTTGCATTCTTGCATATGGAGAGAGCTCTCCTTTTTCATCTTACGTGGACCTGTCAGTCGACTGTGCTCACCTTTCCTTCTTCTCGATCATGTCTTTCACTCCTTGTCTTTTTCATCTCGAACCTGTTCCTGTTCATCATAAGGGGTTAATCATATCATCATATCTATATCACAACTGTCATTTTCAGAAACATGAGTCTATATCATACACATGAGAATCAAACATACATCTATGAGAGATGACATACATGAGCATATACATAAACATTTTGAGCAAAATGACAAGACAATATACATAAACTGATACATCCACCACAAGTGAGACATAAACACATGATATATTAAAAATCCAGTAATCTCATATATAAATCAATGTCATGATACAATATACAATATGGGATCCCAAAATCTGGATCAATGTCTCAAGATATGTCTAAATATCTAACAACCTCAAACCTAAACCTAGGACTCGCTACCACCCTCGTGAGGAGCTCATGGTGGTGGAGGGGGCATGGCTCTCCTATTAGGTACCATATCTAATGCCCCTACCCTTTGAGAGTATGACGGTTCTCTCTAATCCTCTGAAACAGCCTGAAGGTAGAGTCTGTGATAGTATGCTGCTCTCACCATCTCCTATCGGATCTCTAGAGCATCTGCCTGTGCCACTACCTCGCGACGTGCTATCTCTGCCCTGAGATCGGCTATCTGCTGATCTCTCTCTGCTCTTAGATCTGCTAGCTGCTGATCCCTCACAACTATAGTAATCCTTAGCTACTACATCTCTATCTCCAGAGCCTATATCCAGGCTCTCAGATCCTCCCCACCCATAGGCTGATCCTGCTGTACCTCTGCCTACTAGCGAGCTGGTCTCACCTCATCCTCAGGAGTCACCGATCTCTATCCCCGTGATTGTTTTCGGCCACCTAATCTGAATCCCTCCCCTCTCTCCATCCCCCTCCCTCTCCCCCTCTCACCATCTCCACTGTCCTCTCCATCCCCT
This sequence comes from Chamaecyparis obtusa, assembly GCA_027943335.1. Taxonomy (NCBI): domain Eukaryota; kingdom Viridiplantae; phylum Streptophyta; class Pinopsida; order Cupressales; family Cupressaceae; genus Chamaecyparis; species Chamaecyparis obtusa. The sequence continues at coordinate 1,410,972 of BSBK01001129.1, forward strand.
CCGTCCCCCCATCATCACCCCCATCTCCACCCTGAACTGGTCCCTGTGCATCTGGTACGGTAAACTGAGAGAATGGCACCCTGCGTCTCTCAGCCCTGTATGCTGCATCTGCTCTTGCATCCACCATATTTGGGAGATACTCCCAAAGCTCCCTCCTAATAGCAGTTGTGTCCTTCACTACCTGCTGGTAATCCAGCATCGGTAGCCACCCATAACCCTCCTCATCTCGAGCCCATGCATATGTAGTAGTCTCCGTGGAAACTCGTTGCTAGTGCCCAAACTGCCTCCAAACCTGAGTGATGCAAAATCTCTCAACAATATTTGAGTGTCGGCCTACTAGTGGCTGAGTACACAACATGTAACTTAGCTCATCCTCTGCATCACTCCATCCCTCGGCATCCTTGTATGGCCTCCATGTGATAGAGGTCATCTCATCTAGTATCCACCTGTAGTATGTCACATCCCCAGTATGGGCATGTGATATGTATCCTGTGTACCTATATATATATGGGTATCTCCGCTCCCTAGGCTGAACTCTAGGGTGTATCACAGCGATATGCTCCCAAGCCCACACCTGTGCCAGGATGGCACCACAAGCCCATGTCTGACTGTCCCTATAGATGATCTTGTGCAACTCATGATACATCTCTGCTAGTATGGCCAGACCCCATGCCATGCGCTGAGATCTGCCTACCAAGTCTATCAGTAACCTGGCCCATCTGAGCGGGAATCCCTTCTGACTGCGATCAGTCATCAGGATTTGTGAAATGATAGATGCCACAATACATGGCACCAGAAAATCTCTGTCAAAGTCATCTAGCAACCGCTCCCAGCTGACATGCCGATCAAGGATAGTCACATCCTGGAACATCTCCTGGATCAACCGTCGCCCCTCAGTCACATCCTGATCATAGTATACCTGTGCCATCACATGAATCATGTCAGTTTCTATGGAAACATTACATTTATGACTATCTCTCAAAACATGATTATACTCATAGGCTTGCCATGGCATGAAACCCGTAGTATCCTGTAGACATCCTCCAGTGTGATTGATGCCTCTCTGGTAGGCAGGTGGAAGGTGTTGTGCTCACTATGCCATCTCTCGGCAAGAGCAGTCAACAACCCATGATCGGCCCTGATATATGGGAATCTCAACAGATATCTGAATCCCATAGCTCTGATGTCAGCATTGCCCGGATCATCTAGATCTTAGACACACCTCAACCTAGTCACCTTCGGCGCTCTAATGATCAATGCCAGAAAGACCTCCTACAAGCCATTAAACCAAGCCAGTTGTTAGAACATATCATGATGGATGTCTAAAAATCAGTATCACACATCTTTAAAAATGTAAACTTGTCTGGACCCATGTCATTTTTGCTCACAAATACTTAAAAATTTCAAATTTTGCCCTTGGGTGATACTACTTTTTGGAACAAGTATCGTGCAATACTTCTCTCTATAGCAGGGCGATATACCTTTGGTCATGCGATACTTCAGCTGGTATCATGCGATAGTTCACCCGGTATCGTGCGATACTGGTGTCTATGCGCGTGTGATACTTTGGGGACCCGCGAAGTATCGCACGATATTTCTCCCCAAAGGGCACGATACTTTTAAAGTATCACGCAATATTTCACCTAAAACTAAAAATTTGATAATTTAAAAATTTAAAAACATGCTCAAAATGTATTAAATGACTCAAACAAAAAAAATGCGCATTTTCTGAAAACATACCGGGGTAGGATAGTGTGGTGGCCAGTTGTGCAACCGGGCATGCTTGAATCGGTGTTTGTGGATGGGAACTACTGCTTGCTGGGCCATTCTCTCTCTCTAAGCTCTTGAAATTCTCAAATCAATCAAAGTCAAATGATTTTGAAAATGACATTTTTACCCCTTTTATAGCATTTTGACTTTTTGACCTAATTTTCAAAACACCTCAAAATTGCACAAAAATTGCATCCCTACCTAATTTCGACGTCCTCGATCCCTTTTTGGACTTGAAATCGAAATCTGAGGTCATCTTGATAGTCAAAATCATGTTACAAATTTCCCCTCTTCTGTGTAGTTGGCTGACCTTTTGGAGGCATCATCCCTCGATCTTTCTTGGGGCATCTTCATTTCCATGTCTTTCAAATTTCCAATCTTTCATTCGCCCTACTTCTTTTCTTCTAATTCATCATTGGGGCATGTTTTCATTGTCTAATGGTTATCCTGTTATCATTTATCTTTGATTATGATTTCATTTCGATTTGATCAAATTTTTATCGATTTGCTATCTCTCCTCTACCTGATTTCGATTTCGATTCCGAGGGGGCAGTATTTATGGGATTCTCATCCTTGATTCCTTGATTTTCCTAATTCAAACATCTCTTGTGAACTTTTGCTCAAAATTTGAGATTCTTATCTCTTACTTTGAATGTGATCCCGAATCGACCTCATGTTCAAAGGCCTTTGTTCATACTTTGTCCGGATATGATCCCAAATCGACCTCATATTTGAGTTGTTTTGTGATCCCAGATCGATCTCACATTTTAATTCTTCTTTGACTACATGTGTTCCTAGATCGATCACACATTATTCAAAAAGGGGCAAATGTATGCACCCTAAAATGGTCACCTAGACTTTGGGCCCCATTTATTCGATTTATCAATCCTAAATCAATATTTTCAATAATCAATATTTTCAACATTATCAATTTCTTGATCAAATCTTAATTTCGATCATATATTAGATTTTTATCCTTGGATTAACCATTTTATCCTAAGCTTTTATTTACTTAAAAGGAATATTTCCTCTCCTTTTATTAAATAAAAAGCCCCACCTTTTCTTCTTATCCTAAGTTGCACAAATAAAGCACTATTCACTAGTAGATTTGAACCCAAATTTCGACCAAAAGTTTTGACCAAAATGCAAAATGGTTTTAAAATTTTCTCTTTTTTTCCTTCTATGCACGTGTTGGTTGAAATTTTGACCAACGCGTGCATGACTATAACCCGTGTTGGTCAAAATTTTGACCAACACGAGGCATAAAAAGTGAAAAAAAAAATAGAAGTGCATTTCATTTAAACACTTCCAGTTTTATTTTTGGTGCAGGCGGGAGCAATTTGGTCTTGTGCTCTTGCATTGATGGTTTCAAATTTTAGAGGTAAGGTTATACAATTGGCCTGTATCATTTAATTTCAGTGGCTTATTAATAGCGTGAAGCCATATATCTGGTTTGGATTGGCCCGAGTTGCTTCATTTTCTCTGAGATTGGAAAGTCTTTTCTTGACTGTGCATTCTTTTTTGTAATCAGTTTTTGTATGGACTTATTCTATTTATGGTAGCCATATGTAAATTTGGGTGTGAGGCTTTTCTTGTGTACACAAACTAGGGTGTGATTGTGATAGCAATTACTCCTTCAACTACGAGAGGAGTCTTTAGTGATATGAAGAATTCATCAAGGCAAATAAAGTTGTCATTGTCGGCTGGTGGCAGACTTACTGACATTTTGAGTCACTAATTTATACCTTGAATTGAAGGCTAAAACTTCAAATTTTAGGGATGTCTTCAACATTGATGCTCTCTTCTGAGCTTTCTCAATGATAAATACCACACTCTCTTCATGAACCTTTCAGGAAGCTCCCAAGCTGATCCAGACAGGGGTTGACTTTCAAAGTCACAGATCGCTTGGACATGAGCTCCACCTTGGGCAATGGTGATTGTATTGATTAGATATCAGTCGTGATCCTTTTTAGCACTATCCTTGTTAAAGGTCAGAGGCTGTGTAGAGGAATCTAGCCTATGCAGCGTGATTCTATTCTTACCCTCTTCAATGGACATGGATGTGGTGGAATAGATGTTAAGGTATGGGCTCATATTAGGAAATTAGTGTCTCCCACAGTGGTCAATTTTTCTTTTTCTTTTTGAAGCAAGTCAAATTGAATTATAGGATCCATCTTAATGAATTGTAATAATATTAATAGTGTGTGTCAAAATTTAAAACGTGTAAAAAAAATATACATCAAAACAAAAATTGTTTCAATTGTATTTGGAGTGTATGATCGGTGGTACCTAACACTCTTTGTAAAAAGTTAACATTATGAGGGAGAATATGTTCTTTCCTTGCAAGTGACAAAATGAGACTCAAAAGCCAAATCTGCTAAGTAGCCAACATACCAGAGGATGAAGGCACTAGAGGTTGGAGGAGATTCAGCGACCTCTCGTTAGTCACTAGCGACAGGGTCATGAATTGCATTAGTGACAAAATTATTTGTACTAAAAAGACTAAAGCCAAGATTGGTTTCTAAATGGAAGCAGCAACCGTCTCATATCATTTGTGATCATAGTGGCACTAATCTACAATGGTGGCTGCATATGCAACAACGAGGACTTGGTTCTCAAACTCTGTATTTGTGGTTGGATGTCTATGTCCCCAATCACATTTCTTGGTTGTTAGTGAATGGATGTGATTGTCCCCATTCATGTGATGGTGCAAGTGATCAGAAGTATTTGTCCACAAGAATAATTGTTGTGAACGGATGTTTATCTCCTTGTTCATAACTGATGTTGGATAGATGTGTATGTCCCTATCCAAAATTGATGTAAGACCTTGGACAGATGTGTTAGTCCCTATGCTTGGATGAAATTAGGTGAAATAGGCACCCCATCTGGTGGCACATATCTCAGTATAAGAATAGAAACTACCACAATTGTAAAAGCAAGTAGTGTACCAACATTGACCATGCCTTCCAATTGAGAAACATCCATTGAAAATGACATAATAGCAGTAGCACACCCAGTTAGTAAAGTGCTATTGATGGGAACTAAAGTAGTTCTGTTGATTTCAAAGAAAAATGAAGGCAGTAATCCATCTCTAGCCATTGCCATCAATATTCTGGGCTGAGGAAGAATGGAACCCATCAATGTAGATGAAAGTGTAGCCACTGCACCAGCAGTAACAATATACATTGCCCAATGTAAGCCATGACCTGAAAATGCAGATGAGATTGGAGTATCTGGGTCCATTAAATAGTATGGTACAATGCCAACAATAACAATAGACACAAGCATGTATAGTCCACCACATATGGAAAGTACTATGCCAATGCCTAGAGGTAAATCACGTTGTGGGTTCTTGACCTCTTCAGCAGTACTAGCAACTATATCAAAACCAATATAAGAAAAGAAAATTGTTGCTACCCCACCAAGCACACCATTGAGTCCATATGGAAAATAGCCATTAGCTAGCTCATATCCAGGCCAACCAATCTGAAAGCCAATAATACTGCCAGCTACAATGACAAATATCATGAGACATACATTTGCAAGTGTGACAATGGCTTGAACAATTGCACTCACAAAAAATAATGACTTTCTCATACACTTTACGTGAGCACTTTCTAAAGGTCGTGATAATAATTATTGATTTAAATGTTGTACTTAAATTAATATTTTTTGATAATATTATACTAATAATTGTAACTTTAAAGTTGTTATTATTAACTGAAATGTATCTTTTAATTCTACAAAGAAGTATATATGGGTTTTCTATAGTGAACATTAATTATTGTACATGAATAGGAATTCAAAGCAAAGCATCCTTCGCTTTTCCTTTCTGTTCAGGTAACCTTTCTATGACTATATTAACAAAAGAGATCAACATTAGGGCATTTCAACATTCAGAAAACATGGGGGAGTATCGGTTATCATTCATCTTTTGGTCTATTGGACTTTGCTATTAAAAAGTCTACTAAAACATAGGGGAGGAATAGCAGTTATCATTTATCTTCATTTTTATTTATCATTTATTAGGTTTTGCTAATAAAAAGTCTACTTAAAAAGAATCAGCTAGTAGGCTAATAGCCTCCTATTTTATGAGAAAAAAAGTTAGTAATTAGATTAATTATACAACTTTATTTGTACCAATAGTCAACAATTATTGGGGCATTTGTGTGCAAGTATGGATCAATTGTGCAATGTTTTTGGTTGTCAAAGTGCACAAGTAATGGAGCAATAGGGAATTGTTTTAGACATAACCTTGGCGTGACCACTTTTTGACCCTTGCACACATAGCAGATCCAAAGTATTTGTCTATACTACCCAAAAGTCAGAACAATAGTTATAAGCACTTAATTTACATACAAAGACAACCCAGAAATGAATTGTCGCATCCAATATACCATTTAGGTGTTTAGGTTGCACAAAGTTAGCTATAACAACTATTGGTACTCTTCCCCTAGAAGTTTAAAGTTTTATGTAAAGATCATGGTAGTTTAATGGAAGGATGATTTCTAGTTTAGATGTATATTTGGTTATGATAGTATAATTTGCTTAGAGATGTTGATATCAGATAGTATATTTTTTAATGAATAACATACGCAAAAGAGGAAGATAATATGAAATGCGATGTAAATGATTATAATAGCTGATAAAATGACTAAATAGAAATATAAAAATAATCAAATGACTTAATTAGGAGTTAAGGTAGCCACACCCCAACTACTCATAACCATATGTGTACTTTAGGATTAAGGGTATAGCATCTCCCACCCCCCTTCCCCACCTCCCTCCCACACCCCCAATTCAAAGAAGCATTGTCCTCAATGCTAAACAAGTGTGGACTCTTTTGAATGAACTCTTCATCTTCCCATGTGGCATCTTCAACTAGTAGATTCTTATGCTAAATAAGATACTAATTATGTTCTAGTTTGTTAGCTTAGACGTGTACATGTTTAGAGAATGAAATTTGGCTCTAATATGATTCTTACTTCTTCATTAAGTTATATTAATATTGTTTATCTATGGACGTTATTCTAAATTACATTCCTCAAACAAGAAAAATGAATAAATGGAGATAACTTGGTTTGTTGGTGGCAATTCAAGCTTGTAGACAACACTACCTATCTTTTGCAAGATATGGTATGAGCCATGATATTTTGGTGAAAACTTATTATTCTTTACTTTTTGCTTCAATTTTATTTTTGTAATTTAATGTTGCACTCTCAAGAACACTCAGCCCCCAACTTCAAAACTTTTGTCATTGTGATGTTTGTCTTCTTGTTGCTTCATTTGAATTTGTGTTGTGACCAAATTCTCCTTGAGTCCTAAAAGCATTTCCTATTGATGAAGCATGTGGCCCTCCATATTTTGAATTCTTGGTGACACCCTTAAAGATGATATGATGGAAGGATGATGATATCAATATAGTGCCATAAAAAGAGACATTTTTATGAGCTATGGAAGGATGCACATTATGCTACTATTCTACTAGAAATAGCTGATCTATCCATTGAGATTTATTATCTAAAATGGAAATATGTAGATACCCTTCTAAGAACATATTAACAACCTCATTTTTTCCATTATGTTGTGGATGATATGAAGAAATATGAGCCAACTGAGTTACCAAACACGAGAAAGAATATGCCCAAAAGTTACTACTAAAAATAAGATCATGATCATGTTAACAATAACCTTATTGGAATTAACATGGTCTCAACATTTGCAAATCCTAGCATTGTTATTTGGGTTTATTTAGTTAATATTTGGTTAATTTATTAGCCTACAAGGACAATTTCATTTGCACATGCTAATTTAATCTTCTAGTGAGAGTTGGCATGTTTGGTTGTCATCCTACTTGGAATGTGACATGGCTTATTTTATCCTCGTATGGAGATAGACATCCCACTTAGAGGACCTTGGATATTTTTGGCGGTGGATGACAAGTGTTATGTAATGAAAATTTATGACACAACTACCTATGCCAACTTATGACAATTTTATGACATACCTACCTATGCCAATTTATGACAGATTATATTATAGAATGGATAAGTGTCAAATGAATCTTTAAATATATGGAGAAGGTGGATAGAAAAATTGGGTAATGATAAGTTGTAAGAGAATATGTTATTGTTAGATTGCTATGGTTCATTCTATTACCAATGTAAGTGATGTCAAAAATAGGTAGAAGAGCATCTATCATACCTAAAGATAGTATATTTTAGATGTCTAACTTAGGAGGTTTGATTGGGAAGTCATTGGAGATGTACATATGTCATTTGCACTTACAAGTGGTTGAAAAGTTGTGCCAAATATTCTACACAACCTCATCTAAAAGCTTCCTCCTTTGTTTTACTTATCTATATAATGTATTCTTGAAGAGAATTACTGTATATTTTAAGGTGAAATTATGCCACCACAATTAATCCATTTTGTGAGTTTTCATTTGTAAACCCATGTCAAATAAAATAAGTGTTAATATTGTATTTTAACCGTTAGCTTACTAGAATAAAAAGTATTATATTTTTTAAGCATGGGGTTTTTCTCCCTAAAAGGTATGGGGTCTCATACTTAAATCAATGTATTTGGATTGGTTTCAAAGTCCCACATCCCAATATTATCAGCAAACCTCAATGTTGTCCTCAAACTAGGCCTAATCCATACTAGGTCTCCAATGACTATTTTTATTAGTTTTTTCACAACTTTCCCAAAACACTCTGCTAAAAAAGTACATTTTTAGAAACCCATTTGGAATTTATATAACATATGATAAAATAAACCCCAAGTCCTTTCTATGTTGTCTCTACATTTTTGTGTTTTTAGTACTTGGGACATTTCATAGCAATACATGGGTCAGATCCATTTTTTCTTTTCATTTTCTTTCCATGTCAAGTTCTTTTACCCCTATTTTCCCCCTATCATATTACTCACCATTAAGATGTTGAATTGTCTCAAATAACTAAAGGGGAGGGTGTGTGAAATAGTTATCCCAATATATTTTTAAACTTTAATTGTACCTATAGCAAGATAAATTCAAACCTAAAATCAAAACACCAATAAATATGAAAGCACAAAAGAAACACCATGTACAATGAGCACCAAATTTCTACATGGAAATTCAAGGTAGGAAAAACCACAAAAAATCTATTCTCAAGTATAAAACACTAGTTAACGTGACATCGATTAAGGTGATTTGTATAATGCTCACTACAAGTAAGGTCCACTACTAGTTGGGCTAATTGCCCTAGATACAAAGTAGATATCATAACTAACAAAAAAATGGCTAACTATCAATACAAGAGGTTCATTTCCTACAAAAACCATTTGATGGTTGAGCCAACGGTTTGAAGAACCTATTTAGGCTTCAAACTGGTAGAAGAAATACTAGAGAACATTATTGTAATCAATTGCTTTCAAAATCAATAAAGTTCAAACTATTTCAGAGCTATTCCTGGTGCATTTGTGGTTACAATACAGTAGTATGGATTGGATGAGGTGATCAGATCCCTCTAAAAGTTGTAGTATTTCCATTCCATGCTTTTGGAGTTGGTTTGATCTCTTCAAGTCACCAATTACAAAAGTTATTCAATTTGTTTGTGCACTGTTCTGAGAAACCCTTGTTTTCAGGGTTTTCGGGTTCTAATGGCCCTAACTTGCTACTGAACCTGTGGAAATTCTTCTCCTTTAGTAAAATGAAAGTTAGGGATGCATATTTTCAAATTCCTAAAGCTTTGAGGCAGGAGGTCAAGTTTTCTATTTTTGGAGGCAAGCCCTAGGTCAAATTCTTCCATGTATTTGACTAGGAAAATGATAGATTGCAGAAAATCAGAAGGTTGTGTTGCTTGGAGGACTTAGGAACCTAGTGATTATGGTCTATTTTAATAGGGAGAACAACCTAAAGGTGAGATTTTGATTTCATGAACCCATTCTTTCCACTTTGCTTTGAAACCCAAGCCTAACCGTGCACATTAGGTCTGTGGACTTTGCAAAGGTTGATGAATGCAGGACTGGAGTCAGGATCTCAGTCTTTGTGGTTTGTTAGAACTTCTAAAAGGGTAATCAAAAGTGCCAAGTTTTCCTTAGGTCATTTGGAAAATTTCAAAGTTATTGCAGAAATTCAGGGTTGGAAGACCTAGTAGAGTCTCTAGGTCCTTTGAAGATTTTGATGTTGTGGGTTGTTAGGAGCACAACCACTTGCATATTTTGTTTTTTTTGGTGGAACATAAGAGGGTTCTAGTCTTTTTTTGAGGATTCAAGGCTTAGAACCTTAAAAGTCCCTTTTGGTTTAAAATCAGGGAACTTGTCCCTAAAGAGGAATTTTGTACCAGCTTGGATTGAGTCTTAAAAGTGTTTGGAGTGTCTTGAAACCATAAAAGTTGATTCATTGCAGAGTTTATTGGTTGGGGTATTGAAGCCAAGCCTTTGGTTGGGGTTTTGAACCTTTGCTGTGCATAGAAGTTGGGTTGGGCACTGTCAATGTGCTTTCTTTGTCCACTCTACACCAGTAAGGAATCAAACACATATCACATAGAACCTCCTTACTCAAATTAACATGCTACACATTCTCCATGATATTTAGAGCCAATGAGCAGGAAAATACATGTGATTAAATGTGATTAAATAATTACACCTTATGCTTAATGGAGACATTAAGCATGCCCTAAGTTTGAAGGGTTTTTTGGGAGCAATTTGGGTCTTTTATGTCTAGAAGGACATATTAAATATTAATATATAGAGGAAATATTAAATTTATATCTGATTTTGGTGGCCATAAAGACATTTACAAATGACCACCTATCACTATGCTCAATGTCTCATAAAATACCATTTCAAAATCCTTGGCCTTAAAGACCCATCAATTTCTTATATGCAAATTGCCCCACCTAGGTAGAATCACTTCATCAAATCTAGTTGATTCTAGATAACATTACTTATATTTGGGAAGGAATGGAGTGGGCCTATCATTCTTGATGAAGTGCCATCTTCTTGAAAACTAATTTTGATAAGGCCTACAATTACATTGAATAACCCTTTATTTTGGCCATGTTGGGTTCCCTTGGATATGGCCCCCATTTTATCCAGCTTAATAAAAAAAAATTGTGTACATCAGCATGTATCAACATTAACAACTACCATTCCTTGACTTTTATGATTTTTTAGTCTATTCACCAAGTGTGTCCTTTTTCTCCTTTGAATGTTATGACTATTGAAGTCTTTTGTTTTTGTTGGAAAACTCAATCTCCATAAGGAAAATATGATCCATTTCCCTACTTGAGTCACCTTCTCATCTGGTTAGTGGTAATTTTTTGGATGACACTTTTGTTAACAACTCAACATATTCATACCAAACAAATGAAGCTTACTCCCAAATTTAAATGATTTAAATAAAGCTTACTCCCAAATTTATCAAGTTGTGTTAACTTATCGATGACTTGATGCTTGACTCTTAGTAAAATGGTGATATAGGGGTCCTTATATTACATAGAATTCTGATTAAAAGTTAAAATATAGCATTAAAATCTAAATGATAAAGATATTTCATATGATTTTTTTGATATTAAAATGGTTGAGAAAATGGTTGTTTAGTAACGATTTTTATCAGCAGGTTGCAAACAAATCATCCTTCTTCCACCAACGAGTCATTCCATTCAAGAAAGACCATGTCTAACGATATCAACACAAAAAAAATTAGGGAGACAATTGCTAGACTATGGTCTAACTTAAAAAGAAAGGGTGATGGAAAATGTTATTGTCCTTGCAAACTTTGTAAGGGCTTAAAGACTCGAAGATATCTAATCAAAACAGCTGAGGAACATTGTAGGCAACATGTCCACATTGAAGGGGGAAATGAATTTCGTCCATTGGTATGTATTTTAATATTTTATAAAATACATAAGACATGATTTGAAGATGACAACATGGTCATGGTTAATATAAGGTAATCATTTTCATATAGGTCAGCGTCCCTCAGTTTCATGTTATGGACCATGACAATCTGGAGAATGTGGATTTCCAAATGAGGGAACATGGAGGTGTGAATATAGAAGTAGAAGGTAATGGTATCATGGAAGAAGACCACGATGATGAAGAAGATCAAGATGATCATGATGATCAAGATGATGATGATGTTGATGCAGAGCTTGATGTACCTATACTTGAGAAGGCACACGAGCCCCTATATGAAGGCTCTGAAACAACTCTTCTTGCCGCTGTATTGTTGTTGGTGAACTTGAAGGTTATGAATGGTTTATCCAACATAGCAATGACATGTATGTTAAGGTATGTCATCTTTTTTCATTATTTTAGTCGTAATTTCCTTACAATTAATATTGGGTGAATCGTGTAGCAATTAATATTCTTTAAATTAACAAATTATATTTTTGGTTGTAGGTTGATAGGTGAGTGTTTGTTACCACCATCAAACATTCTACCTTGCTCATACCGAGAATTATCTGCCATTATGAAAGATATTGGAATGGAATATCAAACAATACATGCATGTCCGAATGATCATATTATATATTATAAACAGCATGAATTTGCAACAGAATGCCCTATTTGTCATATTAGTAGATATCAATCAGATCGAATAACTAAAAAGGTGCCTCGCAAGGTTCTTCGACATATTCCCATTATTCCATGTTTGCAACGATTATTCAAGTATAATAGCTTGGCACAATTTATGGATTACCATGCACGCAATAGAAGTTAGGATGGCATTATGCGAATGTCTGCAGATGGCTCGGCATTTAAGGAAATAGAAGAAAAATGGCCACACTTTAAAGAAGAACCTCATAATCTCAAGCTTTCATTGGCAGCGGACGGTGTCAATCCGTTTGGAGAGATGAGATCTACTTACTCGGTGTGGCCTATTTTTGTTATCAACAATAACATTCCTCCTTGGTTGTCCATAAAGAGGGAGAACATAATGTTGCCACTGATTTTTCCAGGTATTTTTTGATTTAATGGTCATCTAAATTAATTTATTATTAATAATCCATCAAAATGGTCATAATAATTATGTAATGTTTTTGTTCATTCAACTAGGTAAGTACCAAGTTAAAGATATCAATGTATATATTGAGCCCCTTATCGACGAGTTGATGGTGTTATGGAATGGGGTCACTATGTATGACATCTCTAGACCAATAGGACAAAGACAATTTCAATTCCATGCAATGCTTGTATGGACAATACATGATGCCCCTGGGCTAACACATTTTTGTGGTATGTTCTCTTCTTAACGCCTCTTTTTTGGTATGTTATAGTGCTAACACAAAGTTAACACATTTAATCCAATTATACATGATCTTGTAGGTCTTCAGACAAAGGGAAAATTTGCATGTCCAGTTTTTGGTCCAAAGACAAAATCTCGTCATTCAAAAAGTTTGAGAAAGCAGGTGTTCAATGAGAATAGACACTTTCTCCACAGAAATCATAAGTACCGAATTATTGAAAAACATCTTTTCAATGGGAAAGAAGAGACTACATCAAAGCCACAGAGAATGACACCTCGCCTATGGAAGTTGGCATACAATATAATAAATCATCGAGGTAATGTCATTCCATCTGATGGGTTTTGTTTCAAATTTATATTTTGATATTGTGTTTTGTTTACTGATGATGTAATTGATGCTTGTGAAGGTCGTCAAGGCATCAATGACCAACTTCCAAAAGGACTAAAAAGTTATCCTATGCAATTTACTAGGTTGTCGTACTATGAGCAACTCCCAATCGTGCATTTGTTTGATCCTATGCATATTGAAAAGAATGTAACAGAGACATTATGGAAAATATTGGATGGAAGGCGTGACAAAGACCAAATTATCAAAATTTGTAGTGACATTGAAGAATCCAACCATGCAATGAAAAATTTTATTTGATCAAATAACAATGGAGACCAGATTGATACAAGTAACCTTCCATGGTTATTGTTGAAGCAGCAGAGCAATGCTATAAAAGAAATTATAAAAAAAATACGATTTCCCACAAGATTTGCTGTGAACATAAATGATCTCATATCAAAGAAAAGTGAATTTGGGCCAGGGATGAAAACACACGATTGGCATATATTTATTAAGGTAATTCATATTATTTTGTATTCACTATATATTTGTATACTGCATGTGGTTTTCATTGCATTCTTTTATAAAATATTGACAAGATCATTTTACAAATATTGCAGTACGTTCTACCTCTATCTCTCCCACACCACTTTGCCAACGGTGTCAAACAAGTTATATATGATCTTGGAAAATACATGAGGTGGTTGCCATCTAAAGAAATCAATAAAGAAGATATAAAATACTGGAAGAGAAAAATTCCTCTTCTTATGTGTGAAATGCAAAAGTGTCTACCTTCAACTTTTTTTAATGCACAAGAACATTACCTCATACATCAAGTTGAGGAGATTGAATTATGTGGACCTGTACCAACTAGGTCAATGTGGATGGTTGAGAGGAACTTAAAATTTTTGAAAGGCTTGGTTTGACAAAGAGCACATCCTGAGGGTTCTATGGTGGAGGGATATATGGTATACCAGACCATGGTGTACATTAGTGAATATCTTCCTAAGTTTGCAGCAAAGATCCATGTAGATCGTATTTGAGATCCCAACTCCATTAAAAAATTTGAAGGGGAGTACTTGATGGGTAAAGGTAGATTGAGGAAAGTGAGAGGTAAATCTAAGATGTTATTGTAGTTAATTAATTCTTATAAATCTGGTCGAGAGTGGGATGCAATAAATCTAAGATGTTTTTGATACAGCTGGTCGAGAGTGGGATACAATACATTTGTATATTGAAAACAATCTTGATTGGATGATGGTATGGATTGAATGATGTCAACAAAATGGTTGCTCATTAACATGGGAAGGTGTTGCTTCATTGGTTAGAGAACCTCATCGTAATGGAGATTCCAATGTTACTCCAATGGTAATTGATCTAGCACATGGTTTAAGAGGTGGACAAGTACGTACAAATTTATTAATGATCATGACTCATATGTTTCATATCAACTCATGATGCAAATAATTTACACACTTGAAAAAATTGTAGGTCAAGCACCACAAAGCTATGTACTATCATGGCCACAAATTTCGCATAAAAAAGTTGGATGACACAAAGAAAACTTGTGATTCTGGGATAAGTGCAATTTTTGAGGTCACCAATATATCATCTAGAAATGACATACATCCTCAACAATCTCAAAATCAATACTATGGCATCTTAGATGATATAATTGAGTGCGACTTTAACTCCTTCAAAGTAGTTCTATTTGTCATCAAATGGTACAGGCTACGACTGAATCAAAATGATCCAGATAGAACTGTTATTCAACATGATAATGGATTTACAATGATTAATACAAGGTCGTTTGAGCCAGTTGGAGATGAGCCCTATGTTCTTCCAAGCCAGTGTGAGCAAGTGTTTTACTCAGAGGTTCCACATAAATAGGGTTGGTCATTTGTTGTTAGACATGATCCAAGAGGAAGGCCGATAAAGTATAATGTTATGGAAGAAGAAGATACCGAAGATGATGAAGAAGCAGATGATGATGATGATGGTGATGGTGATGGTGATGGTGATGGTGATGGTGATGGTGATGGTGATGATGACGATGGTGATGATGATGGTGATGGTGATCATGGCAATGATGATGATGGTGATGCTATTGATGGAGATGATGATGGTGATGATGGCGATGATGATGATGATGATGATGATGATGATGATGATGATGATGATGATGATGATGATGATGATCAGTGACATAATTGAAATGGTTACATATTTATTGTGTTCAATTCTAATGATTACATATTTATGTTTTGCTTTAAATTGTAATGATTACATATTTATTGTGTTCAATTCTAAAGATTATGACATATGTGATTTATAATTACCAATTTTTTGTTTACGATGCTCAATTAATTGCTATTGATACATATATATTTGTGTTTGATTATCACCCTTTTTGCAAACAGGCAATTGACTACAGACATTGTCACCCCGGCCTTCTGTTGATGATCTTGCATTCCATACATAAGGTAAATTTGTTCATGTTTACGATGTTGCATATTGTTCATGTTATCTTCTAAATTATTTTTAGCATACGTATCATGTAATATTTAGCTAACTTAAGATAAATAATTAACATATGCAGGAAATTTGACCCCTTTGGCGTGGATCGTGCACAATGACATGGATCGGCAGGTATAAGTCAATAAATAGACATAATTTTCTTATATTCTTCTTGTTTATCACTGAGCACATATGTTATAAATAGACATATTATATAATCATATAATGTATATATAGACAAAGAAGAACTGTACGTATGGGTCATGACTTGATTATTCTATATATATTGACGTGGCAATATCTCATTTGATGGATTGCAGCACCCACCAAATAGGTACTTGTCAGATCTATGTACATCGAATGAGGGAAATGAGGGAATGCTAGATGAAAGTTCTACATGTAGTACGGCTAAAATAGGGAGATCAACTAGAGGTCAAAAGATTAGAAAAAAATTTGATAAACACATGGAATATTTCCTTGCTAATGGGGGGTCATGTTCTTATGATGATGAGACCAAAGGTGACATCAAGGTGCCCTTTCAGTACACACACATTGAGAAAGAATGGGTACCCAATGAGCTACCTCCAATTAATACTGATTTTTGTGTTAATGAGAGGATATATCGCATTGCTCCATCCTCATTACATGGTTTGGGCCTATTTTCCATGGATGGGATAAAGGTATATTACAACAGAGTTGTTGAATTGTTCAAGTATGTTGGTCCATGTTACAATTACAATAATTGGATGCGGATTGTTCAATATAAAAAAAGTATGCGTAGGTATGCACTATCAGCTAATTATATACAAAGGAAAGAAAATGATCAAAGTAAAAGATTTGCAATGTACATTGATGGGAGACCAAAAGCAACAGGTAATATTGTAGCTTTTATAAATAGTACACGACCTTCGTCAACTAATAAGCAACCCAATTGCATATTTGAGGCACGTGAGGGGAATCAAATTTTTGTATGTGCAATAAAATCAATAAGTGCAGGGGAAGAACTGCTAATAGATTATCATTTAAATTGCATAGATACAAACAAAGTTACTATCATGAGGGTGGTAAGTACTATATACCATTTTATTAATAAGTTTTTTTTTGCTAAGTCTATTGCTTTTAGTTCACTAAAGTTTTTATATTTAATCTTTGTCACAGGACGATATGGATCCCGCACATGATAGAGGCCACGAGGATGCTCCTCCCACCTGTTCTTCAGCAAAGGTAAACCTTATTAAAATTGTACAAATTAGATAGTTGAAAAATGTTATATTATTACGTTATTTTATTTATGGTTTTGGAGTTTTTATGATAGTTTTACTGATATTCTTGTCACAATTTGATGTTCAGGATAAGGGAAAAGCACCCTCGATAGTAGAGGCAATAGCTACCCCCGAGGATGATGATCTTTTTGTAGATTTGCCTAATGTTATAATCATGTTGAAGAAAAAAATGAAACAAATCAATAAAGATATAATTAATATTTTGTATGAAACAAATCCAACTGAGGAGATGCTCATGAGGCTAACTGAATTGAAAGCACTTGCACGTCGGTATCAAGTAAGCAGTAATGAATCTTTAGCTATAAAAAAATTTCAATAAAGGTTAATATTTTATACTCTTTTATGTTGTGAAGTAAAATATATGTAATATGTGTTCTTGTTGCAGGATTTTATGGAATCTCTAGTACCTGGTCAAGGACAATGTGTGGATGAGGTCGGTACTAGTAGACCTCCGGCCGCCTCAGGTAAAATAATCCTTTAGTTGACAAGTTACAAGGAATTTTTTTTTTGGAACATTCAAAAACTTCTCAAGTTAACTCTTACTTTTATTATTTCAAAATGTCTTTGCTAACAATGTATTGTTCGGGTCATCAATTGCAGGAGACTCCTCCTAGCCAGGTTATCCATAGAAGATTGCCAAGTGCAATGTCAGCCACAAGGGCCATGCAAACATCAATGCCTTCAAGGGCTATGGCAACTGGTAAATCATTGTTTTACTATATTTGGTTTTGTGCTAATTATGATTTCATAATTTGTACTTTAATCTTGGGTGCATCACATAGTGGATTATTTTTTTGGAGCAGGAGATACCCTAGTGGCACCGCTTGGTACACCAAATAATGATCAATCTACATATATTGGTGATAATTCACCACCATTTCCTGGATCTACCCATGTTACTAGCACGGGAGCTATGCAGACGTCATTATTGATTGACAATAATGAATCAATGCCTATAAAATGTCCTCAAATTCCAAGTACTTTAAATAATTATTTTTTGTATTGTAATATGCATTTACCTATTTATAACAAGTTTTGGATTGATTATCCCATGACATTTTTTGCAGGAAATGATACGTTTTATAAGAAGCTTTATGACCTCACATTGCATATATTCGGGCCCACCATACGTACAAGGTGGAACATCATAAGCGAACTAAGTTTATCCCACTATTTTTTTTTCATATCATTAATTGGTACAATATTTTTCCTTTCATTCCAGTCTTTTCTTTTAGTGGCTATATCTAACAATTTTGTGTTTTTCCTTAAAAGGTGGAATTTGCAAGAAAAAAGTTTAAAAGATCAGCTCGTCAAAGATTTACAGCATGAGTTTGGTAATAACATTTTTGATGAGAAGAAAATTTTAGAAAGAGCTTGCAAACATCTTAAGACCATGAGGGACGCATATAGAAAGAGTCTCATCCAGAACCCAAAGTACGAGCGTCCTCCCTTTATTTTAGTGAGGGATTGGAATGAATTTATTTTAGATGCAAAGGAGAAAGTGGATACTCAAAAAGGAGTTTCACCAACAAATGTGAGAAGGTATGCAATAGTATTAACTACTAGTGATAAGGTGTTTGGCATGGACTTTTGAGATGATAATTAAATTTTGAATGCAATCATCATTTTTCAATATAATATCTTGGTATGATGTTTTAGACATTTTCACCATTGAATGCAATGTGTTCAGCATTTCAAAGTTTCATTTGTTATTCCATATACATGTTTTTATAACCATTTTTTCAAACTTTTCATAGGTTGCAGGACACTTCAAAGGCAACAAAGGCTAGGCTACAAAAGATTGGGCAACACAGACTTGGCGCTAGAGGATATTTGAAAATTAAAGCTCGCATTGTAAGTAGCAGCAAATGAATTGTAGAGAAAAATTATTTATAAAATGCAAATAATTTTGTTTAATCAAAAAATGTAGGGCTCTGATTTTAATTTAGAGGCCACGGAAGAACACAGAAAAATTGCCTTCAAGGAAGGCTATCAAGCCATGGCTGAACACCTACGGCAAGCTTCCACTAGCCCAACCAAAGAGTCTCCTGCATCATGTGCACAGGTAAATATGCAAAAAAATATATTAGAAATTGAATACTTGAGCAACAATCAATTTGATAATAATGTCCATTACATTGCAATGCAGCCTCTTAATCATGACACAGATCATATGCCACATCATGAAGCCCCTGATGTGCATCATACTATCCAAGGAGGTGCTCATTTGCTATTTAAAACTAATTATGTAATTATTAATACAATTTAACATCTTAAATTGAACTTGGTGTAACATTTTTGTGTATATTTTAGAGGATACAGAATCAGTTCATGCTGAACGAGTGCCGGAGGATGTTCAGACTGATCACCATGTAGATCATGTGGCACATTCAAGTAAAGAAAATATATGTTTTGTTCTTTTAAATCTTCAAGGATTCCCTTGATCCTTATAAGGCTTCAATAATCCTCAAATAGCCTAACTAAGGAGTTCCAACCCCTACCAAGCATTAACTCTATCCCAATCTTTAAAACTGCCTTTTCTAGGACTGTCTAATTAGCCCTGTCTTGCCAGTAAATTGCACTTTTCTCTAAAATTCCTCAAACACCATGGTGACTTCTTCACCTTTCTAGATACCTTTTATGGAGTTCTTCAAACCCTACTAATACCAATCCTTCAACTTGTGACTGTTGCACACTTCTATGACTGTCCCTATCAACAATTAGGCCTAATTAGCCCTCCTCTTCCAAAGAAACTCCTATTTACACTTACTCTCAACCTTCCAACCTTTATACAGTCTCAAGGCATCTAATAAGCATTAGAATTCCTCAATTAGTTTGACCCTCCAAGCTTTCGTAGATACTTTTCATCAAACCCTCCCTTTAAGGGTTTCTATCCTAAGGCTTCCTAGAAAAGACCCTAAATCAACTCACAAAACCTTTCTAATGGCTCAAACACCTTCAAAAAAACTCTCTCAATCATTTCCAACACTCATTTACCAATTCCACCCTCAACTTGTTCATATTCACCACGTGGTGCTTCCCAAATGCACCCTTCACTGCCTGTTCAACAGTCACCTACTGTTCCTTTCTCCTTTCACTGACACCTACGTCCAGATCATGATAAAAACATAATATTTATAGGCCTTAGTACCTCTCCCATAGGTGATTATTAGAACACAAACAATTACGGGTACTTTCCCCTTTTTAATCACAACAAAAGTTGACAGTTCTGATTTACATGGAGATCCAATTAGAATCAACTCTAACATACTTCACAGATTAAAAGCCCGTTGTTTAAGCTTTACACAGCTTGTTGCCTATAGATTGTAATTTGCAGTATGTAATTCATTCTATATATGAATAAGCCAGCTAGTTTGTTAATTAATGGCCCAATTTCTTTGAGAATTTGCTAGCCTTTTCAGAAGTATTTTTTTTTAGGATGTCAAAGAGATATGAAGAAGAAGAGAACTTCTGTGAATTGAAGTGTCAAGAGGGTGGTATTTATCTTTTGACATTTGGAGGGCGTGACAAGCATGTGTAAGCTGCCTCACTTGCATTTTGAATTTTATAATTCTATCAAATTTATCTTGCTCATTTGGTTTCGCTTGTGCAGGTTTGGGCCTGGGGCAATCCAAAATATCAATGAAGCTTTGAATAAGGTATGAAAAGATATTCATAAATTCACAAGGAATGTGATATTTGTTGAGTCATTGTATTTCATTATATCAATGGTTCTAAGGATAATTTGGCAGGTCGAGGGGGACAGAGATGCAACAGTTCTTGTCACAATGAATGAGGTAATTTCCACCATTTTTATAGGTTGGGTTGGATCATGAGAATAGTTATATAATTTGATAAGTAGGAAATATTTTTTTACAGTAAGTTAAATTATGATATTATTATCAGAATTTAACTATGTAGTTTTATAATTAGTTTACTAACAAATGTTTCATGAATAGTAGTTCATAATAACCTTTCTTTTATGAGAATGAATGGAACACTTAGTACTCATTGCATCTAGATGATGCTCATAGAGGTGAAACGCTACTTCCCAGCAGGTCACTCATCCCAATATTATTCTAGTTCAAGTGCTCTTTACTACGAAGGTTCCTCCAACGTTAAGCCCACTTTGCTTGCAACCCCATTTGCAAAAAATTCAACAAGTTTTGTGCCTTGTGAACCATTCATTAAAAAGCCTCTTAAGCTCATCAATTGATAATTAAGAGATATTTTCCACAAGTCATCAAATTGTGATATTGCAATCAGCATTCAACCGTGTAGCTTTATGGTTAGCTTATTAACAAATATTTCATGAGTAGTGATTCACATGAATCCATCTCTCATGAGAATGAATGGAACACTTAGTGCTCATTTCATCTAGGTGATGCTCACAGAGGTGAAGTGATGCAAGGGCATCCATCATGAAACCAAGGAATTCCATGGTACCAAGTGAAGACAAGAAGGACAAGGCATCTAGCCATGTCAACTGGAATATTCTAAAGCCAATCATACAATATTTTCATGGCCAAAGTACTTTAATGGTCAAAGGTCCTGATAAAGCCTATGGGAAAAATGATGTAACAAATGGCATATGAGCCATGAAAGGGTAGTAGGATGTAGTTTCATGTTTTAAGATATTCAATAAGGTCATTGGACCAATTATGAGTCATTAGCATAGGTCTAGATATTAGAAAAAGCATAAAAAGCATATCTTATAATTTGAATTCAAACTCAAACGGTCACTAAGTAGTTCTGGAGGGAAACTTAAGATTTAGTATTTGTCTTGTTTAAATAAAAATTCCAACTACCTTGGTTGGTTGGGCAGTCAGTTAGAGGTCTATTTAAGATGTCACAGCCTTAGGCAAGGAGGCATGGTTTTGTACGAAGTACACAAAAAAACTGTATGGACAGGCAATGAATCAATGAGATTTTGAAGTTTTCTTGCTAATTTGAAGCCCTTTTTGATGTAGAAATCTTCCATAAATGTTGGTAAGGCATACTTCAGTTGTTTTGAGTTGAATTTGGTGAATTTAATAACACATTTCAAAACTTATTACTACTGTCACGCCAAACATACAGTTTTGCATTGTTTTTTTCAAATGAATAAGTGAGGGTTCCATCCTATGAATGTATATCTGACCATGGGATGGACCCTAGTGGTTCTAACATGTTTAACTAACCATGAAAATGCAAGGAAAGTGAAGATTTGTAGGATAGGGTGAAGCATATGCAAATTTGAGTGGTGTAGGGATTGATTTGGGTACCCAAATGATGCTAATAGTCACACAACTGTACATCTAGCTTAAGGAGGTGTATTTTTTGTTGGAGAATATTTTAACAAATGTTGAATACATGGTGAAACCTGAATTTTGGGTCTTGGAAGTGCCAGATTGACCTAGTTCAATGATGCCCTAGGAAATGAGGGTTTTAATGCATGTAATTGGGGTTTTTGTACCAAAACACTTCATAGTCTAAAATTGATCAGTGATTTCTTTAATTGGGCATAAATAATGATGGTCCTATGAATTTCATGGAGTTTGGATGCATTCAGAGCACGGTTTCTTTGTAAACCCACCTAATTAGCCCTCTAAAAATAGTCTCAATCATGTTTTCTAGTAATATTTTCCATAGTAACAATATTTAAGTTTTGGATATGTTTTAGTACAATAAAAAGGGTATTCATAAATATAATTACCTTATCAAGTGTTTTGGAAAAAATTTGAGTTATTTGGGTTTTAGTGCTGTTGGAGGGCTACTAGCCTGTCAACTGGACCTAATAGTCAGTTTTGGGGATTTGATGATTGGAGTTGCATAAAAGGTTGAAACTAATTGATTCTTGTCTAAAACATCTAGTTTATACCATTTGTGTCCACCCTAGGCATTTGGAGGCAAGATTGAGTGTTTTGTGGGTATTTGACCTTTGGAGTACCTTAAAGGCTTGTGGGATCCTTGTAGAATTGAACAAGTTTTGTGTGAAAGCACCACTTCTGCTAACCACTCTACATCATGAAGCACTAGGACTATTTTTTTAATTTTTGATGATTTTGGAATGCTAATGAAAACTATGAATGAATGTTGTCTAAGGTGCATGTAGTATACCCTAAGATAGATAAATGTAAACCTTCTAAGGAAATACCTAAATGATGTTGGGAACTATCTTGAATTCAATTTTGAGGAAAACAAAATTATAATTATGACAAGGTGTTTATGAATAAGACAAATTTAGACAAGAATGACAAGCATCCAAGAAAAGGTGGACATGAAAAGAAGATAACTATATTTAAAGGAAGTCAAGATAATGTGCAAAGCCACTATAAGAATGTCCTCAAAAGATGTACCCTCTAATTTGGAAAATGACTCTAGAAAGTGTAATTCTTGACCCTAGGATGTGCAAGCTATGTTTTTAGATTTTTAGATTTTTAGAATCTGAGATGAGGACTATTCACTATGAAAATGACTAAGAAAGGTTATAAACTCTCAATATAAGAATGCCACTAAAATGCAAGGTATGAACTTATAATTTGCAAGGGTTTCCAATCAAAATATTCTAGATAAAGGAAAAATGATTTATTTATGACCCATGCTATTTTGTTTCTCTATGTGGGACATTTTTTAGGACAAGTTTTGATGATTCATAAACACAAAAATCACACAATCACTTATGGCTGTAGGTATGACTAAAATGAAATGTTTTGTCTTTATTCTGTCTACTATATGAAAAAAGGCAAAGTGTGAAATCCATGAAAATCACTTTCTTGCATGAGTTTAAAATGAAATAAGGAAAATTCTATGATGCAGGAAAAAGAAACGAATCTGATAAATACCCCTTGGTATTCAACATTTCCCCCAGGTTATGAGCTACCAACAAATATTGCAATAATTACACTTCAGGTAAATTTCGCATTCTTTTCGAGAGGATGATGAATATTTTAAGGTTTATTTCAAGTAGATTGTTTGGGAGAGTCATTTATATTTATTTTTTCCTCTTTTAGTTTTTATTTTACATTGAACATGCAATTTGGAGAACAGGAAATGGAGGATAAGCTTACTTTATTGCGTTTAGCACATCTTTATGAGGTAAATTTGAACTTTATATAAACTGAACCATTTTGTTTGTACAAAACTATGGTCTGAAATTGTAAAATTATAAAAACATTTGGCAAAATGTCTGTTGTCCTATATTCTTGTGCAGATTGGAGAAGATGACAAGTTTTCAACCCCCACAAGAGTTGATCTTCAAAAACTATTTCTAGGACAGAAGGTATACTCTTTTGCAAATGGACCTTACTAGCTTCTGATGCCCTATTTTTTCATGTGGATATCCAATTACTCCTTTGTAAGATTGATGGCATGTGTTTGTGCTTAGTTGTATAAAGCTTGCCTCAAACATTTATTCCAATGTGTTGCCTTCATACAACCAAAAAATCATATTTATGCATGTCATAAATGCAATTTTTCATATTTAAGGATAAATCTACTTTGGCAACATGTGTCTACTAAAAACTCATTAAAGTGGTTATTATAGATTATCACTCTTTTAGTCCTCTTTGACATTACCTTCTTTATTGATTTGTTTACTCTCATCTTTTAACTATTATGTTCAGGCACAGAGAAGCCCATATAACTTGATACTAGAAAAAACATTTGACAAATTTGCAAACAATTGTTCACTTGGTGAAGCAAAAAATGTTTTGTAGTACAGTCTGCCAAACAAGAACCATCTATCTCTATTTCATTGTTGAACACTTGGATATTTGAAAATCTGATCTGCCATTTTGTTTGATTTTATTTCTACATTCTTAAGATTCCACAACATATTATGTTGGTGATTTAGTTCTTCATTAAGTTGTTTTTCAATTGTTATAAATCAAAGGTAAGCAGTCACAAGAAAATTTAACAAACACATTTGTATGTTAGCATGATAGGATCAAGTTAAAAGCATTTTCTAAATTTATAATTATAAGATATTGTTGTCATTTTAATGAATTCAATATGCATAACAATAGAAGCCTATAGAAGCCTTAGTTATAGGTATAACAATAGAAGTTTGTTTTTCAACTTTCAAGGATAGCATTATACGTAATCATTAAATTGGTCACTAATGCAATTTCCAAAACTGAATTCTACTGTATATTTTTTTATTTTGCCTTGTAAGTACACTTCTTACAAGGGCATCACAGGGAATCAGTCAAAATTAGTTTCCTTTGGTTCTTTCTACCTCCTCAGAATCAGTATTTTCAGTTCAAAAGTGATAAGGGAACTTTGTTTCTGTTATCTAATATTGAAAGATATGTTGTTTTTGTCATCGCCATATGGTACATGGATTATACAAAAGCTCTACTGGGTCAAAAAAGATTAACCTTTTAATGTTGAAATTTAAAATGGTCTTTAGATATTGTAAAACAACTAGAAAGCCTGAGGACAATAATTGGAAACTTTTTGAGAAGGATGTCTTTTCAAATTATTAATATTTTTTCAAGTCAATACAAATTACAAACACTGGAGAACTTAGTTCAATGAAGATATGACTAGTATTGATCATGGAATCGTGAGTTGATCTCCAACAATTTTGGTAGGCTTAACAAATGCAATAAATGAGAATGATAAATAAAGGCTTTCTATTTGTCCTATTCAGCAAAACCTCAATTGTTGAGTATATATTGTTCTAAAGTTCAGTCCTTGATGGCTGTTGACATTTATTGGTGATTTCTAAAGAGGAATATTGAAGTCAGTCATATACATCTTGGTGGCAAACCAGAAATAAATGTTCTTGAAATAGATATATGAAACAACAAGTGAACACTCTGGGTACTTGCAGTTGATTTCTCAATATTATTTTGTTATTTTCTTTTTGATGTTATTAATTAATGCCTTTTAAAAAATTTGAAGTTCAAATATGTAAACTTATATTATTGAGGCATGTGAACTAAGGGGACTTGCACCCTGCTTTGTATGTTGGAACATGTCACGTCAGCAAGATGGATGTCATATTATTTGACCTAGTTTCATTGTGTTATTGTATCTCTTAAATAGTTTGACCCGGCTTGTCCATACAAATTCCTTTATGCTTTTTCACATGAGCTCACTACATTAAACAATTTACTGCTATGATTTTGCATGTACAAAAACCATCCCAATTTAACGTTTCTAGGTTATACCATCCCAATATCATGTGTTTGATTAAATATGTTATCATGTGTTTGATATAACCATATTATCTCCAATCTTCATCACTGTGCTATTTTGGTCAATTTTTACTTTTCATTTCCTATGATAACCATTGAGAAAATAAACACACTTTCCTTGAAGGATGGAATAAGGTCTTGAAAATATAATCATAACTATTTAAAATGTTGTAGACAACAAGCCATGCATAACATACGATTACCCTTTATTGCTGGTATTTTTCTTCCAGAGAAATCTTTAATGGGCAGTTATTATAAAAAATACAATTGAACATATCATTATGGCTTTATTTAATTTAATATTTGCCTTTTAGGTCCTTGCATGATCTTTACTCTCCCATCGCTCATTCCCTTCTCATGGGTGATTGACCCTATGTATTGAATCATTTATATATACACCAGGGGATTAAAAAAATTGCATGCACACGTTCACATTTTCTTTGAGTCAGAATATGAAGAACAGTAGGAAGCTGTGGTCCCTTTAATGAGTTTAGATGGTAGAGTCAAAGATTAAATGGTATATTTGCTCTAATTGTTGAAATATTTTTTTTGCATGATTTTGTAGATTGAAGAAGTTGTCGAGCTCAATCTTTCTACGGTTTAGGAAAAGTCAGAAATGACATCATTGGACTGGCGAATTGAAGGTGAAGAGAATGATATGCATGAGCCATCTAAGAGAAACAAAATAATGAATGAAGAATTTATTGTGGAATTAGCACCTATGGAAATCAGAACCATTCAACTTGAGTTTGATGATTGAGGACTATGTGAGTCCTGTATGAAATTTTTTACAACAGTTAAAAGAACCCATGATTGTCAAATTTTTATGACTCGGGAACCCCACTAGCCCTTCAGGCTCACCAAAGGCTACATACCCACAATTGAATCAACTATGCCTCCAAACACCTAAGATGGACCAAAATGGTGTAAAAAAGGTGGTTTCAACAAGAATCAATCATTTTTGATAGCCTTTACAACACCTATTGACCACAACCTTCAAATCTGCCTTCTAGCCCTATGAGCCCCAATTAGCCCTGCTGGACCAGTTTTCTCCCTTTTTCTCTGACTTTTTCCAAACAACTTGAGAAAAAAATTACAATTTCAAACACCCTTTTTAGGGTTATTTAACATATGTAAACTTCAATGGTGACTCCTTTAGACCAGTCTTAACTTCCTTCACAAGTACCCTCCTAATGGCATCAAAATCAAGCAAATAACAAGGCAACTATATCATTATCTTATCCTCATCACTCCAGACTTTCATCATAGTTATAATATGGAAAAATATGACTAAATCCAAGAGATTTTAGTCCTATTCCACAAGGAACGCCCAAAACACTCATTCAATGCCTTCAAACCCTTGTTGCATAGGGTTTCACCAAACACCTATCTCCACTAACCTTGGAGACAAAATAATGGTTCATACACCTTCTCTTTCATGCCCTAGGACATCTCAAATCATTAGATAACCTTCTTGTATAGCTCAATATGCTGCTATCATACTATTCCCACCAATCCACCATGGGACATTTCCATTGTTTTCTCCAAACTTGCTATCTTCGCACTAGTGCTACATCAAAACTTGTTAGATTTCTATTGTACATGTTAGTAACATGCCTCCCATGAAGTATAGGCCCTTGAATTCATGGGAGGTTCATCTATTTAAAGAAAACTTTTGTCTGTCACAAGAAAAACTCAAGAAAACAGCCTGAAATGAACCAACAGTCGTATATGCTGCTTCAAAACAAAGTGTTATTCATTCAATAATGAGTGAAATGTGTTTAAATACCCTTCTAATTCATGTATTTGATAGTCCCAAACAAAAAGAAGTTCAATACATTGAATGGAACAACACCAAAATGAAATTTTATTGCTTGCTTTCACAACAGTCCGTACAATAGGCTTTTTTTCTCCCTGTCCCCCTCCATACAATGGATCCTTTAGACATTTAATGACCCCCGTCTACCTACCTCAACCAAATTTAGACAGTTGGGAGGTTTAATTAATCCTAAAACTTGTTAAAACTAATTTCCCTCCAAAAAGGTAATATGATCGTTTACATTCAAATTTAAATTAATAAACTTTATTTTATGCATTTTATGACTATTCTGACTTCCCAACTTACTCCATTGACCTAAACATGGTCCAATGTATTTATTGAATGCTTCTAAACATGAAAAATACTCAAATCTAATCCTATTGGACTCTTTCACCTATTACATTGCTTTGATCACTTATTACATTGTATGTTGAGTCTATTACATTGTATTGGTCCTTAGACCTCTATCATGACTTTTACATAGTTTATTGAATCCAACACTATCATAAGCCATTATAGGCTTCAAAACTTGCCAATCAACTTGTCTTGATACCATCTTCTCCTTCTTAGTTACTGGAGTCCTCCTTTGCTCAGATGCTCTTCTAGATGCCCCTGCATCAAATATGCTTTAAAAAAGTCTTTCTTCTTGGTTGGGATGAGTCTATTATTGGCCTATCCATGGAAGCCTCATTTTTAACCTGTTCAGGGCATTTTTTCCCTGCAACATATCTGGTTTATACTTCTCGAGTCACCACTAGAGTCTTCAAATCTAGATATTTTGCACAAGGTTAGGGCACCATTGCCAGTCATTTAAAACATGGTTTTTTCTTTAACAGATGATTTTTATCATTAATATTTGTGTGCTTATAGACCCTAATGTTGTTTCTCCAAGAACCCTAAATTGGAAATCTGTAGATGGGGTTTGGTGTTAAGAAATAATACAAGATTCATGTGATAAGTAAGAGATATTTTCCATAGCAAGCCAAATTGTGATATTGCTATCAGGATTCAACTGTGTAGTTTTTTGAGTCAAACTCATTGACCTGTGATTCATGAGTAGTGGTTTACATGAACCCATCTCTCATGAGAATGAATGGAACACTTAGCACTCATTGGCTCTAGGTGATGCTTATAGAGGTGAAGCACCGGGACTTCCCGGGAGGTCATCCATCTCAGTACCACTCCAGCTCGAGCACACTTAACTACGGAGTTTCCTCCATTGTTAAACCCACTCTGCTTGCATCCTCATTTGCAAAACCTTCACCAAGTGTTGTGCCTTATGAACCATTCATTAGAAAGCCCCTTAAGCTCATCAATTAATAAGTAGGAGATATTTTCCACAGCAAGTCAAATTGTGATATTGCTATCAAGATTCAACTGTGTAGTTTTTTGAGTCAAACTCATTGACCCGTGATTCATGAGTAGTGGTTCACATGAACCCATCTCTCATGAGAATGAATGGAACACTTAGCACTCATTGGCTCTAGGTGATGCTCACAGAGGTGAAGCACCGGGACTTCTTGAGAGGTCACCCATCCCAGTACTACTCCAATTCGAGCACTCTTAACTATAGAGTTTCCTCCATGGTTAAACCCACTCTACTTGCATCCTCATTTGCAAAAACTTCACCAAGTGAACTAGTTGATGAGCTTAAGGGGATTTCTAATCGATGGTTCATAAGGCACAACACTTGTTGAAGGTTTTGCAAATGAGGATGCAAGCAGAGTGGGTTTAACCATGGAGGAAACTCTGTAGTTAAGTGCGCTCGAGTTGGAGTAGTACTGAGATGGGTGACCTCTCAGGAAGTCCTGGTGCTTCACCTCTGTGAGCATCGCCTAGAGCCAATGAGTGCTAAGTGTTCCATTCATTCTCATGAGAGATGGGTTCATGTGAACCACTACTCATGAATCATGGGTCAATGAGTTTGACTCAAAAAACTACACAGTTGAATCTTGATAGCAATATCATAATTTGACTTGCTGTGGAAAATATCTCCTACTTATTAATTGATGAGCTTAAGGGGCTTTCTAATGAATGGTTCATAAGGCACAACACTTGGTGAAGGTTTTGCAAATGAGGATGCAAGCAGAGTGGGTTTAACCATGGAGGAAACTCTGTAGTTAAGTGTGCTCGAGCTGGAGTGGTACTGGGATGGATGACCTCCCAGGAAGTCCCGGTGCTTCACCTCCGTAAGCATCACCTAGAGCCAATGAGTGCTAAGTGTTCCATTCATTCTCATGAGAGATGGGTTCATGTAAACCACTACTCATGAATCACAGGTCAATGAAAAGAACTCGGTCTATAAAAAATTTTTTTATAAAAAAATTCGCATTGGTTGAACTTTCAACCAACGCTAGAACCAATTTCGACCAACGTTTGGTCAAAATTTTGACCAATGGACCAAAAAATTGACGATGAATCCATACTTTCCACCAATCCAATGGTTGAAATTTTGACCATTTGATTGGTGGAAAGTATGGATTCGTTGTCCATGGTTTGGTCAATTGGTCAAAATTTTGACCAATCATTGGGGCAATCACTGGTCAAAATTTTGACCATTAGAAAAAATGACAGTGATTTTTGAGCCTGAGATATAGTCAAAATTTTGACCTATGTTTTGGTCTAAATTTTGACGAATAGTAGACACGTCGAAAATTCGACGAAAAAAGAACAACGAGAGTTTTGGTCGTAAATTTGACCAATTACTGTCAAAATTTCGACCAATTTTCGTTGAAATTTGAAGTCAAATTTACTAGTGATTCTTATTTTATAAAAAAGGGAAAAAGCACTTTTTGTCTCATATGGACATAAAGTCAACTCCTATTTTCCTATTGGAGGATACTTGTGCACATGGATTGCTCCTCTTTCAAGCTCCACCGTTGATTGAGACTTTTGCCTCTTAATCTCCATGGTCCATTCCTTTGCATTTCTTATAAAAGGAGAGCTCTCTCCCTCATTTTAGGTCACTTGTTTTTATGCTAACTCTATGCTGCAATAATTCTTGAAGACTTTGGAGCTTTTTGGAGATCATTGTTGCATTACATCTTAGAGTTCTTCATTTGCTTCATAGTTTAGTTTCCATTCTTGCATATTAGTTCATGTTTATGCTTTCATAGCTTAGATTTCACTTTCAAGCTTTAGAATAACTCATCTAGCTTAATAGGAAGGGTTGTAACACATTTCTATTTCCATTTCATAGCTTAGTTTGTACTTCCATTTTCATAGCATAGCTTGCACATTTGCATTCTCATTCTTAGCTTGCATTGCATTGCATTTCCATTTGATTCTTTGGAGATATTGGCACTCTTTCCCTTGTCCTCATTCAAATCTCTCATTGTATGGTTGACTAGCAAGGTCACAAGCTCAATAGCTCTAGCTGAGAGCAAATTCATAATCTTGCAACTCCATGCATAGAGAGCTATGGATCAATTTGTGAGGGCTCATTCTTGAGTTTCCTTGCATGTAAGGATTCATAGAAGTGCACTACTTTTGTGTGTACAACTATTACCAACCTTCTTAGTAAGACTTTAATCATCACAAATTAGTCAACCAATACTCATATAGAAGACAATTTAGATAAGATTATGTTCTTGTAGAATGTGCATTATAACCATAATCATGCATGGCATTGCTTTGATAAAATTATATGTTGGCGACCATCATTTGTATTAAGAGGTAGTTAATTAGGTTGTAATAAGAATATGGTATATTTGAATCTAGGGAGTGTGTATCCTATATGAAGATACAATGAGCCTAGTGTAGCCAATTGTCAAGGGTGTGACCAAATAAGTGTTCATGTTTATGCAAGTTTGGAAATATTGACACATGTCTTGAAGGATTAAAAAGGAATTTTAGTGGCTTAATCATGATGATGTCAGGTATTATTATAACACTCAGTGTCATTGAACCATAATAAGTGGGTATCAATGTAAATTGAGCTAAATTTATATGTGATCATATACCTTATTGGCCTTAATAAAAGATGAGACAATAATTATCATATTCATTCTAGTTGTATTCATAAATGTAGCATCTCATCCTTTGGAGGGGGGGGGGGGGGGGGGGGGGGGGGGGGGGTGGGGGGGGGGGGGGGGGAGGGGGGCGGAGGAGGGGGGGGGAGGGTAGGGGAACTCCAATGATAGCATACTCCTACATTGGAAAATATGTGCTTGACAGAACCATTTAAATTGGGAAATTAGTAGATAAAATTATGTTGATCAACTAAGCATGGGGAAAATTTGTCAAATTGACATTAGGTGCTCAAGTTCCTTTAATATCATTTCACCTTCCTTATTCAATGTAATATTAAGACATGTTATAGAATTCTACAAAAAAAATTGATTACAATGGTAAAGGATTTTATATGACCACAAGATATCGATTGAACCCTTGAGTAGAAGAAAATCAATGTTAAACCTATTTTATGAAATTCAAGGAATAGATTTTATATGGGTTTAGATTGTAAATTAAGGTAAACTTGGGCTGAGAAAATAGCCTATCCCTATGTTCATATGATGAAACCATGAGAGCTTGTGTGTAAGTGTCCTTTGAGAAGCCTTGCAAGAGAACTACATGTAACTTTGACCCATTCGAAAGTGGGAACGTAGGCGGCACTTGGGTGAAGGATACCCTTGTGACCTCAAGTATGCAGGGGAGGGTTTATGGGAGGATTACTCTAGGGATTGAGGTTATTCCCTGATTAACCTTTTCTCCATACTAGGCTTTAGATGATGCCAAAATGGGTAATAATTGTGTACTCTAAATAGTGCACTTCTCTAAGTTATTATATCCAAGGGAATCCATGAGAGGAAAACCTTGAGAAAGTGACCTAGAGCTCCCTAGGCATGGAGTGCAAGGGTATTTTAAGTTTGCTCTCAGCTAGAGTTATTAAGCCTATAACCTTGCTAGTAAACCATGCAATGAGATATTCAATGAAGACAAGGGCAAGAATGCCAATATCCATAAGAAATATAAATGAGAATGCAATGCAATACTATGCTAGAATGAAGATGAAAACTAAGCTATAAAAATGAAAGATGGAAGTATTACAAATCTTTGCTAATTAAACTATGTGAGCTAATCTATAGCATAAAGGAAACTAGATTAAGAATGCAATGATAATGAAACTAAACTATGATGCAAGAATAAAAATGAAATGATGATGCAATGTTTCACTATGAGAGATCTAAGAATACCATAGCTCCAAAATGCCAAGATTGAGAAGCTCCAAGATTCCAAGATGCTAAGATGCCAAGACTCCAAGAGAATGATAATGCAAGAGATGAATTATACAAAAGATGAATCATGAAAAAGATGGATGATTAAGAATGAGGAGAGAGTCTCCTTTTAAAGGATTTTAGAAATGAACGGACGGTCAAGATTAAGATGCAAAAAAAGAATTATCAAAGGTGGAAATTAAATCTTAGTTGATCCATGTGCTCAAGATTCTCCAAAGGCAAAATCAATGGACATGATTAAGAGGCAAAAAAGATATGTGGAAGAGATTAAGAGGCAAAAAGATATGTGGAAGAGATTAAGAGGCAAAAAGAGATTCCACTCACCTTGAAAAGTGTGCATTCATGTGAAGACAAAAAGTCTTTTTCTTTTTCTTTTTATTTTATTATTTATTTATTATTTTTAGAAAAGTGGTTTCCATTAAAATATTTTTTATTTAATTAAAAGAGATTTGTTTTTTTAATTAAATGTGGCTTAGGATAAAGTGATTTTATTATTTAATTAAAAGATTTTTTATTTATTTAATTAAAAGAGATTTTTAATTAATTAAAAGGGAGCATGTTCTCTTAATTAAATAAGATTTTTATTTTTTTATTTTTTTCTCTTTTTAATTAAATAAGCCTCAAACCTTAGGAAATATTGAATTGATTATGATTTGATCAAGGAAATTGATATAATTGAAAATGTTGATATTGATTCAGGGACTTGATAAATTGATAAATGGGGGCCCAAAGTCTAGGTGACCATTTTAGGGTGCATACATTTTCCCCTCTTTAACTAATGTGTGATCGATCTGGGAACACATGCAGTCAAAGAATGAAGTTGAAATGTGAGATCGATTTGGGATCACAAAGCAACTCAGATCAGCCAAGAAAGCAAGAGATAGCCAAGAAGGCAAGCAATAGCATTCTGACTCCAAAGAATGAAGTGCAGAAAAATAGAAAATCCTACATGGTCAGCCTAGTAGCAACAGTACTGAACACTTAGGAAAGAGATAGCCAATAAGATATGATGTGTTTGCCCCCTCGGGATCAAAAGTGAAATCTGGTAGAGGGAATGCAGAAGCAAGAGCAACATGATCAAATCACTAGAAATCATAATCGAAGAAAGAGAATAGAATAACCATCAAGCAGTGAAGATATGCCCCACACACAGGACCCGGGGCATGAACATATTGGTCCCTCAACCTAAAAACACCACGGAGGGGGATTTGAACTTGGGATTTGAAAGTGAATGAAAGACTAGAAGTTTGAAAGAGATGGGGATGAAGAAGTGAAGAATGCCCCAGCGAAGATCAAAGGTTCAGGCCTCAAATGGTCAGCCAACTGCGTGAAAGAAGGAGAAATGATCAAGGTGAACTCAGATTTTGATTTCGATCTCGAAATGAATAGAAGATGATGTGATATGAAAGACAAGAAGTGAAAGACATGATCAGGAAGAAGCGAAAGGTGAGCGCAGTTTGACTAACAAGTCCATAAAAGATGAAAGGAGAGCTCTCTCCATATGAAAGATGCAAGACTAATCTAACATGAACCTAAGAATGCAAGCTACTATGAAAACTGGTTTACTTGCAAGGTCACAATGCCAATAGACATCTAATTATCATCATCGAGCATTATTCGTAGTGCCGTAAGATCATCCAATACTCACTAGCATAACTATGAGTATATGAATATGATCTATATCAGATAAAAATGTGGAAATCTCACCTAGGCATCAGAGACATGCAAGTCAAGATGACTAGTGCAGTGAGATTACCTAAGTTTTGATATGGTGAGATTATGCTCGCATTGAGACACAAGAAAGTTAGGATGGCTATAAGCATGCACTTGCAAAAAAAAAGTCAAGGATAATACCTTGTCAATCCATAGTGTCAAGTAAGACCAACATAAATGCTTATGATAGTTAGGATCAACAAAATATACCCACAAGCAGATAAAGAAATAAAACATGTTCTCATACCCTCAGTCTTCTAGCTATGCATCATCGAAAACTTCTCAGGGATAAAACACTCATCAAAGAAATTTTCATAGACAACACACAAAGAAAAATAAAGTCAACAAATCTTAGTAAGTGTGTGTGTGTAAGTCATAGAGTCAAACTTTGAGTATCGCATCTGCAAATGAGAAATATCATATCATACTAGACTGTAGGATAGGACATCTGATAAGTGTTGAGAAACACTCGACGCAAGGGTAGTGTTGAAAAACACCATTTGAACCAAGTTTCCCAAGAAATCCTGACGCACAAAGAGACCCAAGATAAGCTCAAAACAATAAATGCCCCCTAGACTAAGACAAGAATCAATTCCAGGCTAGGAGAGGCAAAGTGAGAAGTGGAGCGAAGGAGTGCCATGCAAGACTGATAGACATAGATGCAGAGGGTCTCAAGCAGTGCTTGTTTCCAAGTTTTCACCACTTGATAGATTTATTGCAATTTTTTCAGGAACTTTTATAATTTTATTTTTTTTTGTATTTTTGCTACCAAGGCGCCTGTTTCCAGGTTTTCACCAAGGCACTTTTTCAAAAAAAAATTATTTTTTTTTTTGAAATTTTTATGCTTTTTAGGATTTTTTTCAGCATCATATATGAATTTTTTTGGTATTTTTTCAGGATCATAAATTATGTACAAAGAATACCCCAGATAGAAACGGGCATCAAGAATCTGCTTCCTCTGATGGAGAGAACTGATAGGCCCCAGGCCCAAAAGTTGCAGCTATGATGATAGGAGGTTTCAACCAGTTCGACCAATAATAACCAGCCCTAAGCAATGTCTGAGCTAGCGGAGGATCATTAGAATGTGACCCACATATGCCATACTGGGTTTCAGCTAGCACTTTTTCTGACTCCTCTATTTCTAGACACCTAAGGAGAGTTCTGTCTAGACCCTTCCTATACAAGTCACCAGAGACAAAGGCAAAGTGTAAGGGATGGTGAAAAGAATGGCATGGTGGATTGTCAGGAAGAATATGAGGTGGAAGACATGAAGAGATGGCAGGATTGTAGGATTTGTAAGTAGGATAGCGTAATTCATCCACCGGGAACTTGAAGTGAGATTTATGCCTTTTCATTCCTAAGATGGATGTCGAAGTAACCAAGGCATTAGCAACTTTGTTCTCAGCTTTAGGAATGGGCTAAAGTATAATAGATATGAGATCATGCTTGAAGTAGTGTACCATTTTTTTGTGGAGAATCAACTTGTCATCTTTTATTTGAGAATCATTATTTTTTAGCAGATTTTTATTTTTACTTTTCTTAGGTGCAGATACCACCACAATGTGGTTTTCACCATCCGACCATTGCTCTTTTCTTTTGATTCGATGCTTGTGATACTTGATTGCTAATTTAGTCCTTTTTGTTGCTAGTTTGTTGGTGAAAGAAGTAACAGGTGTTAATGCGAGATGAAATGAAGTGACTGGTTCAATAGCATTTATTCGAGGGGTGTCATCTCTGGTGACAAGAGAAGTTGAGCCTATAGGGTAAGCTCCAAAAGTAGCTAGATCTAGATTTGTCAGAGAAGGACCAACGTAGTCAACTAAGGCAATACAGGGAACAAACTCATCAGGCCCTACACGAGACTCATCAACTACATCAGGTGGGTTATGAGAGGTATGAACTACATCAACATCCATATCTGTCATGGAAGAATCTTCTAGAAGAGGCTTAAGATGTCGAGAACTAGAGATGCTCATGTCATTATGTGTGAGATCACCTCTTTGTAGCAGTCGCGCAATGTTGGGACATTGTCTATCATAGTTCAATGATTCTTTAGGCACATAGGTTCTAGACATAGAGGCCTCAGCCATATCATCAGTAGATATACATTCTTCTCCCCAAAGAAGTGAAGTAGAAGGAAGATCATCTCCCATTTGAGCCATAGTGTGTAGTGGTGACTCATCTGTATCTGTGTCTGAATTACTGAGCATGGGAGTATTTCTGGAATAATCAAGGATGGCATTTGCCATACTACCCTCATCTTCTCTATAGATCCACTCTTGGACAACTTGTTCTTCTCTTTCTTCTTCTAAAGGAATCGATGAAGAACCAAAAGTATCAAAGACCATCATAGCAGAAGCAAAAGGCTTCATCTTATCAGACGGTTTCCCATATGACCTAGGAGAAACAGGTATAGAAGCAAAAGAATCCAGTGTATATTCACCCATACCAAGGCTCATCATCTTAAGTGTTTTCTCAGTAGGAACTAGAGATGTACTAGGATCAGTAGAAGGTTCACTGTGAGGAACAAATGTTTCAGCAGCAGCAAGAGCATTAATAGCAATAGTATGATCTCCAGGAATCATAACTTTAGTGCCATTGTACAGAAATTTGACGCACTGATGATAAGTGGAAGGAATAGCTTGCATGTCATGGATCCAAGGACAACCCAAAAGAATGTTATATGCAAGTGGGATGTCCAATACTTGGAAGTTAATATCTTTCATGATAGGGCCCACTCGGATAGGTAGCGTGACAAGACCTTTGGAACATCTTTCCACTTCATCGTAAGCTTTTATAGTAATCTTCTTCTTAGGATCCACAACAAATTCTGACAAACCCAACTATTGTATGACATTGAAAGAAACAATATTTAACCCTGCACCATTGTCTATTAGGACTCGGTGGATGCGGGTGTGGTAGACTAGAACTTCGATGTGTAAAGCTAGATTATGAGGGTGAGCAATAGATATGTCATCTTCTACAGAAAAGGAGAGAGATAGCGGAGATGAAATGTGGTTGACCATAGCCTGAAATTGATCTGGATCAATGTCATTGAGAACATGTGTTGTACATAGAGCCTCATCAAGAATCTCTCTATGCGAAGGGGATAACTGAAGCAACTCAAGGATAGATATCTGGACTAGTGTCTTTTGCAAATTTTGGACAAGATCATAGCTAGGGGTGGCTGAAGGTGTTAGCTTGTGGTGACTAATCAGGAAAGTACTATCCAGGAAAGTACTGTACACTTTTCCTCCTGACCTCGCCGGGGTTCGGGGCCGGGCCGGGCCCCGAGCGGGGGTTTGGGGGCGGTAGCCCCCAAGAGCAGGGGTTCGGGGGCGCAGCCCCCGAGGAAATTTTTTTTTGAGGCCGACTACTTTTTTCGATTATTTGGGCCGACTGCTTATAACTCATTCTAACCCTAAAGCGGGAAAAAAAATATTGTATAATATGGCTTAGGGTTAGGGATTTTTTAAAAAGTATGATTTTAGTACTTGCGGCAGAGTTGGGCTGTAAGGGATTACGGATTGTAATCAGGTTGTAATCACTGGATAATAATAATATTGGACTTGCTGTTGGTGGACGTAGCCCAGGGATTGGGTGAACCACGTTAAATCTGTGTGCCATTGTGTTCTATTCTGTGTGGTTTATTATTTTCTGATATTAGTTATATTTGCACATAATTGTTATTTCTGCCTTGTTAATCCTAACAGAAGGAGCCACTTGTTTGGAAGGCAAAGCTTGCTTGGGATCTTGCGTAGTTTTAAGGACAATCTTGGCTTGCCCCCTAGTAACAACATTTAGTGTCTCACTTCAGGAAGATGAACTACCACGTGTTTGCAAGACTAACTTTGGCTTACCATGACTGACTTTATTATCATCTTGAGACCTCAGCATTAGAACACTCTCAACAGACTCTATCATGTTGACCACAGGCATATCAGAAGTATATGTATAATTGATCTTAGCATCATGATTCTTCTTATGTGCTTGAGAGGTTTCCCCCTTGTCATGCTTAGGTAGAGGATCTTTGAAACCTGTGTGATCAGAATTTTTAGTTAAGCCATCAGTGGAGATTGTGTTGTTATCAATGAGGTCTTGAATATCATCCTTAAGCTTAAAAAAATTGTCTGTCAAATGTCCCTTGTTTCTGTGATAATGGCAATATTGATCCTCTCTCCACCAATCAAGCCTATTTAGCGGATCCCAGTTACTAGGTTTATCAGGAAGCATAAGATATCCATTTTCAACCAAAGTCTTAAGGATCACATCGTAAGGTTCTGCCAACTTGGTATAGACTCACTTTCGAAATGACTTCTTAGGCTTATCTGCATATTGAGGTTTAGGAGCACTGTGAGCTTTGGCAGCTTCTTGTTGTTTTGCTGCATAGATAGCATTGGAGAGATTGAAAGCAGGCTCTTTAGCTTTAGGAGCGTCAACAACCCCATCATTAACAACATACCTATTTCTATTCCAAGGCTTATTTTTGTCCTTGCCACTGTTTCTAGTATCTTTATTAATAACAATATCCCCCTTTCTAATGGCCACATCCTCAATCCTATATGCACTTTCAACCATGTCATTGAAAGAGGAGAACAATTGTTTCCTAACATCATAATATAGCTCAGGCACTAGAGTGTTGATGAAAATGTCAATTTTTTCTCTCTCGGGTAGCTGACAAGGATATCGTGAATACAATGACCTCCAACATTGCAAGTAAGTAGAAAATAACTCTCCTTGGTTTTGTCTCAAAGCACCAAGATCTATCATGGTGATAGGCTATTGGATATTGTATGAATAGTGTTGTGTGAAGCGCATAGCCAACTCATCAAAAGTCTTCAAAGGAGGTGTCAACTTTGCAAACCATTCTAAAGCTTGTCCTCTTAAGCTTCGAGGGAATAATCGTAGCAAAAATGTGTCTTCATGAAGGAAGTCCATGCTATGAGCATAAAAGTGATGCACATGGTCATGAGGATCACCATTTCCATCATACTTGTCATATTTGGGAACCTTAATATCCCTAGGAAATGGGACCATGTATAGACTTTTATCAAAAGGAAGAGCATAAATTGATTCTACAAAAGAGACCTTTGGAGGCTCTCTTTCTATTGCCATTTGGGTAAGGTGTTGATTTGTCCGACGCAGTTCTTCCTAAAGGACTTCCAATTCAGTTGGTACTCTTTGTTGGACAATTTGTCTGACATCATAGTCGGGAGGAAGCTTGTATCCTCTAGAAGTCATTTATTGAAAATATTGGTTGCCATTACGCTCTAAAAGCTTATGCATCATTCATTGGGAGACAACATCTTATTCAAATCTCATAAGATCCTCACTAGAAATCTCATCATCACCCTCTGCCTCATGTTGAGAGGGAGGAGGTCTAGGAGGTGAAGAAGGCATACCAAAAGTGGGTCTTGGAGGAGATCTTGGTGGCGTGTTGTTGCCATTTTTGCCATTAAAAAGAGGTCTATGCTCATAGTTACTAGTCTTGGGTTGCTCATAAGACATTCCTCTATAAGCCATGCACCTAGCAGCATCCATCCTTTGTTGATTGTGTTCTTTGTCTAAGCGCACTTGGTTATCCTTATGCTCAAAGTGTTCTTGCAAGCATTGAAATTTTTCTTGTTCAGTCAAAGTGAGTGAGACACTGTCAGTGTTTTTGGGGGTCTTGAATGTGGAAAAGAGGAAACCTCCTTTGTACCATGGGGTAGCCTTAGAATCCTTAGATTGGTTAGAAATAGAACTGTTGTTGCTAATGGGTGCTCGTGAACATCTAGTTGGAGAAGGTAACTGTGTATAATTGAATGGAGGATGACTCTCCTGCTCAAATTGAGACCGAGTTGTAACCGGCATGAAAAGAGATGTTGGTCGATTAATAGAATGAAACAAAGTTTCTCAGATTTAAGATAAGAAAAGATAATAAAGATCACTTGTCAAAGTAGAACAATAGAGAGATGGCTTGTCAAAAGTTCTCAAGCACTTACAAAAATCAATTGACTAAAGCCGAGTAGCGAGCAAGAAGCTCAATAAGCAAGTAGCTAGAGAGGTAACCATGATGCAAAAAGTGATCAAGAGTAGCATTCGTTAAGCTCAAATTCAATATTTTTAGCTCATTTTTTTTAGTCTAGAACAAGTCTGAGCATGAAAATAAAAAACCAGGTTCAGG
This sequence comes from Chamaecyparis obtusa, assembly GCA_027943335.1. Taxonomy (NCBI): domain Eukaryota; kingdom Viridiplantae; phylum Streptophyta; class Pinopsida; order Cupressales; family Cupressaceae; genus Chamaecyparis; species Chamaecyparis obtusa. The sequence goes on from BSBK01001129.1 coordinate 1,452,226, forward strand.
TAAGAACAGAAAAAGACAATCTATGACAGGTTAAAATGCAAGTTTAGCAGCTTCGGATTGCAACAGCAACAAGACAGCAAAAAAGGTTCTGGGCGACACTTTCTAGGAAGACAAGGTGACAGTTTATAGCAAGGCAAAACTTCACCCTAAGCCAAGTGAGAGTTTCCAATAAGGCCAGGTGACACTTTCCAGGCAAGCGGGGCGACAGTTGTACAGGGATGAACTATCGCGCGATATTTCTCAGAACAGGGTGTGACACTGTTCCAAGGTCATAAGACTCTTTGACCAGTGAACATAAAAATCTTAGTTTTGAAGTGTTTTGATCAAGTTCAAAGGTTGGATAGTGCAATTTCTTAGTTTGACAAGTAGTAACAATAGATAAAAGACAGGTTTGCAAATAGTATAGGATCAAACATGTCATAGAACACTTGAAACAAGGGCAAAAGTAACCTTGCCAAGACAAGCACTTGTGATATCAAAATAGAAAACCTTATGAATGCTACCATTTTATTTGAATGTTGAGAATGTTTACACTGGTATAACACAATCGAAGATAATTCAAGAAATTACTACCTAGAAGGACAAGGCTCATTACTTAGCAACTTGGCCCACAAATTGATGCTCCCTTGCCTCACACCAAGTGGTTGCCCACAAGAGATATTGGCGTTGTCATGGAAGTGTCAAAAACACAACCAAAGGAACACATATGACGAGTGTCTTGGGGTGATCTGGGTAAGTCCACTTCGATCAATCCTTGCACCAAGAAGCTAAGCGGCAAAAATAAGGTGGCTTCTAACTAATGGTTCGTAGTAAGGGCTTTCATTCATAACACCCCTCTTGCTCCTCATAAAGGACTAGGACCTTGCGGCCTCAAGAGTACCTTAAGCATTCTTGCTCAATGCTTTCCCCATGGTCGCAATCCCAAGAGCTACTCACATCAAGAGAAGACAAGCGTTATGTCTACCAAGGTTTTGTGTCCTTGATAGCCTTGAGATTATAGTGGGTTGGAATAGCTCGGTATTAGCTTGTCCCCACTTGGGTCATTCCTCTTGATTGCTCAAGAGCAAGCCCGCTAAAGGATTCTAAATCTAAACAAAGAGTAGATCAATTTTTGAGATTCAAGGTTTTTGGTTCACCACAAGGGTGAAGAGCATACTCCCCTATCTCAAAAATTTCTCCCAAACACACCAAGAAGAGAGTTAATTACCCCCTTGCTTTCAAAATCCCAAGATGGGTCAAGATTTCTATTTCACCACAAGGGTGAAGAGAATACTCTCCTACCACCTCAAAATTCCTTCCACAAGGTATTAATTTCCTATAAAAATGAAACAACTAGTAATTGCCACACTTGAAAGGAAATAAACACAAGCAATTTTTTATTTTTATTTTTATGCTTTTGGGCAGCCCTACAAAAACTATTAGTAGCCCTTTTAGCATGCATTCTTTTGAGAAAATATTTCAAGCAATGAGGGCACACCTACAAGCACAACTTGTTAGCCCCACAATGGTTAGCACATCAAAAATCCAATAATAAACTACAAATAAACTAAAGCTAAATGATGACGAAAAATTCATAAAATGAAGGACAAAACAAGAGTGCTCTGCCCCACGGTGGGTGCCAAAAATGTGTACTCTAAATAGTGCACTTCTCTAAGTCATTATATCCAAGGGAATCCATGAGAGGAAAACCTTGAGAAAGCAACCTAGACCTCCCTAGGCATGGAGTGCAAGGGTATTTTAAGTTTGCTCTCAGCTAGAGTTATTAAGCCTATAACCTTGCTAGTAAACCATGCAATGGGAGATTCAATGAAGACAAGGGCAAGAATGCCAATATCCACAAGAAATCTAAATGAGAATGCAATGCAATACTATGCTAGAATTAAGATGCAAGCTAAGCTATAAAAATGAAAGATAGAAGTCTTACAAATCCTTGCTAATTAAACTACGTGAGCTAATCTATAGCATAAAGGAAACTAGATTAAGAATGGAATGATAATGAAACTAAACTATGATGCAAGAATAAAAATGAAATGATGATGCAATGTTTCAATATGAGAGATCTAAGAATACCATAGCTCCAAAATGCCAAGATTGAGAAGCTCCAAGATTCCAAGATGCTAAGATGCCAAGACTCCAAGAGAATGACAATGCAAGAGATGAATTATACAAAAGATGAATCATGCAAAAGATGGATGATTAAGATGAGGAGAGAGTCTCCTTTTAAAAGATTTTAGAAATGAACGGACGGTCAAGATTAAGAGGCAAAAAAAGAATTATCAAAGGTGGAAATTAAATCTTAGTTGATCCATGTGCTCAAGATTCTCAAGAGGCAAAATCAATGGACATGATTAAGAGGCAAACAAGATATGTAGAAGAGATTAAGAGGCAAAAAGATATGTGGAAGAGATTAAGAGGCAAAAAGAGATTCCACTCACCTTGAAAAGTGTGCATTCATGTGAAGACAAAAAGTCTTTTTCTTTTTCTTTTTATTTTATTATTTATTTATTATTTTTAGAAAAGTGGTTTCCATTAAAATATTTTTTATTTAATTAAAAGAGATTTGTTCTTTTAATTAAATGTGGCTTAGGATAAAGTGATTTTATTATTTAATTAAATTTTTATTTATTTATTTAATTAAAAGAGATTTTTAATTAATTAAAAGGGAGCATGTTCTCTTAATTAAATAAGATTTTTATTTTTTTATATTTTTCTCTTTTTAATTAAATAAGGCTCAAACCTTAGGAAATATTGAATTGATTATGATTTGATCAAGGAAATTGATATAATTGAAAATGTTGATATTGATTCAGGGACTTGATAAATTGATAAATGGGGGCCCAAAGTCTAGGCGACCATTTTAGGGTGCATACAATAATGGTTATGAAGAGTTAAGAAAATCTAATAAGTTTTATTTAATACATAATGTGTTTGAGTAGAAAGACTAAGGTAATGAATTGGGTCGACTAAATTATAGTCAGTATCTACTTAAGGTTATGTGTTGAGTCGATGCCCTAATGCATTAGTTTTATATAATAGTTATGTGTTTGAGATATTTAAGACTAGACTTATAAGAATTTGTGTATGACCTTATAGAGCATTCAATTGTGATCTACGTGTTCTAAATTAGGATCCTCTCTTCCAAATATAATGCTAACCCAAATATAGGTGTTGAATTTTACAACTACTAATAGATTTAGGACCCTACGAGGGCATAGGTAGAGGTAAGTATTCCTCTAGCACGTAGACTAGTCCACTCCATTCGAGGTGATCACCAAATGATAAATCCTATGACCCACTTATGATAAGATTATCTGCTCATTATTGACAGTAGTCAAGGAGCATACTATGCTGATAGACTATCAATCGTACCCCCTAGCTAGTGGATGGTTATTGTCAATTACATGTAGGTGAGGGAGACCCACATTGATCTAGGGAATTGGACTAATTTTGGTAGGAGCATGTGGGTTTGGGGGCCAATTTCATGTTGGCGATGGATTTCCTCATTGCTTAGTTGTTTGATGGACTATAGGGAAGAGAAATTCTAATGAGGAATAGGTAGGTGATAATTTGACCAGCCTCATGGTATGAATTTGGGCTTAGTTTGATGTGAAATGGTATGTACTTCACCTTGTTGGGTTGAGGACAGACCCTTGGTGTATTACGGGATGCACCAAATCCTCTTCCCAAGTATCTACTAGTGAAAAATACCAAGGAAAGGAATGGGACCTTTGGTGTAGAGCGCAATACACAAATATACCTTTTCTCTAGGATGCATTATGGATAAGGGACAATTAGCCATTTATTTTGAGTCATTTATCCTATTCTTTGTGATGCCTACAAGAGGGTTGTAGGATATAATAACCCAACCAAAATAACCCTGGAAAAAATAACACGACAACAAAACCCAAGGACAAAATAATCCAGGGTCATAATAAGCCAAGCCAAAATAACCTATGGTCATAATATTCCGTGGACATAATATCCCCATACGAATATAGAGAAAGAAAAAAAAAATTTATAAATTACATATATGCTGCTCAAAAACCTTTATTATTAAAATTTTCAATTAAAGTGTCAAATTATGAGCAGCGCCCCTTATATAATCTAAAATGTTATGGTTGTCATAACCATCAACCAATATTTTTAGTCTTTCTTTGAGTTCAAGTTATTTTTTCTTACTTGGTTACCTAATGTATCAAGCCATATATTTCTCTATTTTATTCTCTTGGAAACCATCTTCTTTTTTTAATGCTTTGATGAATTTCCAAACTAAGTTGTGTGATGCTTGAAGTAATTCACTAAATCCTCTATGTCATTCCTCAAAAGTATTATTGGTTTTGAGAAGATCGTCTTTAATAGCTGAATATAAATTCCACACTGTGATTGGAAACTTGGGTGATCATTTGTTACCTCTTCTAGTTAGTTTGCAAATCCATGTGTCTTCAAAATAATCAATTATGGGTTGTAGAGTTTCATCATGTTCTGTATAATATGGATATTGTAGAAGTGTTAAAATGCATCAATTATGTCTATCTACGGCACAAAACCTAATGCAACAAGTTTCTTGATCTCAAATGCAAATACTTCATCAACACTATAACGTGTTTGTAGACCTTCTTCTTGAACTTTCCTCCACAAGCATTGATATTTGTAAACTCTTTTTGAAAACCCTAGGAAAATTTAAAATAATGTTCAAAAAAATATATTACAAAACATCTTCTTTTATGAATTTTGATTTCTCCTCTTCTTATCACTCTACACACTCTTACTTCTCCCCTTCTTCCTTTCTTCACTTCTCTTAATTCTACCACTTTATATATCTTCTTAATACCTCTTCATAATGCCTTTTCACTTATATTTTTTTATAATAACCCTTAATTAGCTTATTCTGATGAAATTGACTTTAATTTAGAATTATTTACCATTTTAAAGGTTATTTAAGCATATTAAAGGTGTTTTATGGCTATTTTAGAGGTATATCATGGATATATGGTCTAAAAATGACCTAAATAGCCTCTATGGTGCCTCCCAATCCTTGATTTTATCTTAATTCCTTCTACATGATCTATATTCTAATGTTCTAATTGATTTTATATCATTTATAGTTTACTAGCTTGATCTAAAATGACTATGGGTATTTTGTCTATGGGTTATTTTGACCATGAGTTATTTTATCCATGGGTTATTATGACCCTAGATTATTTTGTCCTTGGGTTACTATGGTGGAGTTATTGTGTCAAGGGTTATTTTGGTCAGATTATTATGTATGGATACCCTACAAGAGCCAGTCACTATGCTATTCATGATGCTTATATGAGCTCATAACTATTGTCTTGTGAATCATTTATTGGTCAGTCACTATTATTATTGTGATGTATGTCAGAGCTACCTTCTATGTATGTGATGTATGGTCAGATAGTTAGCTTCTATACTTATGATGTGTATGAGCTAGTCCATTGTATATGAGACGTACATTGAGATCATCACTATGTGTGTGGTTTTTGATATGACCCTCACACATATGAACAAAGTTGGTAAATTGATTATTGATAATAATGGGTGTGGAACTATCACCTAATGGTAATTGATATCTCTCATGGGATTGGACCAAGTTCACATAATCCCTTAATTAATAGACATGATTAAAGATATCAAAGATATCATCAAGAGGAGAGAGCGAGTTCCCTCTAAGTGTGAACTATGATGCCTCTAACTTTCCACAAAAGGATACATAGGTAAGGTCATCATGAGTGATCCCTCAAGGCTTAGGCCTGGGTCTAGGGATAAACCTAATCATGGATGTGTTATACACTAAGTTTGCACCCTTGTTTCAAGCTCTCTTGGTCTTGATAACCTAGTATAACATGGAAATCATCTCCAGGTGTGGGACCTATGCTAACTAAGATGAGACCTCCAGGTTCTAGGCTAGTTCCTCTTGGATAATCACCCTAATTTGCTTCTTGACATGAAAAGTAAAATCTTTTGGAGGGAAAGGGATAAAAGGAATACATGAAAGGGAAATGACTTGAAAGAAAACTACCTACTAGGTGATACACCGTTAATATGGTATGAATTGCAGTACAAAGAATGAAATTAGTAAAGAACTTAGGTCTAAGAGATCACAAATTACTAAATAGGCTTGCATAAGTATTTCATAGAGAGGTCTGAACATAAGACACAGACTATGACCTGCAAGCAAACATTCACTTCTGCAATTGGGTATAAGAATGAGATAGATTGCTAGGGGTTAAAATATACCCACAAAAGTATTCAAATCGAATCAGACATAGTAATACACAAATTGCAGAAAGAAAGAGGGACCAGGAACCCTAAGATATCACTGAGAACATGCATACACTTCAATTCAGTAAGAGATAGTTCAAACAAGAAAGGATAGGGATAGAAAGAATGTCACAAATACCTCAGCAATGTCTAAACAACCAATGAAAGGTTAAAAAATGTAGAAATCCAGAGGGCAAAAAGAATGCCACAGATAACTTTCTGAGAAAGAAGAACTTTCCTTTTACAAGTGTAAAACTTTGAGCTCTAAAAGCTCCAAAAATTAATGATATACATCTCCCTTTGGCACACAGGCCAGAGTAAAACCTAACTAGGGTTACATTGATTTGCATAAAAATAATCAAACCCTAAACCTGTCATGTTTGATCATAAATGTGTCTTGAAATATCTTTTCCGATCATATATCTCTTTGTGTGCCCATCTTTGTACTGCATCTTCCTGCGGACAAGCCACCTTGATCCATCTACCACCCTGCAACTCAGCCTTGCCATGAATGCTCCAAATCTGATCCTGGTCTGATTTGTGTATTTCAAAGTATAGAAAGCCACAAGTGGTGCCACCTTTTAATGTTTCTTCAGTGCAAGAGCACCGACTTGGTACCCTGAGAAATCAGACGCGATGACCATCAGATCTTCCCATCAACTTCCCAACTGCAACTGTCCTAAAGAATCCAATTTGAGCTACCCACTTTGTCGCAATCGACCACTGGATCAAAACCCTAGCAAAACCCTGCAGAGATATATTTGAATTTAAATAATAATGGCTAGCAAGTCAAACTTTAAAATGTGACCATTGATATCATCTTCTCCCGGTAGATGAACGACTCAGATCGAATTTAAAAATAGTGGCAAACCCTTTGAAAAATCCTTTGCCACCTCGCCAACAAAAACTAATGAAAAGCAAACAACTCAGCATGACTGGCAGCACATCGAACCCATGACATTCTAAATCTTTCATCGGACAGTTGTCATTATACCACAACCTTAACTCTCGAGCACTTTTCCTTAGTGGTATAACGATGATCATAGATCTCACACGAGCTTTAACCTGTCAGGAAAGCCAAAGACCATGGGCCCACTGATAGACTGCCACATCACAACCTAGCCCGCTAGTGAAATGTGAGCATGTCAGACCAAGAGGACCCACTTGACAAGCGTAAAGATAAAGCAAGATCGACGGTTGGCATATGATCTCAAAGGCTTAGAATATTCCATGAGATTATATCTCGACCGTCAGATCTTCATAGAAAGGTAGTGCACTGGGCCCACTCTGACACAGCTCCAAATCATGAGCTCTCAGCCAATAGGAAACGTACAACTTGGACTACGTGGTAGTGGACCCACTGACAGCCTGCAACGCTATACTAAAAAGAAGATCGATGGCCATCGTTGCATCGTGATGTTAGCTTTTGAGCACATCTCTACAGTGGTATAGCGACGATCGTAGATCTTGTCTGAGATTTAATCTTGCAGGAAACTGAGACTGCCAAACAAAATGTAACCACTTCACCAGGTCGCTAAGTGTTAAGAGCTTTGAACGTCAGGAATAAGAGACTTGGCAACTGAAGGATTTAATTATGCATATGGGAAATGGAAACCTTAGTGGCTGAAAAAGGTAATGAAGAATTATAACAGGCCAAAGGGTTTTTAGGGCTTTTTGGGCTACAACGGCTACATTTATGAATTTTTACCTAGGTTATTAATGCTAGAGATAGAACAAAACACTGTAGAGACTAGGGGAAAGCTGCTAAAGCCATGAAATTTTTTGGAGGTGCTCAATAGGGCTTAAAGCATGAGGATCTTGGATTAAATTTAGCCTATGACCAAAATAAATAGAGTATGAAATTTTGGGCAACATTTTGGTGATTTCTGCTGGATGTTAGCCTGCTAGACATTAAAACCAATGGCCTTGACATATTCATTGGGCATGGAGTCATCTTCCTAGGCACAAAACTTTCTGACAGAGAGGTAAAGCTAGAACTGAGGAACAAAAAATTGTGCGGGAGCACTTCTTGGAAAATAGGAAAAACTAGGCTAGAAAACTGGAAGGAAGCAGGAAAACTAGTCTACTCTAAACTAACCAATGCAGAAGCTGGTCAAACAAAACCATTCACTCATATGTTGAAATAACTACCCTTCCTCATTAGGATATTTTGCATTGAGTGCATAAGGATAGTTACTAGGACATGAGGCATATAAAGATTTATCAAACAATGGTGAACTGCCTCTGCAAGGATAGGATCAAGCTTACTTACCTCAAATTGATCATTTGGAGATGTCTCAGTAAACTCCTTCTAGGCCAAGTATTTGATATGGCAGCCCCTTGAAATTTTGAAGGTAGGACCTTCCTTGATGGCTTCTTTTTTATCTTCATAGTTGCCCCTTGTTATGAATAGCCACGTCAACTCATCCTCCATGGACAGGGAACTGTCATCCTCTCCTTTTAAACTAGCAAAGAGCGCATCAAAGTTGTCAATGTCCTAAAGATCTCCAGGAATGACTGGCTCTTTATAATCAGGCTCCACACACAAGTCTCCTATGATGCTTCCCAAACAATCTTCCCTGAGGCTTTGGTTATCCTCTTCATATTGGGAAGTCTCCTCCTCGAAGATGAGATCAAGATCATGAATCAACATATCCTCAGGATCAATCTCTTCTAGCTGCTGCAATTTTACAAAGGTGGCTATGATCATAGCCTCTTCATTTTTCTCAACAAAACTAGGCAGCTCATCCAATAAGGACAAGGCATCCTCTTCTATGTCAACCTCCTATTGATGATGAACCTTTTGTTCTGATTGACCTTCAGCCATAAGTAATGGCATGGTCTCTTCTTCATCATCAACAAAGAGGGGTAGCTCATCAAACAAACCAACCAAGAGTTCTGACTGAGCATCAATCTCCACCTCCTCACCTTGCTATCCTACTCTATCACAATTTTCAATCACCACTGATACCTCAGACCTTCTCTACTCTTCATCACATGAGAGCTCATTTACCATAGGTCCTTGCTCAGACACTAGACTAGTATCCTTGAAAAGACTTGGCATTTGAAAACCAGGAGGTAGAGTCCATTTAGGCATCCACAACACTTCATCATCTTGAGAGACTAGAGGGGCCTCTTGAGATGCAAAAATCTTGTGAGCAGACTGTTCTTGCAGATTGGTAGACCAAATCTCAAGTAAAGGCTCTCAAAAAGAATTTTTTGCTATAAAACTTGGGATGTGAAATTGAGGGGGCTCAGGGGGAGACATAGAAGGCATAGATAAATGGGCCTTCTAGCTTGGGATTATAGGTCTAAGAGCCTCTTGTTCAGTTATTTGTGATCTCAGCCTTACTGACTCAACATCAGCTCGGTGATTGATCTCTTCTTGAAATTTTCTTACTTTTTGCTCATCAACAATAGCCTCTACCACTTGGTAGGGAACTGATCCTTGTTCATAACTTTGAGCCTCCAGCTCCTCCTACTCTCTGATCTCAAACACTTGCTTAACCAAATCAAGTAACATATTCTTTGTCTCTTCTTGCTCTTTTGTAAAATTCAAGCTATGAATCTGCTGCCAATTAGGCTGAGAAGGGGAGGGTGGGTGGTAAGCAAGATGAGGTAGTTGGTTTTGCATTTTTTGTTGTACCATTTGTGCCCATGATCCCTCTTGTTGGAGGGCCCGCTCATAATCTTGTACAAGGGCATAATCATTTGAGGCATGTTGGATATATTTATGGCCTTGTATAGTATGAAAGCTTGGGGTGAAAGCAGGCCTTGGGTGGCTTTGATAAGGCTGATAACTAGCCCATTGAGCAATATTCTCATAATAGGATGGTGGGTAACCTGACTGTCCATAATAACTTGACATGTCTACTAATGCAATTAGTTGGAATTTGAATATGAAAGATTTGAAACATACCAGCACTTGTTCTTTGAAGCTAGTAGACTTTCCAGAGTCCCTAGATATGCAGCACAATGACCTTTTCTAGGTCTATAGGATGCTATCAGCATATCAGAGATAGCATACCTTGAACATGAATCTGAACATTTGGTACCACCAGGCATGCCAGAAATGTTACGCCCAAGGTGGGGTGTCCTCTAAATTTGAATATGATCTTAGTCCCACCGGGTGTGCCAGAAATGTTATGCCCAAGGTGGGGTGTCTTCTAAATTTGAATCTAATCTTAGTCCCACCAGGCGTGCCAGAAATGTTATACACTAAGTTTGCACCCTTGTTTCAAGCTCTCTTGGTCTTGATAACCTAGTATAACATGAGAATCATCTCTAGGTGTGGGACCTATGCTAACTGAGATGAGATCTCTAGGTTCTAGGTTGGTTCCTCTTAGATAATCACCCTAATGTGCTTCTTGACATGAAAAGTAAAATCTTTTGGAGGGAAAGGGATAGAAGGAATGCATGAAAGGGAAATGACTTCAAAGAAAACTACGTACTAGGTGATACACTGAAAATATGGTATGAATTACAGTACAAAGAATGAAATCAGTAAAGAAATTAGGTCTAAGAGATCACAACTTACTAAATATGCTTGCATAAGTATTTCATAGAGAGGTCTAAACATAAGACATAGACTATGACTTGCAAGCAAAAATTCACTTCTGCAATTGGGTATAAGAATGAGACAGATTGCCAGGGGTTGAAATATACCCAGAAAAGAATTCAAATCGAATCAGACATAATAATACACAAATTGTAGAAAGAAAGAGGGACCAGGAACCCTAAGATATCACTGAGAACATGCATACACTTCAATTTAGTAAGAGATAGTTCAAACAAGAAAGGATAGGGATAGAAAGAATGTCACAAATACCTCAGCAATGTCTAAACAACCAATGAAAGGTTACAAAATGTAGAAAGCCAGAGGGCAGAAAGAATGCCACGGATAACTTTCTGAGAAAGAAGAACTTTCCGTTTACAAGTGTAAAACTCTGAGCTCTAAAAGCTCCAAAAATTAATTATATACATCTCCCTTTGGCACACAGGTCGGAGTAAAACCTAACTAGGGTTACATTGATTTGCATAAAAATAATCAAACCCTAAACCTATCATGTTTGATCATAAATGTATCTTGAAATATCTTTGTCGATTAGATATCTCTTTGCGTGCCCATCTCTATACTGCATCTTCCTACAGACAAGCCACCTTGATCCATCTACCACCCTACAACTTGGCCTTGCCATGAATGCTCCAAATCCAATCCTGGTCTGATTTGTGTATTTCAAAGTACAGAAAGCCACAGGTGGCACCACCTTTTAATGTTTCTTTGGTGCAAGAGCACCGACTTGGTACCCTAAGAAATTAGACGTGATAGCCATCAGATCTTCCCATCAACTTCCCAACTGCAACTGTCCTAAAGAATCCAATTCGAGCTACCCACTTTGTCGCAATCGACCGCTGGATCAAAACCCTAGCAAAACCCTGCAGAGATATATTTGAATTTAAATAATAATGACTAGCAGGTCAAACTTTAAAATGTGACCGTCGATATCATCTTCTCCCAGCAAATGAATGGCTCAGATCAACTTTAAAAATAGTCACAAACCCTTTGAAAAGTCCTTTGCCACCTCGCTAGTGAAAACCAATGAAAAGCAAAAAACTCAGCATGATTGGCAGCACATCAAACCCATGGCATTCTAAATCTTTCATCAGACGGTTGTCATTATACCGTAGCCTTAACTCTCGAGCACTTTTCCTTAGTGGTATAACAACGATCGTAGATCTCGCATGAGCTTTAACCCATCAAGAAAGCCAAAGACCATGGGCCCACTGACAGACTGCCACATCACAACCTAGCTGGCCAATGAAATGCGAGCACGTCAGACTAAGAAGACCCACCTGACAAGCCTAGAGATAAAGCAAGATTGACGGTTGGTGCATGATCTCAAAGGCTTGGAAGATTCCATGAGATTATACGCTGACTGTCAGATCTTCATAGAAAGGTAGTGCACTGGGCCCACTCTGACATAGCTCCAAATTATGAGCTCTTGGCCAATAGGAAATGTACAACTCAAACTATGTGGCAGTGGACCCACTGACAGCCTGCAACGCTATACTAAAAAGAAGATCGACGGCCATCGTTGCATCATGATGTTAACTTTCGAGCACATATCCATAGTGGTATAGCAACAATTGTAGATCTTGTCCGAGAAATAATCTTGCAAGAAATTGAGACCACCAAACAAACTGTAACCGCTTCACCAGGTCGCTAAGTGTTAAGAGCTTTGACCATCAGGAATAAGAGACTTGGTGACTGAAGGATTTAATTGCGCATATGGGAAATGGAAACCTTAGTGGCCGAAAAAGGTAATGAAGAATTAGAATGGGCCAAAGGGTTTTTAGGGCTTTTTGGGCTACAACGGCTACATTTATGAATTTTTACCTAGGTTATTGATGCTAGAGATAGAACAAATCACTGTAGAGACCAGGGGAAAGCTGCTAAAGCCATGAAATTTTTTGGAGGTGCTCAACAGGGATTAAAGCATGAGGATCTTGGATTAAATTTAGCCTATGACCAAAATAAATAGAGTATGAAATTTTGGGCAACAAGATGATAAACACTATCAAGTCTAAGCATTTAATATGTTATCGAGTTATTACCACCACGATGAGCAAAGAAGTTTTAAAATCATTGCTTCTAAATTAAATGGAAAATGATTGGTTCATTAAGTTGATGATTGATGTTAAAAGAAAAATTAGTAGCAACTGAGGGTGGTTGCTACATATATTGTCCAAGGATTTTCAAAAACAAGATTTTGGGCCAATAAACAATTAATTAAAAATATTCGAAATAAAATTTTAAAAAATTTCTTGTTTTTCTCTAGTTCAATACACATCTTTCCCCAAAATGAATTAGAAAAGTACTTTTGTATAGGCCATATTATGGTGGTTGTACATGTGCATGATATGGTCCTAAAAAGGTGAGTTTTAATAGTAAATTCATAGATCATCTTGATATTAGAATAAATTATATAATTGAAAATTAGACTCAAGATGCTACATTTCATATCAGTGAACTTTATTAAGATTATATGTGGAAGTACTTCAAATTCATAGTCCAACTATGAGAATATTTTAAAATTATGGAAAATGCTTCCACTTTTTAGTCAAAAATTATGGACTCAACTTCCTACACTTGTCATGATCACAAATATAGAGTGAAGTTGGATACAATGTTATTGTTCATTAGTGTGCTTCTTAGCTAATAAAGAAGCACTATCTAGGAGAAGTGGATTTGATATTTCAAGAAGTGATAATTGGTGCTAGAATCTCAATGATAAATGTCACCAAGGTCATCCATGAAGAGTTTATAACAAGGTCATCACTAGTAAGAAAGTGCAGTCAACATATACCATATTTATTACTATGTTTCAATAATATGGTTATTTGACTATGTATTAATTGTTCATTTGTCATTCTTTGGTAGTTATAAGTGTTGGTTGATTGATGATTGAGTTTCTTTGGCAACCGTTAGGTTCTTTAAATATATTGTGTATCATCAAGGAAGAAGGTATGATGTAGTTGGATCAATTTTAATTCCTGGCCAACCATCTTTGGTCTTCTTATTTTTAATAATTTCATATGTAAATAAAGATATAATTTACTCTTGTATTGGGTACATGCATTGTCATCATTATTATTACTTCATATATTTAATTTATCAAACATAGTAATAAATATTTGGCATTGTTACCTTAAAAAAATTGGGACATATTTGAAAGATTCATGCCCTTAGATCCCAATAATGGTAGTAAGAGGCCACAAGATTACAAGAAACATTTGAGGAAAATCCAGTCAGACTATTCCCAAGTTTGAGCCCTTACTAAGAACAAAGTAAAAGCTGAAGCATATGTCAAAGTTGTAGTTGAGAAAAAAGAAAAACCTTTACACAAAAAATCTTGAAGGGAGAATGGGAAGAGATTGTCAGACACTTACCACTCCATGAACAAGTATATGATGACCTTGTCAACCAAAAATGCAACTCATTCATACAGGCAACATAGGACGAAGAGGAGGAAAAAGAAAACTGTGAGAATAAGTTAGTTGAGATACTTGAGACTAACTTACATCACATAGAACAATTATCCATCTTAGAAGAATCAAAATTTGGGGGAATTGATCCAAAGACCCCAAGGAAAAGAGATTTTAGTAACAAAGAATAAGCTCATCGAAGTGCAAGGGATGTTGGAAGTGAAAGTGTAGAGGAATCATATGTCGCAATTAGTCCAAGTGAAGCACAAGAATGCTGAGAGAAAAATAGTTCAACCAGGTTCAAGGCATAGGGTGTGTACTTTTTGAGAAAGATGGTGATACCCCTAGAAAATCTAAATGTCAATGGGAAGAAAACCATAAGTTAATGAGAAATAGATCTAAGGACCTAGAAGGCACTATAAGACATGTGAAACTATTTGGATAAAGACTATTGGCTGAGAGCACTTTTGACAACACTATGGGATGTAGCCATTAATTGGTTCATAAAGCTTGATGATGAATAATCTCTTGAGACACATTAAATAAGGTATTTGAGGCCAAGTTTAAATTGCTACGAGATGACAATGAGATTGTCCTTGTGATTCGTAACACCAAACAAGGGAAGAATGAAAACATACAAGCTCACAATCATAGGCTTAAGGAATTGTTGGTTAAGTTAGAGAACCAACTAGCCAATGGACTGAAGTAGTGGTTCTAACAACAAAATCAATATAATAATAATAGCGTGCAAGCAGTATGGGCTAAATACTAGCACATCTCTATGTCTCGCTTAAAGCATGTAAAGTCATTTTCCTACTAATTTTCTTCATGTGCTACTTAAAAAGTATATTATCAATGCATACTAAGAAATCACAAATAAACTACAAAGTCATATTGCTCAATTAATATATAATACAAGATTATTAGTATCAATGTGTTTCATTTCAGCATGTGTGTTTTATCAATACAATATTGAGGTTATATAGATGGTTGTCATGTCTTTATCATATGATTTCAACTTTATGTTCATTAAATATATCTTATGTCAATGTATGATATCCTAACATGATCAAATCTAGCTTGGGAGAAACATATAGACATAATGTTGTCCCCATGATATATGTGCTTACATGACTACATCTTATTTAACTTTATTCTTACCATTATCATGTATTGTTTTCCCTCTCCAATTCCTTGCATCCATGTGATGCAACAATTGGAGAGAGCATATATTGTTAATAATGTTGGGTGAACCCACAATAGTGGGTTACACTATTTTTCCTGAACGGACACTGAACTCTACATTTTGAAAAAAATGTTCAGATTTGAATGCATATTGTCATTAAACCGTTTGAAATCGGAAGATGAAGTAAATTAGAGTTTTTTAGGATTTTCTGTGTAGATTCTAAATTTTTTTTGTTTTGAATTTATTTGAATGGTTTTTTCTTTCTCCCATGAAAACTGGTATGTTGCTGAAAATGTCATTTAAAGAGTTACATAATTTTCATAGAGCATAACTTTGTTTTTCTAAAATAGATATAATGTGATTCTCTCAAATTTAGGTTTGTAACATCCATACAGAGGGCATGCAATTAGTTTGATGAAATTATCATGATTATTGCATATTTTATTAACATTTGAAGTTGACTAAACTGTAATTTTGACATACCTTGACTACATAGCTTATAACTTGTCGTGTATTTGTCCAATTTCATTTTAATTTTTTTATAGAAAGATAACTTCAATACCTAGGGTATAGATATTTTTTTAAAAAAATTTTCTCTCATTTACTATTTTTCCATAAGCGTCAAACATAGAGGTAGACATACGGTGAAATGTCTATATTTAGTAAAACTAAAAATACAAAGTCATAATAAACTTAATATATATTAATATTATAATCATTGGAAATATTTTTCTTAGTAGTACCTTACTAAATAGATAGGTTTTTCAAATGGATTCATTTTATCTACCAAAAGATAAAGTCAAAGTGTTTTTTTGTTAGCATTTTATAGGTGCGAAGGAGACTCCATTATAGGTATGAATGAGGAGTATAGATGTTATATCAATGTTTTTATTATCTAAGAGGCTTTGAGCTAACCATTTTTAATTAGTTCCTTCAAATGGAACCTCTCAAGGCTTAAATCATCATATTTTATTAAAAATGTGTTATTTCAGCAAAAATCAGCATGTCTAAAAAAGTGTAACCCACTATTGTGGGGTCACCCTGCTTTTTGTTTTTGACATTTTAGATGTCATTTTGTGCTAGATAGAGACTCACCACCATATTTGAAGAGTCTTTTTATCACATCATGTTGAACCCTTATCACATTTTTACATTACACAATTTTTTTCCTACCACTATCCAAAACAAGCATACTTACCTCTCCCTTTTCTTTCCTTCTCATGTTTTTAGATAGTAAAAATAACTTTTAGTACTAGCTCATTTTGATCAAGTGACAACTATCAGTCATTGCATGATTTTTTATCGCTTTGTTAGGTTTGATGGAGCACTAATACCAAACATAATAGAAATTAGGTTCATTATATCCATTTATAGAGATGATCTAATTTATTAGTGTTTAAATACTTATAGTTCATGTTTGAATGAGAATTTCCATATAGTTTGAAATGTACACTCCGAAGACTTGCATGCATATCAAAGTGGCGGCAAGATAGGATGGTAAATTAATATACCGATGATAATTATCATTTCTTTTGGTTCCACCCTTTTCTCAACACCATTTTGCATTAATTTCTATTCACCTGCTCTTTACCTAAAAGTAAGCAATTCATTCTTACATGGAATAATCATTGCATACAAGGCTGACCGAGCTCAACCTTGCAAAGTGAAAGAATGATCCCTAAATTTCAAGATTCTAAATCAAATTCAAACTTTCAACCCACTTTTACTAACCATTGTGAATTGACCTTACACACATCTTGTACAACATGTTATGTTATGTCATGTCATGGTATTTAAAGACATTCACTATGCGCTTATTTCAACACATGAATGTTAAAATGGAGGAGAAATGGATAAGGAAAACTTATATTCTAAAGGGCAATAAAGAAATCAAAAGTGCATTATTATCATATAGATCATTTTTTGGGGAATACTATCTTTGATCTTTCTCATCACTATTAATTTGGGCCACCAAAACCTTTGACCTAAGAATATAATAAAGAAATAAAAATTGCATTATTATCATATAGATCATTTGTTTGGGAATACTATTTTTTATCTTTCTCATTATTATTAATTTGGGCCACCAAAGGCTTTGACCTAAGAAAATCTATTTACCTATTGAGTGAACAAACTCATTCCTCAATGATGCCTCCACACCACTTTGATTTCTCAAATATCCAATAGGAAAATAAAAATAATCACAAATTAGTTCTACACATGAAGATGAAGCTCACAATGAGTAGAAGAAATTAGACAATATGCACCATCGATCTACAAAGTTTTATATTCTAGTCCAAACATTGAGATATATTCATCAGTAACAAATGAATCATCAAAAATTACAACACAATCATTTAACTATAATCATCATCAATCCTAGAGCCAAGCCCTAATAACATCCTATCTGACTCATTACATTTATGTCAACTCTGTTAACAACCCCAACCCCAACTCTATTATTGAAGTAAATTGTTTCCTAGTTGTTGGCTTTTTATTTAATTGCCTATGTAAATTGTTTACCAGTTGTTTGCTTTTATTTAATTATCTATGCCATTTATACAAAACCTTTATTAGTACTTGTCTTAGGTAATACCATTGTATTCACGTGTGTCCAATTAGTCATTTAATTTCCACCAATGGTAACACTTTATTTTTTTTGTTTTCAAAATAACCATAGTTTTTATAAAGTTAAAGTTTATTTTTTTTATTTTTCAAATAAAATTTTTTATTTATTTGCAATATCATTGATTGAAAAGAATTTGTATTATAGGGATGCTTTTTAGGTCTTTTCCAAATAATTTTCGTAGACATGTTATTATTGCAAGATTTTCAAGATTCATAATGGCTGGATAGACTAGTTCACATTAAACTGCCAATTCACTCTTTTTGTAGCCAAAGGTTGTCACAACAGGAGTCCAACAACCATCACAAGTCCCAATTAATTCAGCAAATAACAATTTACAATAGTTCAACCTGCAAAAATAACAAAAGCCAAACATTTTTCCCACACCATTTCTTTTTTTTTTGTGGTTGTTTCTGGTTCAATCATCTCATTCTAAGGAAGAGAAAGTGGTTGTTAGATTTTGGACTCTCCTTAATGCCAACATTTTAATGCCACTGCTACAAATTTATATTTTGTTTTTGATGTTTTGTCATTGAAGAGAAAGTGGTTGTTAGGTTTTGGACTCTCCTTAAAAGCTCTTTGTAGTACCATTCTCAATGCATACTTCTCTGTCATATCCTTCTCAATGCATGTAATCAAGCCATCTAAACTTTATAAAAATCAAATACACTAATACTTTATATGGTGTTGTGTTCATTGTCTTAAGGGTACTAGTTTCAAATTTCCATTAAATGATTTTTCCATCTAATATGTGCAGTAGAGTATATTTCTTTTCACTCTCGATTCCTTTTGAAATCTATTTTTTTCTCATCCACTATCTATACTTGTTTTCCCTTCCCCGTCATGTGTGATATTCCTTGCCTTCTTGGTTATGAATTGAATACTTTTGTTAGTTCCTGCTAGAACTTTAGCAGAGGGGATCAACATTAAAAGGGGGTTAAACAAATTTTTAACAGTCAATTACAATTTAAATTTATTTTAACATTTTCCCCTTTATTATGTGCATTAGTTAAAGTTGCATATCAAAGTTCCTTGGCAATTGAAATTGTAGATGGTTTGCACATGCATTACATTGGCCCTTACAGAGACCAATGTAAGAGAATGCACAACTTTTGAAAGCAAGGTTGATTGCTCAGATTAAATAGTCTAAAATTAGATATGATTGTTCTTCGCACGAGCATCATTATGTTGTCTTGGATGCATATGATGTGAGATTAGATCATGTACAAGATAGAGTGTATGATATGCTTAAATTATTGGAAAGTTTTCAATCATTTACTAGAAAGGGGAAGTTTCCATCTGTTGCAATTTTGGTAAATCCATTCAGAGATATTTTAGCAACTTATGGTGACAGTTTAGTTCAATAATTATTAAGCCTTTTAAAAACAACCCTCTTTATATATGCTAATAAACCTTATAGTCTTAGATCTATATTAAGAAATTAGTCATTGATAATTAGATTCAAATTTTTGATGTATAACTAGAATATTACACATAATCTATCATAATTAATATTCATAACATTAGTAACACATTTGCATTCTATAAAAAAAATAGAATGACTTAGATCACAAAACCAATTACGAATTTACCATAAGTTAAACCATGTCTAAGTAAGTTTCATAATAGAAATAGATTTTATCATTCACTTTTACTTAATTATTATAACTATACAAATAAAATATATAATTATTATTAAAGCATACTTATTTATAATATACTAATATTAGGATAATGATTATTATTAAGATTACAATTAACATTATCATTATAGTTAAAATTATAATTATAATTTTCATTAAAAAATTAGGTATAGTGTTTGTTACAATATCACCCTTTCGTACTTAAAATGACTACAAGGGTAAATGCACCAAGATGGTGGATAGTTTAGTGGCTACATCCAAAAAAAAATGATTTTTTTCATAACCCGTGCGGGTTATACAAAATTCAAAATTGTGCTAGGCTTGGTTTTACCAAGCTTAGCCAAAAATATTAAAAAATGCCAATAGCACCTCAAAATACGTACAGGTTTTGAGGAACATTATATTCCTCAAAACCCATGGCCTTGGACCATTTCCAATGCCATAAATGAAGGAACAATCAATTGAGGAAGCCCTTTTTCTACAAAACGCGAGTGTGTTTTGGTTCTATTTGCATTTTGCATTGATTGGCAACAATGGCACCTCATCGAAAAGGTAAGATTTTAGTATTTCGAATGTTTTTATTTGTATTTTATTTGAAGTAGATTTTTTTAATTGATTTATGTTTTTCTTTTAAATTTTGATGTCAAATTCTACAAAGACTTCCCCAAAATGAAAACAAAAGAAAAACCTCATGCACAAGAAACAGAATAAATTATTGAACATGAGAAAGAACTAAAACCAAAAAATCCTCCACCACAACCAAAAAATCCTCCTCCACAATCACTGCCACTCATAAACCCTCCACGTCTACCATTAGATTGTGTAGATGTCACACAAGATGATCTCATAAAATGCCTTACACAAAATAGTGCCCAAATTTTTATATTGGTCAATAGGTTGAGGTCCTCTAGTCTTGACCACCACTCAACCCTCACCTCGATGCTAGAAAGAGTGGCCAATAGTGCAAATGAGGTTTCTAGAGAGGTTATCAAATGGGGTTTATGGAGAGATAGGTGTTGAGCATTTTATACGAATGGCTTGTCATATGATGAAGTGAAAAAGAAGGTCATTCTTAAAAGTGATATATGTGCTCTTTTTACCGATCCTAGTACTAGTAACACCCTAGAACTAAATACAACTCTGTTTCTTATATATTGGTGTGTTCACAATAGGATGAAATCATCTTTTTGGGATAGGTGGTATATGGTCTTTGACCAAGCACCCTGTAATAATTGGGAGGTGCCTCTATATTTCTTGAGAAAACTATATTGTGAATTTATCCTCCATGAGAAGTCGAATTACTTTGACATCCAACAGTTCCAGGGTAGAGGGAGAGGCTCTATGCAAGATAGACCTGGGGGCCATAGGGTGGTACAAACACAACATAGGAGGCCTCTACCTAAAAAACCCATGGTTCATGTTGCAGTCCCAATAGTTGTGAAGGAGTCCATAGATTTACAAACCCTTCATGCAGCCACATCATTGACTGATGTCATCATTGAGCATGGCACACAGTTTGTCAGATGAGAGGGTGGATCAACACTTGTGCCACCTCCATCTTCATCAGATGCACCATTTGCATCAGTACTTGCATCATATCCATCGTCATTAGACACACCATTAGGATCAGCCCAACCCA
Organism: Chamaecyparis obtusa; assembly: GCA_027943335.1. Taxonomy (NCBI): domain Eukaryota; kingdom Viridiplantae; phylum Streptophyta; class Pinopsida; order Cupressales; family Cupressaceae; genus Chamaecyparis; species Chamaecyparis obtusa. The sequence continues at coordinate 1,473,588 of BSBK01001129.1, forward strand.
TTGAGCATATGTGCCCCAATTGTCAAGGTATATGTGTTGGAGTAGATACTGACGTGAATGAGGATGGTTCAAGATCTCATTCGTGTACACATTGCAGGGGTAGATGCCATGCATTCAGTGTTGAGGATGCAGCCCTCACATACGACTTGATGACGATGGTATTTTCTAGAGAGTGGGGACACATTTGTTTATTTGTGTTTTTACATGTTATTAATTAATCACGTAAATCTTATAAAAGTAAATAATTTTTATTTAGAGAATAATTTAAATTGATACATGAATAATATGCATTGCAGGGTGAAATAGGTGATACAAGCACACCACGAAGTGTTCATTCGAGTAGACGTACATGTACACGTGTAGCTTCGACACCTAAGGTAATTCTTTTAAAATATTCCTTAAAATAGAATAATATGTATGTTTCAAAATATATTTTGTTAATATATGCATATTTATTTGGTGTTTTATAGGGCTTGTCAGCTACTCAGATTTCTGAACTTGATGATATCACCCTTTTTGCCATTGGCTTTGGTTTTGAAAGCTTTGCGATATAATATTTTGCATATCTCTTGTTTACAATTTTAATTGAACCCATGCGGTGTCATATTCATTTATCTTATGCTATTTTTTTTGCTAGGGTTTCTCACTTGACTTCAGGACATCGGGAAAGAGAAAGAAATCCTTGAGGACACCCAAACGACAAAAGGTAATTCAATAGAATATAAGTTTATTTGTTGAAATGTATTATTCATGATTAAAGATGTACTTGTAGTCTAGATTGATGAATGCACCTGACTTATTTGTTCTATAAGAAACAGTTGGGTTTTATAGAATTAATGAATGCACTTGATGTCATTGATGTTCAGGAGAGAGAAGAGGTAACATTTTTATATTTACTTTCAAATGCATTCTTGATCGTTCTAAATCTCTTAAAAATCCTTCCTCTATGAATATGACACATGTTATGATTGTTCATACAAGAATTGGTTGTAGCTACCTCATCAATGGTGATGCCTCTTGAGAGTACAGGAGAGCCATCTGAGGTTTTGGTATGCATTTTTTCTATATACATGTTAAACAAATGTGTTTAGATATGACTAGATGCAATTTTATAATTTGTTTAGTGTTTCCTCACATATATGTTATTAACTTGATTTTATTTTATTTTACCTATTACAGCCCTCTTCACAACCTCCCATGGATCCTTTGCCTTTACATTTTGTTAGGAGTCCATCTCGCGCAAGATGGGGACCATCAGCTTTAGGGAATGACCCAATTGTAGAAGAAAGAGATGAAGTAACCAACAATTCAACTACCAACGTATTATAATCATGTATTTAGTTATTGTGATGTTATTTTGAGAAAAGATATATGATTTAACATTTGAATTGTTCTTGTGTAGACACCTAGTGAGCCACCTACTGCTTTGAAGAGGCTCAATTTCGATGATCTAGTAGAGTAGTAGATATTGATAGAGATATACAGATCTAGTTGTGGTTATTTAATGACCAAACTTTGTATGTATTTTACATTTTTATTGTATATATTGACCTTGACATAGTCGATGCCACATTTTGTAACTCTATTGTTGATTTGGCATGTATGCCATTTTTTGATATGTATAGAATTATTGTTCATTTTGATATATATGAAACTTGATATTTGATGTAATTTATTAATTGTGTGTTCATGTGTTCATTGTTAGTATGTAAATATGCTTGTGTGTATGTACTCATGTGTAGGATTTATGCCTTAATTATATTCATGTGTACTCAAGTACATTCTTCATAACCTAAATTCATGTGTACAGGCTATGTGCATGACTTAAGTGAATTCATGTGTATGCTTTATAATTTATGTGCTACATGAATGCTTCATGACTTAAGAAAATTTATGTGTACGCTTTATGTGCTGGGTAAAAACACAAAGTTGTGTCACGTTTCAGGCTAACTTATCAGCACAACTGAATTTGAGTATTTCTAACTAAAAATTAATTTTCTTCAAACATATGGTCTAGATATATTCTTTAGATAAGTTATTCAACTTTTCCAATCGAAAATATCTATTAAATGCATGTTTTATACCAATTTGGGTCCAATTACCAAAGAAATAAAATTATTTCAGAAAAGTGATGTTTCAATAACTCCTACTCCTTTTAATGATATTTTTTTAAAATATAAATATACCCTTTTGTAGAGCTCAGAGTCAAGATTATTGTCATATAAGTTTTATAGTATTTTGATTAGATCTAATATGCTATAATTTCAAAATACTGCAAGTAGGTATTTTAATATTCGAGAAGATGTTGCTTCAAATAAAGAAAAAAAAATAGTAAATCCTATAAAAAAAATTTAAAATTTATATTTAACACTAGAGGAGAGAGTCCTCTTCAAGAATATGTATTTTTTTCTGAATGGTATAGATTTGATCGGAGATGAAAACTATCGATTTCAGATAAGTTCGACTTTGAGCAGTTATATTAGAGAAAATATACATAAAAAACTAATCTTTCTTCATTTATGCACTAGCTATACATGTCATCTATAACATATTTTAAAATCAAAGGCAAAAAAGACTATTTATATATACTTATTTGGCGGGGACTAGACCCCAGATTTTCAGTGTTTCTCGGCAACTGAAAAATGGACTTCAAAAATTTAAAAACTATGTCAATTCTTGTTCAAAATATTTTTAAAAAATTATAGACATAAAATTTATCCAATTTTACACATTTCATCAGTTTATATCATCTTCAAATTCTAAACACAAATGCTACATTTATGTCGTTAAAGTTGAACAGTTTGTGTGTTGTTGACCTTTTCTTTTATAAAAATGTGACACAAGTTTGTACTTTTACCCTGCTACGTGTGTTACATGTGTAATTCATCATTTAAGTGAATTAATGTTTTATATGCTACATTGTATTTAAGTGTATCTTATGCTCTCAACCAAGAAAATCCTTCAAAGTTCACTTCACAAATTCGGTGATCACCTTGTCAAATGAACTCTTCTGCAATGTATCATGTGTTAGAACTCTATTATACATGTTAAAGACACATCATTCCATGAGAATCAGTAAGCACATTCATAGAATGATGCTTCTACATCAAGATTTTGTCAAACTATTATTGAGAAAACAATGACCTATCATTCTAGGTACCAAACCCTCCTTTCTAGGGTCTCTAGGCTAGGACTTGTTAAAAAATACTCTTGCAAATCTCTCTAGATATCCTGAATGGATCTAACACATCCCTATGGACCCCAATAGCATAGATCCAACACAAAATATATTCATTCTTTGGATTATATGCTCACAAAAATGACTAGTGCTACTTCATGCACCTTCAATCATCATTTACCACCATTTGTGGTCTCTCCACCACCATATCCTACATATCCCTGCAACCAAACACTATTGTACAAGACACCGGTTAATTCATTGCCTTCAAATGCCAATGAAATGATGCAATACGAACATGAAAGTGATAACAAGACAATAGACAATCAATTTACTCCATTTCTAATCACAGACACATTCCATAATGCATTTAAATGCCCTAGTTTAATGACTATACCCATGGGCCAGTGAACCAGTTTGCAAGAATATAAATTTGTTTATTGATTTGGAACCATTTACATTAGTTCTCTATCACACAAATCTACATACTAAACCATACTCATGTGGATCTCCTCTAATAGATCCCCAAACACTCTAAAACCGACAGCAACTAAGTCTAAAACTGTCTACAATAGTCACAAACCAATTGTTAACAATTACAAGTTTTTTTAAGTTGTCAAGTTGACAACTAACTTTGTCAACTCGACCCTCACAATACATATTTTTTCTTAGATCCTTGTCTAAGGTTTAAACACTCTATCTCAAACCAAATATTGCTCCTAAGGTCATCTAGACCTCATAGTGACCCTTAAGGCTTGTTTTTCCAATAAGGCACTATTACACCATTTTAGCACATTTAGTGCATTTACATCATTTTAATGGTTGTATTGGCCACATTACAATCAATGTTGCTTATCAATGTTACACAATGATTATCAAAACATTACAAACATGATTAAAACACAATTAAATGACCATCCTTGGTCTCTTTACATTTGCAAATGACCCTTTATGGTCATGTCCCCATCTCCCTTGGAGCAGCAACATTTGTTCATTGTGGGCACAAACTGATGCTTCCATCATGTCTGGTTGGGTAGGTTTACCCTAAAAATGGTCCACTTTGCCTCTTGACACAACAGAACACCTGTCGACATACCCAATGGTGTTTAGTGCACCTTAGGGACACTTTGGTCTGGCATGGTCATGAATGTGTTAGTGACTCTGTGTTCAAAATGAGGTTTTCACTAGTGTTTACCTGCCCAACAGGAGCTAATATCACAAACCATTCGATGTCGGGATGAATAGTTTGGAAGAAACCCAATGATGCAACTTCCAACTGATCCTCACAACACGTTTTGATGTCAACCGAGATTGACATGCCAAATTCAAATAAATTTGAATCTTCCAAAATAGAGAGAGGTTATTGTAGGCCTCAAAAATAAGGTCATGTAGCATCTCATAGTTTGTCAATACCTCTCACGATGTCTGAGATACAAGCCTTGAAAGATCATTTCCCAATTGTGCTTAGTGCACCTTGGGGATACTTTGGTCTGGCATGGTCGCAAATGTTCTAGTGACTTTTTGTTTGAAATGAGGTTGTCACTAGCATTTAACCACCCAACGAGAACTAATGGCATAGACCATTCGGTACCATGATGAATAGTTTGGAAGAAACCTAGTGGTGCAACTTTCAAATGACCCTCACTGCAAGTTTTGGCATCAAGCGAGATTGGCATGCCAAATTGAAACAAATTTGAATCTCCCTAAATGGAGAGAGGTTATTATAGGCCTTAGAAACACGATCATGTAGTATCTCATGATTCTTTGATACCTCTCACGGGGTTCGAGATATGAGCCTTGAAAGATCATTGTCCAATCGTGCTTAGTGCACCTTGGGGACACTTTGGTCTAGCATGGTCGTGAACATTCTAGTGACTCCATGGTTGAAACAAGGTTGTCACTAGCATTTACCCACCCTATGGGAGCTAATGGCATAGACTATTCAGTGCCAAGATGAACGGTTTGGAAGAAACCTAATGGTGCAACTTTCAACTGACCCTCACTGCAAGTTTTGGCACCAAGCGAGATTGGCATGTCAAATTCAAAAAAAATTGAATCTCCCAAAATAGAGAGAGGTTATTGTAGGCCTCAAAAATAAGGTCTTTTAGCATCTCATTATTTGTCGATACCTCTCACGGGGTCTGAGATATGAGCCTCGAAAGATTGTTTCCCAATGGTGCTTAGTGCACCTTGGCGACACTTTGGTCTGGCATGGTCACAAAAGTTCTAGTGACTCCATGGTTGAAACAAGGTTGTCACTAGTGTTTACTTGCCCAACCTGAGCTAATAGTGTAGACCATTCGGTGCTAGGATGAACAATTTTTAAGAAACCCAATGGTGCAACTTTCAACTGACTCTCACTACAAGTTTGGGCGTTAAGCAAGATTGGCATGCCAAATTCAAAGAAATTTGAATCTCCCAGAACATAGAGAGGTTATTGTAGGCCTCAGAAACATGGTAATGTAGCATCTCACGGTTCATCGATACCTTCACAAGGTCTGAGATATGATCCTTGAAAGATCATTGCCCAATCATGCTTAGTACACCTTGGGGATACTTTGGTCCAGCATGGTCATGAATGTTCTAGTGACTCCGTGTTTGAAATGAGGTTTTCACTAGCGTTTACCCGCCCAACAGGAGGTAATGGCATAGACCATTCGGTGCCAAGATGAACAATTTGGAAGAAACCCAGTGGTGCAATTTTCAACTAACCGTTAGTGCAAGTTTTGGCATCAAACGAGATTGGCATGCCAAATTCAAAAAAATTTGAATCTCCCAGACTAGAGAGGTTATTGTAGGCCTCAGAAAAATAGTAATATAGAATCTGATGATTCATCGATACCTCTCATGGGATCCGAGATACGAGCCTCAAAAGATCGTTGCCCAATGGTGCTTAGTGCACCTTGGGGACACTTTGATTTGACATGGTCGCGAACATTCTAGTGACTCTATGTTTGAAATGAGGTTGTCACTATCATTTACCCGCCCAACGGGAGCTAATAGCGCAGACTATTCTGTGTTAGGATGAACGGTTTGGAAGAAACCTAGTGGTGCAACTTTCAACTAACCCTCACTGTAAGTTTTGGCATCAAGCGAGATTAGCATGCCAAATTCAAAAAAAATTGAATCTCTTAGGATGAAGAGAGGTTATTGTAGGCCTCATTTAGTATCTCACAGTTTGGCAATACCTCTCACAGGGTCTAAGATACGAGCCTCAAAGATCATTGCCCAATGGTGCTTAGTGCACCTTGGGGACACTTTGGTATGGCATGGTCACAAGCCTTCTAGTGACTTTGTGGGTGAAATGGGGTTATCACTAGCGTTTACCTGCCCAACCAAAGCTAATGGCACAGAGCATTCGGTGCCAGGACGCATGATTTGGAAGAAACCCGATGGTGCAACTTTCAACTGACCCTCACTGTAAGTTTTGGTGTCAAGCGAGATTGGCATGTCAAATTCAAACAAATTTGAATCTCCTAAAATAGAAAGAGGTTATTGTAGGCCTCAGAAACATGGTCATGTAGCATCTCACGGTTCATCAATACCTATTACGGGGTCCAAGATACGAGCCTCGAAAGATTGGTGCACAATCCTACTTAGTGTACCTTGGGGACACTTTGGTCCAGCATGGTCGCGAATGTTCTAGTGACTCCATCGGCAAAATAGGTTTGTCACTAGCGTTTATCTGCCTAACCAGAGCTAATGGCACATATCATTTGGTGTCAAGATGTAGTCCTTCAACACTATCTCTTCACCCTAGGGAATCACCATTTTACTTTGGACACATTTGACCAATATTGACTCAATGACTCCAACTATTGCATCATTTGACGATACAAATGTACATGGAATTAAGACAATACAAATGTAAGGATACAAAATTAAGACAATACAAGTATAAGGATACAAAATTCATAGTAAGGAATCATAATTTTTGCACTTTACATGACATTAACACGATACAAATGTAAGGATACAAAATTAAATATGTATTTATAATCAAATGGTACAAATTAAGATATACAAAATGTGGGCTCTTAATATTTGCAAATCAACCCCATGGGCACTTTTATATTTCAAATTTTGCATCTAATACGCATGATGAAGCTCATTATTGTTTATATATACAAAATTTTGCATCTAAATATGCACATTACAATCAATTATTGTTTTTATATACAAAATTTGGCATCTAAATATGCACATTACAGTCGATTGTTATTTTTATATACAAAATTTGGCATCTAAATATGCACATTATAGTTGATTGTTGTTTTTATATACAAAATTTGGAATCTAAATATGCACATTATAGCTCATATGCACATAAAATCATATACAAATTGTCAAAATCATTCTACCATATTGTAGAATCATTCATCTTTATGGCCCAAAATCAATCAAGTGAATCTTTTGGATTAGCTCTAACCCTTATTGTGTCAAGTATTGCCACATGGTCAGATTCAAAAAATTTCCACAAATTCTTGTTAAGAGGTCTACCACAATATTTAATCAATTGAATATTTGTTGCAACAACAAGGTTAGAGTAATGAAGAATATGTCTATGTCTCAAAGTTGTTATAATTCTTGATAGGGTACTTGCATTTTATTATAAAAATAAGTTAATGTCAATATCAATAAAAAGTGTAATAAATTGAGTTTAAGAGGTCTCAATACAACTCGACACAACAACAGTACCTTCTAAGCCATGTGTATGTCACAACAACGAAACCTATTGGGTACTCAATACTCTCTCCATCAGTGACCAAAGTTATCAATTTCATTTTAGCCTCAATACAACGACACAAAAATTAATATGTTTCTTCTTCATTTTTCTCATCTGCAATGACTGCATATACATGACCTGCATTTAGTATAAGGTTATAAGTTAATACCAAAATCAACATAAAGAACTAATAAATTGACCTTAAAATGCATACAAGATGAGAAAAAGAATTGACTAAGTAATAAATTGATAAATTACCCAGTTTAACTAGGTCAGATAGAAGGTCAAAATCCACAAATGATTCCATCTGGTTTAGTTGTAGTGATTGAGGAAGTTGATATGTATCTAGGGTTTGCAAAATTCTACAAGACCATTAGTCGACCCACTCTTTTGATTCACATTCATCCCACAAAAAATGCATACATAATGAGTAAAAGCATGCAATCTGTCTAGTATAAATAGCTAATGATGTTGCATTTGAACTTATAAATGAATGCATGTCACTTGATCCTATAAGTGTACAATAATCTAAATAGTTTTCAATGTTAGATTCACGTATTAACCAAAAAAATTTGGAAACCATAGACGTAACTGCATTACCTGGTCCCATCGTAGAATTACACCATTGCATAATTGTTTCTTCATCTATTAACTGATGCAACCAAGGGATGGTGGATCCAACTAAGGATAGTCCAAACCTCGCAGCTTCAAAACAACACAACGGAAATACACAACACAATAATTGTCTCAACAGATTTTTATTAACATGCCCAACTATAAGGCCTTCTGGGTTAGAGCCAATTAGAATAAAAAACAATTCTGCAAGATCATCAAGACCCAATAAAACTCTAGCTAGTTTAGCTCTGAAGACTATCAGCAACTGATGGAAACCCTAAGGAAGATCTAAAATTGTGCTCATAGGCCACCAAGCAATATCCTTGTCTCTAAGTATGCAAACCACTAGCTCTGTTATTACAAACTATCAGATAAACATCTGATCTGCAAGATCTCGCAGGATCTTTTCCACAACTTCGCTAATCTTCTACTCTCAGATATTCTTTCATGATCTGTCTAAGTCATGCCAAGTCCCCCTAAACAACTACCCAAACACCCCTTAAATACTAGTCATCAGCCACAAGTCAGCTAGATGAAACCATTAACTCCTAACAAATATTAAATGCAATACAAGTCAGCTCTCAAATAGCATTACAATGATTAAATTTAACATGTCAGCCTCCAGATCCACATAGGAGAATGTGACATCAGCTACCAATAATAAATGCACCAAGTCGACCTCCCAAATCTCCAAGGACACTCATTGGTAAGCCAAACTACCGAGTGCCAGGAAACATACCGAGAAAGCACACCAACCAAGCTTCACAAGCATTACCAAGCACTAGAAATGTCGAGTCTCCTTCCATGACCGAGCTTCCTTCAATGACTGAGTCTTCTAGCCACCAAGAAATAGACATGAACACCGAGACCCTGTCGGTAACTGAGCACCGAGCAACAAAATAGAAAATCACCGAGTGAACAACATCAACTAAGATCCACCAGAACTTCCAACTGAGAATCACCACCAAGATCACTGAGCTCCATCAGTAAAGAAAAAAAAACTTCAACCAAGAACTATTACCCAAATAACCAAGTAAAAGTATGCCTTTATCAAGCTCATCCACCTTCTTGACCAAGTGCCAAAAAATCACAAGAAATTGAACAAGAAGCCAGGATACCACTGCATCAGACTCCCAGGGTACAAAGAAAAGTGTGTCCCACACTTTCTCACCAAAGGGAACATCTGAAAAACACCAACTCCACTTCATCTTCACCAAAGGTTTCCACTCCATCACAGGAAATAGAACCAATCTGCAACTCAACCAATCAGCATGTCCAACATCTTGAACAAACTGAGCCTTCAACCCATCACCAAGGATCAAGGAAGAATCCCATCTCAGAATCTCATCACAAGAATTATCACCATCAACCAACAACTCATGTTTGCAACTAGAAAACAACATCTGCATCTCAACACCGAAAAAAAAAATTCGGTAACACCATCATTACAAAGGTGTTCAACAGCAGGTAACTTCTCAACAACAACCTGATCAAGCACAACCAAATGCTCTACAATCTCCATGTCAAGCACAACCGACTGAACATGAAAACCAATCTCCTCACCTACTTTAACAAGGTTAACAACATCGTCAGTAATCATAGGTATCTCAACAATAGCCACAAGTTGCTCCACAGGTTTCATGGCAGAATCCACCAACTAACCATCAAAACCAATCTGACATGCCTCCACATGTCTTCTCTCTTGGACCAATCTTCTAATAGGCTAGACAACTTTCCTCCGGATCAGTATGCTCCAACTTTGGTAAGCTCTACAAAGCTCAACAACACTTTCCTTCGCAAGGTTCTTAACTCGGTTCTCCACATGTTTTAGAAAATCTGCTTCCAACCAAGCAAACCTCTCAGAAATCTTCATCTCCACTACATCACAAAGATCTACAATCACAACAGGGTTCAATCCTCTTAGAGACATCTCCAAAGATCTTTGAAAACCCTCTACAGAAAACCCAAGACTGACCACCTTGTGACAACCTCCAAGTTCTATGCAAGTCAGATCGCAACCTGCCACCTCACATGAACAACTAGGCCATGATTCCTCAAGTTCAATGCCATGGATGTGCAACTCAGATCATACGATCTCTTCACCAACCAGATCAACTTTGCAAGATCAGCCTTGCTTGGTCAACCTTTGCCCAACACAAGATCAACTCAACTCTGACACCACTTGACCCAGCCAAGGGATGGTGGATCCAATTAAGGATAGTCCAAACCTTACAACTTCAGAACAACATAGCAGAAATACACAACACAACAATTGTTTCAATAGATTTTCATTAACATGTCTGGCTATAAGGCCTTCCAGGTTAGGGCCAATTACAATTAGAAACAATTTTACAAGATCATCAAGATCCAATACAACTCTAGCTAGTTCAGCTCTGAAGACTATCAGCAACTAATGGAAACCCTAAGGTAGATCTAAACTTGTGCTCGTAGGCCACCAAGCAATCTCCTTGTCTCCAAGTATGCAAACCACTAGCTCTGCTATTACAAACTATCAGATAACCATCTAATCTACAAGATCTCGTAGGATCTTTTCCACAACTTCACTGATCTGCTACTCTCAAATCTGATTTCATGATCTCTCTAAGTCATGCCAAGTCCCCCTAAACAACTACCCAAACACCCCTTAAATACTAGTCATCGGCCACAAGTTGGCTGGATGAAACCATTAACTCCTCCTAAAAAATATTAAATGCAATACAAGTCAGCTCTCAAATAGCCTTACAATAATTAAATTCAACATGTTAGCCTCCACATCCACATAGGAGAATGTGAAATCAACTACCAATAATAAATGCACCAAGTCGGCCTCCCAAATCTCCAAGGACACCCATCGGTAAGCCAAACTACCGAGTGCCAGGAAACATATTGAGCAAGCACACTAACCGAGCTTCACAAACATTATCGAGCACCATAAATGTTGAGTCTCCTTCCATGACCGAGCTTCCTTCAATGACCGAGTCTTCCAGTGACCGAGCCACTTCAGCAACCAAGCAACATACATGAACACCGAGACCCCGTTGGTAACTGAGCACCGAGCAACAAAACACTAAGTCAGCGAGTGACCAACATCAACCAAGATCCACTAGAACTTCCAACTAAGAATCACCACCAAGATCACAGAGCTCAATCGGTGAAGAAAAACAAACATCAACCGAGAAATATTACCCAAATAACCAAGTAAAATCTTGCCTTTACCGAGCTCATCCACCTTCTTGACCGAGTGCCAGAAAATCACACGGACCCAGACAAGAAGCCACAATGCCACTACATCATTAACACTACACCACCTTCATACTTCAATTCCTCTCTGGTAAGAGCTCTTTTCACACATGCTCTTGTACCATCATTCTCTCTCTTCCCATGACCTGCCCCAATGAAATTCTAAAAATGTTGCACACCACTTGTCACATGCATCCTAGTCAACTAGTAGAACATCCTTGCATTCTTGAATTGTGAGGTGCAATTTTCTGACCATATTAAGTGTTGCTTGTATCTTATACCTATTTCTCTTAAACTATCATAGAAAACTTTAAAGCATCCTTGAACAAACTTTGAGGAATGTGTACGATCATCGTTGATATAATAGTGATACTCTCTTATAACCTTTTTGTCCTCCTATGTGCTATCATGTGCATGCATGAATACTATGTGTGTTATCTCTATTTGAGCATTAAAGGTTGTCATTAGTATCAAAGACATCGGTCGGTTACTTATATTAACTCAGTTGGTAAAAGCAAGTATACCAAGCCAGTCGGTTAAGTCTGTACACCGAGCACTGAATAATTCTACCGAGCATCAGACACTGATATCGAGCAACAGTAAACACCGATTGTCAATATATTCACCGAGCAGTTTATATAGTGTTTACCGAGGTTCACAGAAAATGGCATAGGAATCAGGAATGACACATCTATCTATGCAAACAGTTACAATAGAATCACAAAATGTTTTACCAACATCGAGGATCATTTATTGTAAGATTCCATCATTAATTGCGATGATGATCTTTTATAATTGTTAGATCTAGGTTATTTCTGTACACTGTTGATCTTAGGGTTTTTCTCTAAGATGCTTGTTACCAATAGACTTTTGCTAAATTATCTTAGGCTCTAATTTTCTCAAAATCACCCCATAATCTTTAAAGGTGTGTTTCACTCAAGTTTCATTTTCTTACATAAACACCTTGTTGATTGAACTTGAACCTCGAACTGTCATAGTTCAAGATTCAAGGTTCAATAACATCCTTTGGTATGATTATCCTTCTTTGATTGCAAGCTTAGCAGCATGATTGTCTTTGCAACGTGCACTTTACCAATGAACATTGAAATTTGAAATCTTGTGGTTCAAGATTCAATGTTCAACAGATGTTATCCTTTCGCAAGCAGCTTTTCTTTTTATTTGTCGATCTTCCTTGTCACTATTTGTTTTTTCTTTATTTAATCAAATCATGCCAAAGGGTAGTCCTTCTTCCTTCTTGTTAAACTTGAACCATGAACTCTAGTAGTTCAAGCTTCGAGGTTCAACATGTGTTTGTAATTTGCAAAGGTGAAAAGTGGTGATTTGATATAAAGGACAGTTGGCAATTGGTTATGAGATCTGTGTGTGGCGTGGATATCGTAATTAATAGAAATGACACTTAAGTGTCACTTTACTCTTGGGAAAGTACATTAATCAATTTTTACAGTGGTGTGAATCCCTTGTGATCATTAATTAAACCTCATGAGATATTATTCTCCATTTATTGCGAATCTCCCGAGATTTGTGAACTATTTTATGATAAATTGAAGAGCCTAGCCATTTTTGTTCATAGTGGCAGAGATATCTCAGGCGACTGGCGTAGAAGGAGGTATCTTTTCCTCCTCTCAGAGCCTAGTGTGTCGCATAAGAAAATAGGTGAGTCTCTCTTTTGGCCTCCTTGTTTCAGTTAAAGCTCATTACTTTGTCAAATTCAAACTCCTTTAAGGCTATTGTGTCTCCTTGATCATTCCTAGTTTGTGAGGCCAAAATGAAGAACCCTGTCCCAAATTTTGGAAATAATTCTCCTTTAATTTGCTCTCTACTTGATTGCGAAGATACCCTAATCAAAACTAGAGCCTTAGAAGAAATTATAAGCCGAGTTAAAGAGCCCATCCCAAGTTCCATGCTGGAAAAAGCTATTCAAAGTGGTTTGACTGATGCAGTCGCTTTCCCTATAGTGGCCCCCTATCGAGAGCTAGTTCTCAAGTGTGCAAGAAGATATAGTTTTGAGGAGAAGTGTATTAAAAAGGTTGACGGGAGTCTGTTGGTATATATAAATAGAGATGTCATCTTGAAGGAAATAGGAATCCCTGAAAGAGACCCATATGAAGGGTGGAATATTCCCTCATCCCAGTCAGTTTTTGCCACCAAGAGACAAATCTACAGGAATGAGATTGCTCAGTACTGGTTGCTAAAAGCTCAAAAAGGAGGTTCTAGGCTCCCAAAACCGCTCACTATAGATCATTTCAAGCCTGAGGTAGCTGAACTGGTCATTTTGCTCAATAGGATAAATGGAAACCAGCATACATACTATTGGCATGACTAGATGTATTTCTATATCCAGGTCACTCTTGTAGGGGAAAAATATATTGACTGGGCCAAAACCATTGCCGATGAACTCAATCATCAGTTAGCAAACTTCCCTGCTGGCATTAGCTTTCACATGTCTTCCTACCTATTTTACATCCTAGCCTGTACCAGAGAGTGGAAGGGATTATTTCATGAGCAGCCCCTCCCAAAAATGAAGGTCTATGACTACTACCCTCACCTGCAGAAGGAATATCATGTTGACACCTTTCCAAAATTGAATGGGGTGTTCTTTGGGAGATTAACCTATGAACTTCAAGGGAATAATGAGCGGAGAATGTCTGAAGAAGCTATAACCTTTGTCAATACTTATGGAAGTTTCTTCATCCAGTTCAGAAGGTTCACATATCTCAGAATTGGTGGTTTTGAAGGGGAACCATTCAAGTTGCCCAGGTATGCTTTTGATAGATTGATTATTGCAGAAGTGGCTCATCAACTGGCATATGTTCATAAAGGATTTAAGGAAAGGAAGGGTAGAGCTAAGTCCAACTTCCCAGTTGAGTTAGGGTATTATGCATGTAAAACCTCTTCAGATGCCCTAAATCTAGAGCATGAATTAAGGAAGCTTAATCTAAAGACATTTGAACTCAGGAAGGACTTTGATAGTAGAGGATATGCTGCTCAAAATTTTAATTTATCTTCTGAGTTTCAACATATTCCCTAAATAGAGGATTATTGGGAGGGCTGTGTTGATGATTTTGAAGTAAGAAGAAGAACTCAGTCAAGGTTTACCTTAGGACATATTGTTACCCTAAATATTCAGATTGATATCATAGCGGTAGATGAGGATGATGGTCCAGACATAATTGATGATCAGTTCGAAACCATAGTTAGGGGTATGACACTACCTGAAATAGACTGGGGTATTGATGAGAGAGAGAGCATAATAATCAAGACCCTTAGTGTGATTAAAAGAACCAAGAAATGGGTCAAGAGAAAGAAGCCTCCCCCTCCAAGGAGACATAATACGAGGAGGAAATCACACAGTGATGTAGTAACCAAGCCTGTTGATTTTGCTAACAAAAATGCTTCTCTTGCAGGTACATCCAAAGCTAAAAATAAGAGAAATTCTAAAGTTGTCCCTGTGAAACAAACCTCTCCTCACTCTTCACCAGTAATAAGAACCTCCAGAAACAAAGCAAGTAAGGAAAGTGATAAGTTGATCGACGATAAGGAGGTGATTGATCTTGATCTGATGGATACTAATATGTTAGATGAGGTTGATTCAGATAACTTGGGTAAAGATACATCAACTCCGAAAGGAAATCAGCAAGATTCCAGAAACCCCTCAATAGCTATGGTGAGTGATACCTTTCAAACTCCTTCTCCCACTCTTAGTTTGCTTGAGAGATCTATTAGTAAGAAGTGGAATGTTCTACCAATAACTCTACCGATTGAAGACATGGTCAATAAATGCCTGGGAGCTTTTGTCAAACCTAAAAGAATAAGGATGGAGTCAATTATAGAGGTTGACGAGAAGACTGGGCGATGGACAGTAGAACATGCATTACCAAAGACTGATAAAAATGTTTCTGAAGCCTCTGCTGAATATTTTATTATTGAGAAGATAGACTTGGGAGATGCAAGCAGGGCAACAGATGCAAAGCATCTTGAATCTTCTACACGAAAAATATTGCACAGGAATTTCTAAGATGAAAGAGATAAGAAGGAGTTGAAGGCTACCATACAGAGGCTAGCAGAATTCATCCAGGCTATTCAAGAGCCTAGTCCACTTCCGCTAACCCAAGTACCTCATACGTTCGATCCTCTCTCACCGAAAGTCTGCAAAACCCTGGATCAAATTCAAAGGAATAAACTAGTAGTGGAGGTTTTCAATAGATGGGTTGCAGGGATGATTCAACGGGGAAGTGATTATATTACTCAACTGATTGAAACTCATGGGGTTGTGACTAAAACCATCTCAAAGATGTTAATTGAATTAAATGAATGGAGAAAGGAGAGGAAGAAATGGATGGGTATAGCTGATCAGTTGTCAGAAATTGATCATTATGGAGTGCCCAAGTTCCTTATGGAAAACCCATTTCCTAGCCTGAATGAGGAAGTTCTTTATGTCTCTTTGAAAAGTATTGAATGGAGAAATTCAATCATTAAAGATGGATGTGAAGGAGTGACCCACTTGCTTAATGACCTTAAAGGTTTGATAGATACAATGCAAAAAGACCTTAAGTGCCTGAATATCATTCTAATGGATGAGAGTACACAAGATATTAAAAAGGAAGAGAAAATGACTCAAGAATTTGAAGTAGCTGTAGTAGTGATCAGAGATAGTAAAGAGCTTACAACTGAAGATCTCACTTCTATAGCTAATACTGAGGCTATGTTAGTCATTTGTGTAGATCACCTGGAATCTCACAGATCAAGGCTAAGTCAGATATGCAAAGATAAGAAATTTCTCAGACAAAGAAACACTCTCATCAGCCTACCATATCATGCCACAATCATCAGCACATCACTTTCTCATGAAGAGTGGAGGCAGGTACGTGTATCTGGTTCTTCTCAAAACTGAACCAAAGGCATCCAACTTAGCCACGATCGGCAATCATGCTACAATTATTTTGGGTCGTTGTTTTTCAGTTTTCTAGTATTTTTTGTTTTAGCATATTTTGGTTATGTTAAGCAGTTCCGAGCTGAAACTCTGGGAGTTTTGATAAACATTTCTATCTTTGATTAATTGTAACTGATGGCTATATAAAGAAAGGAAGAAACTGTTGAAAGGGATGTTAGTTAGTTTATTTTTCTTAATAGTAGAACAATTTAAGTTTAATAGTTTGTGGAAAGACTTGAATGAAGGTTTTCTGAATCAATGAATGAAAAAGACTTATTGATATAAATCTGTTGGTTTATATTTGTGGGTGGATCTTTGTTGGGATATCTTGCATTGAGCAGAATTTCTTGGTTGAATGTCTTTATCTTTCTTTGAATTCTAGTTAAAGTTGTGCCTTAGATTAGTGTAGTGTTTTCTTTTTGAAGTCTGTGAGCTTTAGATCTTTTAGTTGTTTCCAATTTCCAGTAATTATGTCATATTAATGAGAGTTACTATTTATGCCTTATCAACTTTCTGGTCAAAAGTTTAATGATTACAGAAATACATTATTCTTTTTCATAAAAAATTCATTGAAGATTTTATTGGGAGTTGTACCATAATCCAGAGGGTTAAATAGTTCATGTTTAATCCAGTTGTTAGTAAAGATTTAATGTTTCTTGGTGGGATATAGAGTATAGAAATAAATTTGAAAAAGAGACAAATTCATTTACTAACAATTTTTGGCGACTCTGCTGGGGAGCTAAACTAGTAAATCAGTGTCTTTGCTTGGTTTAATGTGTAAGCATGGTGTTACCTGCTGATGTAATACCCAGTCAAGCTGAAGTTCCCCCAATCCTACAACCTGGTCTGCACTTTCATGACACTCAAGAGGATATTATTGCAGATCTAAACAACTTAGCTTGGAATTAAAAACAAGTAACAAACAGTATCAGCAAGTTCAATTGGTGTTAGAAGAAGAGGAAGAGATCTGTGAATGGTTGAGGGGTTTCCCTGTAGCTCGGGAAGCTGTAGTAGTTGATAGAGAAATTCAAAGACCATAGAACTGCCAAGATGGAGTCCAGACATTACACTAGGTCTCAACAAGAGGTGGGTATTTTTGACAGTATTTTTGAAGAATTGAGAAATCTTGAAACCACAAGAGTCCGCCCCTCTAAGAAAAAGGCCCAAAGCAGACCTTCTTCTCCTCCTAAAGAATCTTTTCGTTCATCTACTAAAACCTATGATTAGCATGCCTTGACTTAATCATGGATTCAAGCCCCTCCTCTTTTAACTATCTTTCCAACAGTTATCATGGCTCAACCATGGGTTAATGCAGTAGGCCCTTTAGCTTTAGCCGCTCGTCATGCTCTTCCTAAAGGAGCCAAAGATGTTCTTCCAGGGTTCTCTGGGGATGGAAAACTAGCTGTAGAAGAGCATTTCAATTCTTTTAATGTAGCCACTAGCATTTTAGGGATGCAAACTAAAGATGTAGCAATTAGACTTTTTGTTCAAACCCTCACAGAAGGAGCAGCGGAGTGGTTTGGACATCTTCCTGCAGGATCCATAACTAATTGGAATTCCATGAAAACCACATTTGAAGGCTGTTTCAAAAGCCCAGATGATGTGAATTCTCTATTAGCACAACTTACATAGATGAAAAAGGAGATCCATGAGCCTATGAGAGATTATGTAGCCCGGTATAACAAAGTCATTCATAAGATTCCTGCCGCAAAAAGGCCCACCCCTGAAAACCAGTAGTGTTTCTTTGCAAATTATATGCCCCCAGACATCATTTTTCTTCTTAGAAGGAATAGACCAGTAGACTTGGCAACTACTCAAAGCCAAGCTACTGAGCTAGAAGATGATTTGATCACCGCAGGAAAGTGGAGGAAAGATGTCCAAGTACCCAGTGCACAAAATACATCTTCTTTTGATCCTATGTTGAAAAGATTAGTAAATGATGTGATTACCCTCAAGAGGTGACTTCCTAAAAGTAATACCAATCCTCCTCCTTTGTATTGAGATATTCCTAGAGGAATGCCTGAACAAGCTAGACCTCGTCACACATCTCAAAATTATTCCCCATCTGATAAGAATTTACTAGAAGCCCCTCCTAGAAGAGTTAATATGTGTACCTTCCACCTTACAAACGATCATGATGGTACCTCCTATCCAAAAATGATTCGATCAATGCAGATGCATGTGAACCAAGAATTGACAGAAGAATCACCTGATGATGGAGTGAGTCCTCAGTTTCCTAGTGGCTCTGGAAATTATTACATAGAATACGAGTCAGACTCTGAGTGAGGAGGAATTATTTTGGCAACTTTACAGGACCCTGCATGTACCATGCTAACCAAAAGTTATCGCAATTCTCAAGCCAATGACACACCGTCAACATCACAGTGGTGGGACAAAGGTAAAGACTTTTCGCAAAAATCATCAACCTTTAAAATCTCTTTTTCTAAAGAAGATAAATCATTGAAGAAAAAAAATTCTAGTACTTCTTTTGATATCGTTGATTTCTGTGAAATTTCTAAGATTCAAGTTTCCCCTGCTGAATATCTTAGAATGAATCCAAAAGAGTTGGAAAGACTTGTCAAGCATGTTAAATCAGGTCAACCTCCTGCAGATAAAACTACTAGTGTTTCTTTCTCAAAACAAGCTACTGTAGAAAGTCAAGCTACCAAAGAAAAGAATCCTCCACAAGAAAAGAGTCCTCATGTAGGATTAAAACAGAGCCTTTTTATTTGTCCTTGTTTATTCATGGATTTAAGTTGAATGACTGCGTATAGATTCAGGGGCATCTGATAATATCATGCCTGCTTCAGTAGCCAAAGCTTTGGATCTTCCCCTCACTACAACATTTGGTCAATGCTACACCCTAGATGCAAAACAAGTCCCCTTAGTTGGAAAAATCAAGGATGCTCAAGTAGCCCTTGCAGCATACCCCAGTAAAAAGATTAAACTAACTATACTTGTAGCTTATATTCCAGCAAGCTATGGTATGCTTCTAAGCAGGACTTTTTGTTGGGATCTTGGAGGAGAGATAAAACTTGACTCGTCTCAAGAAATTATTCCAATGGGAGATAAAAGGGTTGTCCTACAACCAGAGGGAAAATCAAAATACATGGTATTCCCATTTGAAGATCCCAAGTCTCAGATACTCTACCAAGAATCTGAGTTTGGAAATTATAAGATCTCATCCACACCAGACATGAATGAAGAAGTGACAACTGATAAGTCTGATGGCCTTTGGACTTTGGAGTTTGATGGCAGTTGTGCTTCTATTGGTTCTAGAGTAGGGGTTGTATTGATATCACTAGAAGGAGACCTTTTTCCATGGGCTTTTAAGTTGGATTTTGATAATACGAACAACACTACCGCATACGAGTCTCTTCTGCTTGGTATTGAAGAGGCAAAGAAAATGGGTATCAAGGTACTTCGAGCTAGGGGAGATGCAAAACTTGTTGTGATACAAGTAAGAGGAATGTATTTAGAAAAAAATGAAAGACTCAAACACTATAGAAATCATGTTTGGGATGAGATTGAAGAGTTTGAAGCTTTCTCCATAGAAGCTGTTATCAGAGAACTAAATAACAGAACTGATTCCCTAGCAGTTTCTTCTTCCCTGTTGTTGCCACATTCAAATTTTAAGCAAAGTTCCTACAAAATTGAAATGGTGTACAGACCCAAAGTTCCAAATAATGTTGAGCATTGATAGGTCTTTCAAGATGATAAACAAATTGATAAATTCTTGCAGTTGGCAGAAGTTTTTAGTACTACCTTCTTTGAAGGATCTTCATAGACCTGTGATGAGTTTTGCCCAGATGGTGTAATGGATGAAGGGATCTTTCAATTAAAAGGGAATCTTATTCCTAAAGGGCTCATCTCTCTTGAAAGCCAATTTGACAGATGTGATGCTCTGAAATCACCTCCTCCACCTCAAGAAGACACAAATCAAGGTGACTATGAGAAGGTAAACATAGGGGAAGAAGAAAAACCTAGATGTATAAATCTAGACAAATGTTGCACTTCAGATGAGAAGTGGAGATTTGTCAATTTGCTAAAGGAATATCGAGATACCTTCACTTGGTCTTACTATGATTTAAAAAATTTCAAAGGAGGCAAATTCCAGCACCGAATTCCTCTCAAACTGAGTACTTCACCTTTTAGGTAGAAATTAATAAACTATAACCCAAAATTTTCTGAGGCAATTCAGAAAGAGGTAGAAAAAATGCTACAAGCCTGTATCATTTATCCCATTCATCATTCTACCTAGATTGTGAATATAGTTCCTGTCAGAAAGAAAAATGGTGAGATAATAATCTGTGTAGATTTCAGGAACTTGAACCAGTGTAGCCTAAAGGATAACTATGGACTCCTTGTCATGGACCATATTCTGTAGACTGTGGAAGGTTTGAAGATGATGTCAATGCTGGATGATTTCTTTGGTTACAACCAGATCAAGGTGGATGACTAGGATTAGCATAAAATAGCTTTTACTACCCCATGGGACACATATGCTTATAACATAATGCCTTTTGGCTTGATTAATGCAAGTGCCACTTTCCAACGTGCAATGAATTCTTCTTTTAGCCATCTGCTTAATAAGGTAATTGTTGTTTATCTTGATGAATTGACTGTGTTTTCCAAGAGGCGTAGAAACCATCTAAGGGATTTAAGATCAGTTCTACAGAGATGTAGGGAACATGGCATTTCATTAAATCCAAAGAAGTTCATCTTCATAGTCATAGAAGGTAAATTGTTGGGCCACATCGTGTCAAAAGAAGGGATCAAGATTGATCCAGAAAGAGTTAAAGCAATCTAGCAGCTTGGTTTACCTTCGAATAGGACTGGTGTTAAGTCCTTCTTTGGGCAAACCAATTTCCTCAGAAGGTTTGTTCCAGATTTTGTGGAAACAACTAAGCATATGGTGAGCCTCTTGAGTGAGAAGAACCCATTTAAATGGAGCATAGAGGTTGTCAAAGCATTTGATGACATCAAGAAAGCTATAGCAAATGCTCCCATTTTAATAAATCTAGATTACAAGAAAGACTTCATAATACATTGTTATGCCTCAGAACATACAGTGTCTAGAATATTGTTGCAAAGGAATGATAAGGATGAAGAGGTACCCATTGCTTTCATGAGCATACCTCTCAAAGAGCATGAGTTAAATTATCCATTGGTCAAGAAGCAAGCATATGCGGTGGTAAAAGTGGTGAAGGCTTTCAGGTTCTACATTCTACATTCTCACTCAATTGTTTTTGTTCCTACCTCTGCTGTCAAAGACCTCCTAACTCAACAATAGATAGGGATGAACAACCGAGCCACGTGGATTTCCAAGATTCAAGAATTTGACCTATAAATTCATCCTACCAAGCTGGTTCAAGGTCAAGGATTATGTAAACTTATGTCTGAGCAGGACCCTGATAGCAGTATGCCCCCAGTTCTTTTTGTCAGTATTTGTGAATCTTGGTTTTCAGGTGTAGCATTTTACCTTACTTATGGAGACTGTCCCCCTCATCTAAACCCAAAAGAAAGCAGAAATCTGAGGTTAAAGGCCGTGAAGTATGTTATTGTGGATGACATACTATATAAAAAGGGTTTGGATGGAGCCTTCTTGAGGTGTGTTGACAAAGAACAACAAGAAAGATTACTCAGGAAGTTTCATAGTGAGGAATGTGGTGGTCATTTCTCTTCCATAGTAACTGCTTTTAAAATTCTTAGGAATTGTTATTACTGGCTAGGAATGTTTGGCGATGCTTATAAGTGGGTTGCAAATTGTGAAAAATGTAAATTGTTTAGTGGAAAGCTGCAGTTGGCAGCTCTCCCATTGCGGTCGGTGGTCATAGAAGAACCTTTTGAGCAATGGGGGTTAGACTTCATCGGATCAATCAACCCTCCTTCAAGTGTTGGACACACCCACATTCTCACTGTAATAGACTATTCCACAAAATGGGTAGAGGTGGTCCATGTTAAGAAGACCACATCTGAAGTGGTGTGTGAGTTTGTAAAGAATTACATTTTGGTAAGGTTTGGTGTTCCAACCAAGTTGGTTACAGACAATGCTAAAAATTTCTCTTCTCATGAGTTGAAATTATTTTTTTATGACCACGACATCTACCTATCCCACGCATTTGACTATTATCCACAGGGAAATGGACAGGCGGAATCAAGTAATAAGAACTTGATCAGGATAATGAGGAAGATAGTATGTGACAATGCTAAGGATTGGCATAAGAAACTATTTGAAGCTCTCTGCACTGATCGAACTTCTCCAAAAAGAGAAATTGGCATGTCACCCTTTGAAACGGTTTATGGTGTTGAAGCCCAACTTTCACTACCACTAGAACTAGCTACCGTGAAACTGCAAAAAATAATTGAAGATCAGGTTTACCAAGATGCCCTTGAGAAACGGGTTTTGTATCTCAACAAAATATAGGAGGAAAGAGAAGAAATGGTAAGTCAAATAGCCACACACCAAGCTCAAGTCAAGAAAAATTTTTATCAGAAGGCCAGGCCCAAGAATTTTATGGAGGGTGATCAAGTATTGTTATGGGACAAAAGGTAGGAACCTAAGGGTGCCCACGGAAAATTTGAATCACTTTGAAAGGGCCCATTTATCATCACCAAAGCATTGGGAGGTAATTCCTTCAAACTGGAGCATTTGGATGGTACTTTTTTGTAAGGAAACTCAGGTGCGGAAATAGCTTCCTACGCTAATCTCTATAGGAGAGTATTGTGCAAATTCTTATAAATCCTTACAATCTCAAATTCGTTAACTACTTTAACAAATATATTGCAACCACATACCATGCATATAGAAAAATAGAGAATGACAAAATGATATACCCTGGGGAAACCTTTCGGTAAAAACCCCAGCACTCCAAAAACTGCACAATGTATTGATCAAAACTATTACAGCTTACAATACACTTGCAATGCAAGTTCTTTCAGAAGATTTCCAAAACCTTGAAGACAAATCACGACAGCATAAAAATGTTCCAACCATACACTCACATCATCTCTCTTCACAACCCTAAAAAAGCTTATATCATGTGCTTCACTTTTTAGGGCTACTCCCAAAGATAACCGTATTAGGGTTTTACCATTCTCTGAGAAAATAGGAACCCCAAAAAAAATTTTGAGGTGATGCCCCGAACCCCATGATTGGGGAAGAGTGTACAGTAATCAAATTTATCAGTTGCCACATGTCTTCACCTATCATTGAATCTTCCTCACATAGCTCTTATGTGTCATAGGAATCCGTCATAACCATTTTAGCCATGAGCTCCTTACACACAATTCAAGATGCCAACACATCAACATTATTTGCAAGAAATACATTTTACAAAACAAATAATAAGAATAGGAATTATCCAAGGTTGAGACACCTTATTCCTAACATTTTTTACCCTTGACCTTTAATGGTCAAGACCTCAAGTTGTATAAGCTTTGAACAGGTTTCCCCTATTTTCTATACATATCTTTTTGCTGTGTTGTTTTCTGTTTTGTCCTTTTTGCTTGTTGTCTTTCCCTTTCTTTTCTAAGTTTTTCCTAGTCCATGAAACCAAATTTATAGGTTCATCCTTCACCCTCCAGATGTCTCATCCCCAGTCGGAGCCATTGTTACCAATAGATTTTTGCTAAATTATCTCAGGCTCTAATTTTCTCAAAATCACCCCATAATCTTTAAAGGTGTGTTTCACTCAAGTTTCATTTTCTTACATATACACCTTGTCGGTTGAACTTGAACCTCAAACTGTCGTACTTCAAGATTCAAGGTTCAATAACATCCTTTGGTATGATTATCCTTCTTTGATTGCAAGCTTAGCAGCATGATTGTCTTTGCAGTGCGCACTTGACCAATGAACTGTGAACTTTGAACTCTCATGGTTCAAGATTCAAACTTCAATGGATGTTATCCTTTTGCAAGCGGCTTTTCTTTTTATTTGCTGATCTTCCTTGTCGCTATTTGTTTTTTCTTTATTTAATCAAATCATGCCAAAGGGTAGTCCTTCTACCTTCTTGTTAAACTTGAACCATGAACTCTTGTAGTTCAAGGTTCGAGGTTCAACATGTGTTTGTAATTTGCAAAGGTGAAAAGTGGTGATTTGACATAAAGGACAGTTGGCAATTGGTTATGAGATCTGCGTGTAGCGTGGATATCATAATTAATAGAAATGACACTTAAGTGTCACTTTACTCTTGGGAAAGTACAGTAATCAATGTTTAAAGTGGTGCAAATCCCCTGTGATCATTAACTAAACCTCATGAGACATTATTTGCCATTTATTGCAAATCTCCCGAGATTTGTGAACTATTTTATGATAAATTGAAGATCCTAGCCATTTTTTTTCATAGTGGCAAAGATATCTCGAGCGACTAGTGCGGAAGGATGTATCTTTTCCTCCTCTCAAAGCTTAGTGTGTCGCATAAGAAAATAGGTGAGTCTCTCTTTTGGCCTCCTTGTTTCAGTTAAAGCTCATTACTTTGTCAAATTCAAACTCCTTTAAGGCTATTGTGTCTCCTTGATCATTCCTAGTTTGTGAGGCCAAAATGAAGAACCTAGTCCCAAATTTTGGAAATAATTCTCCTTTAATTTGCTCTCTACCCAATTGTGAAGATACCTTGATCAAAACTGGAGTCTTAGAAGAAATTATATGATGAGTTAAAGAGACCATCCCAGGTTCCATGCTGGAATAATCTATTCAAAGTGGTTTGACTGATGCAGCCGCTTTCCCTATAGTGGCCCCCTGTCAAGAGCTAGTTCTCGAGTGTGCAAGAAGATATAGTTTTGAGGAGAAATGTATTAAAAAGGTTGACGGGAGTCCGCTAGTATATATAAATAGAGATGTCATCTTGAAGGCAATATGAATCCTTGAAAGAGACCCATATGAAGGGTGGAATATTGCCTTATCCCAGTCAATATTTGCCACCAAGAGACAAATCTACAAGAATGAGATAGCTCAGTATTGGTTTTTGAAAGCTCAAAAAGGAGGTTCCAGGCTCCCAAAACTGCTCACTGTAGATCATTTGAAGCCTGAGGTAGCTGAACTGGTCATTTTTCTCAATAGGATAAAAGGAAACCAGCATGCATATTATTGGCATGACTGGATGTATTTCTATATCCAGGTCACTCTTGTAGGGGAAAAATATATTGACTAGGCCGAAACCATTGCCGATGAACTCAATCATCAGTTAGCAAACTTCCCTGCTGGTAGTAGCTTTCACATGTCTTCCTACCTGTTTTACATCCTAGCCTGTACTAGACAATGGAAGTGATTATTTCATGAGTAGCCCCTCCCAAAAATGAAGGTCTATGACTACTACCCTCACCTTCAGAAGGAATATCATGTTGACACCTTTCCAATATTGAATGGGGTGTTCTTTGGGAGATTAACCTAGGAACTTCAAGGGAATACTAAGCAGAGAATGTCTGAAGAAGCTATAACCTTTGTAAATACTTATAGAAGTTTGTCATCCAGTTCAAAAGGTTCACATATCTCAGAATTGGTGGTTTTGAAGGGGAACATTCAAGTTGCCCAGGTATGCTTTTGATAGCTTGATTATTGCAGAAGTGGCTCGTCAACTGGCATATGTTCATAAAGGAGTTAAGGAAAGGAAGGGTAGAGATAAGTCCAGCTTCCTAGTTGAGTTAGGGTATTATACATGTAAAACCTCTTTAGATGCCCTAAATCTAGAGCATGAATTAAGGAAGGTTAATCTAAAGACATTTGAACTCAGGAAGGACTTTGATAGTAGAGGATATGTTGCTCAACATTTTAATTCATCTTTTGAGTTTCAACATATTTCCCAAATAGAGGATTATTGGGAGGGCTGCGTTGATGATTTTGAAGTAAGAAGAAGAACCTGGTCAAGGTTTACCTTAGGATAGATTGTTACCCTAAATATTTAGATTGATATCATAGCGGTAGATGAGGATGATGGTGCAAAGGTAATTGAAGATTAATTTGAAACTAGAGTTAGGGGTATGCCACTACCTGAAATAGACTCGGGTATTGATGAGAGAGAGAGAGAATAATAATCAAGACCCTCAGTGTGATTAAAAGAACTAAGAAATCGGTCAAGAGAGAGCAGCCTCCCCCTCCAAGGAGACACAATACAAGGAGGAAAACACACAGTGATGCAGTAACCAAGCCTGTTGATTTTTCTAACAAAAATGCTTCTCTTGCAGGTACATCCAAAGCTAAAAATAAGAGAAATTCTAAAGTTGTTCCTATGAAACAAGCCTCTCCTCACTCTTCACCAGTAATAAGAACCTCCACAAAAAAAACAAGTAAGGAAAGTGATAAGTTGATCAACGATAAGGAGGTGATTGATCTTGATCTAATGCATACTTATATGTAAGAGGAGGCTGATTTAGATAACTTGGGTAAAGATACATTGACTCTAAAAGACAATCAGCAAGATTCTAGAAACCCCTCAATAGCTATGGTGAGTGATACCTTTCAAACTCCTCCTTCCACTCTTAGCAGGCTTGAGAACTCTGTCAATAAAAAGTGGAATGTTCTACCAATAACCCTACCGGTTGAAGACATGGTTAGTAAATGGCTGGGAGCTTCTGTCAAACCTACAAGAATTAGGATGGATTCAATGATAGAGGTTGATGAGAAGATTGGGTGATGGACAAAAGAATGTGCATTACCAAAGTCTAATAAAAATGTTTCTGAAGCCTCTACTAAAGATTTTATTATTGAGAAGATAGACTTGGGAGTTGCAAGCAAGGAAGCAGATGCAAAGCATCTTGAATCTTCTACATGGAAAATATTGCATAGGACTTTCAAAGATGAAAGAGATAAGAAGGATTTGAAGGATACCATACAGAGGCTAGCAGAATTCATCCAAGCTGTTCAAGATCCTAGTTTGCTTCCGTTGACCCAAGTACCTCATACGTTCGATCCTCGCTCAACGGAAGTTCACAAAACCCTAGATCAAACTCAAAGGAATAAACTAGTAGTGGAGGTTTTCAATAGATGGTTTGTAGGGATGATTCAATGGGGAAGTGATTATATTACTTAGCTAATTGAAACTCATGGGGTTGTGACTAAAACCATTTCAGAGATGTTAATTGAATTAATTGAATGGATAAAGGAGAGGAAGAAATGGATGGGTATAGCTAATCAGTTATCAGAAATCGATCATTATGGAGTGCCCAAGTTCCTTATGGAAAAACCAATTCCTAGCCCGAATGAGGAAGTTCTTTATGTCTCTGTGAAATGTATTGAATGGAGAAATTCAATCATTAAAGATGGATGTGAAGGAGCGACCCACTTGCTTAATGACCTTAAAGGTTTGATAGATACAATGCAAAAAGACCTTAAGTGCCTGAATATCATTCTAATGGATGAGAGTACACAAGATATTAAAAAGGAAGAGAAAATGACTCAGGAATTTGAAGCAGCTGTAGTAGTGATCAGAGATAGTAAAGAGCTTACAACTAAAGATCTCACTTCTATAGCTAATACTGAGGCTATGTTAGTCATTTGTGTAGATTACCTAGAGTCTCATAGATCAAGGCTGAGTCAGATATGAAAAGATAAGAAAGTTCTTGGATAGAGAATCACTCTCATCATCCTACCATATCATGCCATAGTCATCAGTGCATCACTTGCTCATGAAGAGTGGAGGTAGGCACGTGCATTTGGGTCTTCTCAAAACTAAACCAAAGGCATCCAACTTAGCCATGACCGGTGATCATGCTCCACTTATTTTGGGTCATTGTTTTTTAGTTTTCCAGTATTTTATGTTTTTAGCATATTTTCGTTATCTTAAGTAGTTTCGAGCCGAAACTCTGGGAGTTTTGATAAACATTTCTATTTTTGATTAATTGTAACCGATGGCTATATAAAGCCAGGAAGAAACTATTGAAAGGGATGTTAGTTAGTTTATTTTGCTTAATAGTAGAACAGTTTAAGTTTAATAGTTTGTGGAAAGACTTGAATGAAGGTTTTCTAAATCAGTGAATGAAAAAGACTTATTGATATAAATCTATTGGTTTATATTTGTGGGTGGATCTCTATTGGGATATCTTACATTGAGCAAAATTTCTTGGTTGAATGTCTTTATCTTTATTTGAATTCTAGTTAAAGTTGTGCCTTAGATTAGTGTAGTGTTTGCTTTTTGAAGTCTGTGAGCTTTGGATCTGTTAGTTGTTTCCAATTGCCAGTAATTATGTCATATTGATGAAAGTTACTGTTTATGCCTTATCAACTTTTTGTTCAAAAGTTTAATGATTGCAAAAATGCATTATTCTTTTTCGTAAAAAATTCATTGAAGATTTTATTGGGAGCTGTACCATAATTCAGAGGTTTAAATAGTTCATGTTTAATCCAGTTGTTAGTAAAGATTTAATGTTTCTTGGTGGGATATAGAGTATAGAAATAAATTTGAAAAAGAGACAAATTCATTTACTATCAATGTTGTAACCTAATTTTGTTAAGCGGCAAAAAGTAAATTGCTATATTTATGTATTTCAAGTCTTTTTGTATAATGTGAAGAGAAGCTTGACAAGGAAGTTGAGAACAATCAGAGAAGTTCTTGAAGTATTAGCCATCTTTATGAACATCAGTTGTCAAGCAGAGCATAATAGATTTCAGAGTTATTTAGATTAAGCAATATCAGATCAGGCTACCGAGCAGTTCAGAGCAACGAACCTTCATAGTAAAGGTGATATCTATTCAATACTTCATAGATCTGTATCAGACAATTTCAGTTGTCATTAGCAGATAGTTACCTATTGCTTTCTAATCATTGTAATATAGTTTTGGTAAAATCTCCTAATAGAGTAGACCTAACAGTCTTTTTGTAAATCTCTTAACCAAGTGCACACTCAAGTAGTGTTGCTAAAATCCTATCACTAGGTAGATCTAATCGATTTAACATGTTACTCCTAACAGGGTAAGATCATCAGAAGTGATCAACACTTGTAGCCCTAACAGGAAAACCTTTTCTATCTATAGTAGTGAAGAATTTGTGGGTGTCATCCCCACTGCAATTTTTACCTTCTAACAAGGGTTTCTGCGTTACCAAAATACTTGTGTTATGTGTTGTTTATATTGTTGATTTCATGTTATTTACTTTTACAAGTTGAATGGATGAATGATACATGCATTGGATACAAGTTATTTTGCAAGGTTACTACTATTTTCTGTTTAAGGTTAGAAAGGTTTATGAGTGAAAGTTTTTGTGGGCACAGATTCACCCCTCCCCTCTCAGTACCCTACCTCTCCAATTCCAACAATTGGTATCAGAACACAGATCTCTTATTGGACAGTTTAACCACTGAAGGGTAAAGATCTAGTCATGGAGAGGTATAAGCTAGATAAAACCATTGAGAATCAAAAGATTTAAATGCAGATGTTTGTTGAGTAGTATAAGCAAGCCAAGGAAGGATTGAAGAAATTACTGGTTGAAAGGAAGAACCTAGCTATTTTGCAAAATGAGATTGGTTACCATGAAGAAGCAATTGATGATATATTTGATCACATTGGATCTAGTTCAGGAAGTATCTCTGATGGATCTGAAAGTATAGTCTCTAATTTTTCTGAAAAGAATCTTCACTTAACCGAACAAGTGAAAGCACTGCAAATCAGTCAGGAATCTCAGATGGTAAGAATGGTAGAAGTAATGAACAATGCTAGACAGGCTGGACAAGCAAGGAATCTAGCTATTGAAGACCGAAGACTAATAACTGAACAACTTCAAGAAAAAGAAAGTGAGATACACAAACTCACCAAGCATCACTTCAAAATCTCAAATCAGATGGTGATTGTGAATCAGGAGGTCAACCGAGTTAATGGAGAATTGTCAAGAAAACTTGAAGATATAGGAGTTCTCAGAGAAGAGAATGAAAAATTGAGAAATGAAATAAAGACACAACAACAACATCATGAAATGAAGAAATTGCCTGAGGAGAGTTCTAAAAGGATTGATGATTTTCTGATTAATCAAAGAAGATTTGGAAGCAAAGCTGGATTAGGCTATACCGACGAAGGAGAATCATCACAACAAGCTAAACAAGTCAACAACAATCAAAATCAAAGACCTAAAGTATTGACATGTTACCACTATGGCAAACCGGGACACACTTCTAATGTGTGTAGAAGAAAAGTACAAGGTAAACCTCCAGTCACTCCTAAGTTCAATGGATATTGTTACTATTGTAGAAAATTGGTCATCAAGCTTATGAGTGTAGAGCTAAATTGAATAAGAATGCTAACAATCCTACTATGGAGAAATTATGTTACACTTGCAATGAACATGGACACACTGCATGAGAATGTAAGGAAAAAATGAAGCAAGTATGGACTCCAAAGCAGAAGACACAACGCAAGCCTTATCAACCGAAGAGATAAGGTAATTCTTATGTTTGGGATTACAACACATGGGCTAACTGTATTGCATGCGGTAGATATGGGCACATTGTAGCAAACTATAATAGGAAAAGATGCACTAGAAAATCACAAAGCTAGACAAGTACTGGAATGGCATGCTTACATTGTCATAAGGATGGTCACCTAAGAAAGTACTGCAGAGACCGAGCACCAGAAGAAAATCATGTATTTGAGAGTGGAAACACTATTGCAGATATCATGAGAATAAGGAATGACATGTGGAAGAAAGCATCAAATGAGAATGTTGAGTCAAGTAATGCTGTCGGTGAAACCTCATCCACTGGATTGGGTGACATTGGTACTTCCACCTAAGGTGATATAGGTATGTATGGGACTGATATTTCAAATGAGCATATTTTACATACAGTTCCTTATATATGATGTGCACATACCAAATCTGCATGAATAAAGATGCATTGTGGTTTATATGTAATGAGCTGATAAAGTCACACAGTCGGTTAAAGCTAGATCGAGCAAAAGGTTACCCATCGGTAATCACTATTCAAGGTTAACCGAATGTTAGTATCAATCGAGCAAAGATGTCATGTGTTAACCGAGCTGATGGAAGTTTGTAGTCATCACCGAGCTAACAGTTGTCACGAATCGAAAAGTAGGTCAAGCATTTATTGCATAAAGTTTTGAGCGGGAATATTGAAAATTCTATAAATACACAGAAGGGTTAATTATTTTTCTTTACAAAGCGATTGAAGAGCAAAGATTTCACAGAGAGAGTTTGAGCAAAGATTTTTCAAGTTCATTCAAATCCATTGCAGATCAAACCAAGCATGTTCTTCATTGATTTCGAGTAAGTTTATTTGCTACCGAACACATTCATTCATAACTTCTTATTTATTCTTAACTTACTTTCACTGAAACCCTAAATTAAGCGATGGCATCCACATCCACTGCAAATAAATCATCGAATGTTGAAGAGGAAGTAAATCTGATAGTTACAACAAATTTTGATGAACCAAAATACAAGTTACACCCAAAAGTAGCATCTAAAACGGATTTAGCAGACACTTTTTCAAGCATCCCACCTAGGGTTTTACTGGTTGAGGATGTTAGATCATACATTCACTGTAAAATTGGGGAAGTAGGAGACTTTGAGACAATTGTGGCATTTCAACAAATTTGTGACATGGATGGAAAGATAAAACCAAAGTATACTCAGATTGAGAAGACAGTGTTAACGTGTGTCGTGCATTTTCTGCAGAAATTTAAAACTGAGTGGATTAGGGTCGTATTGAGTCGGTATCACGATGGGAAGTTCTGGTTGGATAAACTAGTTGTGGTTACAAAGAAAATGATCAATAGGGTTACAGGTTACCCGACTACTGACAAGGCCAAAGCATTCTGTAGCTCATCCCAAGCAGATGTTGAAAAGAACACCGAAGCAACATGGGATGGGCATGCACTAAAAATTGCTACAATCAAAGACCCAAAAGTTATGTTTGCTTCACATGTGATTGGGTACAAAAAAATTCAGTCGAGCAGATTAAACAACATACCTTGTAGTGTTGTGGACACGGCATACAAAATGATTAAGAAAGATCACCAAGTAGATCTTGCAGAGGTATTGTTGAATCAAGTAAAGGAGAACATGAAGATAATAAGGTCACAAAATATGAATATGTGTAAGTTTGGTTCACTCCTTGTTTGTTTGTTTTTATATCTTCAAAAGTATTTTCCTAGAGTAGGTAAAATGAATTGGAAAACTAACAAACCGATAATAGTACAAATTTATGAGATATTGAACAATTTGGGAGATAATATGGACAAAGTTCTAGATGAGTATTTTGAAGACTTTAAGGTTAAGATGAATCTGAGATGTAGGATTCCAAGTACATTGGTCGAGAAATATAAGATGGATATCTGTTTCCTAGTGGACACTGACCATACAATAATTAAAGCTATAGAACCAAGAATTAAATTGCTAGCACCTATGGGCTATGAAATAGATTATGATTTTGGCTTGAAATCAATCAATGCACTGCTGGCATTGTCGAAGGACAAGAAAGCTGAGAGGTTTGGAACCTATGAGGAGGCAAAATCAAGAATTAAAACAGGGCTTGTCATCAGTAAAATGATGAGAAAAGCAAAGAAAATGAAGAAAGTATTAATTGAGCACTTTGGAGATGTATCTGACTCATCAGAGGAGTCACCAGTTGAGCCTGCAATTGAAGGTTAGTTGATGTTGGCTAAAAAACCATTTGATAGTGAGGAAACCGAGTCTGAAGAAGAACAAGATCCTATACCGGTTTCACCTACCCCAGCTCAAAAGAAGAGGAAGTTGCCAGTGCAGATAGGTGCATGAACAAGGTCAGCAATCAGAGCCTCACCTCAGAAAAAGGAAGCTAAGAAGATAACTAAGCCTAAGGCAGCTACACCAACCAAAATTTATGCTAAAAGAAAACCCAAGGTTGTAGCTGAAGCACCGAAGAAAAGGAGACGATTAATAAGGAATAGAGAAGACCTTAAGGATGAAGAAAATGAGAATGATCAAAGTCAATTCAAGGTGGTCGGCAACAAGGTAAGATCCACAGATGAGATTGCAGAAGATATAATTTAGAATGGAGATCTTGTAGATCTGGAACTCAGTAGGTTTGACAAAATGTCTACCGAAGACCAAAACAAAATCAAGGAAGCAGTCATCCAGATGATGATAAAATTCCAACAAGTTCCATTAGAATTTGAATTATCACTACCCAAGGCACTAGAAGAAAGAATTACGCAGAAGTGGTCCTATGCCTTGGACACCGAGAAGAAAATGAGGGAACGATCTCTAGTTCAAGCAGCCCCACATTTAAGTATTGCAGAAATTAATGAGCATATGGAAAATTACTACAAAAGATTCAAAGTGAAAAGCCAGGCTATGCAAATTTTACATGAGAATGTGGCAAATGTAGATGAGACTGGTCATCTCTTATGGACTTCAATTCTTAAAGCCAGAGAGAAAGCTGAGAAAAATGCCTTTATAAATCTGTCTAAGAAGAGACAAAAGTCAAAAGGTAAAGGTATTTACATTGATGATAATGTAGCTGAGAAGAAAAAGGACACAAGTGTATCATTTACCAAGGTAGTTGATACCACTCTTGAAAAAGAAGAAATAAATATTTCACAGGGTTCACCGAATCCAGTAGAGATCCAAGTTAAATAGAAAACTGATGATGATGTACTCATTGAGGACATCACAAACGGTGATCCTGATGACAAAGATGATGATGATGATGTAAACATTGCACCAAATCATACACAGGATGAAGGACAAGCCACCAAGTGTGCACTTACATCATTACCGAGCGAGCTTCCTATTCTTGCTGAAGCAATTGAAATTCTTTCACAGGAACAACTTGATGGCTCAGTCCCTGAGCAACCACAAGTCACAATAGGGGAACAAAGCACCGAGACACTTGCAGAAACAAATAAGTCTAAAGAGATAGAGACACCAGAGGAGGAGACAAAGGATCAAGAGAATCCCAATGTAACTGAGACCTCTATACTGAACACATCAGAGGCTCTGACATAGTCTACCGACACTAAGGTCACCGAGGAGCAAAAAAAGGTAGAGACAGTGTCAACTAAGAAGGTTAAACCAAGTTGTGAGGTAAAGGACATAGTGTTAATTGCCAAGAGTTCACCTCAAGAACCGGAGAAAAAGAAGAAGAAAAAGAAAGGAAAAGGGTCGGTCACTTTAGATGAAGTCATAATTATCCCTAAGTGTGACCCGAGGACCCTAAACCCTGAAGAACTATGAAAATATGGGGAGTTATGCACCAGAAAGGTAGCACAGGAGAAATTAAAACAAGAAAATAAAAGCAAGGAAATACTTGAGAATGTAAGAGACATCTTACAATAGGTTGTTCCCGAGGAACACATTGATGAAGGCATTCCCATCATGGACCAACTTGCTACACTTGCTGACAAAATCAATGTCCTAGATGTCGAAGCTGAAAAAAGAATAGAGGAAAGGGCGAAGTCAAAGATACAAGATAAACTTGCTGAGAGAATCAATCAAGAAGTGGCAATTAACAAGGTTAAGCTATCCAAGGTAATAACTGAAATTCAGGCTATTACTAATTTTATCTGTCAAATCTTGTTCAAGCTATGCACTGTGGAAACCTTCACTGCTGAGATTAGTGAAAAGATCAAACAGTTAGATACTGAAATCAATGCCAATGCACAAGCATTCTTAATCGAGCCTCAAGCCATTGCCAAGCATATCTTGAAAGTCCAAGAACTAAGGCGGTTAAGAGCAGATCTCAAGAAAAAGGAAGATCAAATCAGTGAACAAGTCACAAAATTGCAAACCGAGTTGCTTCCTTACCTGGAATTTTTTGAGAAGCATATAGTCAGGGAAAAAACACTTGTTGCAACACCAGAGATTTCTATGTTGGACAACATATTTGACATGCATGCACAAGTCGGTCTTGAGCACATTGCTCTCACCAACTTGAAAGAGGAATGGGAAAACCTCTTGGAGTCATTGAAGAAAACCCACCCGCACATTTTTGACAAGCTGTAAGTATACATTTTGTATTTGGCATTAATATCAAAAAGGGGGATAACAATGTATATGCAAAATATGTAAATAGATGCTAAGTATACTACACATTACCAGAGCATGCACCAAGGGGGAGTATATAGAAAATTTTTGATAAGTATATTTGTATATGGCGGAGATATAATTTTTGAGACATAAGGTCTGTATACATTAAGGTTTTGATACTAATGCCAAAGGGGAAGATTGTTATCTCTATTTGAGCATTAAAGGTTGTCATTAGTATCAAAGACATCGGTCAGTTACTTATATTAACTCAGTCGGTAAAAGCATGTATACCAAGTCATTCGGTTAAGTCTTTACACCGAGTACCAAATAATTTTACCGAGCATCAGACACTGATACCGAGCAACAGTAAACACTGAGCATCAGTATATTCACCCAGTAGTTTATACAGTGTTTACCGAGGTTCACAGAAAATGGCATAAGAATCAGGAATGCCACATCTATCTATGCAAACGGTTACAACATAATCACAAAACATTTTACCAAGATCGAGGATCATTTATTGGAATCTCCATTATTAATTGCGATGATGATCTTCTGTAATTGTTAGATCTAGGTTATTTTTGTACACCGTTGATCTTAGGGGTTTTCTCTAAGATATTGTAACATAATTTTGTTAAGCGGCAAAAAGTAAATTTCTATATGTATGTATTTCAAGTCTTTTTGTATAATGCGAAGAAGAGAAGCTTGACAAGGAAGTTGAGAACAATCAAAGAAGTTCTCGAAGTATTAGCCATCTTCATGAACATCAGTTGTTAGGCAAAGCAGAATAGATTTAAAAGTTATTTAGATTAAGCAGAATCAGATCAGGCTACCGACCAGTTCAGAGCAGAGAATCTTCACAGTAAAGGTGATATCTATTTAGTACTTCATAGATCTGTATCAGACAATTTGAGTTGTCATTAGCAGATAGTTACATATTTCTTTCTAATCATTGTAATAGAGTTTTGGTAAAATCTCCTAATAGAGTAGACCTAACAGTCTTTTTGTAAATCTCTTAACCAAGTGCACACTCAAGTAGTGTTGCTAAAATCCTATCACTAGGTAGATCTAATTGATCTAACATGTTACTCCTAACAAGGTAAGATCATTAGAAGTGATCACCACTTGTAGCCCTGACAGGCAAACCTTTTCTATCTACAGTAGTGAAGAATTTGTGGGTGTCATCCCCACCGTGATTTTTACCTTCTAACAAGGGTTTCTACGTTACCAAAATACTTGTGTTATGTGTTGTTTATATTGTTGATTTCATGTTATTTACTTTTACAAGTTGAATGGATGAATGATACATGCATTGGATACAAGTTATTTTGCAAGGTTACTACTGTTTGTTGTTTAAGGTTAGAAAGGTTTATGAGTGAAATTTTTTGTGGGCACTAATTCACCCCTCCCCTCTTAGTACCCTACCTCTCCAATTCCAACAATGTGTACAAAAATTGTAACTTGTGTAGAGTGATAATACATAGGTTGTACTTCATTTTGAGGTTTTAATGTATAATTCTCTGCAAAATCAATGATAGAGACAATAGTATTGAGTGAGAAAGTGTCCTTACACAACTTGAATTGCTCATCTAACCACCTAGCTCTATGTGTGTGACCTATGTACTCATAAACTAGTTTGTCTTGAAACATCTTCATAAAATCAGCTACGCATATATCCATTTTCACTAAGTCACACATCTTTAATTATTTTCCATCTTTAACACCATATGTGATTGACTTGTATTTTCCATCTTTAACACCATATGTGATTGACTTGTATTTTCCAAAAGAAACTAGTTCTTGCCCAATTTCATGTGTGTTATCAAGATGTAAGAATCTATGCAACTTTTGCAAACCACCAAATGTAGGACAAAATCCTTTCAAACACATCATCTTATAATAAATGCACCCATCATCTCGTTTATAGAGTACACTTGAAATGAAGTCTCTCGGTGACTTAGGAGGTGCTTGTAGACCACATTCCTGCAAAACATTGTTAGCGTGCAAAGTACCACATATATAGCAATAAATCTCATAATGCATGGAAAACTCAATATGAATCCTACATCAACATGTACTACATGCATGATTAATCTTAACATAAAACGGTTTTGTCATCTCAAAAAATCTTTGACTAATTTTAATCTGAGGAAAGCTTTGAAGAAACCTTTCATAAAATTGTGTCTGTGTCATAGCTAAGTAGTGTTTTGGATGTGGCTCACGATTTCTAATTCCAATTTTCCTTCTAACAACATCTCTTTGGTTGGGTGAAACCCTTGTGTTTTCATGTCAATATTTCTCAATTAATGTTCTTAGTGCATCAACAACAACCTTGTCCTTGCATGGGAGTCTCTACCCGAGAATGCCCAAAGAGAATTATTGTTAGGATCCTCAATTTTCTCTCACCTATCTAAAGCATGGTGTAATGTGGTTCTACTTATCCATAATGACTTGCTTATTTTGCTTATTAAACAAGATTTTTTCATTTCCTTTCCCATTATGGTTGATGTGAGGACTTAACGAGTAACATTAGCATCTTTAGAGTGTGATTTCGAACCAATGGATTGGTATGCATCAAAAAGATTTCTCACTATGGTTCTATCACTATTATTTTCAGATGTTCTTAACCCCAAAATTTTCATTCTCTCTAAATTTTAGATTTTTAATCATTTCAACAACTAATTGGCATCTTCCACTTTGGTTTAAGTTTTCAAAATAATTATTCCAAATTCTTATAACCATTCTTCTACAATTTCTCTCAGAAATTTTATCATGCATTGGCCTCAAAATATTTTCATCAATGTCTATATTAGAAACTTTGGTTTTCTACGAATTATTCTAGGAGGTGTTAAGATTGGTGCATTCATTACATCATTTTCAAATGGTCTATGTTCATTGCATTCATTAGGTGGATTCATCTCGTGCATTTGAATTGGTGTATTCATCATATCAATTTCAATTGTTGAATGTTCATCATTTTCATTAGGTGCATTAGATGACGTACCTTCACATAATCTCCTCATACGTCTCTTTATCTTTCCTTTGCTACCTCTCATTGTTCAATCGTTCCTCTCTTGTTCTTTTCCATTGTTGATATTGATTGTCATACACGTCACATCATGGGGACTGTCCACAATCAAATAGCATAAAAATAACAAATGAGCATCATTTTATTAAAATCTAAAATAACCATGATAAAATAATTTTAAAAAGAATCCAAAAAATAAGACAAAACAATCATTTCAAAGAAACGTTGACAATAAAATAAACAAAAATTGACTGTTACTATCCCTGAAAATCATGTGCAACAGCATTGGGGCCTTCAAACAACTTGCACTATTGGCTTTTAGGCCGTTGGGACTCAAATATAAAGATTTCATCATAACCCGTATGTGTTATGTAAACTAATGATAATATCCCATAACCCATACGGTTTATGTAAACTTATGCCAACGTTCACAATTTCTCATATATATATATATATATATATATATATATATATATATATATATATATATACACACACACACACACACACAATTTCTCATAACCCGTACGGGTTATATAAAACTAGAGAGAGAGAGGGGGGGAAATAAGAAGAGTCATATATATATATATATATATATATATATAGAGAGAGAGAGAGAGAGAGAGAGAGAGAGGGGGGAAATAAGAAGAGTCGTGTGTGTGTGTGTGTGTCTATATATATATATACACACACACACACACACACACACACACATGACACTTCTTATTTCCCCCCCTCTCTCTCTCTAGTTTTATATAACCCGTACGGGTTATGAGAAATTGTGAACGTTGGCATAAGTTTACATAAACCGTATGGGTTATGGGATATTATCATTAGTTTACATAACACGTACGGGTTATGATGAAATCTTTATATTTGAGTCCCAACGGCCTAAAAGCCAACAGTGCAAGTTGTTTGAAGGCCCCAATGTTGTTGCACATAATTTTCAGGGATAGTAACAGTCAATTTTTGTTTATTTTATTGTCAACGTTTCTTTGAAATGATTGTTTTGTCTTATTTTTTGGATTCTTTTTAAAATTATTTTATCATGGTTACTTTAGATTTTAATAAAATGATGCTCTTTTGGTATTTTTATGCTATTTGATTGTGGACAGTCCCCATGATGTGACGTGTATGACAATCAATATCAACAATGGAAAAGAACAAGAGAGGAACGATTGAACAACGAGAGGTAGCAAAGGAAAGATAAAGAGACGTATGAGGAGATTACGTGAAGGTACGTCATCTAATGCACCTAATGAAAATATATATATATATGTGTGTGTGTGTGTGTGTGTGTGTGTGTGTATTGTATTACACATTTACAAGTAATTTTTTTAATGTCTTCATAACCCGTACGAGTTATGTAGAACTTGAAATTGTGGTTTTTGGTTTTCAACAACCAAGCGGGTTATTTTGTACACTATAACCCTGGTAAAAGGTTTGGAGTACAACCCTAAGGCTTGCAAGCCCATTTTCCCTCCAATCATGTTCATTTACACATTTTTCCTTCTCTCAACATGATTTTTCAACTTCGTCATCATCAACTTTACAAATGATCAAATGGGTATCTCTAAAATTACTACCATCATCTCACACATCTTCTAAGCTTTCTGACCCTATAAATTTTTCTATTTTTGGACAACATTACCATAGTAAACTTTAATTTTCTTTACCAGTGTCTTCACAGTCCTCACAGACATATGTCTACCATTTTTTTAATAATTTTTTATCTACTTGACCAAATTCAAAAAAAATTACATATTACTATTCTATACTAGATTTTATACACTTTTAAAAAAAAGTTTGCAATTTGAATTATTTTGATGCAAGTTATGCCCAGCGCACAAATAGGTACCAAATTTTCATGATGCGGTCACTTCAAAAAATCATAAAACATAAGATACTCAACAAAAAAATACACAACTTCTAGATCTCACTCTTACCTATCATCATACCAAAGGATTTTGAAAAATACTAAATCTAACTATAGATTTTGTGAAGCACATGGAAACAACTATGTTATGTTTTTCTGAAAAAATCAAAAATAATTTTTCGTGTGCAAAAGGTTTGACCCTCTTAACCTTATCCATCTTTAAAAACTTTAGTAGGAAACTAGATTCAGAGTACTACAATTTTTATTTTTTACACAACTCCTAATTTTGAGTGCATGATCCTCAAATCTCTCTGTGAAGTTCAGGTTTCTCTGATTTCAGAAAAAAAAAAAAGTGGACACTTATACCTCCTTTTTGTTCACCATATTGGTGCACTTACCCACAATAATATTAATTTCAAACTAAAACTACCTTGAACAATCACTATAGTTTACAATGATAAGTACTCCCCATTGTGTGGCACTTGTTTTCTTTATAAATATAGTGAGGTGTCATTTAAGCTTACAAGCAAACAATTCTTGCTCCTTCACGTTTATTAAGTTTATTAAAAGTATTAATCTCTTTTTGGAGATATTTGGAAGTAAATGTGAACAAAATTCATCTCGTTGCGATTCAACAAATGCTTCTCCTACCATAGTTATTAAATAGATCCTAACAATATTCCAAAATTGTGAAAGATCTTGGTCCCACTTTAAATTAAGAAATCCAAGGATCATCTCCATCATTTAACAAACGGATCTTCCAGACTTCCATCTTAGTTATTAATTAGATCAAAATGAATAGGCACTCCAAATTCATGGAAACATGGCAATTCTTGGTCCTCGTCGATTGGTTTTAGGAAATTGAATCTCAATCTGACTGGTTTTAGAAACTTGGATCTCAATTTTCCCCATCCAAAAGAGTAGCATTCAATGCCTTCCAAAATAATTATGGAATGCCTTCCAGAAACAACCTAGGATATCCTTTAGTAGAGATCAATTTTCCAAGTTGATATCTTGTTCAACTGCAGTATATCTTTGCATGTTACAATTGCCTTGGCAAGCAATTAAGAGGCCAGTGTCTATGCAGCCATCAGAAACTTAAATCTTACCAAGGAGAGTGGTGCAGGAGCACCTTAAGGTCTCTTGGAAGATCTTTTCAAATTTTGGCTTGTAGGTGGTTCTAGCCAACCACCAAGGTAATAAGGACTAAGTATAAATTCTCAAGGTTGATTTGGTGTGAGTGTGTAGATAGGAGTGGTTAAAGTCTTGTGTTTAGAATGAGTTAGTAAGGCCTAGTGCCCAAGTCCTAGAGAAGTCAATGGTGGTCAACCTATGGTTAAGACCCCAAAGGGTCAGAAAAGTGGTTATTTAATGGTTTTAAGTATTTTGGAATCCAATAGAAAGGATTTGAGTCAAGTTGAGTTAGTAAGGTTAGTTGGAAAACACGAAGTTAAAAAGTTGTCAAAGTTGCTCATGACAACTTTGCAACTTTGCAAAGTTGCCACGACAACATTCCGAAAAAGTTGCTTTGTGTGTAAAAGGGGTCCAAATCTGAACCTAAGGGTCTGAACACCTGAGAATGGACTATTTAAGGTCAACCAAACCCTAATCTTGAGGTTAGGTGTCAGAGTGTATAGATTGAGCAAACTAGAGCACTGAAATGCTGAGTTTTAACTACTTTTGAATCATCATCCAATGCTAATGGATTGATTGGCTTACTGCATTGCATTGAGGACTTAGTATTTGTTATGTGAAGGAAGTTCAGTTCATCTTTGGAGTTGTTTGAATCTTTTCTATAGCATTTTGTAAATTCTTTTTCATTTCTCTGGTTCACTATCCTGAACGGTGCCAGTCATGTAAAAATGGGTCCCTCTTGAGTTCTCGTGGTGGGAAACCTATGGCCACTTGGAATCAAGTAGGGGACTATGTAAGTAGTGTAAATATGTATTATAGGCTTTGTGTGTGCAGGGGAGCTAATATTGCAAGCAAGCCCTAGGCGAGTTCAGTGAATTCTAGCTAGGAGCTTGAATAGTGCAGCGGCAAGGAAGCTTGCTAGGAGGATTGGCTTGACCCAATCAAGGGTTGGAGTATGTAGGGGCATGAGTCTTTGTTACATGATTGCCAGGAGAGAGGTGGAGGAGTTGAATTGAGCACCTTTTGAAAGCTAAGAACCCTGACTGGTTCTCATGCCCTAGAAACCCTTAAAAGTAGGGGTTTAATGGAAGTCCTATGTACGGACAGATTGGAGACCTTAACCCTATAAAATCGTTGAGGGTAGGGTAGTCTTAAGAAGAATCCACAGTTAGTTCAGTGGGTTGCTAAGGGAAGTTTGACAGGAAAACAAGAACTCAATTCCTAGGAGGCCTAATTGGGGCAAAAGGGCTACAAGGCCTAAAACTAGGAAAATATGAACCCGGTGGGTAAACTAAGCAAGGGACCTATCAAATGGATAAAGAATGGTAGGAATTGAAAGAAAACTAAGAGTACACCCTTTCCTAATGCTAGGAGGAGTGTGGAGGCAAGAAGACAAGAGTGAACCTAAGGGTACATAGTGAGAGCTAGGAGGTTGGAAAGGAAGATTGCTATTGTTGGAGAGATCTAAAGGAGGAAGAGGAATCCTAGGAGAGGCCTCTAGGTAGGGTAGAGTGAATAGCCCTAAGAAGACCAAAGAAAAGGTCTTAGGAAGAGCAAGAGTGCTCTTAAGAGTTAGATCTCCCCATCAAAGAGTTAGGATGAAAAACTAAGTCCCTCCTTGGTAAGTTTTAAGTTTTTGATGGTTGCATAGACATCTCCAATTAAGAGTAACATGTTCGAATGGATGCAGACTACAAATACAAAAGGTTAGGACAAGAGCTTTTGCTTGTACCAGCAACCCTAGAAATCTGCTTACCAGCTTGCTCTCTTTGAAATTTGAATCAAATTCAT
The DNA here is from genome assembly GCA_027943335.1 of Chamaecyparis obtusa. Taxonomy (NCBI): domain Eukaryota; kingdom Viridiplantae; phylum Streptophyta; class Pinopsida; order Cupressales; family Cupressaceae; genus Chamaecyparis; species Chamaecyparis obtusa. The sequence goes on from BSBK01001129.1 coordinate 1,517,078, forward strand.
TAAATAAATGAGTCAATTTATCAGATACCTCTTTGAGAAATCAACTTTTAAACAACTGAAAAAGTAACCTTTGAAGCTTCTATTTGCCTGATAGTTGAATCTTAGAAAATTTACAAAAGGAAAGCTCGATGTACTTTGCAGGCTTCTACAAATTGAAATAGAACATGGATTGAAAAAAATTGAACCAAAATTGTGGTTCATGGCATTTCATCTATTGTGTAATTTAGGATACATTGTAGATTTCTCTAACAGAATAATAGCTTCTTGTTTAAACTATCAAAATTGCTTTTAAAACTTTTTGTGAAGCTCGAGAACGATCATAGAATTTTTCATGAAGGATTGCGAGAACCTTCATATAGCCCCTTCTTTCTCTTTCAGCTGACTTGTCAATGCAACACATGATTTATGCGAAACTATTTACTTCCAGGGGTGAGTCGCCCTTTTCCCTAGCAAGGTCGTTTCCTTCTTGAACAGGAGAAGTGGTTTCCTTTATGTCGGCATCCAATTGTTCTAACATTTTAACTGATTCTTCTTGTCTCTTGAACTCCAGTACCTCTTGTGACCTAAGAAAGCTGGGCTGGTTGGTAGAAGAGAGCAACCTAGCCCACATACGATCAGTGGTCTTCACCTGGTTCCGACCTTGAGTGACACGCTGCAGAAAAAAAGAAAATACATAATTATTCGAGCACTATTTTCATCATCGTAGTCTTATAATAAACTAGAAAATTTTACTCCCATTTACAGAACAACATGAATTTAATGCGTAAATAGTCTGGTATCTTCCTCAAATGTAAAATGTCACCACCATATAGCAAATAGACCTTAAATTTTTCTGAAATTCAAATCTCATCTACTGTCCAACAACTTTGCAAGTATAGTGTTCTCAAGTTGGGAAGGGAAACTTACAGAAATTGGAATATAAGCATGCCTTCCATTCACTGGCCCAACAGTGAAGCCTGTGTATCCTGCCATGGCTCCATGGACAGCACTTTGTGCAAGCAGAGAGCAGTAAACATTATCTGATGCATTGCTTGGAACGGCACGAATCATGTAAGTTGGGTCTGCCAATCCCAAGTGTCCAGACCAAAGGATGCATTAAGTTGTTAGATATGACTTCAAAAGATTCAAAAAAAAAACAGAGTACTGAATAATTTAGGCCTTGAATGTCAAGATTATCCGTATAGCAATCAATAAAAAGCCTGCAAAGTAATAGATCAAGAAAATAGCAATGTTTGTAATCAAAAAGATTATCTCATTTGACAGACAATGACATACCAATATACTTCAAATTTATCACTTGTTTGTGCTCTTTAAGAAAATAATCCTGCAAAAAAGAAAAAAATGGCTTTTCAGTTGAATCATCATTACTTGCACAATCAGCTTTGATACTTGAGATTGATTTCAACCTTGTCAAGTGATCTTCATGTTTAGATTTTATGCAACACCATTATAGCCTTACCTTGAGTTTTTGAGAGAGCCACAGACCAACATCTTGGAGTAAGCGATTTCCCGAAGCATCATGTTGATCCATACTCTGCATAGATTCAGCAATAAGTTCCTGACCAGCACCTTCAGCAACAACAATTACGCAATGCCGATTCTCCTTAGTACATTTCCTGACATATTCACAAAGACCGCCTTTTCCTTCAAGATAGAATGGTGATTCAGGAATTAGACAACAATCCTGCACAAACAAGGATGTGAAATCTTAGGCAGAGAAAAGTGATATTTTCTTCCGTCAAAATTTAAAGATCTAATGGAACAATTGTTCATCATTGACACAGTTGTTTATCAGTTTTCAGCATTCTTATCAAGGAATGTGTTCAATTCAAGTTAGAAATTCCCTTGATTTGAAAACTTACGAATTCAGCAATATAAGACCAATATGTTTAACTTACTGAAATGAATTGCTGAAAGAATCACATGACCAATATGTCAAATTACAGTGCTTCTAAATTGTAATTGTTCGAAAGAATCTAGGATCTCTGCTACAAATCATTATCATTGGAAACGAGGCATTCTAATTCACAAAATCATTTTCTCAGTCCAACAAGATAGAATGAATCCTTACCACATCACGGCTAGCAAGTGTGGCATACATAGCAATGTATCCTGCACCAGAATAAAAATCCACTCATTTTCTTATGTCTTAAAATTTTGAAAAGGACAAAAACTGAGATTTAATCAAATATGAAATATATTTCCAAACTCTAAGAAATCATTTGTTCCCTAAACTAATCCATCATCCCTCCCATTTTATTTGACACTATTTCATTGGGGATTTGTTTCCAAAAATTAATACCAAAAAATATTTGGACATGCTTAAAACAATTGATTTTAATACCTTTCACATTGCCCTTGTTAATTTGAGTTATTTGAATGTGAATTTGGACCTACCAAAAATTTGACCAAGACAAGTGGATGCATAACTTACCACTATAGCGGCCCATGAGCTTCACAAGACCCACACCATTTTCAATACTCTCTGCTTCTACATGAGCTGCATTGATTGCCCTTTGTGCTTCCTCCACAGCAGTGTCAAACCCAAATGATTTATCTATGACCTGAAAAGTGATGTCTAATGAGAATCCGTTGACATATGAAGAACAATATCTACATACGTGACTTTATGAGATTGCTAAATGAACACAGAGTTAATATAACCTGATCTTAGATAATTTGAAAGTTCATTATCCAAATAAATGAAATGGTATCCAAATTGCAGTTTTGAAGATCATATTTCTGGTGTTACATATCAAATTTGATTACTTAAGGTTCATCATACCGCAATATCATTATCAATGGTCTTAGGAATCCCAACAACAGTCACTTTCAAGCCACGCCTTTGTATTTCCTGCACAACATTTCAACATTCACAGAAAACAATCATACATTACACAAAAATACTGCAGAAGAATTGGTAAGATAATGGAGCAGATATAAAAATATTTCAGCAGGTGGAAAATGGAAAAAACCTTCACTACCGAAAGAACTCCAAAGTTGTTTTAAAATATGAACAAATTTATGGCACATTGAACCATTCCACATTCATGAAACTGCCAAATCTCGTGAATAGATACTTGAAGCAACATGATAGACCATAAAGATTATAAGTTTTCCAGATGAATTAAGGAAGAAGTCATATTTCTTCAACATAAAAGGCCCTAAGGCTTCTTGAAACCACTTTCGGACCCTCTGTAACAAACCTCTTATTTTGGGAGGTGCAATAGCATGCCATTAAATTCTCACAGTTAGGAAAAAATGTCTATAATTGGTTCCCAGTTTATTTGTTTCACAGTTTGAAGGAATTTTGCCTCAATGTTATTAGTCATCATGTTATCTGCAGAATTCCCATTATGGTATCTTGACAAGATGCGTATAGTAAATACCTCATAAATAACATTTGCTCCTCTTTGTGTTCCATCTCCTCCAATAATATATACCTAGCAGACAAAAGCAACTGAAACCTTAAACACATTTGATGGTAACATGGAATCTTCATGTGGCATTAAGATGAACAGACAAAGTCATTGAAAGAATCAAGCACCTGGTTAATGCCACGGTCTTGAATGCTGTCAACTATCTTTGAAGTTGCATGACCACCTCGTGAAGTACCAAGAACGGTACCTCCACGTTTGTGAATATCATTAACAACCTTTGGTTTTAGGGAGATGGTATTTTTAGAGTAAAAACCTTTATAGCCTCCCTGCACAAGAAGAACCCAAAAGGTTACTTATTCACAAAAAGTTACACAAGGGTTCTGATTAAAGCAAGCTTGCGATAATATGGTCAAACATTTGGCTGAGTTCTAGAACCAAATGCCATTCAAACTAAGAAAACTTTAAAATCAATACAATTTCAACAGCCTCTGGTGAGTATCTTTTCATTTGCAACATTCAGAACAAAGAAGAACAGGGGAATCAACTCACCTCAATTCCAAGTATGTCTTGAACTCCATAAATATTCCATAAACTACATACAATTTCACGGATGACAGTGTTAAGCCCTGGGCATAGACCTCCACATGTTACTATACAGGCACGGACTTCATTTGGTTTAAAATAGACCTGTTAAGAAAAATCAATGTCACATATTCAAGTTGGGCAAACTGGAAATTTTACTTTGAAATCTATTTTCCTCAAAGAGACAATACCTTTTGCCTCGGTCCTGCACGACGAAAATGAAGTCCTCTTGGACTATTTAGCCTGACAACAATCTGGAACTCAGGAGAAGTCACAAAGTCAGATATCAAACTAGACTGAAACCAAATAAGATGCACTGAAAAATTAAGTGAACATAGAAGAAACCTATGGATTGTACTTCTCAGATAAAATAACTTACATCTTTTGCGACTACATCATCTGGGTGAACAAAGTATTGCCTGACAATGGCAAATTAAAAATCTTACATCAGGATAAGTCTAGACTTAAAAGAAATCTGATTCTTGTTAGAGAGGACTGTGGATTCTTTCAAACCAAAATTTTCATAGATTAATATTAAACTAAAATGTATTGCAAAGAAAATCCATGAAGATAATAACATAACACTTTAAACATAAACAAATTTTTTGACTTAAACTTACTTGACATCAGCATAAGCAGGGTTGTCTTGCAAGGGATTTGTATAGGTCTGCAGCACACATATAATCCATCAAAACCCCTTAAATCAGTAACAGCTATGGCTAATCTTGTCCATATTTTTAATTCATTAACATTTAACAGCCTCTACAGAACCATTTACAAAATTAAGAAATATTTTGAGTGGAACATTTTGACAACAATAGGAGAACAGAGTATACAGCACCAACAATGCACTGTGCTTTATAGATATCGGCTCAGATAAAGGAGCGTTGTGGATAAAACCATGGTTAGTGAATTTAGCATGATGCAAAACTTCCAATCTCGCATTCACTGCTACAGAGACTGTAAAACTAAATGCATCAGGCTTTGGAAATAAATGCACAAATTATTTGTTTTCAGAAAATTTTGCTCTGCTTATACCAAAATCTATAAATGACAATAGCAAATGTGTCAAGAGGAGTATGACCCCTCTCAAAGAGCTGAAGACCCTTATTTTGACACATTTTGAAGTCCAAATATAATATGACACAATAATTGTTAAAGAATTTGCAAGTGATGTATCATACTAAGTAGATTTGATTGTGGAGAAAGATCTAACATTAAGTTTTCTTGAAACAAAATATTGTTGGGCCTTTCTTGCTGTATGGCTAAGGCTGGGGCAACTACTCCTATGACGTGACAAGTTTCCAAGGTCATCCAGATTCCAGAGAGCTTATCAAAAATTGGTGTGGTGTGGTATCAAGTTACGTGTGCTTGATTTTAAAGAAAATTATGATTAAGCATGCTTGAGCCAGAATAGTATTGGTAAGGCCGGGATAATTTCCCCTGTGATGCTTTTTGGGTCATCATGTACAAGCTCAAATGAGGTATCAACCTAAGAGGGATGGATTGTGGAGAAGACTATAACTAAGCATGCTTGGTTTGGGAAACTATTGAACTCTACCGTTTTAGAGCTGGAGCGGTTCTTTCTGTGATGTGGTCCGTGGAGTGTTTCCTAGAACGTCAGGATTGCTTACAAGAAACTGATGTAAGTGAGGTATAAAGCCAAGTGGGATTGATTGTAAGGAAATCCCTGAGTAAGCATGCTTGAGCCAGATTAGCGTTGTGACTTTACTCGTATAGGCTGGGGTGATTCCTCCTGCCATGTGGAATGACTCCTAAGTCACCGAGATTGCTTACCAGAGACTGGTGTGTATCAACCACAAGAATTTGATATGGATAATTACCTAGGTCATTGGGATTGCTTACAAGCCACCAGTATGTATCCCCCTGCTAGAACTTGAACAGGGTGACTGAGAACCCAGTAAGCGTCTCCGGTAGCCAGGGTAGTAGCCCAAATGAGTGTAAGAAGCTTTCCCGTGAATTTGAGGACCAAGAGTCAGCAGCTCAAAATCAATTCTCGTGAATATGGGTCAATGAAACGAACACATATTAAAAGGACAAATGATTCTAATGCAAAAGGTGAGCAACGGTCTATTGAACACGTTTTGGTTGCACGGTGCTGACTTACTGAGGGCTGCCATGATTTATTCATGGCGTATTCAATTGCCACAGATCCATTTCTGACATCATAAAAAAGGCTAGTGATTGGCTTCGATACGCAATTGTGATAGATCTGTACTAAGAGTCCCAGATTCACTCCAACGTAAGAGGAGAGCAAGTGAACCCTTCAGCACCATGCAGAAAAACTAATCGAAAGTATTAATGGAATCAGAGAAATCTCAAATATAAAACAAAATCCCAAAATAAGGGGTGAATGAATTTTCAAAAAACTAAATGAAATTTGAAATTAAAAAACAAATAAAATCTTACAGGTAAATTAGGCAGCCAATCCGTAAGATGAGGAACATCGTCAACCATGAATCCAGAATCACAGCTTCCATTATCATGCTTAGCCATCACAACCCCAACACCTCTGTTTCTCAGCACAAAGCCGCTCAGACTCACATCCTTATAGATTAGCGTGTGCTTGAGAACCAGCCGGGTGGCACGGGCACGTGACCGTGGGCGCCGCTTAGCGGCCCACAGTTGCTCCGAATTCTTCGAGAATGTGGATTGAAGAACGTTGAAATGGCCCAGAGAACCAGCCATTGAAATTCAATACCGTCCTTTCAATCACCAATTTTCAAACCAAAGAAACACAGAATGGGTTGTGTTCGAGTCACAGCAACAACAAACCAAATACGAACAATGTGTACGATATTCGCGATGCACTGGAGAAATTTTCCCCTCTTCTTCCATGTTTTCTCATGTGCTTGAGTATTAAATAGAATTCAAGGCGGCTGCAGAGACAGAACATTCCAAGTCGCAGATTTTGTCCTTGTGGCGTCTGGAATACAAAAAGAAGCGTGTTTTCTCTTAACCGCGGTTAGGTCTCGTGGGTTTGTGGTTGACTGGAGGGCAAGAGGGTTTGCTTTGAATACATGCTACAACTAGAACATGTGAGGAAACGCCTGGCATAAGACGCGCGTTGTTTAAGCTTTAGCCGCCTTTATGAAATTCACGTGTTTACGTGTTGGCCGTCCACGTCATCTCACAAGAATAAAATGGTACGGGCGAAGTTCCTTACAAAAACGCACCAAACAAAGAAATACATAAAATAAAATGTCAAACTTTTTTTTTTTAATAAAATGTCAAACATTTTTTAGATTGACAAAAAGGCAGTGATTTTTTTGCAAATAAGAAATGTCAAAACTTTCACAAGAATTTATTGTATTTTTTTATTATCTCACGGGTAATTACATTACTAAGTTTACCATGCATGAATCAAATCACAATTACAATTACAATTACATATACATATACATCTACATCTCAAGAAAAGTTTCAAACTATACATGATAGAACATATGATAAACATCTCATAGTAACATGAATGAACTCATCAAATAGCAACAACTAGGATCATCCAGTTACAAGAATACGAACATTAAAGTAATGTATATGTGTGTAAGACCTAACATTGATAATTTATTAAAATTATAGACAAATTAATATAAATATATTTACTATGTTTATTTAAAAGTCATGTATAAATATCATTGTTTAAATATTTATCAACTTATATCATTAATTTAATATTTCTTGACATTTTTAAATATAAATATTAAATAATATTATTTTTATTTTTACATAAGTTGTATTAAAAGATGTGAAAAATCGGCACACATAAAAACTATTTATGCTTTGCCACCTTTTTTAAAAAAAAACTATTTATTAAATCGCATTTATGAATAGTAAAATTGGTTGAATATTTGTTATTAAAATACACGTGTTCTCCTTATAATAAATATTCTAAAACATGTCCTACTTAACCTTTAAGCACTCTTAAAAAAGACATTTAAAAAAAAAAAAATCTTTTATTATTTTAAAAAATATTTATATATAGGAATACTTAAATTCATATATAGATTAGATTTTATTTTTTTAACTATTTAATTTTACCAATGCAATTCTTTTTATTATAATTATTATTTTTAAATAAATAAAATTATATTATATAGATTTTTAAAAATATACATGCTAATTATATAAAATATTACCAATTTTACTCTACATGTATAATTTGATAAAAATATTTACAGAAGTATAAATCAAATAAGAACTTTTAAAAATATTAATCTTATTGAAAACTGATTCTTACAAATTTGGACGCAAATCCTTTGAAAACTCGAAAGGAGTTTAGAAAAAGATGCCTAGTTATAGGGGAAAGGGACCAATAGTGGCTATAGATAACTCTGCGTGTTTAATTGAGATAGAAAACTATGTCAGATTGTGACAAAAAAATTTAGTTGTCTTTGTATGCGACCTAACTACTTAAAGCTAAGGTTTCAACTTCTCACCAACAACGATGCACTCTACAAGATACATTATACACAGAAGGGTCCAAAAGTTGTCAAAAAAAGTGTTGATCAATACAAGATCTCCATTGTACCAATAATCGCTTACTCAAATCACCACTACTTGTGGACAAATGTCTTAGTAGTGGTTAACAAATCTCTAGTAGTGGTTTGCAAATCTCATTATTCAAAAAAGCTAAAAAATGATCGACTATTAGTATGGATGAACTTCAAGTATACAAGGTACTCCTAGTGGATGATATGCAAGAGGCTTAAAAATGACATTTATGTATCCATCCACCATCATCCTATCAAAGAAAATATAAGAAATTCTCATCTTATATATAAGCAAAAAGACTTACAAAAATTTAGCACACAAAGGAAATTATGAGAAATATTTTTCAATTATAGCAAAACAACTTATGTTTTATCCCTTGCCCCCAAGATAACCGTGGGAAAATTTTTGGGGTCTAGTTGGTTTCCTACATTTACTAAGAAAGAATAATGGGGCATAAATATCAATTTCAAGAATTGTTGTTAGCTACCAATATCAACCATTATTAGATTCCTCGTGTATATTTAATGAGGTAAACAAGTATTCCTCTAAATAGAAAGAGGTTAAATCTAGAAAGAAAGAAGTGAAGATATAACCACTAGACATATAGTGCTTACATCGTATAGTAAGAAATGAAAATGGTAGTAGTTGAAACCTCTTTTGTATGGATGGATTTTTTTGATATATTACATTGTTGTCTTTTTTATGTTTGTTTGATCCCTTAATATTTTAGTTAAAGTTCCATGGAATAAATATTATCAAAAATATTTATTTAGATTTTTATTACAGTAAAATTGTACTATGTTATTCCTAAATTAAGTTAGTTTCTTATAGGTATAGCCTCTCAAACAATTATGAGGGGAGTCGTCTATTCATTATGGTCATCTTATAGGATTTTCTCTATGTGCCTAATGATGGGCCTAGTGAGAGAACCCTTTTATAATACTGGACAAGATGCAAACTTCTCATGATTGATCAAGTGGTTAAAAGGTATTTCAACATATTGGAGCACCGTTAAAATATAAGTCACATGAAAATATCTCTTGACATTTTCTCAGAACACTCTCAACATGTTTTATCAGATTCATGACAAACTAGCTATTCAAAGCTCTCAATGGTTTACTACAGTAATTGTAGTATTGGTTATCTAAATAGACTAAGCAGACTAGACTAGTTATACATGTTCGTTGACATCTATAATCTCTGAATCCTCATCACTATTAGCCTCTCTAAGTCACTTAATAATCCCAAGCCTTTCCCTTTCAAGATCAACACCATACATGCTCATCAAAAGGATTGTCTTAAGGTCCTAATTGACACTTAAAAAGTGAAACCTAAGCCCAAAATATCTACTTAGATTACTTGGTGAGAATGTGTGATTTCTTTTTGCACCACTTTATTTTGAGACCATGGCTAAATTTTGGCATGAAAGCATAAAAGTTTGGATATAAATGTTAGAGGGTAGTTAAAGTGAGGCAGGGTTCTCTTGATCTTGTAAGGAAACTCAGGTGCGGAAACAGCATCCTACGCTGATCTCTATAGGAAAGTATTGTGCAAATTCTTTTAAATCCTTACAATTTCAGATTCGTTAACTACTTTAACAAAGATATTGCAACCACATACCATGCATACAGAAAAATAGAGAATAACACAATGATATACCCTGGGGAAACCTTTCGGTAAAAACCCCAGCACTCCAAAACTTGCACAATGTATTGATCAAAACTATTGCAGCTTACAATACACTTGCAATGCAAGTTCTTTCAGAAGATTTCAAAAACCTTGAAGACAAATCACGATAGCATAAAACATTCCAACAATACACTCACATCACATCTCTTCGCAACCCTAAAAAATGCTTATATCATGCGCTTCACTTTTTAGGGCTACTCCCAAAGATAACCGTATTAGTACTCAAATTTATCAGTTGCCACATGTCTTCACCTATCATTGAATCTTCCTGACATAGCTCTTACGTGTCATAGGAAACCGTCATAACCGTTTTAGCCATGATCTCCTTACACACAATTCAAGATGCTGACACATCAACATTATTTGCAAGAAATACATTTTACAAAACAAATAATAAGAATAGGAATTATCCAAGGTTGAGACACCTTATTCCTAACAGATCTCACCTCCCACTAATGTTTCTCTTTTGCAATAAATTGCATACTCTAAGAACAAAAATTAGTAGATATATAAGTTTACAAGGGTAAACATACTTAATTGTGAGCAAGACAACTAGCTATTCTCACCAATGATAAATTTTATAGTAATCTTCACTAGATAAACAATGAGATAATTCTAGGTATAAATACAATACTTTATAATTCTTCAAGGATCTAAGGATAAACTTTAGAGATAACTTATTCTCTTCTTATAATGAAGTTGTTGAAATTATCACTTTAAGTCCTAATATCAATCAAGGGCTCATCGAGATTTATCTTGAAAATTATAGAATTAAGACATGGTGACCAGTTGGAAAGCATAATCCCTCCTCAATCTCCCTCATAAAACTATTGTTAAATCCATGGCACTTGGGATCAAACTCATCACTCAAGAATTTTTTAGACTTGAACAAACAAGCTCTTGTTGTGGTAGGAACTTATCCTTGAAAACTTTTTTTGCCTTAAGAAATTGTTGAATGGGCTCCATAAGCTACTCAATATTTTCTTCTTATCAAACTTGACTTCAAAAGTCTATCGATCATATCAAATGGCCCTTTATATATATAAATGTGTCACTAGATTTTATTTTCCTCTTATATAATTTTCCATATCTTGATATTATGTGTTGATTGTAAATTCACATAAGTTAAAGTCAAAGCACTAGATTCATGAGCACTATGTGCATCGACAATATGAACTACAATAGATCATTACAATAGAGAGAATAATTAATATCAATAGATTCATCATGAAGCACATAGGAAAATTATGTGAGGGAAAAACCAAATAATGTGCATCACATAAGTAATAATCATATATGATGCAGGAGATTTTAGTGGCTTTTTAAGACTTTAACTTGTTTTTTAGAGTTTTTTAGAAAAAAAAAATTTCAAACTTTGAAATATTGTTTCCAATTTTGAAGGTTAGTTGGTAGTTCATCTTTTCTTAGTTTTAGGAAGATTTACGAAATTCATCTTTTTAGGAGTTGTTTTAAAAATTACCAAAAATGGCAAAAAAATGATTTTGTGAAAAACTACCAGAAAAGTTCATTTTTGAATTTGTCATTAAATTAGTATTCTCTCTCATTATAGCAGGAGGATAGTTGGAAGAATAATGAAGGATAATTAAAATTTTGAAAATCTTTTTTGTTTTGTTTCTCTCTTATATTTTTCTTAATTGTTAAAGGAATTATGGGTGCATCATTTGGTATCAGAGTAGGAAGATGGCTAGAAGAGGAAGAGGAAATACCTAGATGCATAGAGATATGAAATTACTCCAGAAGAAAGTTGTAAATCTTACAACAGTGCTTGCAAATCAAGGGCTAAGACAAAGAGAAGATGATTCAAATGACGAAATAAGCCATGGGAGAAGAGTTGAACAACATGCAAAGATCAAAGAAGAGGAAGAGAAAATGAATGGACTATCTTTTGAGGAAAGGATTATCAAGGTATTAGAAGTGTCTAATTATATAGGTAGTCTTAAACCAAAGGACGTGATAGATTGGCTAAACAACATGGGGAAGTTCTTTGAGTGGAAGCATATGACAAAGGAGAAGAAAGTAAAATTTGCTTGTATAAATTGATAGGGAATGAAATGATCTGGTGGGATCACTTGAAGAAGGAAAGAACCCAAAAGGGAAAGGATAAAATAAGAACCTGGGAAAATATGGAGAAGAAACTGAGGGAGAAATTTCTACTTGTAGATTATAAGAATCTAAAGAAAAATCTATCTACTGTAGAAGACTATACAAATGAATTTTATAAATTATCCATTCATGTGGACCCTAATGAAACTAATGAACAAATGGTTGCAAGGTATGTTAATGGCTTGAAGTTTTCTATCCAAGACAATTTGAGCATGCATTGAGACACTAGCATAAAAGAGGCATACCAGCTTTCCTTAAAGGCAAAAGAAAAGTAAAGTCGTTAGTATTTTCAGAGAGCTAGAGGAGTAAGAAGTGGCACATCATCCCCATTGTGTGATGGTTCAAGTTATTATTAGGGAGATTCATCCCAAGGAATAGAGAGACAAGAAGAAACCCACCATACTCCATCAAATCAGTAAAGAGGAAGGGGGTTTCAACAAGGTCAAGATTATGGCAGTGGTAGAGGATGGGAAGGTCAAAGAAGACCATTCACTTTTTTAGGTGTGGTGAGTAAGGTCACAGAGTATTTGAATGCTCCAATTATAACATGCAAGAGATGAATCAAGAAAGACCATCCAGGGTGAATTTGGCTCAAGCTGAGAATGGAGCAAAATAAGAGGTATCACCAAATGTAGGAGAAAGTCTCATGATTAGGAGGACAATGGTAATTCCAGCAAAGGAGAAGGTATAGGGAAAAGTTTCTAATGATTCATGGCTTTGAACCAACATATTTCACACAAGATGTACTTTAGGAGTAAAGGTATGTCAAGTAATTGTTGGTGGAGGTAGTTGTGAGAACATGGTTTCTACAGAAATGGTAGACAAACTAAATTTGCAATGTAAAAACCATCCTTTCCCCTACTAAAATCATGGTTCAAAATAGGGACTGAAGTTACAGTAGATAAGAGGTGTCTTATAAAATTTTCCATAGGAAAGATCTATAAGGAAGAGGTGTGGTGTGATGTCATTCCAATGGATGCATGCCACATTTTGCTAAAATTCATGATGAGGGGAAAAACACATACACCTTTTGGAAGGATGGATCTAAAGAAATTTTGTTTCCTCTTAAGGATGATGGAAAGGGTGAGAGTATGTTGTTTTGAAAAAAGACTTGTCAAAGAGCTAAAGATAACAGGGTGTTGTTATACACTGGTAGTGCAAAAGGGAGAAGAGGAAGACTTGTTAGTGCCACCGAAGGTAGATGATATATTGGAAGAGTTTGTTGATTTCATTGTAGCAAAATTACCTGAAGATCTTCCACCAAAAAGACACATCCATGAACATCATGCAAAACACCTCCATCGGTTGCAGGAAGTAGGGCAGAAGTTACAAAAAAGTCATGAGAGGTACAAAGCTCAATTTGCAGGAAGAAGTTGCAGAATAAAGAAAATTGGTCCAAACAAAATTTTCAAGAAAATCAATAACAATGCTTATGAGACAATACCAAGCAAGAAAAATGAAAAGATTGCATAGGTTTTAGATAAGAATATTATTAATACTCACCAAAGTGAATACATCAGATATCTGGTATAATGGGAAGGTTTAGCACTAGAGGATAGCACATGGATTATAGAGAGAGAATTGAAGAAGCAGTTTGAGGAAAGGAACTTGCAGGAGCTACTTTCTTTTCAACCAAAGGAGATTGATGCAGGAGCTTTTAGTGGTTTTTTAAGATTTTAGTTTTTTAGAAAATTATTTTTTTTAATAACTAAAAAATATTGTTTCCAATTTTGAAGGTTAGTTGGCAGTTCATCTTATCTTAGTTTTAGGAAGCTTCATGGAACAATTCACCTTTTTAGGAGTTGTTTTAAAAATTACCAAAAATGGCAAAAAATGATTTTGTGAAAAATTGCCAAAAAAGGTAATTTTTAGATTTTGTAGTCAAATTAGTATTTTCTCTCATTGTAGCAGCAGAAGAATTGGAAGAATAATGAAGGAGAACTGGAAATTTGAAAATATTCTGTATTTTTTTCCTCTCTTATATTTTCTTAATTGTTAAAGGAATTCTAGTTGCATCAATATATCTCATTATTAAGAAGTGATAGAAAAGTACTCAAAATAAAAAATAAAAAACATCATAATTATGATCATAAAAATTATCATCATTAGACATAAGAGATGTGTAATTAGTCTACAACACATAAAAGCAAGAAGAGAAGGGAAAAGAGGTTTTTGAGCCGTTCTAGATGATTCAAAGATGTTTCCACTAACCAAGGTAGGTGACAAGTGTAAAAATTATTTAAAATAAACATTTGAACATTAGGATGTTGCTATAAGAATGTGAGGCATGCAGACATGTATGCAACATGCTAGTGTCCAGACAAATTACACTAGAAGATGACAGGTGGAAAGAGAAACACATGATTAATACAAAAGTGGTGTTAAAAGATAGTTGCTAAAAATGGTCACTTAGAATATTGAGAGGGAAAAAAGATGATGAAGGGGATGAAATTGACATACACATATACTGGGAGAATGGACACTAAAGTGGCTATAAAAGTGTAGGTAAAATTGTGAAAGGGGTATGCAATTTCTGATTCTACAATATGAGAGGCTCAAGATGTAAGAGGCAATAGGTATGAAGATCCAAGTCCTTAAACTAAATTGAGATCTAAAATGAAAGATGAAAATAATTAGAACATGTCATAGTTGAAATTGCAAGGTAGAAAAACAAACCCTAAGACCAAACACTATGAGGTGTAGGAAATGCTGACATACAATAAAATGGAGAGGAGAAATGATGACATCTAAGGATATATCTAGGTTAACTAATGCAAGATAGCCCAATGATAATTACAATCAACCTAGATATAAGAAGTGAATCTATAAATAACATTTGAAATAAGCTATATTGATAACAAAAGAAGATATAATTGATTAGCTTTGTATGTGACATGGATGTTTTGTTATAGTGTGTGCTTAATGATTCAAAATAGAATTTTGCTACTAGGCCTATAATAGTGGAGCTATATTAAACTATGATATGCTCCATTTTACTTCATTTAACCCACATGTGCTTGTACTTCTGTTGCACTGTTGGTGTTCCTAATTCTTCTTCTTGCAGATGTTTCTGGCATTGCATTTCAGTGTTCCTGTCACCCCTCTCCCTGTTCAGCATTATGGGGGGGGTTCACCTATTGGTTCTATTGCTTCCTTGGTTTGGTTGAGTGATCTACGTATACAATTTTTGTTCCTATGTACTAGGTAGATGCAGTGGCTAGGCACCTATGCATTTCGGTGAGATGGATCATCTACTATATAGACACTCATTCATTCCTGCTTTTGGAGGCCACCTCTTCGATTGATCAGCTCTTCAGACTTTGTCTTCTCTACCTGGTCATGCACTATTTCAACGGGGGTTCCAGCAGTTTCTTCTGACAGTGTTTGCAGCTTCATGCTTCGGAGATGCTTCATGCTCTTTCTTGTTCCTTTCTTTGGGACATTCCCTAGATTGGAGGCTTTGTTTCCTTCATCTAGTTTATTTCTTGTACTTGGGTACCTGATCAGGCCTTGTTGCCAAGACCCATTGCTCTTTCATGCATTTTTGTTTCCATGCATCTTTTAGTCCTTAGTTATTTAGCTTCTCCCTAAGTTACACTTAAAGGGGGGTGTTAGAGTAGTCATATTATAGCTAATAATTTATTTATTTAATTATTAGTCTATTATTCTCTACACTTAAGTTAGACTTAGGCATCTTATTATGTGAGGGAAAAACCAAATAATGTGCATCACATAAGTAATAATCATATATGATGCAAGAGATTTTAGTGGCTTTTTAAGACTTTAACTTATTTTTTAGAAATTTATTTTTTTAATAACTTTGAAATATTGTTTCCAATTTTGAAGGTTAGTTGGTAGTTCATCTTATCTTAGATTTAGGAAGATTTACAGAATTCATCTTTTTAGGAGTTGTTATAAAAATTACCAAAAATGGTAAAAAAAATGATTTTGTGAAAAACTGCCAAAAAAAGTAATTTTTGAATTTGTCTTTAAATTAGTATTTTATCTCATTGTAGCAGGAGGATAGTTGGAAGAATAATGAAGGATAATTAGAATTTTGAAAATCTTTTGTGTTTTGTTTCTCTCTTATATTTTTCTTAATTGTTAAAGGAATTATTGGTGCATCATCTGGTATTAGAGCAGGAAGATGGCTGGAAGAGGAAGAGGAAATACCTGGATGCATAGAGATATGAAAATACTCTAGAAGAAAGTTGTAAATCTTACAACAATGCTTGCAAATCAAGGGCTAAGACAAAGAGAAGATGATTCAGATGACGAAATAAGCCATGGGAGAAGAGTTGAACAACATGCACAGGTCAAAGAAGAGGAAGAGAAAATGAATGGACTATCTTTTGAGGAAAGGATTATCAAGGTATTAGAAGTATCTAATTATACAGGTAGTCTTAAACCAAAGGACTCGATAGATTGGCTAAATAACATGGGGAAGTTCTTTGAGTGGAAGCATATGACAAAAGAGAAGAAAGTAAAATTTGCTTGTATAAAATTGTTAGGGAATGAAATGATCTGGTGGGATCACTTGAAGAAGGAAAGAACCCAAAAGGGAAAGGATAAAATAAGAACCTGGGAAAAGATGGAGAAGAAACCGAGGGAGAAATTTCTACTTGTAGATTATACACAAAATCTAAAGCAAAATCTATCTACTGTAGAAGACTATACAAATGAAGTTTATAAATTATCCATTCATGTGGACCCTAATGAAACTAATGAACAAATGGTTGCAAGGTATGTTAATGGCTTGAAGTTTTCTATCCAAGACGATTTGAGCATGCATTGAGTCACTAGCATGAAAGAGGCATACTAGCTTTCCTTAAAGGCAGAAGAAAAGTAAAGTCATCATTATTTTCAGAGAACTAGAGGAGTGAGAAGGGGCACATCATCCCCATTGTGTGATGGTTCAAGTTATTATTAGGGAGATTCATCCCAAGGAATAGAGAGACAAGAAGAAACCCACCATACTCCATCAAATCAGTAAAGAGGAAGGGGGTTTCAACAAGGTCAAGATTATGGCAGTGGTAGAGGATGAGAAGGTCAAAGAAGACCATTCACTTTTTTAGGTGTGGTGAATAAGGTCATAGAGTATTTGAATGCTCCAATTATAACATGCAAGAGATGAATCAAGAAAGACCATCCAGGGTGAATTTGGCTCAAGCTGAGAATGGAGCAAAATAAGAGGTATCACCAGATGTAGGAGAAAGTCTCATGATTAGGAGGACAATGGTAATTCCAGCAAAGGAGAAGGTACAGGAAAAATTTCCTGATGATTCATGGCTTTGAACCAACATATTTCACACAAGATGTACTTTAGGAGTAAAGGTATGTCAAGTAATTGTTGATGGAGGTAGTTGTGAGAACATGGTTTCTAAAGAAATAGTAGACAAACTAAATTTGCAATGTAAAAGCCATCCTTTCCCCTACTAAAATCATGGTTCAAAATAGGGATTGAAGTTACAGTAGATAAGAGGTGTCTTATTAAATTTTCCATAGGAAAGATCTATAAGGAAGAGGTGTGGTGTGATGTCATTCCAATGGATGCATGCCACGTTTTGCTAAAATTCATGATGAGGGGAAGAATTCATGATGAGGGGAAAAACACATACACCTTTTGGAAGGATGGATCTAAATAAATTTTTCTACCTCTTAAGGATGATGGAAAGGGTGAGAGTATGTTGTTTTGAAAAAAGACTTGTCAAAGAGCTAAAGGTAACAGGGTGTTGTTATACACTGGTAGTGCAAAAGGGAGAAGAGGAAGACTTGTTAGTACCACTGAAGGTAGATGATATATTGGAAGAGTTTGTTGATTTCATTGTAGCAAAATTACCTGAAGATCTTCCACCAAAAAGACACATCCAACATCATGCAGAACACCTCCACCGATTGCAGGAAGTAGGGCAAAAGTTATAGAAAAGTCATGAGAGGTACAAAGCTCAATTTGCAGGAAGAAGTTGCAGAATAAAGAAAATTGGTCCAAACAAAATTTTTAAGAAAATCAATAACAATGCTTATGAGACAATACCAAGCAAGAAAAAGGAAAAGATTGCATAGGTTTTAGATAAGAATATTATTAATACTCAGCAAAGTGAATACATCAGATATCTGGTATAGTGGGAAGGTTTAGCACTAGATGATAGCACATGGATTATAGAGAGAGAATTGAAGAAGCAATTTGAGGATAGGAACTTGCAGGAGCTACTTTCTTTTCAACCAGAGGAGAATGATGTAGGAGCTTTTAGTGGTTTTTTAAGATTTTAATTTTTTAGAAAATTGTTTTTTTTAATAACTAAAAAATATTGTTTCCAATTTCAAAGGTTAGTTGGCAGTTCATCTTATCTTAGTTTTAGGAAGCTTCATGGAACAATTCACCTTTTTAGGAGTTGTTTTAAAAATTACCAAAAATGACAAAAAATTGATTTTGTGAAAAACTACCAAAAAAGGTAATTTTTAGATTTTGTAGTTAAATTAGTATTTCCTCTCATTGTAGCAGCAGAAGAGTTGGAAGAATAATGAAGGAGAACTGGAATTTTGAAAATATTCTATATTTTTTTTCTCTCTTATATTTTCTTAATTGTTAAAGGAATTCTAGCTGCATCAATATATCTCATTATTAAGAAGTGATAGAAAAGTACTCAAAATAAATTAAAAAAACATCATAATTATGCTCATAAAAATTATCATCATTAGACATAAGAGATGTGTAATTAGTCTACAACACATAAAAGCAAGAAGAGAAGGGAAACAAAGGTTTTTGAGCCGTTCTAGATGATTCAAAGATGTTTCCACTGACCAAGGTAGGTGACAAGTGTAAAAATTATTTAAAATAAACATTTGAACATTAGGATGTTTCTATAAGAATGTGAGGCATGCAGACATGTATGCAACATGCTGGTGTCCAGACAAATTACACTAGAAGATGACAGGTGGAAAGAGAAACACATGATTAATACAAAAGTGGTGTTGAAAGATAGTTGCTAAAAATGGTCGCTTAGAATATTGAGAGGGAAAAAAGATGATGAAGGGGATGAAATTGACATACACATATATTGGGAGAATGGACACTAAAGTGGCTATAAAAGTGTAGGTAAAATTGCGAAAGGGGTATGCAATTTCTGATTCTACAATATGAGAGGCTCAAGATGTAAGAGGCAATAGGTATGAAGATCCAAGTCCTTAAACTAAATTGAGATCTAAAATGAAAGATGAAAATAATTAGAACATGTCATAGTTGAAATTGCAAGGTAGCAAAATAAACCCTAAGGCCAAACACTATGAGGTGTAGGAAATGCTAACGTACAACAAAATGGAGAGGAGAAATGATGACATCTAAGGATATATCTAGGTTAAATAATGTAAGATAGCCCAATGATAATTACAATCAACCTAGATATAAGAAGTGAATCTATAAATAACATTTGAAGTAAGCTATATTGATAACAAAAGAAGATAGAATTGATTAGCTTTGTATGTGACATGGATGTTTTGTTATAGTGTGTGCTTAATGATTCAAAATAGAATTTTGCTACTAGGCCTATAATAGTGGAGCTATATTAAACTATGATATGCTCCATTTTACTTCATTTAACCCACATGTGCAACCGGTATTTGTATATTTATAGGTTTGAACCTCTTTATATAATCTTAAACTTTATGTGCAACCTTGAATTGTGTGATTTGGGTATATAAGTTCTAACTTGCCTTTGTCTATTTGGAAATAGTGTTTTATTTCTTAGAAGCATTATTGGAACTTTCTATGCCAAGGAAGGGAAGTTGACCAGCTTGCCACCTTGTAACTAAGTTATGTTCCTTGATATTCAACAATTTGTTACAAGTTTGTAACATGTTAATAAAAATGCAAATGCCCAAATTTGCTCTTATGATTGCATATCTTGATCCAATCTTTGTATGAGAAAATTACATATATGTTAAAGCTATCAAATAATCTAAAATGATTTAAGGATTTATCTTTATACACTACCTTAGTATTCAAATTTGAATATTTGTACACTTTAACTAGAGAATATCAACTATTTAAATTTGATTTATTTACATCTATGATCAAATTAACATTTAAGAAAAAGGTTCCAAAATTATGTTTACACATTCAAAATTATATTTATGATCTTAAATGAAGGCTGAAAACAAGTATTTGAAAATTAAATCTAAACCACTAATAATCTAACTTAAAAGTCTAATAATATACACACAAAACACTAATCCTTATATAGCCTAATCAATTATGTAAACACTAAACGTTCATTAAAAAAACCTATTATTAACCATATTTATTATTTGTAACTTGTTTTTAATCTTTTATCCTATTAAACTATCAACTTACAAACCAGTCAAATCATCATCACATATGATAACAATCTAGCACCTTCAACCATTGACTTATATCTCTTTCTTAAAACCTTCATTTCCTAAAGTTTCTATTAAAAGAAAAAGAAAATCAATATTTGTGGTAATGGTTTTCAATTTAAAATTAAACCGTAGTTTGGAATAGTTTAATATTTTGAGATTGCGGAAAGGGAGTAATCCCATGTTTTGGCATTTTGTTTATATGCAACTTTGGAATTTTTATTGATATGAAAAGTCGCCCCTTGGAATTCTAGAAGAGTTTTACCGATTATTAGCGATTTAAAAAGGAACGAAGACCCACTTTTGTTGGGGAAAACAACGGGACGACCAAAATCCTCCTTAATATTATTCTCTGAAAGTTGCAGCAGGAAAAAAATAATAATTAAAACCTCTGACTAAAATTCTCCTATAATTTGACATCTTTATTGTAAATTATTAATATATAATTTTTTTCAATTTTTATAAAAAATTATCCGACAAACCGACCATCCACTCCTCATGGGCATATTTTCAACTGAACAAAATTTCTACAGTTCATAATTTTGCTTCTAGATTTCATCATGTGTGTTTTATTTGTTGTCAATACTGGATAATTGGTACATTTTTCCATAAAAGTTCGGGCATGTTTACAATTTAAAATAGTTCGAAGCTCGGATTAATAGTTATAATATTCAATATAATAACATATAATTTAAAAATCTATTGTAATAGTATATTGTACAAGATAATTTTAGAAAATAATATAAATAATATAATATATTTAAAATTTTAAAAATAATAATTAATTAAATAATTATTATTAATTAATTTAAAATTATATTCTAATAATAAATATAAATATACAATAAATTTATTATCATATAAGTAATATATTGTATAAAATATATCAATTTGAATTTATTATTAACAAATTTAATATATAAATTAATTATCAAATATAATTGTCGTAAATGGGTTATGTTGGGTTAAGCCAATATTTGTGGAAATGGATCTAATTGTGTGGACTAACCTAGAGGAAGGGTGGTGGAAAGCTAACTTTGAGGGGGCTTCAAAAGGAAATCTTGGCTCATCAAGTGCGAGATTTATTATTCGGGATTGGACAAGTAACACCATAGCCTTAGGTGGTAAGAGACTTGAAGATGGGACTAATAATGTGGCAGAGGCTACATTGGTGGCAGTCAAGGTGACAAGAAGTTTAGGGCTGCATTGGTGGCAGTCAAGGTGACAAGAAGTTTAGGGGCATCGAAAGTGTAGCTTGAAGGGGATTCACAAGTTAATATTTATGCAATTATCAAAAGTACATTGGATGCTTTATATTTGCAAATTATGTAGATCTTATTGGAGTAAGTTAGCCTTAATGAAGGACTTAAAAAATTCACATGTGAAAAGAGGTGGTAATAAGGAAGTAGACACCCCCATCGAATTGGGCCTTAGCCTTTGCAAATAAAGGAGAAATTTGAATTGGAGATCTTAAACTTTTGAAGCTTTAAAATAGTAAAGTAATTGTTAAATAATAATTTAGAAAAGAATTTTGAAAGTTGGCAAGTTGGCAGATTGGATGGCAGCATTATACGGAGGCGGAGAATTTAAATTGGCAAGATGGTCGAAGTGACACCGAGAGTTATGGGAGGACACTGCATTTATGGCGGGGAAGTCCGAAAATTTTGATAAATCTCCCCAAAATTTCTCATTATTACATTGCAAATAGAGAGGTCTGGTTCAGAGGTATGAAAATGGAAACCTCATTCATTTTCTTGTCTCCTTGATCTTTTCTTGTGTCATTTTTTGTTTTCATGAGCTTACTATTAATTTTCTATGAAAATTGTAACAAGGGCAGTTTTGATAGATGTTGGGATTAAAAATTATTTTTTTCTTGTTAATGACATGAAGCAAACTTTGTAATTATCGAGGAAAGGACGATGTAGGGTTAGAGTTATAGTCTGTAATTTTGGATGTAATTGTGGTTGGTTGATAGGGGTGGTTTGTTGATGTTGATGGGTTTTATGGGATGGTAGTTAAAAGAGTTTTTATGTAGAGTGACTTTATTTAATAAATTATAATAAAATATTACATTTGTTAATAGAACTATTATCATATAAATTTTAAGTCTAAAATGTCACTATCAAATATTTTATATAATTAAGATTTTTGTTTAATTGTATTATCTAAAAATTAAAGAAATTATATAATATAATATTTTCAATGATTAATTAAATATGAATTAAGATGTTCAAATGAATCTTTATTTTTGGTGTATTTTTATTTTTTACTTTTATCTTATAATATTTGATATACTAAAATTAACACAATTTTAAGAAAACCAAAAGTAAAGCAATTTATGTCTCGTTGTGTAGAGGTTTGTAGTGTGAACTTCATCATTCTAGCAAATGATGAAGCCACCTCTAGCACACATCTTATTAGGTGATGGGCTATATATTGTGAACTTTTAGTCAATATATATCTCACCCAGCCAAACACCATTGTCTATGTAGCACCCAAAATGTCTCATTTATTATAACTAGCACCAGCACCTTAGGGTGCAATGGGTTTGCCAAGAGATATTTAAAATCAATTAGAAAATAAATTTGGTTTTTTTTTTTGGTATATTTTTGGATCTAATAAGGTTAGTAGGCCAATTATTTATTCAATGATATTTGTGCAAAATAGGTAAGTGATAGGTATAAAATAACTATGCATCCACTTAACCCTAACCCAAATTGAAACCCTAACTTTAACCATCATAACCCAAACTCTAAACACAACCCTAACCCTAATCATGTCATAAATTTAAACCATTATCATAACCCTAACCGTAATTTTAAAAAAAACTCTAACTTTAACCATAAAACATAATCCTAAATCTAAATTGAATCCTAACCTTGACCTTAGCCCTAAACATAATCCTAACCCTAACCATAATACTAATCATGATGTAAACACTAACAATGATGTAAACCTTAACCCTAACAATGATTGTAACTATAATCCTAATCTTAATCCTAATCCTAACCCTGAACTCTAATCCTAATCAAAACCCTAACTCTAACCATAATACTAATCATTACGTAAAATCTAATCTTGACAATAATTATAATCGTAAACTCTAAACCCTAATCCTAAACCCAATCCTAATTCAAACCATAACCCTAACAATAAATAATTATAAATAAATGAAGTTTAATAACTTGTTATTATAAATTAATTTAAATAAATAAATTATTTTAATTAATTAAATTATTATTATTATTATTATTTTAATTAAGCTCTGCCTATGGGGGTAGTACCCTTTATATTACTAAAAGAAAAGATACATAAGGTTGGATCTATATATCTGATTACATAATAAAACCAAAAAGGATTAGCCTTCTTAGAGATCTATTCAATGGAATAGGTATCCTATCCTATTCCCAATGCTGATCAACCTTACCACCACCTCTGCTGAGAAGAGTTGATCATTATTCTGACAAAAGGTCTCAAACTTCAACAAATTGAACTCTTTATAAATACATTTTTTGTATAGAGTCCATGCCTTTTTCATCTTCTTTTTCTTATCATCGTCATTAGCTCTGAAGAAAATGCCCAGACCTACTCTTGGAAAGTTATAGTTGTTTAGATCCAATGCTATGGATACCTCCATATAAATCTCATCCTCTATCATCCTTCTTACCATCCCATTCACTGTCACTGGGTGGCCCATGACTTGAACTATGGGTCGAAAAAGATCACATATGAGCTTCCCATCATGAACATGTCCGCTTGCCCAGTAGTCCATTCCCAACAACATGATAATGGTGGACTTTTCCTGCTCATTAGCCTTCGCAAAAATCCTTGCTACCTGTTCTTGTGGAGAATCCTGCATCGCTGTCTCTTGCGCACATCCACATCTGATTCCCATAAAGTATGCCATCTCTTCCTGCTATCCTTGCAAATGCGGATAACAACTATCTCCTTATAAATCCTTCTTGGAGAATCTATTCTTCGTACCAGTTCTTTCAACATGCCTAGGAAAGAGATGTAGATCACGTGAAATAAATCTACCCAATATCCTCTACTACCGAATCTCTGTAAACAATCTAATGATAGTGGTCCTTAAAATCTCTATGAGGAAGAGGAAATAAGTTATTCGATCAACATGCCACTTCCAACCCTCGGATTTCTGTTGTAGTTCCTTACCCTATACCTTTTTTCGGGATTATCCTGTGTTCTTCTGTGACAATCCCCATTAATTAAATTATTTTGTTTTCTATTTTAATATTAAAATTATTATAGAACTAATATTTAAATACTAAAAACTATAGTAAAAAAAACATTTAAGAACAGATTTTTATCAATAAATCTTTTTATTTTTACTTAAAATAAACTTACATTTGAGATTTTAAAAAAATATATACTCCTAAAATTTAAGACTTTTCTATCAATAAGTATGAATAAATTTTTATTTTAAAGATCAAAACCAACTCTAAGACACATGATGAAAACCCTTGTGTCAAAATTTGTTCTTAAAATATTTTCGTAGCTAATTTTCAACCCCTATCACACAATTCAAATGTTCAAATTCTATCCTTTCAATATGCACCAAATCGAGAAAGATGAAATGATCTTATTTACTGAAAATATGTTCCCCTTTAAACAAAACTAAATAGACACATCAATTTAAAATCTCTGTAAAGCTTCTCACATTAGAACAATGGAGGAAAATAAGGGTTCTACAATATAATGAGAGGGTGTCGAAGTTTAACAGCCTCAATATTTGGGATTTTAGAAAATTAATACATATATTATATTCTAAGATATTTTTGTTCCATATAACATTTTCTTAATGAGTATAATGCAAATACTTATTTTATATTTTAATTAAGTTTTTTCTGATTTCATATTTCTACTAAGTGGAACTAATATTTGTTTCAAGTGATGAGAGTCAATATATATTTAAATGCATTTTTTACATATTTAGAAAGTTTACAAATATCTAATTTGTTGATTCATTATGTACTCTAATTTGATCCAATAAATAGATTGATTTCTATAGAAAAATGTTTTGAGAGTCAAAGATTTTCTCTACAACTTTTGAATAGATAGTATTATAGTTACAAGGAGGGGTCGTTACAAGGAGGGGGAGACCCTTCTTCCCATAATTTTATTTTTTTCTTATTTAATAGACAACTATAAATCTATCATTTTTGGGAGAAACATCATGTTGATGTGACACTTGAAGATGCCTTTTCAAATAAACCACTCCCTAAAATTGAAAGTGATTTTAAATTACTATGTATGATTTTGAGAGCTACAAAATTATAGTGTTGAACTATTAAGTTCTCTCCTAAAAATAAATTGATATGAAGGCTTTTTTTTATCAAATTATAATAAAGATGTCGTATAAAGTTTTAAATGATACTTATTGTTAAGTTTGAATTTCAAAGATTCTTTGGATCATAATAATAATTTTTAAATTTTATGTTAATATTTTTATTTGATCATATAAGAAATTAATTTAATTTGACCTAGAAGTCAAACAAGATTGAAAAACCATCCTATCAATATCTCTACAAAACTTACACAAAAGTGATTCTATGTTTATATGGATCAACTAATGAACCTTATTTAATATGAAAATTTATTAATTTATTATTATTTTAAATGTACTTTATAGCTCTTCATAAACTAAAATATTAAAATTCTTAAAAATACCATTATATTCATAATATTTCAATTTTATATTTTAAATTAATTAATAATTATAATAAATAGTGCCCGGCCAAACAACTCTTTAAGTTGCTATTAAACTATGAAGTAATTTACCCATCAACGTCAAATGAAGTTTAATCTTCCCAAATAATATCAGATTCTTCACTCCAAGTGTGAAAGCAAATTTTAACGCAACTACTGGTCGGATATTTATTTTAATTAACACAATCAATTTAGATTGCGACTGGTATAGACACGTCTCATTCAAAATCTTATTAGTATTAAATATATGGATCTTCATATCAAATCAAATATTAGTTTCAGATTTAAAAATCTTTTCTAATCCAAGAATTCTGATATGTTCTTATCTACTTTTGTTTAGGCTTGAAATTTGACGGTCATCCCAAACTATAATATAAAATTAGAAAATAATTATTAAATATTAATAAATGAAAAATACAAAATAATTGAACAAATTTTTAAGTTCATATACTTTATTTTGAAATAATTTTAAATTAATATAAACGTATAATAAATAATATAAAATATATATATTACATACTAATATTAAATTAGTAAAACAAATTTCTAAAATTTATATATTTTCTTTTACAAAGATTCTAAATTATTAATAAAATATAATAGTCAAAATAAAAATATTTATTAGAAAATAATATATATTTATATTGTTATATAAAATAGTATATTATGTATAATAATTTTTGAGAGTTTATTAATAAATTTAAGTTTTTTTTCAAAATGCGGCCATCAAATTTCAGATTTGCTCTCAATAGATTAATGTGGCGGCTGTATAGAAACTTTGATATTTTAAAATCTACTTTTAATTATATCTTACTTTCTTTTGCTATTACTTCCTTGCTTGCTTTAAAATAGATGTGCGCTTTCAAATAAACACTAGGGGAGACAACCCACTACTTGAACACGTTCCAATGATTGTGATACCAATTCTTAACTTAATACCCATAGTTTCTGATTTAATATCCAATATTTTTGACAACATTGTACCAATAGTTGTGACTTTAAAGTTGTTTTTGCCAATGATGACTACCCATAATTGAATGAAATATGCCATTTGTTCTAAAAAGCAGCCAATCATGTGATGCCACATCAGCTGCACAAGTATTTGGGTCCCTAATTCTCTATGATTGGTCTCACTTTTTTTTTGGGCTGTTTTGGACACCTTAGCAAAAAACATGTTGAAGTGGTATCATATTTGATGATGTGGCTCTGAAACCTT
The DNA here is from genome assembly GCA_027943335.1 of Chamaecyparis obtusa. Lineage (NCBI taxonomy): Eukaryota > Viridiplantae > Streptophyta > Pinopsida > Cupressales > Cupressaceae > Chamaecyparis > Chamaecyparis obtusa. Next base: position 1,544,684 of record BSBK01001129.1, read on the forward strand.
AGTTATAAGCAGGAGACTCGCCAAGTAAGCTACTGTAAAAAAATGGGAGTGATTTGAAATTTCCACGTAGGATTTTGAGAAGCACAAAGTTAGGGTGCTCAACTACCGGGTCCTCTCCCCTAATTGTAAACACCGAGGCCAAAAAAGAGTTTATCGATCTTCTGTGCAACATATATTGCCAAAATTTTGTTGGTCGAGAAATTCCCAAAGAAAGTTGGGTATGTTAACCACCATGCCAATCCTTCGGAAAACAATGGCAACAAAGGGCATAATAAGTTGCATCTCTATAACTAGCAAATAATTAAATTTTTATAAGGTTTTTTTTTTTTTGGATGAGTGAAACCATAAAGGCCAATTGCAGTAATGGTCACAACATACCTAATCTAGTTTTGCCCATTTAAGACTCCTTCATGCTTGTTGTTGCTGGTGTTGAGTGCAAACGCAAGTAAAATTTGAGATTTTTCTGTTATTTATTAGGTAAAATAGGAAAAGAATTAAAAAATATATAAAAATAAAAAATTTATTAGGTAAATTAAATTGTTATAGATGTAAAACATAAAAGAACCAAAATATAAAAAAATAAAAAATCTATCAAGTAAATTAAATTGTTATAGATAAATAAACTTGGAAGAAAACATTCTATTTATTCAACCATTCAAGAAAACATAGAAATATTTTATTAAATAATTTAAAAAAATCATTTTTCATAGTGAGGAGTAAATTTGCCAACAAATAAAAACCATGTTTTGTTATTTTTGTCTTATGTATAACAATAAAAAATGTCAAATGCTACGGTTACATGAAGGAGAAATTAAAAAAACAAGTTATACAGGGCTTAATTTATAAGAATACATATAGTTCCACTGATCTTCTAGATTGAGTGTAAATATTCACATAATTTTTTACTTTAATATTAATAGGATTGTGTGTGAGTGATTTACACCTTCATGAAATAACAAGATTTAAAAGACAATTACACTATTCAAAGCAAACTAATCTAAATAATGCACAATTAATCTAAATATCTCATGGATCTCTAAAATAAAGTGGTAAATGAGGCTCTCAGCGATGATCCTCACTAGTGACACTCTAAAGATGAGAATTAAGTTATATGATATGCAAATTTAGATCTATTCTATCAAATTCTAGCTCTATTTGATGAACAATCTACTATGATCAAATCAATTTAATCTAATTAGCAATGAGAATGATAAGTGAGTGATGTGGATGCAAATTGACAGAGCTTTGCTGCAATTTAAAGATATGGAGTGGATGAATTATGCTTCTAAATGCCTTCAATATATAAGATTTTCCCAAGGGTAGGGGGTAGAGTGAGATAACCATGGTTATGCTTGGGTAAGGTCAATTGGCTTTGCTTTATCCATAAATGGGGGGACAAGGAGGGGACAATCATTTAAATGGTTTCAAAAGGCTGGACCATTTCAACAAAAGTGAGTGATTTGTGTCCATTTTGTCTCCAATTTGCTTTGTTGAGGGAAATTACGATTTATTAATTAATTAAAGTAATTAAATTTAGCCATGAAGGGTAAGATGTTCATTTTGATTTTTGCTTTCAACAACTATGTCATTAATTGAATTTAATCAATTTCGTAGTGTTTTTCCCCTTTTCAAGCTTTATTTAATCATTTAATCATTTAATTGAATTTTCCTTTGATTTGAATTGCCTTTGTTCCATTTATTGATTTTTCATATTATTTTGATGATTTGATGCCTTTGGCCAATTTTCTGTGTCTACAAATGCCCCTCTTTGAGTCGATGTGCAAAGAACACCGATTCAAAGATTCCCTTAATATGATGATCTGATTCAGTTCTGGTTCTGTGATTCCTTGATACCTCTGATAGTTCTGATTGATGTACTTCTTGATGATGATGATGTACCTCTGATGATGGTTCTGATATGATTCTGATGCCTCTGATATGATATGGGTCCTGGTTTGATGATAGGTCCTGGGTTTACTGATAAAGGTCCTGGGTTCACTGATAAAGGTCCTGGGTTCACTGATTGCTGATATGTTGATAGGTTTGATATGATAGCAGATTTGATATTGATTTTTCTCCTGATATGATACTGATATGATAACTTGATATGATATTTTTGATGTGATGCCAATTTGATACTCTGATGCCCCCTCAGAAATAAAACATATTGATTCCTTGATTTGAAAGATTTTGATTGATTGGTCCAATATGTTTTCATTTCTAAAAAATATTGATGATATGCCATGACTCACAAATTTTTACATCCAAGATAGATAGGTCTGTTGTAGTTAAGCAAAACAAGTGATTATGATAACAGGATAATGGTACCAATGAATGTGATTTGTCAATCTGATAGGATAGTAAAACTGATATGGGATAACTAATCAGTGTGAAAACCGATACAGTTGATAGGATTGATCTTGATCAGTGTGAAAACCGATATGGGATCTTGATAGGATAAATCAATCAGTGTGAAAACCGATATGATTTGATACTACTGCTTCGTTCTCAGGACACAGAGACACGAACAAATGGTACTGGGTGTGATTTCTTGATACTTTGATAGGATTGATTGACGTAAGATGACTCACTGATATAGAATACTGATATGATTCCCTTGATTTGTGAAACAAGCACATTTCCATAAATGATATATATATACGGACCTTAGCTTCTTGGATATTTGGATTTAAGTCATGGGTTTGACCTAGCTAGAGTATAGGTTATTGAGATGATTGATTATGGAGCTCTTTCAGTTTGTTGATATTGTATCATGATATTTCAGTTATTGATTAGGACTTTGATGTATCACTTTGATGACATTGTATCTTTGATTAGACAAGACTTCATGGATCTGTGATGTTATGGACACTTATGATTTATGGACTTTCCTTGATTCTTGATTGAATGACCCATTTTATGATTGATCAAGATTTCAATTGAATGACCCCCCTTTTCCCTTGGAAAAATACTACAAACAAATGCACATGCAATTAATCTAACATGATAATGCAATTAACCTTCCATGATAATGCAATGCAATGCAGCTAAGTGTCACTAGCTTTTAGCAAATAAATGCCTTGAGGATAAATTTTCATCATTGAGCACTTGGGACCAGAAAGTCGATACAATCACCACTGCCCACTGACATGATGATATGAATATCGCTTTTTATTGCTCATATGGTAACCTCCGTTTTGCTTTCCCATCGGTCTCGTCGATACGACTATCACTAATTATAAACAATCATGAGAGTACGAATACTGATTTTGTCAAATTCTATGTTGCAAGTGGATTTTGGCATTTAGATATGAAGAATCTAAATATCCAAGGTATCAGGTTGTGTAAACAAACAAAAGTTAACTCATTGTTTTATAAGATAATCGTCGATGGTTCTTTGATGACCATGTCTTTAGATGAATTCTCATAAGGCAATGAATCTTCCCCCAAACATTCACTTCATAGTCAAGAAAAATATCATGTCTCCATCATTGCCAATCTAGTCGAAACATCATTGATTAGCTAAAAAGACTTGATACAAATTGAATTAATGTAAGTAAATAGATTTTTAACCAACTTTTCAAAAGAATCTATCTAAGTGTTTTGCATTGTTTTCTGATCTTCAAAGAATATTTCCAAGTGTTTTGATCATGGAATGATGTTTGATTTTTAATCCTGAATAATAAGTCAATTTAGGCTCAAGGATTTGTTGTGGTAGTCAACTTCTTGGTTAGTAAACAATGATATCAACCAAAGGTTTATGAAAATCTGATCTCTCTTCTGAAAATGTTGATCCCTTTCTGCTTGTGACTGAATGTTGCTCGTTTGAATCCTTTTTGAGGTACCCACTTTTCGATTTGTTTTATGCTACCCCCAAGTGTGCTACCCCCAAGTGTTTGATGTATCAGTTTTGACAACTTTTGGGCAATGCAAAGGATGATACTAAAAATGTTATTATGACTATGTACAAATGATGGATGCAATGAAGGTTTGGACAAATGGGATGATGAGATGCATTATGCACACATGTGACTAGGAAAGAAATGACTTAAGGAAACCAAAAGTGCTTGTTGCCAAGTTTTCACCTTTGGGTGCTTTTTTTCTCTTTTTTTTTTTACCGAGGCACCTATTGCTAGGTTTTCACCAAGGCATTTTTTTCTTTTTCATTTTTTTTTTTTTTGTATTTTTCATTGTTTTTGCTTTCTTCATGCTCAATTTTCCACTGTTTTTGATCTTTCCTCCTTTCCAATATTTTTGGATTTTCCATTTTCAAATGTTTTTGTATTTTCAAGGTCTCTTTTCAACTATGTACAATAATTATGATGCTCTCTCATCTGATACTCTGTATACTCTTTCATCTGCTTTAGGTGTAGAACCTCTTCAAATGAATGCTATTTATGGGTTCTTGTAACTCTTCACCATTACAATCTGATAACTTATATGTTCTAGTTCCAAAGGATGACACTATCACAAATGGGCCTATCCAATTAGCTTCCCACTTTCCTTTCTTTTCCCTTTCAGCTTGATTTTTGGGATTTTCTCTTAATATCAAGTCTCCTACTTGAAAAATTCTTGGTTTGATGTGTTTGTTGTAATTGCATGAAATCCTATTTTGATAAACTCTTAAATGCTCATAAGCTTGAGTCTGGTGTTCCTCTAACAATTCCAATTGTTGCAGTCTGGCAATCCTATAATCTTCATCAGTGATCAATCCTCTTAATGAAACCCGTAGAGATGGAATTTTAACTTCTAATGGTAGAACTGCTTCAGTTCCATAAACTAAAGAGAATGGGGTGGCTCCTGTAGGTGTTCTGATACTAGTTCTGTAAGCCCATAGTGCAGGATTTATTTGCACGTGCCAATCTCTTCCTGATTTGTTAACTGATCTTTTTAATATTTTGAGGATATTTTTGTTTGTTGCTTCAGCTTGGCCATTGCCTTGTGGATAATAAATGGATGACGAATGATGTGTAATGTGGAATGTCATGCAAAGTTCATCAATATCCTAATTTTTGAATTGTTTCCCATTATCTGTGATAATGGCATGTGGAATACCATAGCGGCAAATTATGTGGTTCAATATGAACATTGAAATTTGTTTGCCGATTGTTGTTGTTAATGGAACTGCTTCCACCCATTTGGTGAAGTATTATGTTGCTGTGATGATATACTTGTGTCCGTTTGAAGATGGAGGATGTATGATTCCAATCAAGTCAAAACCCCATTGATAAAAAGGCCATGGTGTAATGAATGGGTGTAATTCTTGAGCCGGTGCATGTATCATGTTACCGTGATATTGACATTTGCTGCATGTCTTCACAAATTGACAAGCATCCTTTTCTAATGTTGTCCAAAAGTACCCTAAACGAAGGATTTTCTTAGCTAGATTAAGACCGCTGGAGTGTGACCCACAAATGCCTTCGTGGACCTCGCGTAAAGCTAACTTAGACTCTTCTTCCTCTAAACATCTAAGTAACGTCCCATCAAGACCCTTATGATACAATGTGTTTGAAAGGATTAGGTAACGGGCGGCTTGGCGTATGAAGTTACATTTTTGGGCACGAGTTTGGTCTATGGGGAGTACTTGGTCTTTAAGGTAAGTATAGATGGGTCCGTACCAAGGAGAGTCATGTCCATGTAAAAGAGCAACAATTTGGGTGTCAGGAAGGTTGAATGCCGGTTTTACTAACTCTTCCACCAAGAACTCATACTTCTCATTTTGATCTGGTTTTTGTAATAATGAAGCCAAGGTAGCCATGGCATCTGCTGCTCTATTCTTTTCTCTTGGAATCTGTTCAAATGTGATTAAAGCAAAGTACTTCTTCCATCCATCAATCAAGGTTTTATATTTCATCAATTTTATATCTTTGGTATTATATTCATTATTAACCTGATTGATTATGAGTTGGGAATCCCCATACACTTGTAATTCTGCAATATTCCATTCCAAAGCCATTTTGATGCCAATGACTAATGCCTCATATTCCGCTATGTTATTGGTGCACGGAAATAAGATTTTATAGGACTTTGGAATGGTGTACCCTTGAGGGGTAACCAATAATATACCTGCTCCAGAACCTCCTTGTGTATAAGATCCATCAAAATATAATTTCCATGTCTTTGCTTCTATGTTGACAATTGCTGCATCTGGAAATTCAATTTGAATGGTTTGTGTAGACTCCATTGGGTTATCTGCTAAGTGATCTGCTATCACTTGTCCTTTAATTGCTCTTCTATCAACATATTCAATGTCGAATTCACTTAGGATCATGACCCATTTTGCTATTCTACCTGTTAAGGCAGTTTTACTTAGCAAGTATTTGAGAGGATCAATCTTGGCAATTAATTTGATCTTATGCATCAACATATAATGTCTTAGTTTTTGAGATGCAAAGACCACTGCTAGACATGCTCTTTCCATGAATGAATAATTTAGTTCATATTTTATTAAGGTTCTACTAAGATAGTAGATTGCCCTTTCTTTTCCTTGCTCATCTTCTTGTGCCAACAATATGCCTAGAGACCTTTCTGTGGCTGATATGTATAACAACAGTTCTTTGCCCTTGATAGGTGACATAAGAGTAGGTGGGTTTATCAAATAAGTCTTCAAAATAGCGAAGGCCTTATCACATTCTTCATCCCATATAAATGTAGTGTCCTTGTGTAGCAATCTAGTGAAGGAGTGACACTTTTCTGCTAATTGAGATATAAATCTCCTTATTGATTGAATCTTTCCTTGTAGTGACCTCATTTGGCTAATGTTTCTTGGAATCTCCATCTCTAGAATGGCTTGTACTTTTTCAAGATCAACTTCAATGCCTTTTGCTGATACTATATAACCCAATAACTTGCCGGATTGGACACCAAAGGCACACTTCTTTGGGTTTAATCTAACTTTGAATTGTTCTAACCGAATAAATATTTTTCTTAGGATTTGTAAATGTTCTTCTCTATTGTGGGACTTTGCTAGAATGTCGTCCACATAATCTTCTAAGAAAGTGTGCATCATGTCGTGGAAAATAGTTGTCATGGCCCTTTGATATGTAGCTCCAGCATTTTTAAGACCGAAGGGCATGACATTCCAACAAAAAGTACCCCAAGGGCAAGTAAATGCTGTCTTTTCTTGGTCTTCGGGAGCAATCTTTATTTGATTGTAGCCACTAAATCCATCCATTAATGAGTACATTGCGTGACCTGCTGTCAGATCCACTATGGTATCTATGCTTGGCAATGGGAAGTCATCTTTGGGACATGCAAGATTTAAATCTCTGAAATCCATACACACATGGATAGATTTATCATGCTTAGTAACCGACACAATGTTAGAGATCCAATCAGCATATGCTATTGTTCTTATGAACCCCACCTTTAACAATTTTTCCAATTCTGCCTTGACTAGGAGAGCCACATGTGGGTGCATTTTCCTTAGTTTTTGCTTCACAAGTTTAACTCCGGGTCTAACATTCAAATGATGCATTATGAAATCAGGATCCAGTCCAGGCATGTCAGCATATGACCATGCAAAATTCACTTATTGTTCTTGGAAGAATTTGATAAAGTCCTCTCTTTCAAGAGATGTAAGTGATGTAGCCAAGTGTATGACCTTTGGATCTACTTCCGTGCCAATGTTAACTTTTTCTATTGGCTCTATAAGAATAGATGACCTTTCTTCTTCATGTTTAGGCAAAATATCCAATCTCTCTTCTAATGGTGCCACAGTTGGGTTTTCACCAAAAGAAACATCTTTTATTTTCATTGTTTTTGGTTCTAATGGTGCCACAGTTGGGTTTTCACCAATAGAACTTCTCATTTTTTAATTTTTTTTCATTTTTTCATTTTTTTGACTAAGATATTGGACCCTTTCTGTTGTCATTATGTCCGCATTGAGTTCGTTGGTGAAAGAAGGTTCAACCACATTGAGGTATTGGTTTGTTGCTTGGTCATTTGGGAAGTAAAGTAAGTCATGTGGTTCGGTTTGATCCCAATCAATGAGGTCCGGGTGCATCAAAATTAAGGAATTATTGGGTAAGGTATCATTAAGAGGATTAATGGACATGACTTCGTTTGAGGGTTCATACATTGTATCGTTTAGATCTATGATGTGCGCTTCCTCAAGATGATCCATGGAAGCAGGGTCAAAGTCCCCTTCGCTCGAATCCTCATGAACCTCTACGGGAAACAATGTGGGAAAAGCCACAAGCAGGTTAAAACTAACATTTGAATTTCCCTCCTCTGAAGGTGTCCAAAATGTTTCTATCCATGCTCCACTATTAGATGCTTGTTCTATATTAGGCCTTTGAATAGGAGGTTCTTCATTAATTGGAGCATCTTGTTTTGGGAGTTTTGCATAAGTATGTATAGAAATGACTTCTTTATCTTGACATGACTCCTCTGATAAAGTATCCCATTCATAATCCCGAGAGTCATCACTATCTCCTTCGGATTCTAATGCATTTATTTGAGGATGAAAATCATGCATTGGACTTGAACTTTCTCCTTTGTATTGGAAACCTACTCCGGATTTTTCATGACTTGCCCTCCAAATAGGTTCAATAGGTTCTAATAACCCTCTATTTCTTTGGCCTAGGGGTCCTCTTCCTTTGTATCCCATCTTTTGTATAATATCAAATCCTTTCCCATATTGTTCGGTTTGTATATTGACATGCTGAATTCTTTCCATGGGAGTGTCTAAGGTATCATCCTCATCATGATAAAGCCATTGAAGGACTTCATCTTCTTCCTTATCCCATGTTGCTTTGCTATCTTCCCTCACAAAATAAGAATTATACTTATGTGGAAGATGTTCTTTTGAGGGTTTACCATGTGATTTGGGAGATATGGGCATGTCAAATAGAGAAACTAAATATTCTCCTACTCCTTTTGAACTAATCTTGCATTGTTTGTCAAATTTGTTCATCATCTCACTCATGTGTTGGTAATGATCTTCTTTAGCTTGTTCCTTTTCCTTTTTCGTAGGTTTGTAGATCATTGTCTCCAATTTAGGTGCTAAATATGGACTTTCCATTACATTTGGACCCTCGTAGCTCACTTTTTCCTTGCCCTTAGTTGATGTAGTTGAGCTAGCTTGAAGAGGATTTTGTGTATCTTCATTGGTGATTCTTGGAATAACTCCTTCACGATTATGTGCAATGTATAATTCATGCAAGGGTTTGAGTGCATTACAATATTGGAATGGATTTGAGTCTCCTCCAACCGTGATTTCCTCACCCATGTATGGGAACTTGATGCATTGGTGGTATGTGGATGGGACAGCTTGCATCTCATGAATCCATGGTCTTCCCAATAAGATGTTATAGGTTAATTTCATGTCCAACACTTGACACTTGGTTTCCTTCTTGACTAGTCCCACTTGGATAGGCAATACAATCATGCCTTTAGAAGCTCTTTCAGCTTCATCGTAAGCTTTTATGATGGTTTTCTTTGTCGGGTCAATGCAAGACTCAGATAAACCTAAGGATTTTACAAGACTTAATGTGCAGATGTTAAGACCAGCCCCTCCATCAATAAGGGCTCTTTTGAATCTATGCCTTTCGATCAAAACCTCTATATGTAATGGAAAATTTTGAGGATGAGTTATAGACATGTCGTCTTGATCGGAAAATGAAAGACAATGAGGAGCCACCAGATGTCCTACCATATTTTGAAACTTTTCTTCCCCTAAGGTAGTAGAAACATGTGTCTCTTCTAAAGCTTTTTCTAAAATCTCTTTATGATTCGGTGACAACTTCAATAACTCTAAGATTGAGATTTGTGTTGGAGTACGTTGTAATTGATCCACCAAACTATAAGGCCTTGTTGCTGTAGGAGGTTGTTTGACCACAATGTTGGACTGTGGGATATTAGTGTTTTGAGGGACTATCCCTTGTAAAGTCATTCTAGAATTCTGCCCTCTTGTAATGACATTTGTTGCTTCCTTTTGAGATTGTTCATTAATTGTTATAGCATTAACAATATGATCATATGATGGCGCAAAGTTGAGATTATTGGCACTTTGTTTCTTGCCATTTGATGACTCACCTTTATCATGTTTGTAAAAAGGTTGTTTGAAGGTCGTATGATCTTCATTATTTTGGGGTCCATCAACGGTGATTATGTTATTATCTATCAAGTCTTGCACCACATTCTTTAATTGTAGACATTCATTTGTAGTGTGTCCCCGAATCCTATGATATTCACAATGATTCTTAGCATCCCACCAGCCCGGCTTGTGGTCTGGTTCATAAGGCTTAATAGCAGGTAATGTAATAACATTGTTAGCCATGACAGCCTTTAATGCAGTTTCAAGTGATTCTCCCAAGGGTGTAAAGTGTCTTGAAGGAGTGGGCTTCAAATACTTATCATACTTTCTATTTTGATCCTTGTTTCCTTGATTATTCTTGTTGGCATTGTTGTTATTGTTGGAAGGTGCATTGTATGCTTGATTAGTATTATTCACTTGATTTGGTGTCTTTGTAAGGGCAAATGGAATCACCCTCAAGTTGCTGGATTCCACTACACCATCATTAACAATGCCTTTGTTGTTATTTTTTGCAGCATAATGACTATTGTTATTGTACCAACCTTTATTTTGATTGTTGTTATTGTTGGTATTGTTGTTGTTGGAGTTAGAGTTGTTCTTATTTTCCTTATACAATTTCAGCTCTCCACTCTTAATCAACACTTCTTTCATTGTAATACCATTATCAATCAAATCTTGGAAGGTTTTAGGACATTGCATCCTTAGTCTATAATTTAATTCGCTGCTTAAACCGTTAATAAAGATATCCATTTTTTCTTTTTCCGGTACACTTCTTGGATATCTCGCAAATGCAGTCCTCCATATTTGCAAGAATGTGAGGAAGGCTTCTCCATCTTGTTGCTTCATGTTACATAATGTTATCATTGTGACCTCATGTTTGATGTTATAGGAGTAATGAGTCACGAATTTAGAAGCTAATTCTTCAAAGGTTTTGATGCCGGATGGTAGTTTTGAAAACCAATCCATGGCTGTTCCTCCCAAGCTTCTTGGGAATAGTCTCATTAAATAGGTTGTATCATGCATGAATTCAAGACTCAATGCACAAAACCCCCGAAGATGATCATGTGGGTCAGATGTTCTGATGCAGGAGCATCCTGGGTGTAAGAGCAATCTTGCATCACCCAAAAATATTTCTATTTTTGTATTCAATAAGGGCTATCTTGTGCAGAGTTGCTATTTATGGAAACTTGCTATTTTTTAGTAAGTTGGTCTTACGATCTCGGAATGTCTGATTTTACATATGGAGGTTCATCTCAGTCATATCAACCTGCCTGCAAAGTTTCATGGCTAGATCAGGTCTAGTTTTGAAGATATTGCAGATTTTCGGTATTGGCAGTAGGGTACAGAAACTTTGAACTCAGTTTTGAAGGCTTTAGAGGCCCCAGATGAGGTTGAAAAATTGGGTGATGGGCGCTTTGCACTAGTCAAGCCTGTAGAGCACTTCGTGGTGTTTCCGAAATGGGGTTATAATAGTCAATCGGGTCAACTGGTGATGACTTATGGTCTCTGAAAGTCAGGCCACCTGAAATGGCAGAAAATAATTTTCCTTCAAAATTTTTGTTCGGGTTTCAAAAGTTATTTTGAGCTGACTTTGATGTAATAAATTGAAAAACAAAATAATTCTAAGTTGGGTCGGCCCTTAGGGCTAAATTTCTGGAACCTTCTCGGGCGGTGGAAATTGCCTATATAAAGAAGGCCCGTAGTGTTGTCTAGGGTAGTTCTGAGTAGTAGTTCTGGGTATTGATTTGAGGCTTTGTCCTATAGAATATTATAAGGGAATGCCCATGTGGCTTTGCATATTGTAATTCTGAAAGTTTGTAATTCCACATTTGTGGAGATAATAAGAAGCCAATTTTTTGTTCTTGCATATTATTGTTGTTGTTTCTCTATTTCTATTAAGTGTTTGTGGTATTAAGGGGAGCACCCTTCATCAAGCCTTGATGAAGGGTGCTCCCCTTAATACCACAAACACTTAACAGAAATAGAGAAACAACAACAATAATATGCAAGAACAGAAAATTGGCTTCTTATTATCTCCACAAATGTGGAATTACAAACTTTCAGAATTACAATATGCAAAGCCACATGGGCATTCCCTTACAATATTCTGTAGGACAAAGCCTCGAATCAATACCCAGAACTACCCTAGACAACACTACAGGCCTTCTTTATATAGGCAATTTCCACCACCCAAGAAGGTTCCAGAAATTTAGCCCTAAGGGCCGACCCAACTTAGAATTATTTTGTTTTTCAATTTATTACATCAAAGTCGGCTCAAAATAACTTTTGAAACCTGAACAGAAATTTTGAAGGAAAATTATTTTTCGCCATTTCAGGTGGCCTGACTTTCAGAGACCATAAGTCATCACCAGTTGACCCGATTGACTATTATTAGCCCATTTTGAAAACACCACGAAGCGCTCTACAGGCTTGACCTATTCAAAGTGCCCCTCACCCAATTTTTTGACCTCATCTGGGGCCTCTAAAGCTTTTAAAACTGAGTTCAAAGTTTCTGTACCCTGCTGCCAATACCAAAAATCTTCAATATCTTCAAAACTAGACCTGATCTAGCCATGAAACTTTGCAGGCAGGCTGATATGACTGAGATGAACCTCCATATGTAAAATCAGACATTCCGAGATCATAAGACCAACTTCCTAAAAAATAGCAAGTTTCCATAAATAACAATTCTGCACAAGATAGCCCTTATTGAATACAAAAATAGAAATATTTTTGGGTGATGCAAGATTGCTCTTACACCAAGGATGCTCCTGCATCAGACACCCGGGGTAATTTGAGAAGTGACCCTGTCATGACTCAGGTGTGCAGAGGAAAACCAAGATGGTTAACCTCCTCCTTTGTTAGCCATGATGAATCTTCAACAGGTCATCCTTTCCATTTGACCAAATACTCTTCATATGTCTTGTTCCTTGTACTTCTGCCAACACGACTGTCCAGTATGTCTTCAATCTCCTTGATATCTGAACTGGTTGATGGAATACTCCACTGTGCTGCTGCAACCTCATCTTCAACACCTTCTTCATGATACTCTGTCAAATCTGAAATGTTAAACATTGGTGAAATATTCAGCTCAATAGGCAATTCTACCTCATATGCATTTCTTGAATCATGCTTCTTCAGTATCGTACATGGTCCAAACTTCTTCATTTTCAACTTGTTATATGTACCAACCGAAAATTGCTCCTTCCGCAAATGAACCATGACTTCATCCCCAACCTGAAATTCCTTATGCCTCCTTTTCTCATCTGCCTTAGTCTTATACTGCACATTCATCTTGGTAATATGCTTCCTCACCTCCTCATGGATGTTCTTCAAATGTTCTGCAAAATCCTCAGCTTCAGCACTACTTATTTCTCCTTTATCTATCTTTCTCAACTCAGATATATTTATTGGACTACTTCCATATACAATCTGGAATGGTGATTTACCAGTGCTCCTGTTGATACAATTATTGTATGCAAATTCTGTCTGTGGTAAAATCAAATCCCATCCTGTTGGCTTATCTCCAACCAAACATCTCAGCAAATTTTCCAAACTTCTATTCACCACCTCTGTCTGTCCATCAGTCGGTGGATGATGTGATGAACTGAACTTCAAATCTATCTTCAACTTCTTCCACAATGTCCGCCAGAAATATCCAACAAACTTAGTATCTCGATCTGAAACTATGGTCTTTGGCAAACCATGTAGTCTCACCACTTCTCTGAAAAATAATTCTGCTACATGAACAACATCATTAGTCTTCTTGCAGGGAATGAAATGTGTCGTCTTGAAAAATCTATCAACTACTACAAAAATTGAATCATGTCCCCGCTGTGTCGTCGATAAACCAAGAACAAAGTCCATACTGATATCCTCCCAAAGCTTCTCTGGTACAGGTAATGGCTGATACAACCCTATATTTTGCTTCACTCCTTTCGCCATCTAACATACTATGCAACTCTGTAAAAACTTCTTCACATCTTGCTGCAATTATGGCCAATAATAATTCTCACCAACCAAAGCAAGGGTTTTATCATGACCAAAATGTCCAGCCAATCCTCCACTATGCTTCTCCTTGATGAGATTCTCCCTCATAGAACTTTGTGGAATGCACAACTGACTCTCTCTGAATAGCATATCATCTTGGATGATAAAATCCAGCCATTTCATCCTGTCTAGAATAACAGGTTCTGTACAAGCTTTCCAAGCTTCACCAAAATCAGGATCCTCTGGATACAAATTCTTGAGTTCCTTGAACCCAACCACTTCAATCTGCATCTCTGTCAGCAATAGTTGCCTTCTGCTAAGAGCATCCGCAACCCTATTAGACTTTTCACTCCCGTGTTTCAAAACAAATGTATAACTCTGCAAAAACTCAACCCATTTCAAATGCCTCTGATTCAACTTTCCTTGACTATTCAAATATTGCAAAGCTTGATGATCATTATACAAAACAAACTCCTTAGGAAGTAGATAATGTCTCCACTTCTTTAATGCCTGAACTATAGCATAAAATTCCTGATCATAGAGAGAATATTTTCTCTTAGCATCATTTAACTTCTCACTGAAATAAGCAACAGGTTTACCTTCTTGGCTCATAACTGCTCCTATTGCAGTACCACTAGCATCACAATCTACTTGAAACACCTTATTAAAATTTGAAAGTGCTAAAATAGGTTGTTCTGTAACTTTTTGTTTCAACAATTGAAAACTCTTTTCTACCCCATTAGTCCACTTAAACTCTTTTCTATCCCCTCTCATTGTTTCAGTCAAGGGTCCACAAATACTGCTAAAATTTCTAATAAACTTTCTGTAAAAGCTAGCCAAACTATGAAAAGATCTTACCTCAGTAGCACTCCTTGGAGTAGGCCATTCAAGGATAGCATGTACCTTCTCTGGGTCCATTTTTAGACCTTTTGCTGAAACTACAAATCTCAAATACACTAACTCTTTCTTCACAAAACTGCACTTCTTCAAATTAATCAACAATTTCTCATCTCTCAATTTCTCAAACACCATACGAATATGCATCATATGTTCCTCTAATGTCTTGCTAAAAATTAAAATATCATCTAGGTAAACAATGACAAACTTACCCAGAAATTCTTTCAAAACCTCGTTCATGAGCCGCATGAAAGTGCTCGGTGCATTGGTTAGCCCAAAAGGCATGACTAACCACTCATATAGTCCTTCCTTTATTTTGAAGGTAGTCTTCCATTCATCTCCTTCTCTGATCTGAATCTAGTGATATCCACTCTTCAGATCTATCTTTGAGAAATACACAGCTCCACTCAAACAATTTATAATATCATTCATTCATGGCAATGGAAACCTATACTTGATTGTGATCTTGTATATTACTCTGGAATCTGTACACATCCTCCACTCTCCATTCTTCTTTGGTACTAATACTGCTGGTATAGCACAGGGACTCAGACTCTCTCGAATCAACCCCTTCTGCAATAACTCGTGTACTTGTATATTCAACTCTTCACTTTCTGCTGGTGTCATTCTGTGTGCTGCCTTGTTTGGCCTGGCTCCTGAAATCAAATCCATTTGATGACTGATCTTCCTTACCGGTGGTAATCCATCAGGTACATTATCAGATACAATATCTTGAAACTCATTCAATAAATCTGCAACCTCTACAGGTACATCCTCTACTCCTTCTTTACCAACTTTTGAAATTAAAGAAAAATACACATGCTCATGCCTCATACCATCTAGGAATTTTTTTCCATCAACAAATGTTATTCTTGCATTACCACATACCTTTTCTTCGGTCTCCTTCAATGGCTTTAGCTTACGTCGCACTCCATCCTTTGTCAGGGAATAGGTATTCGCACGACCATCATGTACAACACATCTGTCAAACTGCCATGGTCTACCCAACAACATATGACATGCATCTATAGAGATGATATCACATAGTACCTCATCTTGTTACCCACCGATCTTGAACTTTACCAGGCACTGTTCACTGACCATGACCTTGTGGTCATCCTGCACCTAGGCAATCCGATATGGATGTGAGTGTTTCTGTCTCTTGAGCTTCAACTTTGTCACCATCTCTTCTAACACCAAATTGTCAGTGCTTCCACTATCAATAATCACATCACAACATTTACCCTCACACTTGCATCGAGTGCGAAACAGGCTCCTCCTTTGTTCAGATTCATTCTCACCACTCAGCAAGACTCTTCTGTTAATTAGTGTTTCTCCTCTTTCAGCATCTTCAGAATTTGATGATCTAGCATCTTCATCTACATGTGCAACTCTGGCCTAGCCTTCATTTCTCCTGTCTGTTCTACCTTGGCGCTGAGGACATTCAAATGCCCTATGACCTTCTTCTCCACAGTGAAAACATGTTCCACAGAAGCCTCCTCTTCCAGATCCTTGTCCTCTTCCTCTTCCTCTCTGATCTCTATTACTCTGATCCTGGAAATGATTGGAATTATTTCCTCTCTGATTTTGATTGCTACTGGCCTCATCCTTCTTTTTCGGATCTTCATTTCAGCCACCATATGACCGTCCACCGGATCTTCCACCACGACCTCTTCCATTTTGTCTGCTCTCAAACTTCTTGTTCAGCTTTTCCTTTACTCTTAGGAAAAACTGGTATGCCTCCTCAATACTGTTCATTCGAACCAGATTCAACTCCTCCTGAATGCTTGGCCTTAACCCATTAAGATATCGGGCAACTTTCTCCTTATCAGCTTCTGCATGGCCTGTTCTGATGAGGAGTCGATAGAACTCCTCTGTATACTCCTGAACAGATCTTCCTACTTGCTTCAAACTTTGCATTTTCTTTAGTAAGTCAAGCTTATAATCAACAGGAATGAACTGTCGCTTCAATTTATCCACCATCCGATCCAATCTTGTAATTTTATCTTTCCCTCTTCTATTTCACTCCAATTGAATTTCTTGCCACCAAATCTTTGCATGACCTTTCAGTCTGGCCTTCGCAAATTTGACCCTATCAAGATCCTCAACATCTTCATACTCAAAATATTCCTCACATTCATTGATCCAGTCGATCAATTCCTCTGGATTAAGATTTCTAGAAAATGTAGGAACCTCAATCTTAGGTCTTTTCCCAATCTTGGAAATCGCCCGAAAAAGTCTCTCTTCCTCCTAGTTCACAATTTCAGCTTCTCCTTCTTGATATTCCTCTTCAGCTTCATCCTCGCTTTCGTCTCTTACATTAAGATTCATTCCTCTGTGAATCTCTTCTTGCAATGCTCGCACTTGTCTCTGCAGCTTTCTAACCTCAGGTGTCACAGCACTAGCTCTTCTGCCACGTTCTCTTCGTGGAAGTATTTTCGCGATGCGCGCTAAAACCTTAACCACGGTCCTGGTGCAAACTGCCTCATAGTTGGCGATCTGTTTACACACTCAAGAACTCCTGCTCTAATACCACTTGATGAAGGGTGCTCCCCTTAATACCACAAACACTTAACAAAAATAGAGAAACAACAACAATAATATGCAAGAACAGAAAATTGGCTTCTTATTATCTTCACAAATGTGGAATTACAAACTTTCAGAATTACAATATGCAAAGCCACATGGGCATTCCCTTACAATATTCTGTAGGACAAAGCCTTGAATCAATACCCAGAACTACTACCTAGAACTGCCCTAGATAACACTACGGGCCTTCTTTATATAGGCAATTTCCACCGCCCAAGAAGGTTCCAGAAATTTAGCCCTAAGGGCCGACCCAACTTAGAATTATTTTGTTTTTCAATTTATTACATCAAAGTCAGCTCAAAATAACTTTTGAAACCCGAACAAAAATTTTGAAGGAAAATTATTTTCCGCCATTTCAGGTGGCCTGACTTTCAGAGACCATAAGTCATCACCAGTTGACCCGATTGACTATTATAACCCCATTTCGGAAACACCACGAAGTGCTCTACAGGCTTGGCCTATGCAAAGCACCCGTCACCCAATTTTTCAACCTCATCCGGGGCCTCTAAAGCCTTCAAAACTGAGTTCAAAGTTTCTGTACCCTACTGTCAATACCGAAAATCTTCAATATCTTCAAAACTAGACCTGATCTAGCCATGAAACTTTGCAGGCAGGCTGATATGACTGAGATGAACCTCCATATGTAAAATCAGACATTCTGAGATCGTAAGACCAACTTACTAAAAAATAGCAAGTTTCCATAAATAGCAACTCTGCACAAGATAGCCCTTATTGAATACAAAAATAGAAATATTTTTGGGTGATGCAAGATTGCTCTTACACCCAGGATGCTCCTGCATCATGTTCCTTCATACCTATCATACTTAGGAAATGTTATATTAATGGGAAAAGGCACCATGACCAAACTCTTATCGAATGGAAAAGGACATAATGTTTCAATAGAGAAAGGCTTAGGAGCCCCGTTTTGTTTCAAACTGTCGAGTTCCATTTGTAATGCCTTAAATTGTTCCCTTATTGCTTCCATAGGGTCTTCTATTTCCTTGGGCTTTAGTTGTTCTATGTCAAAATCTTTAGGTAGCTTTACCCCCATTTGTATCAAGTCCATGAAGTGTTTTTCTTTATCCATAAGCATGGTCTTTTTCATTAGTTCTATGAAATAAGGACATTGTCTTGCCTCTAACGCTCTTTCATCTGTGGCTTCTTCCGCAATTGGGGGTAGGTTTGTATTATGAGGAGGAGGTAAGTTGTTGCCTTATGAATTTGCTTCTTGGGAATTAGGATCTCTTCCTCCATTATTAGAATTTCCTTGATTGTTGTTAGGATCCATACCCCCATTCATGTTGTTTCCTTGGTTGTTAGGATCGGTATTTCCTAGGGTGCCGCTAAACATCTTGTTAGTGTCCTTTTCCTTAGCGGGTTTTTCAATCACTCGTGAAGTAATGAAAGTGTCCTTTGAAAATGGGAGCTCTTCTCGTTTGTAGGTCCCGTCTATTTGTAATGTTTTCTTTATAGAGTGTGATCTTGTAAGAACAGGCATGAACAAACTTTAAGGGTATGTTGACTTCTTCTTTTGATAAGCTATATTTTGGAATAAGGTAAAGGTTTTTGATCAATTTTAAATAGTTTAGAATCTTAATGATGTTTTGATCAATAACTTTGGAATATCTTGTTTGAAAATATAAAAACAATCTCAACACACACATCAATTTGGTACCATATCCCTAGAATGCTCTAATGTGTGTATTTTTGAACGTTTTCACAGGTTGAAACACAAGAATAGCTTCCACGCAATCTACCTAGCACATAATTGGTTCATAAACATGGCTCTAATAGGTAGTTTTTCTATTTTACCGTTATGTAGTAAGTTTTCTGTTCAAAATAGATCTTAGCCTTTCATCCCCCAAGTATGTTAAGGGGCTTCCCACACGCACCGAAGCATGATTTTGCGCAATCTGTTAAGACTACTAGAGGAAGTTTGAAAGAGCTAAAATCCTTTTGTCGTGCACCTCATTAAGGATACATGCGTTTCATTTTATAGTGGGTCGGATTCTCGTGGCAAAAGCAAGTGTATCCCACTTTGGGCTGTCCCTCTCACCGACCCTTTTAAGGCAATCTTGGGAGGCGAGCCCACTAAGTTTTAAACATGTTCATTTGAAAGCATGAAAAGTGGATTTGGTAGAGCAAGTTTGAGAATTTGATTCACTCAAAGAGTGAAGAGCATATCCCTATTGCTTTTCCCTTATCCCAAACACTCACAATCAATTTGGTTCTTTTTCAATCCCGTGACAAAGGGGTTCTTAGAATTAAAATATTTGTTCTTTTCCTTTTATGATTAAACTATGTTTTGAACTTTGAAAATGCCACAATTTAAGGGAAGTTTGTAAGCTTGATGAGAGAAATACCTCAAACGATGCTAGCAAAGGCTAGGCGCATTTTTAAGTAGTAGATTTTCTCATTTTCTCTCCAAATCCTTCCCTTACCTTAATGAAACGTTCCCTCCACCAGCGAACTAGTCAGCACAAACAAAGTGAGGAGAAACCAAAATCAACACTTAGAATGCTACAATTTCGATTATGCTTTTTATGCTTTCTTTTTCTTCAAAATTTGCAAAATTTTTACAAACTTAAGGACTGAACTCCCAATTTAATGATACGTATTTATGTTTGTATGCATCTAAAACAGTAATGTATTTAGCATATAACTCTACATCCCTTTCTAAGTCATTGTTGAGAACAAAGGTGGTGTGTGTATACACCTAAAAATGGTCACCTAGACTATTAGCCCCTTTTGCTAAATCATCAATTACTTATTCTTGATCAAATCCTAGCTCTATCATTTATTCAATTATTTTCTATGGGCTAACCATTTTATCCTAAGTCTTTATTTATTTAAAAGGAATATTTCCTCCCCTTTTAAATAAATAAAAGCCCCCACTTTTCCTCTTATCCTAAGTTGCACAAATAAAGCATTATTCTTATTTTATAAAAAGGAAAAAAACACTTTTTGTCTCATATGGACACAAAAGTCAACTCTTATTTTTCTATTGGAGGATACTTGTGCACATGGATTGCTCCTCTTTTAATCTCCACCGTTGATTAAATCTTTTGCCTCTTAATCTCCATGGTCCATTTCTCCTCATTTCCTATAAAAGAAGAGCTCTCTTCTTCATTCTAGATCCCCAACTTTTTATGCTAACTTTACGCTGCAGGTTTTCTAGGTCACTTTGGAGTTTTTGAAGATTTGGAGCATTCTTAGCATCTACATCTCATTCTTGCATTCTACATCTCATTCTTGGATTCTTAGCTTAGTTTCATATTTATGCTTTCTTAGATTAGCTTCATTTCTATGCTCTAGATTAGCTCACATAGATTAATTAGCTTGGGTTGTAACACTTGCATATTTCTTTTCATAGCTTAGCTTGCATTTCCATTTCTAGCATAGCATTGCATTGCATTTTCATTCTTGATTCTTGAGGATATTGGCATTCTTGCCCTTGTCTTCCTTGAATCTCCCATTGCATGGTTTACTAGCAAGGTTATAGGCTAAATAGCTCTAGCTGAAAGCATTCTTAAAAGCCCTTGCACTCCATGCCTAGGGAGCTATGAATCAATTTGTGAGGGCTCATTCTTGAGTTTCCTTGCATGTAATGATCCATAGAAGTGTGACACATTTATAGCACACATTTTTGGCGCCCACCGTGGGGCAGAGTAGATAGACTTTGTCTTTTAAATTCTGCATTTTCGTCAATTTCTGTCACTTTTTCGGCAAGTTTTAATTTTTCATCTCTATTTTTTTGTCTCAGATTGTCGTGCGATACTTTCCAGAAGTATTGCGTGATATACCTCTGTATGTGTGCTCGATACTTCACCTGTCATAAGAAGTATCGTGCGATATACCTCTGTATGCACGTGCGATACTTCGCCTATCAGAAGTATCTCCTAGCTATAGTAGAGAATATCGCCTGGTGTTAGGCGAAGTATCACCTGGTATAAGGTGACATATCGCGCAGACTAAAAGTATCACCTAGTGTCAGGTGAAGTATCGTGCGATACTGTGTTTGTACTTGGCAGTGAGCTATTTTTGGGCTATTTTATCTATCTTGCAAGTTTTGGGTTGTTAGCTATCTTTTTGAATTTTTTTGAAATTTCCAGCATTTTCAAATCCGTGCCACTCTGGAAAATGGGTGCCCTTTTTTTTTTAAAATTGTTGGAAAAGTCTTTCTAAGCCTAATCCAACCATGATGGTTTCATTTTCAGATTTTATCATTTGATCGATTATTTTTGCATATTATCTGATTTTTTTTTCATGTATTAATCATTGTTAGATTTTGGATTTTGATTCTCCTAACTCTTGTTGGTCTAACAAGTTGTGGTTGTAGGTGCTTCTTGCTTGAAATTTGCTAAAATCGCATGTCAAAGAGGGCTACTAATGGTTTTTGCAGGGCTGCCCTAAGCATAAAAACCAAATCAAGTACTTGTTTAATTGCTTTCTTTATTAAGTGCAGCATATACTAGTTGTTTCATTTCATAGGCACTTAATACCTTGTTGTAGAAATTTTGAGGTGGTAGGAGAGTATGCTCTTCACCCTTGTGGTGAAACATAAATGTTGACCCATCTTGAGATTTTGAAAGCAAGGGGGTAATTGAATCTTTTCTTGGTGTGTTTGGGAGAGATTCTTGAGATAGGGGAGTATGCTCTTCACCCTTGTGGTGAACCAAAAACCTTGAACCTCAAGAATTAATCCACTTTTTATTTAGATTTAGAATCCTTTAGCGGGCCTGATCTTGAGCAATCAAGAGGAACGACCCAAGTGGGGACAACCTTGTAATCATTTTCCTTGGTGACGAGTGATTCCAACTCACTATAATCTCAAGGCTATCGAGGACACAAAACCTTGGTAGACATAGTACTTATCTTCACTTGATGTGAGTAACTTGTGGGATTGTGACCATGAGGAAAGCATTAAGCAAGAATGTTTAAGGTACTCTTGAGGCCGCAAGGTCCTAGTCCTTTATGAGGAGCAAGAGGGGTGCTATGAACGGAAATCCTTACTATGAACCATTAGATAGAGGCCACCCTATTTTAGCTGCTTAGCTTCTTGGTGCAAGGATTGATCCAAGTGGACTTACCCGGATCACCCCAAGACACTCACCATATGTGTTCCTTTGATTGTGTTTTTGACACTTCCATGACAATGCCAATATCTCTTGTGGGCAACCACTTGGTGTGAGGCAAGGGAGCATCAAGTTGTGGGCCATGTTGCTAAGTAATGAGCCTTGTCCTTCTAGGTAGTAATTGCTTGAATTGTCTTCGATTGTGCTATACTAGTGTAAACGTTCTCAACATTCAAACACACGGTAGCGTTCATAAGGTTTTCTATTTTGATATCACAAGTGCTTGTCTTGGCAAGGTTGCTTTTGCCCTTGTTTCAAGTGTTCTATGACATGTTTGATCACCTACTATTTGCAAACCTGTCTTTTATCTACTATTACTACTTGTCAAACTAAGAAATTGCACTATCCAACCTTTGAACTTGATCAAAATGCTTTAAAACTGAGAATTTTATGTTCACTGGTGAAAAATTCATACGAATCTGCAACAGTATCGCATGCCTTACTGAGAAATATCGCGCGATAGTTCGCGCCTTGCTATTTTATCACACGCTTTGCTGAGATATATCGCACGATAGTTCGCTCCTGCTGGACTATCGCCCGGCTAGCCTGGAGTCTATCGCCCAACCATACTATAGTCTATCACCTGGCTTGGGGTGAAGTATCACCCAAACTGAGAAGTATCACCCTGTCTACCTGGAAAGTATCGCCTAGAATCTTTTTGCTGTCCTGTCATTGCTGCAATTCGGAGTTGCTAAACTTGCACTTTAACCTGGCGTAGAGTGTCTTTTTCTGTTCTTACCTGAAACTGGTTTGTTATCTACATGCTTAGATTTGTTCTAGACTGAAACAAATGAGTTAAAACTATTGGATTTGAGTTTAACGAATGCTACTCTTGATCACTTGTCACATCATGGTTACCTCTCTAGCTACTTGCTTATTGAGCTTCTTGCTCGTTGCTTGGCTTTAGTCAATTGATTGCTGTAAGTGCTTGAGCACTTTTGACGAGCCATCTCTCTATAGTTCTACTTTGACAAGTGATCTTTATTAGCTTTTCTTATCTCAAATCTAAGAAACTTTGTCTCATTCTATTAGTCAACCAACATCTCTTTTCATGCCGGTTACAACTCGGTCTCAATTTGAGCAGGAGAGTCATCCTCCATTCAATTATACACAGTTACCTTCTCCAACTAGATGTTCCAAAGCACCCATTAGCAACGACAGTTCTAGTTCTGACCAATCTGAGAAATCTAAGGCTACACCGTGGTATAAAGGAGGTTTCCTCTTTTCCACATTCAAGACCCCCAAAAACACAAACAGTGTCACTCACTTTGACTGAACAAGAAAAGTTTCAACTCTTGCAAGAACACTTTGAGCGTAAGGATAATCAAGTGCACTTAGACAAAGAACACAATCAACAAAGGATGGATGCTACTAGGCGCATGGGTTATAGAGGGACATTTCATGAGCAACCTGAGACTAGTAATCATGAGCATAGACCTCTTTTTAACAATGGCAACAATGACAACAACACGCCACCAAGATCTCCTCCAAGGCCAACTTTTGCTATGCCTTCTTCACCACCTAGACCTCCTCCCTCTCAACATGAGGCAAAGGCTAATGATGAGATTTCTAGTGAGGATCTTATGAGATGTGAACAAGATGTGGATTTCCAACGAATGATGCATGAGTTTTTAGAGCGTAATGGCGATCAATATTTTCAATATATGACTTCTAGAGGATACAAGCTTCCTCCCGGCTATGATGTCAGACAAATTGTCCAACAAAGAGTACCAACTGAATTGGAAGTCCTTCAAGAAGAATTACGTCAGACAAATCAACACCTTACCCAAATGGCATTAGAAAGAGAGCCTCCAAAGGTCTCTTTTGTAGAATCAATTTGTGCTCTTCCTTTTGATAAAGATCTATACATGGTCCCGTTTCCTAAGGATATTGAGGTTCCTAAATATGACAAGTATGATGGAAATGGTGACCCTCATGACCATGTGCGTCATTTTTATGCTCTTAGTATGGACTTTCTTCATGAAGACACATATCTTCTACGCTTATTCCCTCAAAGCTTAAGAGGCCAAGCTTTGGAATGGTTTGCGAAATTGACACCACCGCTTAAGACTTTTGATGAGTTAGCTTAGCGATTTACCCAGCAGTACTCTTACAACATCCAACAACCTGTCACTGTGATAGATCTCGGTAATCTAAGACAACATCAAGGTGAGCCATTTGCAACTTACTTACAACGTTGGAGGTCATTGTATTCTCGATATCCTCGTCAGCAACCCGAAAGAGAAAAGATTGACATTTTCGTCAACACACTTGTGCCTGAGCTATTTTATGATCTAAGGAAGCAACTATTCTCCTCCTTCCATGACATGGTTGAAAGTGCATATCGGATTGAGGATGTAGCTATAAGAAAAGGGGATATTGTTATTAATAAAGATGCTAAAGGCAATGGCAAAGACAAGAACAAACCTTGGAATAAGAACAAGTATGTTGTTAATGATGGGGTTGTTGATGCTCCTAAAGTTAAAGAGCTCGCTTTCAATCTCTCCAACGCTATCTATGCAGTGAAACAAAAAGAAGCTAGCAACACTCACAATGCTCCTAAACCTCAATATGCAGATAAGCCTAAGAAGTCATTTCGAAAGCAAGTCTATACCAAGTTGGCAGAACCTTACGATGTGATCCTTAAGACTTTGGTTGACAATGGATATCTTACACTTCCTGATAAACCTGGTAACTGGGATCTGATAAATAAGCCTGATTGGTGGAGAGAGGATCATTACTGCCATTATCACAGAAACAAGGGACATCCAACAGATAATTGTTTTAGGCTTAAGGATGATATTCAGGATCTTATTGAGAACGGCACAATCTCCACTGATGGCTTAACTAAAAATTCTGATCACACATCTTTCAAAGATCCTCTACCTAAGCATGATAAGGGGGAAACCTCTCAAACACATAAGAAGAATCATGATGCAAAGATCAATTACACGTATCCTTCTAATATGCTTGTGATTAACATGATAGAGCCTGTTGAGAGTGTTCTAATGATGAGGTCTTGAGATGATAATAACACCAATCATGGTAAGCCAAAGTTAGTCTTGCAAACACATGGTAGTTCATCTTCCCGAAGTGAGACACTGAATGTTGTTACTAGGGGGCAAGCCAAGATTGTCCTTAAAACTGCGCAAGATCCCAAGCAAGCTTTGCCTTCCAAACAAGTGGCTCCTTCAGCCACCCCTAGCTATGACCTTGTCCAACATTTGCAAAAGACACCAACACAGATATCTATCCTTGAGTTGCTTCGGTTATCCTCTTCGCATAGAGAGATTCTTGATGAGGCTCTGCATACAACACGTGTTCCCAATGACATTGATCCGAATCAATTTCAGGCCATGGTCAATGACATTTCATCTCCATTATCTCTCTCCTTTTCTATAGAAGATGACATATCTATTGCTCACCCACATAATCTAGCTTTACACGTTGAAGTTCTAGTCTACAATACCCGAGTCCCCCGAGTCCTGATAGACAATGGTGCAGGGTTAAATATTGTTTCTTTCAATGTCATACAACAATTGGGTTTGTCAGAATTGGCTGTGGATTCCAAGAAGAAGATTACTATAAAAGCTTACGATGAAGTGGAAAGATCTTCCAAAGGTCTTGTCACGTTGCCTGTCTGAGTGGGCCCTATCACGAAAGATATTAGCTTCCAAGTATTGGACATCCCACTCGCATATAACATTCTTTTGGGTCATCCTTGGATCCATGACATGCAGGCTGTTCCTTCCACTTATCATCAGTGCGTCAAATTTTCGTACAATGGCACTGAGGTTGTGATTCCTGGAGACCATACTATTGCTATCAATGCTCTTGCTACTACTGAAAAATTTGTTCCTCATAATGAACCTTTTGTTGATCCTAGTACGTCTCTAGCTACTGTTGAGAAATCACTTAAGATGATGAGCCTTGGTATGGGTGAATATACGCTGAATTCCTTTTCTTCTATACCTATTTCTCCTAGGTCATATGGGAGACCTTCTGATCACATGAAGCCTTCCACTTCTGCTATGGTGATCTTTGATACTTTTGTTCCTTCATTTGTTCCTTTAGAAGCAGAAAGAGAAGAACAAGCTATTCAAGAGTGGATCTATAGAGAGGATTCTAGAAATACTCCCATGCTCAGTAATTCAAACACAGATACAGATGAGTCACCGCTACACACTATGGCTCAAATGGGAGATGATCTTCCTTCTACTTCACTCCTTTGGGGAGAAGAATGTATATCTACTGATGATATGGATGTTGATATGGTTCATTCTTGTAGTAACCATCCCGACGTGGTTGATGGGTCTTGTGTGGGGTCTGATGAGTTTGTTCCTCATATTGCCTTAGTGGACCACGCTGGTTTTTCTATGACAAGTCTAGATCTAGCTACTTTTGGAGCTTACCCTATAGGCTCAACCTCTCTTGTTACCAGAGATGACACCCCTCACATAAATGCTATTGAACCGGTCACTTCATTTCATCTCGCATCAACACCTATTACTTCTTCCACCAACGAACTAGCCACAAAAAAGATTGAATCAGCAATCAAGTATCACAGTCATCAAGTCAAAAGAAAAGAGCAATGGTCGGATGGTGAAAACCACATTGTGGTGGTATCCGCACCTAAGAAAAGTAAAAATAAAAATCTGCTCAAAAATAATGAGTCTCAAATAAAAGATGACAAGCTGATTCTCTACAAAAAAATGGTGCACTACTTCAAGCATGATCTCATATCTATTATACTTCAGCCCATTCCTAGAGCTAAGAACAAAGTTGGTAATGCCTTGGTTACTTCAACATCCATCTTACAAATGAAAAAGCATAAATTTCACTTCAAGTTCCTGGTGGATGAATTACGCTATCATGCTTACAAATCTTACAATCCTACCATCTTTTCATATCTTCCACCTCATATTCCTCTTGCACATCCACCACACCATTCCTTCCGCCAACCCTTACACTTTTCCTTGGTCTCTGGTGACTTGTATAGGAAGGGTCTAGACGAAACTCTCCTTAAGTGTCTAGAAATAGAGGAGTCAGAAAAAGTGCTAGTTGAAATCCACGATGGCATATGTGGATCACATTCTAACGATACTCCGCTAGCTCAGACATTACTTAGGGCTGGTTATTATTGGTCGAACTGGTTGAGACCTCCTATCATCACAGTTGTAGCATTTGGGCCTGGGGCCTATCAGTTCTCTACATAAGAGGAAGTAGATTCTTGATGCCCATTTCTATCTGGGGCATCCTTTGTACATATTTTATGATCCTGAAAAAATACCAAAAAAA
This sequence comes from Chamaecyparis obtusa, assembly GCA_027943335.1. NCBI lineage: Eukaryota > Viridiplantae > Streptophyta > Pinopsida > Cupressales > Cupressaceae > Chamaecyparis > Chamaecyparis obtusa. Next base: position 1,572,632 of record BSBK01001129.1, read on the forward strand.
ATTCATATATGATGCTGAAAAAATCCTAAAAAGCATAAAAAGTACTGAAAAAAATGAGCATCCTAGTGAAAACCTAGTAATAGGCACTTTGATGTCTCACCAAAAAAATTAAAATATTCAAAAAAACAAAAAAATTGAAAAAGTGCCTTGGTGAAAACCTGGAAACAGGCGCCTTGGTAGCAAAAATACAAAAAATTATAAAAAGTCCTGAAAAAATTGCAATAAATCTATCAAGTGGTGAAAACCTAGAAATAGGTGCTACTTGAGACCCTCTGCACCTATGTCTATCAGTCTTGTGTGGTGCTCGTTCGCTCCACTTCTCGCTTTGGCTCTCCTAGCCTGGAATTGACTCTTATCTTAGTCTAGGGGGCATCCATTATTTTAAGCTTATCTTGGGTCTCTTTGTGCGTCTGGGTTTCTTAGGCACCTCGCAAATGGTGTTTTTTCAACACCACCCCAATTGTGTTTTTCAACACTACCCTTGCGTCGAGTGTTTCTTAACACTTATCAGATATCCTACCCGTAGTCTAGATGATGCGATATTTCTCATTTGCAGATGCAATGATCAAAGTTTGACTCTATGACCCACACACACGCACTTGACTCACTGAGATTTGTTTGACTTTATTTCTTTGCGTGCTGTCTATGATGATTTCTTTGCTAAGTGGTCTCTCCCTGAGAAGTTTTCGATGATGCATAGCTAGAAGACTGAGGGTATGAGAACATGTTTTATTTCTTTATCTGCTTGTGGGTATATCTTGTTGGTCCTCACTGTCATGAGCATTTATGCTGGTCTTACTTGACACTATGGATTGACAAGGTATTATCCTTGACTATTTTGCGAGTGCATGCTTCTAGTCATCTTGACTTTCTTGTGTCTCGATGCGAGCATGATCTTGCTATATCAAACTTAGGTAATCTCACTACACTAGTCATCTTGACCTACATGTCTTTGATGCCTAGGTGAGATTTCCACATTTCTATTTGATATAGATCATATTCAGATTCACATAGTTATGCTAGTGTGTATTGTATGATCTTGCGATGCTACCAATAACGCTCGATGATGAATATTAGATGTCTATTAGCATTGTGACCTTGCAAGTAAACCACTTTTCATGTAGCTTGCATTCTTAAGTTCATGTTAGTTTAGTTTTGCATCTTGCATATGGAGAGAGCTCTCCTTTTCATCTTACGTGGACTTGATAATCAACTGTGCTCACCTTTCGCTTCTTCTTGATCATGTCTTTCACTTCTTGTCTTTCATATCCCATCATTTTCCTTTCATTTTGGGATCGAAACTGAAATCCAAGTTCACCTTGATCATCCAAGTCATCTGTTTCCTTCTCCTGTGCAGTTGGCTAACCTTTTGAGGCCTGATCCTTCGATCTTTGCTGGGGCATTCTTCACCTCTTCATCCCCATCTCTTTCAAACTTTCAGTCTTTCATTCACTTTCAAATCCCATGTTCAAATTCTTCCCCTCCATGGTGTTTACGGATTGAGGGACTGATAGGTTCGCGCCCCGTGTCCCATGTGTGGGGCATATCTTCACTGCTTGATGGTTATTCTATTCTCTTTCTTCGATTATGATTTCTAGTGATTTGATCATGTTGCTCTTGCTTTTGCTTTCCCTCTACCTAGATTTCGCTTTCGATCCCGAGGGGGCAGACACATCATATCTTATTGGCTATCTCTTTCCTAAATGTTCAGTACTGTCGCTACCAGGCTAACCATGTAGGACTTGCTATTTTTTTGCACTTCATTCTTTGGAGTCAGAACGCTATTGCTTGCCTTCTTGGCTATCTCTTGCTTTCTTGGCTAATCTGAGTTGCTTTGTGATCCCAAATCGATCTCACATTTCAACTTCATTCTTTGACTACATGTGTTCCTAGATCGATCACACATTAGTCAAAGAGGGGCAAATGTATACACCTAAAAATGGTCACCTAGACTATTAGCCCCTTTTGCTAAATCATCAATTGCTTATTCTTGATCAAATCCTAGCTCTATCATTTATTCGATTATTTTCTATGGGCTAACCATTTTATCCTAAGTCTTTATTTATTTAAAAGGAATATTTCCTCCCCTTTTAAATAAATAAAAGCCCCCACTTTTCCTCTTATCCTAAGTTGCACAAATAAAGCATTATTCTTATTTTATAAAAAGGGAAAAAACACTTTTTGTCTCATATGGACACAAAAGTCAACTCTTATTTTCCTATTGGAGGATACTTGTGCACATGGATTGCTCCTCTTTTAATCTCCACCGTTGATTAAATCTTTTGCCTCTTAATCTCCATGGTCCATTTCTCCTCATTTCTTATAAAAGAAGAGCTCTCTTCTTCATTCTAGATCCCCAACTTTTTATGCTAACTTTACGCTGCAGGTTTTCTAGGTCACTTTGGAGTTTTTGAAGATTTGGAGCATTCTTAGCATCTACATCTCATTCTTGCATTCTACATCTCATTCTTGGATTCTTAGCTTAGTTTCATATTTATGCTTTCTTAGATTAGCTTCATTTCTATGCTCTAGATTAGCTCACATAGATTAATTAGCTTGGGTTGTAACACTTGCATATTTCTTTTCATAGCTTAGCTTGCATTTCCATTTCTAGCATAGCATTACATTGCATTTTCATTCTTGATTCTTGAGGATATTGGCATTCTTGCCCTTGTCTTCCTTGAATCTCCCATTGCATGGTTTACTAGCAAGGTTATAGGCTAAATAGCTCTAGCTGAGAGCATTCTTAAAAGCCCTTGCACTCCATGCCTAGGGGGCTATGGATCAATTTGTGAGGGCTCATTCTTGAGTTTCCTTGCATGTAATGATCCATAAAAGTGTGACACATTTATAGCACACAGTGTGTACCTAGTTTTCCTTTCTTATCCTCTTAGCGATCAATTTCTCCTCTAAGTTATGCCTTCTCTCTAGTTTTTGAACTTTCTTATGACAGACCATACTCTTGAGACAGAAAAAAATGGACGTGAAGTCAGAATACAGTCATTATTTTAACATTTTTGATAAAATATCAAAAGTATAGCCACGCGACATTGTCCAGACTGTACGCGAGATCTAATTTAACAAGGACGTGATTACTTTAACCGCGAGCGTCACCCTGAGGGGCTCAAGTGAGATTAAAATAACCAGGTGCGATATCAAATTTTATCTACGCATGAAATCTTTACCAGACGCGACAACAGTCATCATTTTGATAAAATATAAAAGTGCAGCCAGGCGACATTGTCTACATTGTACGCGAGATCTAATTTGGCAAAGATGTGATTACTTTAACCACGAGCATCACCATAAGGGGCTCAAGCGAGATTAAAATAACCAAGTGCGATATCAAATTTTACCTACACGTGAAATCTTTACCAGACGCGACAAACTGATGCTATAAAAGCGATATCTAATTTATCAAAGGTGACATTTCGAATGACAATAGTGACAAATTAAATCGATAAAGTAGAGTACTCCCTTCACACCAGACATAAAATGATTCCTCGGCCACAGCTTTTTAAGTCTGATTAAGCGACATTTAAATGACCAAAGGCATTAATCCTTTATCCAAAACGTGAGAGTTTAATTTCTGAAGGCGTGATTTCTGTCACAAAAGCGTGATTCTGTAGGCTAAAACGCATAAGAGTTCAGACTGTAGGTGATATTTTAATTCACCATCCGTGACATTTCTTTGCTTTAGGCGTGACTTCTTTATTGGCAGACGTGATTTCTTCTCTGTAACCTGCAAACAGCAAGCAAATTCATGCAATTCTAGCCTAAATTTTGCAAATAACGTGAACATAATGATGAATTTGAGGCCTAGGGCCCCACGGTGGGCGCCATTTGTGTGTGAGTGATTTACACCTTCATGAAATAACAAGATTTAAAAGACAATTACACTATTCAAAGCAAACTAATCTAAATAATGCATAATTAATCTAAATATCTCATGGATCTCTAAAATAAAGTGGTAAATGAGGCTCTCAGCTATGATCCTCACTAGTGACACTCTAAAGATGAGAATTAAGCTATATGATATGCAAATTTAGATCTATTCTATCAAATTCTAGCTCTATTTGATGAACAATCTACTATGATCAAATCAATTTAATCTAATTAGCAATGAGAATGATAAGTGAGTGATGTGGATGCAAATTGATAGAGCTTTGCTACAATTTAAAGATATGGAGTGGATGAATTATGCTTCTAAATGCTTTCAATATATAAGATTTTCCCAAGGGTAGGGGGTAGAGTGAGATAACCATGGTTATGCTTGGGTAAGGTCAATTGACTTTGTTTTATCCATAAATGGGGGGACAAGGAGGGGACAATCATTTAAATGGTTTCAAAAGGCTGGACCATTTCAACAAAAGTGAGTGATTTGTGTCCATTTTGTCTCCAATTTATTTTGTTGAGGGAAATTACGATTTATTAATTAATTAAAGTAATTAAATTTAGCCATGAAGGGTAAGATGTTCATTTTAATTTTTGCTTTCAACAACTATGTCATTAATTGAATTTAATCAATTTCGTAATGTTTTTCCCCTTTTCAAGCTTTATTTAATCATTTAATCATTTAATTGAATTTTCCTTTGATTTGAATTGTCTTTGTTCCATTTATTGATTTTTCATATTATTTTGATGATTTGATACCTTTGGCCAATTTTCCGTGTCTACAAGGATATTATATTATAAATGTACTTAGGCCTTGATTGCACCCTATTACTATTGTCAAACTTTTTTTTTACTAGATGGACCATTTAGGCATCCTCATTCAAGGTAGTATTTTAGTTTGTTGTTTGTATTAGTTATATTGATTAGCATAGGTTTTGATCCTTGTATGTATTTTAGTAACAACAAAAAGTGGCTAGACATGCTTCTATATTATCGTATTTGTAGAAATTAAGTCAAGAGGCTTGGTGAAACATAAAAACAAAAATGAAAGAAATTTGTAACAATAGAATATTGATGTATTTATATTAGAATCTAGAAATAAATATAAAGAATGAAATGAGCAATTGAATTTCAATTTTGGAGGGAGAGATTAATTTAAATCTCTCAACTACGTAAATACCATGTAATAAACTTGTCACATAAACAAGTTGTCACCTAAGTTGTAACAATTCTTTAATTTTTCTAGCCCCTAAATTTATTGTGTCTAACATTACTAGAACACTATGAGGAACTTCCTAGGGAAAGACACTAGGGATAATTTCAAATATCCCTATTTTTTTCATGGAAGGAACTATGTAAGAACAAGCAATTTGGTGGCTTTTTCATCAAAGATGCCAACTTTTTCAATTTAAGGATCTTTTGGTCAGAGTTTTCTAACATTCATTTTAGCAAAAGAGTTTCTTGGATTAAAATTATTGAAGATAAACACATATTGTGTTCTTTAATGTTTTATTAAGAGAGATGATTGTCCTAAATGATCTCATATATGAGAAGGAATGGAGGAGGTCAAGCATGTGATAACCTTAAGGGATCATGGGGTTCCAAATTCAAAGATTATTGGGATAAATCAATAGAAGCAAGTAGACATTCCAAGAAATAGAAAGTTTTCCACATCTCACAAGTGTACCTAAAGACTGTAAAAAGGAGTTTACCTTATTCCCTCCAAGTTCCAATAAGCAATTCAACGGTCATTAATGGTGGTGCTCCACACATTATGGTGCTATTATACAAGCGTCACTATCAATTGCACAGATAATCTTATTCTATCGGTGCTCATGATTTGACAATGAATTGAATGTATTTCTATTTCTTTAAATACTTATCAACCCTAACAAATCAGAACAGAAAACAAAAAAATAGCCCGTACAGTCACAGCTAAATTGAAGCTATGGAATTATACTGGCTTGCTCGGCCCTACGAAGAACGCCCTCCAAACTGATATCAAAAGCATCCTTCACTACACCATGAGAAGCTCCACTGTTCATGTAAATCAATTGCGGAATAATCTCAACAATCTTCTCCCTCATTCTTCTCTTCCTCTCCGTCGAATACGTCTCCAGAACATCCTCAATTCGCAGACCGCCATTAACTACTTCTTCTTCGGGTATAAACACAGAATACGAATCTGAAACCCTAGGAAGATGCCAGGTATACTGCTGGTAAGCCGATTCGTTCTTGGAAAATACCGGAATACAACCTGCAATCAAGCCATCGAATGTAGATCTTCGGGTGGGCGAATCGCCCGGCGGCTGCAAACAAAATTCCGCCGTCAACAACTTCTCCATCACCGCCATCGGCCTGTGACTGCACTTCATCTCCCCGCAGTTCAAAAAATCACACCTCGGCGAATCTTTACACTGCGCTATGATCGCCTGCCTCAGCCCCACCGATTTCCGCTCCCCGCCGACAAAAGCGAACAAAAATTTTCTCTCCGCCGATCTGACCCGATCCGTCCATTTTCCGAGCTCCTGAATCGAGGCCGGATGAAACGATGTCAAGTACGGAACGGCCTGCTCACGAGCAACCCACGATCTTCCCTCAACGCACAAAACGGTTACATTTTCCAAAACCCTAAGCTCCAGAAGGCCCGTGCCCCATCCGCGCCAGGCCTCGCACAGATCCCACACAGTCCGACCAGTGACAATAAAATGATCCGCTCCTCCCTTTCTCCTCCACCTCAATCCGCCATTCTCTTCCAGCCAAGCCGCGAGCTCAGTCCCGTGCTCAACCCTCCGGCCCTTCTCCGGCCCGTAAATAAACCGCAGCGCGTCCAAGCCACTAAAATAGGGCACATAAAATGCATCCGCAGCTTCCATGGAGTCCACCAGGCACGGATATTCAATCATCCGCCTGTGAAAAACGAGCTCCACCATGTACAAATCCGAGGCGTACCAGCCGCTGTGGTTATCTATTACGCTTCCAAAGCCGTCATTTTCCGCATGCCTGCAGAAATGGAGCCACGGCACAATCTGCCCGCTGCAATTTTTCAGCAACAAATTGTTAAATTTCTCCGGCAAATTGTACATGTAGATCCGCTTTCCCTGGCAATTACCAGATGCAAAAACTCCACTGTCTATGTTAAATTCGCTGTTGTATTTCACATGGATCACTAAAACCAAAAGAATGAAAATTGTTCCACCGAATGCATGACAGTATCTCCATGCCTTGAGCTTTTGTTCTAACAGGTACATCCAGCAAGCTTTCTTTCTAAATAGCACGTCTCTGCTATTGCTAGTCTTCATAATTATTTTGGCTGAATTGTTGTGAATGAATACAAGGACGTCATGTAGGTTAGCACAGGGTTAAATGTAGCTAAGCACAGATAGTTTTGAAAAAGAAAACAAGGAATCCACTACCTTGCTATTTACAGATGCTAAATTGCATTTTTCTTTGCCGCTTCTACTTTCCTTTATCATGGAAAAGCAACTGAGATGAGCATGGAGTTCGTTTCGAGTCACTTTATGAATTTCTAAAATCAAACAGAAAAATTGCTCTCGCAGATCAGAATATAATCAAATTCCGGCCAATCCGATAGAAATTTTCTCTCCGTATGGTTCTGTTTTACCTCTCTTAATTATGGAATAACATCTGTAAGATTTTTCTAGAACTTGGCCGTTTTTAGTGCCTGCCGTTATGCAAATGGGCGTTTTAAGCGGAGTTTAAAAATCGGGGAGAACTTTTTTGGATACAGTTGAATTTGCATCTTCAATGCCAAAAAATACTGGTTCACCATATTCCTGGAAATAATAAGGGCGGTATCTCTGCCAGTAATATTAATGGTGGACGATTGATAAGGAATTGTGGCAATTTAAAAGGGAATTCTAAGAATTTTCTATTTCTCGTTCTTTGATAATTGCAATTTTCTTTATGCCTGCAGAATTTTTCCAGCGGTTTGAAACCTTGGATTCGATCTCGCAATCCAGACCTCATTCGATCAGAAATTTCTTAATTTGAGAATAAGGTCAATGTGGTATGCAACTGTTCAGCTTACTCAATTTATTTTCAAGTAGTAAAAATTTGGTGATAATTTGAGGGCACCTATTTTTAAATAGTTATTTAATATTATTATTTTTTGGGAAAAAAAATTTGGATGGTAAATAAAAGAGTGATATTTTAAGATTAAAAATTTGGTAATAAATGAAAGAGAGAGAAATTAATGGTAAATAGAAAGAGTGATATTTTTTCTTATAGATTATTGAGAAATTGAAGTTAGTGAATAAATTAAGAAGTTTGATGTGTCAACAAAACATTCTTCTATTTTTAAGAAATGGTAGAAAATTTCTTTACCAGACAAATTGGGGAAGATGTTTCAAACAATTCCATAGTAATGAAGTCTATAAGATTAACATTTTTCATATTTCTACACTATCAAATGTTATAAAGGATCAAAAGTTATAGCATTAACACATTTTCATATTTCTTTCAACTCTAAGAAATTTGTAAACTTGTTAAACCTTATTGCTTTCGAACTATTTTGAGTATGCTTTAGACATAAATGCAGCAAGATATTTCAAAAGTTTCATATGTGAATTTTGACAAGATAGATATACATTATACATATTATTGAAGCCACATGATTTTACTTAGATTGACGGTCTAGTTTTTGTGTAGTCACTATTATTACAAAACCTAAAACAAAGCAAAAATGAAAATAGTTTTAAGTTGTGTACAAGGATTTTAAGATAAAATAAGAATATAGCATAATGTTCAAAACTTCCTATGTGAATTTTGAGAAGATAGATATACATTAGACATATCATTGAAGCTAAATGATTTTGCTTAGATCGATGGTCCGCTTTTTGTGTTGTCACTATTATTACAAAACTTAAAACAAAGCAAAAAAGAAAATAGTCTTAAGTTGTGTAGAAGGATTTTAAGATACAATAAGCATATATTGTAATTAACTTAAAACATGTTACTATATTTACAAAATAAATTTTTTTCTTAAGAGTTTACACAACAATAAAGATAATAATGTGGAAGTAATACAACATAAGATATAAACATACACATAAGTACAACTTGATTACAACTAACAACTCTCAAGGGTTCCATGACGTAGAATTACTTTTAAATTAACTCATCCAATGTGTGTGTGTGTGTTTGTCAAAATCTTCTCTATCGAAGATTTCTAATTCTTCTTATGGTTGCCCTTCTTTAATGGTCAATATTGCAGATTTGATCATGTCGGATGTGGAATCGCTCAAGGAAAATGCTATTATTGGAAGAGTTTTGGGGAAACATTTGCCTTGTAAAAGTATTCGCAAATGGGTCAATAAAAACTAGCGTGCAATGAATGTGGAAATCTATTTTCTACCCTTGCAATTTTTTATCGTCAATTTTGGTGCAAGAGACCTATGTGACAAGGTACTATGCTAGGACTCTTAGATGATTGACTATCAACATATTTTTGTGCAAGCTTGGTCACCTCTTTTCAACCCTACAACCTATGACCCCTACAACAAGATGATCTATATTAGTCTTTACAATCTCCCCTTTGAGTTATGTTCAAAAAGATTTTTGAAGACAATTGGCAACTCCGTTGGCAGAACCATCACCATTGATATGGGCTCTAATGATGTTGTTCGAGCAGCCAAAAATTTTGTCTTGTCCATTTGCAGGATTCCAAAATCCATATACCTTGCAATTGTAAATGGTGATTGGCTCCAATAATTGGAGGTGAAGAATAATGACAAATTTTGCCTTCATTTCTGTAGTCTCAAGAACATGAAGCGGCATGTCCTATTCCCACAACTACTTGCTAGACCCCCCAAAAATATTTGCAAGTTGACAATAAAACTCCCTCTCTGACCCCTTCAAATATGGTTGCCCCCCCGTGTTCTGTGTCTAATCCCATTGTTTCTCCCACAAATCATTGTGTGCAGACTCACTTCTAGGGTGAGCTATCTATCAAATTGGATGATGTTCTCTCCCCATCTAATGAGAATGCTCTCATCCTGAGAGCGGTTCCTAAATTATTGGGCTATGCGGTAGATGCTCTTGGTCAGGAAAACTTTGTGAACGAGCTAGACATTATTGAGCCAAGGATGATTTCATAATTTGCTACACAATTGTTAAAAATGAACCCTATCCATATGAAAACTAGTAGGAAGAAAAACATGAAGAATTGTGAAGAGGACGCCCTGCTAGAATCATTTGTCATTGCACCAAAAGCTCAAACTTTCAATGCCCAATACAAATTCTAGATTTAACTTGATCCATGGGAGGCAGTTAAGCCATGTCATGAATCTCCAAGGAGGTGCTGACCACCAAGTCAACAATCTCCCCCTCAGCACCGACTGAGCCTTTAGCACCCACTGAAGGGAGACTCGAACCCATGACCCAAGGCTCTGATACCAATTGTTGGAATCATTTGCCATTGCACCAAAAGCTTAAACTTTCAATGCTCGATACAAATGCCATATTTAACCCGATCCATGGGAGGCGGTTAAGCCATGTCACGAATCTCCAAGGAGGTGCTAACCACCAAGTCAACACACCCAAGCTATGGATCAGGCCTCAATCAAATCCTATCTCACAAGATCCAAGGGGGCAGTTCCCTCTCCTAGAAAGTGATGAAAATTTTCACCTAGAACATTAGGGGTTTAAATGCCCCTAACAAGAAACACATGTTTAGGGATCAATTGGACCTCCTTCCATGCGAACTAATTCAAATTTAGGAATCTAAATTATCTTGTGATTCTTGTAATAATCTTTTACATATGATCAAGGGATGGAAGGGTAAAGTTTTGTAATAAATAAACTTGGCTAGTTTAGTTCCCTTCCCAACTATATTGGTGACCTCCTTTGGCATTGACCTATCCTTAGTAATGGATAATTATGGTGTCATGTTTGGTACTCATCCCCTTCTATGATCCTTTGGCATCTATGGGTTAGCGTAACATAGAAATTTTTAAGAATGTGGCCTCCCCTTTGGTGGTTGTTCTGGCTAAACTTGAGATTGAAATTCCAGAATTCTTGAATGTTGTTGTTACTTCTAAACGATGCAAATTCATCTCTTTGTAGGATGAATGGATGTATAAGGTGTCGTATCACCTCATTACTCCTTTTGGTGATTATGTTAAGCCTAAGCTAGATCAATCTTCTGTTAAATGGAGATTGGCACCAGTTAGGTGGCTAAAGCTTAACTTTGACAGGGCTTCCAATTTGAACAATGGAATAGCGGGTTGTAGCTTCATCATCAAAGATTCCCATGGTTTGGATCTATGGATGGGTGTTTTCTATCTGATGCAGGGAACTACAATGACACTAAATTCTTTTCCCTTCATGAAGGTATTTGGTCGTGCTTTAATCTAGGTCTGAACCATTTGGAGATTGAAGGGGTTTCAAAGCTGGTTGACGAGTACCACACTCGACACCTTTTCATGAATGTTCTTTGTGTCAAATGAATGATGTGGAATACACCACCTAAGTCTTAAGTAATCATTCACAACCATTATATCAGTTGCATTCCATTCGGAAGGTGGCCTGTGCACTGTTGCAGGTGCTATGCTCACCCTAGGATTCTCCCACGTGTCATAAATCTTCTATCCACCAGAGAAGGAACGTTGTGGAATGTATTTTCTGAGTCTTAAGTAATCTTCCACAACCATTAAATCCCTTGCATTATATTCATGAGTTACTCTCACTATCTTCACCCTTTCCTCAAAATTATTCTATGTGCATGAGTCATCAATTGGCTCAACCTCCTGAGCCGCAGATGGGCTCCTCTTCATTTCCTTAGGCGCTTTGACTCTAGATCTTCTGCCCATCTCTCTGGGGATATAATCATGGAGAGTAGTGTACAATATTGAAGGCCAAGAATTGCGCCTTCTTACTCTTGGAAAGTAATCTTTCGTGCTCATGAGCTCTCTTAAATGGCGTTCGGGAGGTGTCATGTACAGTTGCCTAGAGTAGTATTTCACCTTTATTTTTGAAATGCCCACTTTTCTAAAAACCCACAGCTGTCTGTTGTCATTCGACCACAAAAATCCATCCTCATCGCTAGCCACTGCTATCTGTGGAAAATCACTTGCCTAAAGTTACCCATTTTGAAGGTCTCAGAAAGAATTTGTAAAGAGATATTTTTGTCCACATAGATAATTGAAAGTACATGGGGCCAACATAGGACAATAAGAACCCAAAATACATTCCAGTGCTCCCAATAAGTCGTGGGATCCACCCTCAGATACCACTCAAAATGGCATGGGCCTTAACAATACACAAGTCACAAGATCTTACACTTCAAAGGGAAATAATTGACATTGGAAGCATTGATCGACAAGGGCTAACATTCACAACAATTTCATGAGTTTGTAACCTTGCAAACCTCTGCATTCAACCAACGTTCACATTTGAAAGATATGCAAGAACCAATTTTTCGCTCACCAAAAAGAAGAGTCTTGTTTGATGAGA